>JAJOZX010001250.1:17500-650000 GCA_023014485.1 Bathynomus jamesi
AAGGAGCGAATAGTGGAAATTTCCAAAGAAGTTACAAAATTATGGAAGAATAAATTGAATTTTCTGCATGTGTCAGATCAAGTAATACGAGCAAAGCTTGACAAGGTGATGAAGACTTATGATGAATGTGTCAGGAGGGGAAAATATGATGCCCTGAATGAACTTTTTGATATCACTAAAGTAAATGGCCAATGGTTATCCTCGGAAGACAAACGACTGTACCACCTTCAAGTGGAAAGCAAAGGAGAAGTGGGGTATTCTACAGGTCAAGTTGCAAGTGAAGAAACGATTCACCCTTCAAAGAGACAAAAATTGCCTGCTGAATCAGCATCAACATCTTACAATCATGTATCTGGTGGTAGTGGTACTGAATCTGAAGAGAGCGAGCATGAAGATGAAGATGAGAGTATTACTCACCAACAGAAGACATAACAAAAGTAAAGTTGCAACCAACTTGGTGACATCCACAGGAGTATCAACAAGTAAAGCCGCTAAAATATGCACACAGTTGTCACTTGATGGTATTGACATTCCAACACCAAGTCAAGCAGCAATTTACAAGTCAGCATACAAAGAGGCTGCTAAATTGAAGGAGGAAATGATTGAAAATTTACAGATGGAAGAATGGTCTTTACATTTTGATGGAAAGCGCATTGAGGAAAATGAGTATCAAGTAGTGGTACTTAAAAATGAAAGAACCGAAGTAAAATTGGATGCATTGCGTCTGAAAGATGGCAAGGCTGAAACTATTGCTGAAGGAATTGCAAAAGTTATTGATGAATACACCTTATGGAATGCAATAAAGATGATTGTTGCTGATACAACAAGTGTTAACACTGGGAAAAAGAGTGGAGTTGTCAAATTGCAACGAATGTTCTCAGAGAAAGGTATCTGCAAACCACAATTTATCAGTTGTCAGCATCACATTCTGGACAGGATTCTCCATTTGGTAATGGATGAAGATCTTGGTGCTAACACCAGTTCTCCAAACATCAAATATCCATTTGTATCCCAACTGGTGAAGAATTATGAGGAACTAAAGGCACAGTTTGTTAATGGAACAGAAGAGGTCCTCGAGAAATCAGGATGGAGATGATATTAAGTTTTTGTACCATCTAACACGGGTGTTTAGATTCTTTGAAGAAAAAGGGAATTTTCCTTTGATTAACTTTCAGAAAATTCCAAACATCAGCAATGCGAGGTGGCATTCAAGAGCCATTCTAGCTATCCTTGCATTTATTCTTATACCTACAACAAGGAAGACTTTTGAGAAAGTATGCAGATTCATTTCATACAACTGGGCAGAATATTGGTTTACTAATCAGATGTACAATGAAAATGACTTCAAGAACTTATCAGAAATATTGAAACCTTACAAAAAAGCATTGAACTCATTGGAAAATCACTGGAAGCAGGAGCCATCCCCACTCAAGATACCAAGAAGTAATCAGTGTGCAGAACGTGCAATCAAAGTTATGCAGGAACTGTATGCTGCCTGCAGAAACAAAAACAAACTGCAACTTCGGTTTATTCTAAGCAATAAGCAGTAATATATGTACAAGTATTATAACGATTATGTTGAATTCTTTTATTATATTACATGGAATATGCAATAAAGTTACGTATGCAATAATCGATTTTTTTATTTCGGGGTGACCTTTTCTAAAAAGATATTAAAATGAAAGTTCATTTCTTTGTTTTTAGGCAAAAGTTCATCGAATTAAAGTACAGGAATATTAGGATGTAAAAAAGTTATAACCCTAATATATATATATATATATACAGGGTGGGCCGAAAGTCTGGATCCATAGGAAAATATTTATTTTAATACATAAATTACAACAAATGGTAAATACTTAAAATGAATATCAACTTTAACTCGTAAATGCGTATCCATGATACTGTACAGTAGTTCGTACTCCAGTATAAATACTCAAATACTTTTTTTATTTCAGCCCAGAAATGGCTTCGAATCTAACAGAAGAAGACCGGGTAGAACTTGTGCTCATGTACGCAAGACAGGGCGCTACACACAGAGAAGTTGCTACCGAATTCAATAGAAATCATACTGATAAGCATCCAGTAACACATGCGACTGCTGGCAAGTTGTTTAAACATTTCAAAGAAACAGGAAGTGTACATGATCGACGGTGTTCTGGTCATCCAAAAACTGCAACTGATGAAAATACCTCTGCAATGGTATGTGAAACTTTAACGAATAGTCCAGTAAAGTCAACAAGATGATTATCAAATGAAACACGCATCTCGAGAACGTCAATTCGAAGAATTATTAAAAATCAAATTCCATCCCTAAGTGTCTCGATGTCAGAGGCTGCCAATTTGAGAATTTGTTATAATTTGTTGTTTATACTGGAGTACGAACCACTGTACAGTATCACGGATACGCATTTACGAGTTAAAGTTGATATTCATTTTAAGTATTTACCATTTGTTGTAATTTATGTATTAAAATAAATATTTTCCTATGGATCCAGACTTTCGGCCCACCCTGTATATATATATATATATATATATATATATTATATATATATATATATATATATATATATACAGCCAGTATTACTACCTAGGGCCCTACAATACTTTAAAAAATAAATATTAACAAGTCCAAATAATTTACTGGATGTTACCAAGCGAGATATATATTAGACCTATGTAGTTAAAAAAAATAAAAATAATTACCCCTTTTGGGAAGCAAATACGCTAAGATAAAACATTTGCATATCTACCACAGGCCTATTCCCTAATTTACTTTATTATTTATGTTTCTATAAGAAAAGATAAAATGTGTCCAGCTTCAAGGTCAGAAATTAGTAATAAAAAGAAATTACTCAAGTCTTTACAATAAAAAACCAAAAGGCTATTAATACTGAAGAAATTTGTCCATATATCAAGACTTAAAATGTACCTAATTCATGAAGCATAGGTCATTTGCAAGTTTTATTCATTAAAAATCTTTTATCTTACTTTAACTCTAAGAATTTGCTCCCGAAGATCCTGTAAGTCATTAAATGTACTTTGTGCTGTAATACTGTAAACGAGAACAAACCCCTGACCATTTTTCATGTAGAGATCTCTCATTGCTGTAAATTGTTCCTGGGAAAGAAAAAAAAAATTGAAATGTACTTACTACTAAATGGGCTAGGTCAATGTGATCTATCCCAAGTCATAAAATAGAACTTATCAAGGAAAATGTATCATACAAGAGATTTGGCCTATTCAGTAAAAAGAAGTTTACAAGTCTTGTGTTTTTCTAATTTCTCAGTTGCATCATTGACTTAAGTTTTGTATTTATTAAATCTTGAACTTCAAAAATGTTAAGTGTTAGATGTTGTAGGAGAGTATATTCTTGGAATTCCATTGGCCATATTTTAGTTCATGTGGATTAAAAAAAAATGCTTCCCACACAAATATGGCCAGTGGATGGAATTCTTAGAATATACACTCCTACATCATCTAACAATGTTAATATTTCCCTTGAAATTAAAATTTTAATTTTTAATTTTTAAATCCTGAAGTCAATGATACAACTTAAGAAATTAAAAAACTAACTTTATATATCTGATTAAACCATTTACCTATACACAAACTTACAGTTCCAGCAGTATCCAAAATTTCAAGCATACACTGCTGGCCATCAACTTCAACTTGCTTTCTATAGGAATCTTCTATAGTGGGGTCATACTTCTCTACAAAGATTCCTTGAACAAACTGCACTGTTAATGCAGATTTGCCTACACCTCCTGACCCCAACACCACAATTTTATATTCTCGCATTCTCGACACTGAAATAAATTATTATTAATTAATAATTAATACAATACACACCAAATTCACTATATACTAACTTTATGATTAGCTACTGTTTTAGTTCAGAATTACGAGGTATTCATTTAAAAAATTTCAAACCTAAACTTATGAAGGATGGAAAGACCTTTTCTTGAATTAAATGAAGTCTAGTTTGTTTATTAATTTTACAGTAAAATCAATGGAATCGCTTGATAAGTCAGTTAAAACTATTTTGAGAGAAAATAAATGAAACCTACAAGATACTATATTAAACATTCATTAAGAGGACTAATGTTTTGGCAGTGTGCAATGGGTTTCTTAGGAGTTAACATCCGATTACTGTAACTAGAACTGATCTAATCACTTCTGAAGTCAAAGAATGGTGAGAATGCACCAATGATAAATCTAAATTGGCAATTACAAATATTTAGAAATCATAGGACCCTCTATTTTCCAGCAGAAGTAACAATAATAAATAAAGTATGGTATATTGTTGGAAGCAGCATTTTTATTATCTCCATACTACTATAATGTATTCACTTTCTCAGTGCTCAGCCATAAACTTGCATTTGTCTAAGAATCATGGTAATTCTCTAACTAAAAGCCTAACAAGATGAGCAAGGTGATGGAAGAAATAGTGCTACAAGAGAAATCCATAATTTACAAGAAAAAAAAAAATGATGCATACTTATTTTGATAAATATTTTACCTTGATTTCATACAAAAATAAATTCCACCATACAAGTAGCAGCACAGTGGGAGAGAGGGATAAGCAACAAAATTGGCAAAATGCATTTTATGTTTGAAAAGACAGCTTATTCTTCCCTCTATCACCTCCAATTGGCAAAATATCTTTTTTTGACTGGAAACAGTTTCCAGTCAAAAAATGGTATATCTGCCAATTGGAGGTGATACTTGTATATTAACCTTTTAACTGTGCCATACAATTTCAGCAATATTCCAATGAATGTGCATTTAAGTCACTAAACATCCATGGACTACAGTCACTTTACGCAGTTAAGGTGGGGATTCCATGACAGATCAACCACTGATGATCATCACCTCTTCAATTTTGCTGAAATTTGGTTCAGGGATTGGCTTTAGGTAAAGAACAAGAATTTTCAAATAGCTAAATCCAACCAATAGGTCATGAGTTATGGACAGTCATTTTGAGGTCATTGGTTGACCTCACTATATTCAAATCACTGTAGCTGGCCTCCTATTGGTTCTGGACCTATATATATATATATATATATATATATATATATATATATATATATATATATATATATATATATATATATATATATATATATATATATATATATATATATTGCGGGGGTTGTGAAGTTTCTCTCTCCCCCCACCCCCCCCCCCCCCCCCCATTTTCAAATCCCCCTTTTGAGGTTGTGGAGTTTTTCACAAAAACCTCGCCCTAATTTTCAAGTCCTATCTGGTTCTTCTCAAGTTTTTCTCCCCCCACAGGAGTCTAGTTAGTAAGCCTGATAATTGTAAAAACCCTCTAGGGTAACATCTACACTTTGATCTTGGAAGCCTATTAAAAGGTTATGAAACTGGAATAGAAAGTTGGAAGCCAAGGGAGTTTGGAAAGCCTTTAAAGGTGTGATGTTAAGTGCTCTAGCTTGTAATCCTTGGCCAGTGTACAATAAGAATAAAGACTTGTTCATAATTCTTATTCCTAGTTATTGTGGTGGTGTCATTTGTGTTTCACCATTATTAATTATTATTATTAAAATTAGACATATATATAGGTTGTTGAAACTGTGACTGAGTATAGATAGGTGTAATAAATCCAGCCAGGTTAGAATCAGACAACCTTTACTTATTGCCTGGTTTGCAGTGCATGTGGGAGCCCTAGAGTTTCCTTTAGCCAAATCCAGTCATCTGTGACCCTGTCATGTAACTAGCTAGAGAACCGATCATTATTATTATAGGTCACCAGTCACATTATTCCAGAGTTAGGTTTTTGCCCATGCTTGTTTGGCACTGATTATAGGTTAACTCATGTGAGATAGGTTTGCCATAATTGTCAATGTTTGTAGTTATTTTTTGTGCTTTGATTTCATGAGTAAATTATGTTTTCCAGTGATCAATTATGAAGTCATGATTCCAGTTAATGTTTGTTGATTAATCACCTGTTATGTTATTATTGTGATTAATGGTGCCTGGTGCATGTAACTAATAATCTTGCGTTGTCTAGGCAACCAGTTGGGATTCAACTCACGTAGTCCAGCTTCATTAGGCTTGGATTGTGGATCCAATCCAGTGGGAGCTATGCAGTCCATTGAGGTTGTCAACCACTGGTGGCCACTGGGATCCACCCTGGAATCAGGCCAGTGACCCTAACCCTATTAACTAGCCAGTGTATAAAGAAATTGAAACTCAGGTCATAAGGGGGGGGGGGGTCAAGTTTGGAGGGTAGCTAGGCTGGGACAGAGGTTAACATTCTGTGCAAGTCTTTTCCGGTACTTGTCTCCCACTTGCTTTCTATCCTTTCTGCCAAATCTCACTAAGTGTTATTGGTTTTCCAGAGGTTTTGTTAATTGTGATTCATTGCCAGTCTTTTTGTTATGCTTATACTGTCATGCTAAATAATTGTTTATTTCAGATATAATAAAGAGAAAAACAAACAGTAGTTTACTTCTATTAGGTCTACTTTTGAATTCCAGCCCTTTCTTGGTTCTTCTACTCATTGGAGAGTCAGATTTAGACACCTGAACTGGGGGAAGTCCTTTACAGTTAACATGCAAGTTGGACCTGAATAATCTGGAAATAAACCACTGACAAGAGAGGCATTCCTAGATACCAGAGGAAATTACATCTTTACCCAGTCTCTTGACTATCCCGAACCCAGAAACATGAAAAGGTGCCGAGTGGTTTGACAATACAGATACTTGGGGACTATGGCCTACTCAGCCACCGCAGTAATAATAATAAATATATAAATATTATATATATTATATATATTATATATATATATATATTATATATATATATATATATATATATATATGTTATACACGAGCCACTTGATTCCCCATGTTTTATCTTCAATATTTAAAACAGCCCTTGAGATAAACCTAGTGTCTCCTCATCAACTCGTGTGACGCTCCCCCCCTTTTTTTCCTTTGTTCTTAAATGCTTGAACAGCGCATCAATGGGATGCAAACCCCTAAGTTGCACTCCCCCACAAATTAGTCTGTTGATTGGGCTCGCCTCGGTGTGCCTTGGACTCTGACGTAGGAGGGATGCAATACGAAAACAGATGCGGGGGGAAAAACCCGTTAGAAGATATCTTGCGTTTCATCAGGAATGAGTGATAGGCTGGGTAGCAATCTGGTAATTCTCCGAGTAGGCCTTTGAGAGGGTTTGCTCGTTAAAAACTAAATTTGAGTGTTTCATTGAGCGAGATTTGAGCTTTTGAGACCGAGTTACGAGAGAATATTGAGAGCTGTTAGCTTAAACTACAGTGAGGGAAGTAGTGGATGGGCAACGATAGACCTTAAATTATTTAATTAATGTTAAGACTAGTTTAAGAAAAAACCTGAACTTAATTGTATTATATTTTGAATTTGAGATTGAACTTGTAGCCAAATGTGACTTCAATTTATTGATTAAAAGCTATTCAAACAAACTATTTCATTATCAAATACACACTAAAATCAGGGGGTACAGAAGCAAGCAGAGGATAAAGAATTCACGCAGAGGGTCACTAACTTTAAAAGATTTATTATAACTTCAATTTACTCATCGAGCCTTGGCAGTGACCTTCGAGAAACAAAATTTGTAATAAGGGTCCATCTCCCTGACAATGGACAATTTTATTACAAACTGGTGTTAGAAGTAGGATTGGACTTTTTTATTACATATATATATATATTTAGAATCAGCATGATCTGTAGATTCCAAAAATACCATCTATTTTGATGTAGGTTAAAAACAAAAATTATATCAAAGTGATTTATAAAGGTCATATTTTGACCTTAGAAACTGAATTTCAGAAAAAGTTGTAAATGTGAAAAATGTTGCCCCCAGCATTGCTCTATTATTATGAGCTTAGAAAAGTTTGTGTATGCACCATTCTAAATGATAAAACTCAGTTTGAGTAATGCCAACTTTGTTTTCCAATCAACATCTGAAGTTGTTCCACAACTCTTGACCTGAAGCCTATAGTTTTTTTTTTAAATAGAGAATTCAGTTTGAGACTGCTTGAATGCTACCTGCTACCTGTGTATTAGGATTTAGCCTTATAGTAGTATATATAGTTTAATGATATATAAAAATAACAAACAACAATTAGTAATACAAGATTTGGCCTGTTTATATATGTATGGTAACTTTGTAGACAAGATACCAGACATGAATAATACAGATTCTACATATATTACGACATGCCTCCAATGTCTGTACCTATTAATTTGTCTCTTCTTTTGCAGTGAGCATGACACGTACCAGATATAACTTTTGAAAATGCCTCAGAATATGAAATTTTGTTGTGACCCCTGAAAAAATGCAAGAAAAGAATTTTCACTTCCCTAAGGTGTGTTAATGCTGCTTTAATTTATAAAAGCCATGGAATATTGAATGAAAATCAAATGCTCTACTCCAATTGTTTCAAATTAATATCAAAGAAACCAGCCATTCTTCAAAAAATAGAAAAACAAGATATGTCTGCAGAAACCTGTGAGAATTCTAGTGACTCTTCAACCACAAACATCTGTAATCCAAACAAAATTGCTGGTACCAAGCATGATGATACATCTGTTACTATGTATAAGGATGTACTTCAAGACACTACACTCCCCTTTACTTGGATGAAAGTCCAATAAAAACATGCAATTGCAACCTTAAGCAGATACTTCTGAATAGTAGGTAGAACTCTATAGGCTGTTATATTATAGGCATATCAAATGTATATACATGCATGTAGCTGCCATATATATATATAACAATTCACCATTATATAATATGTACAGTTTGTAATTGTATATAGGTAATGTCCATAGTAACCTGTGTTTGTTTAGCTGGATTGACATCTCATCAAAAACAAAAAGGAACCAAAACTGAACAAGACAACAGACAAAATCAAGAAGTTCAAAGTCTGCATATGGTATTGAACTACCAGAAGCTGGCACATCAAAGAAACAGCACCATTGTGAAGAGGAACATCATGCTCTACAGAAGCGAGTACCTACTGTATTTGTTTAGATCAGTATTTAGCATCACTTATTCTCACTCAAAACATTCCTTTATACTGTTCAATTGTCATCTAAAAATTTAAAACAGTAGTACTGGTACCTATATTATTTCAATAGGTATCTCAGAATATATAGGACTTATAGGTACCATAGGCATACAGACATCCAATTTTATTAATGAGTTCCATTTCAACTGTGTATATATAATACAATCATATTATATTTTCTTAATTCTTTGGTGTGCTTTTTCAGGTATGAATGTCTCATGAGGGAGCTCAAGGATAAATACAATACAACAAACAACTATAAGCTAAAACTGCAAATTCTGACAGTCACCATCCACAATAGAGAAACTTAAACATTCTTTGAAACCTCTACCCACGTGGTAAAGAAAAGCTGCCATCTTAATTAAGAAAACATGGAATACTTCCTGAAATATCATCAATGAGTAAGTGTAAAGTAATTTCAAACGAGACAAAGGAGATTGTGAAAAATTTTGATGAGTCTGATGAATGTAGTTGCCAATGTCCAGGAATTAAAGATTGCAAAGTCATTAGGAATGATGGAGAAAAAGTGAAACTGCAAAAGCACTTATTGCTTTGCAAATTGAGGAAACTATGAAGAATTCACCCAAGATTCAAATAATCCCAAAATTAAGTTTAGCAGTTTTGCATGTCTGCATCCTTCATGGTGTGTCCTTGCTGGTAGTAGTGGTACACACACAGTTTGTGTATAGGGGTGCACTGGATATGAATTTTTCATATCTGGCTGGATACCAGATATGGCCATATCTATCCAGTCATATATATTATTAGGTACCATATTATTTTTACTCATATTGCTATGTTTTGTTTTGCATTGGGGGCAAGTGCCCCCCAAATATAAGATAAATAATAATTTAAGTATATTCAGATGTTTAATTGTTTTGTTCTCTTTCAGGTTCGTGTGTTGTATTAAACTATTAAGTATTAATCATGACAAGTTTTGTGTGGTCACTGTATACAATAAATGATCCTAGCGATATCACTGCAAAGTGTAATATTTGCCGAAAGATTATCAAACATGAGACGGAGAAAAGTGGCAAAAAGTCTTTTAGCACAACACCTCTTCATAATCATTTGAAGATTAATCATCCAAAAGAGTACGGTATGCTGAAGCCAAAAACGAAAATGACAAAAAAAAGAATAGCTGCGACTGAATCAAAGGAAATAAGCATAGAGAGAATATGGGCAAGACCATCAACTTCTACTGGTAGTACTCTGAAAGAAAAGAAAATGGACCAAACGAGTAAGCAGATCTCAATAGAGGAAAGCTTTTCATCTAAAAAAATATGGGACATCAATGACTCCAGGTCTGTGATGATTCACCGTAAAATTGGCATGATGATGACTTTGGACAACCGGCCATTTACTTTAGTTGAAGATGATGGTTTTATTGATCTAATGGCCTACCTCCAACCCAGATATCTCTTACCGAGCAGAAGGTACTTCTGATACTATAATTCCTCTTCTTTAAAATGAGTTCAAGTCTAAAATTACTCAGAAGCTGGAAGTAGTAAAGCATGTCATCTTTTCTTCAGATATATGGACATGCACAACCTCTCAAGAAAGTTTTATATCATTATTGGGTCACTGGATAGGTAAAGATTTTGAAAGATACAATGCTGTGCTACGTGTCTCATTTCTCAGGGTCACATACTGGCAAGAATATATCTGAAAAATTTCACTATGTGGGATAGTTGGGATCTTGATGCAAGTAAGAGGAATTTATTGGTGAGGGATGGAGCTAGTTATATGGCTCTTGGTAGTGACCTGGCTGAAATACCTTCAATACAGTGCAGCATTCATTTACTCCACCTGGTTATTAGTGACTCAATTATGGTTCAGGAGTGTAATTGATATCCTTGCAAAAAGTCACCACCTTGCAACTCGCTTTAATCATTCTCCTTTGGCCTGTAACAAATTCAAACACATTCAAGTGCAGGAAAATCTTGAGCCTCTCCTATTGGTTCAAAATGTCCCAACACATTGGAACAGTGCATATTTGATGCTAGAAAGATTATTAAAATTAAAAGTTCCAGTGCAACTGTATTTGGCTGATCCTAGTGAATTACCTACCAGTGAGATGGTATGGTTAACACCCCAAGTTGGTGGGAACTCCACTATTGGGAAGGATTCCTGAGAGCTCCCAAACCCCTCAGTCGGGCCTGGGAGGTTTCAGTAATCCCCATTGGGCCAGAGCTTTCTTAGAAAGCCAAGCCTTCAGTTACTAAAAATGTTTTTCTTCTCTTTTTAATTGATTATAACAGATTTGAAATTCTCTCAATATAATGTTAAAAACATTGAGGCAATCATATGCCTGAGTATAACAGCTTTGAAATTCTCTCAGTATAGAGAACAAGCAGCAGCTTGAGGCAATCATATGCCCATTTCAAGAGATGGGAAAGCATCTCACTTCTCCTTGATGGTGTGGTAGGTGATCCTATAGTCTTGTTGTTATTATTGGTGTTTTGTATTGCTTAACCATTAGCTATAAGAACCATGTCTCACATATTTGGATCACTTAAAATTATCATGTAAATATCAATCATTTTTGAATGCCTGATTTCCTTTATAAAGACTGTGTTGAAAAACCTAACTTCAGTTATCAATATGGATCACAATGGATTTTGAGCTTTCTCAGGCTGTGAACTAAATTGTACCTTTAACTGCCTTATGAGCAACATGTTAATGCAAATACATATCCCAAAATTTTAGAACATTAATTATATTATCAGTTTTGCTCCCTTTTCTGGCATCATTGCACTCATGGATTCCTGAGAGTCCACTGATGACAGTGCTAGGGGGATAATCTCTAAATGTTGTTGGTTTTTTTTTCTCTTTATCAGGGATTTGTTTTTGGCTGGGACATTTGTTTATTGAAGTGAATTTGGACAAAGCTTTTTCTTCCCCAATGCCTGCACAAATGCTGAAGCCAGTGTTCACATATTTTTTTGTTATAAACATTGCTTTTGTTTGTACTGATTGAGCCAAGAATACCTTTAATGATTGTGAGATGAAGTGGAGTTTAAAATGACACATCTGGGACTTATCAGGTTTATACAATTTGGGTAACACTCATTGACTTTGCCCTAATGACTAATATTCTTTTTGTTTTGTTTTTTTGCATTAGTTATGTAAATTACTTTTTTTTCTGTAAGTCTTGTCTCCTTTGTGTGGTAATGGGCTGGTGATGGCCAATAATTTAATGGTTTTATTTTATGTTGACATTTTTGTGTGTGGTATGGGACTAATGATGTTTGTTTCTTTTGTTTTGTAGTAATAATTTTTTTCAAGTGCTTAGTTGGTTCTGAACACACATTGGTGTATGATCAATAAAATTGTTCATATTTTCTTTAGTTACCTGTAAAAACTTGCCTGCGGATGCAGTTAACCTTGTAAGTGTTATTGTGGTTTCGTTGATTAAATTAGGCAAAGGACGTTTTACTTTTCTTAAATCCTCCCACCATAAGCCGGAGAGTAAGTTGTTAAAAGAGGCAGACTGACTATGCCCCAGAGATCTTAAAGGTGAGAACCCAGTTTCAGATTGGTAGGAGCCACCTATCTGACAATCTCAACCACACTAAAATTGTTAACGTGCTCACCTCATTTCTCTCATTCTTAGCAGTGCAGTGGTGCTGAAGTCAAAGGATTTTTATTCAATTGAAGGCCCTCTGGGTGGTCCTCACTGGCAGCTAAATTTCCCATCTCAGCAACCAGCAGCAGCAGCCGTGACCCCACTAACAGAGTATCCGGTAGGTGAGTAACGCAAACGCATCTTTACACAGATACACTTACCAGCATCACGCCCCCATTTCACCATCACATCATTCAAGTGGACACTGATACAAAATCTCCTTAAAATATTAAAACCATTCTTCCAACTAACTCAGGAAATGAGTTCGGGAAAATCAACTTTGTCTTCCGTAATCCCAAGCATTTGTATTTTACAAAGATTTCTTTCAAAGAGTGGCCATGATGACCAAGGTGTTCAAACGACAAAAAGAGAACTCCTGACTTATCTTCAAGCGCATTTCTTGTTGGAGAATAATGATGGGAAGTCTTTGAACATAATGAAATACAGGGCTTATGCAACTGCAATAGATCCGTGGTATAAGTTATCTTTCTTTCAACAAGATCAAAAAGAGCAGGCTAAATCCTGGCTGATTGAAGAAGTCATAGGTATTGAAAATGACAAAGGTGGTAATGATTCTAATGAAAATGAAAGTGAAGGTAATGAAAGTGGAAGCGAAAGCAGCTCAAATTCGAGTTCTCCTATGCGAAAGAGGAAAGACGAAGAGGACATTCTTGAAGCATGTTTTATGGAGAACACAAAAGGAGAGCAATCTGGCAAAGTAAGTTACAAGAGAAGAAAGGTTGGGGGGAAAAAAAAAAAAAATGCTCCTGTTCTACTGATTGTAGGGGTGTTAGACCAATATGCATCTGAACCTCTTGTAGATAGCAAACGCTGTCCAGTTCAAATTTGGAAGCAGGAGGACCAATTTCCTCTACTTAAAACTATTGTTTCAAAGCTTCTCTGCACAGCCACATCCTCTGTATTTTCAGAGAAAATGTTTTCTGAATATGGAAACATCTATGAAGCAAGGCGATCCCAAATATTGCCTAAAAGAGGAGAAATACTCTTGTTTCTGCACCACAACGGAAGAAGTTCTAAATCACTGTAGAGTTTTTTTTTTATTCTGAAGACCTCCAGGCTGAATGGCAGTATCTGACCTACACAATACTGCCCTCCATTCATTGATTTCACTTCAGACATTTTATATTGTATTCAATGTATTGTTTTACATTTGTCAAGCTTGTAATGTTTTGCATTGTTTTGAAAATAAAGGAAAAAAAAAAAAGAATGGAAAGGAAGTGCAGGGGTCTAGCAATATTTTACTCTTTTTAAAAAATTTAATGCCTAGACATTTTTATAAAAAGCTCTGATTATATTAATAGAAACTGTAATCATTAAGGATGGACAGATGTTTTATTTATTCTTGTCATCAGTATTGTGTGGATTTAATATAAAAAGTGTTGCTGGACTGGTTTAGGGGTGGGCCCTGGAGGGCTTTCTATTTTTTTTGTATATAAAATATTATTTGTAATGTGTTATCATATTATGGCAGATTTTCATACAGGTGTTAATTTTCTAATGTCTTGGCCTATATCCAGCCAGATATGACCCATATCCTGCTGGATACCAGATACTGGATATTTCGCAATATCTGGCCAAATATCCAGCTGGATATCATATCTGGTGCACCCCTATTTGTATATGTACATATCAAAATCCTAAATTGCAGCTAGGGGCTTTGGGAGTGAAGGGGCTGGACTACAAGAAACTTTTGGGGCTTTCAGTGTGTGATATCAGCAATGAGGCATGTATGATGCCCCTAGTGGTAGGGTGTGAAGGCTTTCCTAGAAGGATTAGGTGTAATAGAGAATTGGCCTGACTCAGATTCACTATAAACAGTGGGTTACAGAGACCATGCACTATCACAGAAACAGTCAAAAACATCAATGATTTTGTAGATTCATTGAGTAATAGGATTGCTGGTCTTACAAGGAATCATTTCATTAGTAAATGCAGGGCTGTGGAGCTGGAGCTGGAGCCAGGAGCTGGAACTTGAAGCAATTTTGGTGAGTGGAGCTGGAGCCAGTTATTTTTGGGGAGCTGGAGCTGGAGCTGGAGCTGGAGCTGACAAAAAATGTGTCAGCTCCAGCTCCAGCCCAATACAGAGAGTTCATATTTAGATACAAACTTTATGCTATTTTTTTTTATTTTGAATGATTTCTAATTGGACTTAATTTTTTTCAGGAAATGTTAATTTTTAGAAACAAACTAGTAAGCTTAATTTTTAAAAATTGAAAATATTAAGTTTCATTCTTCTTTTTTTGAGCCCTTTCATAATGACAACTAGATCTCAAAGTCAAACAAAGTCCGCATTATTTGAATACTTCAGTTTCTACAGATGGAAAATATTTCATTTGTCACTAAGAAAGAAAATAATGATGAACAATTATGTGAAACTAAAATTAGTTCTTGTACAAGCTATGATACAAAAGTACCAACCCAGACTGGCAAGACATCAAATTTAAAAAGACATCTACAACGATTTCATCCAAAAATTTTAGAAATTGTTAATAAGAAAGACAGTGAAGCAAGTCAAGCATCCACCTCAACTAAAAGTAAAATTTGTCCTGGGGGACAATTGCAAATGTCACCATTAACAAGTTTCTTTCCTAGTAATAAAGTTACTGTAAATATGACCTCAGATAAATTCAAGTAGTACATCATAGAAATGGTGGTAAAAAATAGTATACCTTTATCTTTTTTCTCAACACCAGCTTTTTTTTAGGTCTTAATGGAGAAATGGCCAGTAAACTCCAAGTTTCTTTGGATAGAAATAGCATTAGAAAGATTGTGATTGAAGATGCCACACACAAAAAGGAGGAACTTCAAAGAACTCTTAAGGAGCGCTTTGTGTTCCTCAAAATGGATGGATGCACTCGCCATAGAGTTAATTATTTTGCCATTAATGTGATATATATAGATGACAACAATAAAAAGGTGACTCGGACACTGGCAGTAAGGAATACACATGCACATCACACCAGTGAATATCTTTCTAAGTTAGTCGAAACTGTCTTACAAGATTTTAAAATAAAAAAGAACAAGTTCTATGTATTGTCACTGACAATGCTTCGAATATGCTAAGCACTATTGAAAAACTAAATAGAGGGACAGTTACTAAGGAAATAATGGAAAATGAAGATGACATTTCTGAAATTGATTCTGCAAATGAAATGATAGTGACAGAACAAGATGATGAAGTTCTAGATGATATTGCTGAAGAAGCCACTATGCTATCTCATATTCAACACATGCGCTGTGTTGTGCACAGAGCTGGGCAGTATTTAAATACATTTGTATTTAAATACGTATTTAAATACATTTGTGTATTTAGAACTGTATTTATAAATACATTGTTTTTCATGTATTTAAATATGTATTTAAATACTATAATGAGTATTTAAATACAATGTATTTAAATACTCAAAATATAAAAATGTAAATACTTTTACTGGTTTAATACACGTTCTGGTTTTGATCCGCAGCAACCGTGAAATAAGAGAGAATTTGTAAGGTGCTTATGTTTATGTTTACGTCTTATGTTTACGTTTGTCTCATCTACTCATTAATTGTTACTCATTTTGCAATGATATAATGAGTATAATATGTCACTGGTTGAACATCGTAAGTTCTAAGTTCTTTTGTTTTTGTTTTGTTCTAAAAATGGAAATATATAATCGGAAATTAGATTGTACTATTTCTTTATCCTTTATCAAGCATTTTATATTGTTGTTACTCATGAATTAGTGAATGCATATGTTAAAATTTGTATGTATTTAAATGTATTTACAAATGTATTTAAATACAATTGATGTATTTTGTATTTAGTATCTAAATACATTCGTAACATGTATTTAGTATTTAGTATTTAAATACATTTCTCCCATGTATTTAGTATTTAGTATTTAAATACATTCAATGTATTTATTGCCCAGCTCTGGTTGTGCATACATTGCAGTTAGCGATAAGGGATGGATTAAAAGAACGACATGTAGCAACTATGATCAGCAAGTTCAGACAGGTAGCCACTGCAGCCAGAACACCAAAAATAGACTCCATTGTGAAGAAACATTCAGGTATGGGAGCTATTTTAGATCAAGATACTCAGTGGGGCAGCACCTATTTGATGATTAAGCGTTTGCTTGATCTGAAACCACATCTTGAAGACCTGGCAAATCAAAATGTCTCTAACTGAAAATGAATGGATGCAATTGACCCAATTAGAAGTTCTGCTTCGTTACCCTTTTGCTGTCACTAAAAAGTTTCAAACAGAAGAATTAACTTCTGGTGAAGTCTTGTTGGCATGGAAAGAATTAATATTTCATCTCAATCAAACAGGAGGACTATTTGCTGAGGGAAGTGTTTCTTCGATGAAGAAAAGAGAGGTATTACTATTAGAAAATGCAATTGTATTAGCTGCTGTTTACATAGACCCAATGAACAGAGTTCTATTAAATAAAGATCAAAAAGCTAAAGGAAAAGAGGCCCTCTATGACATTGCATTGCGCATGGAAAAGCTGGTATCTGAAAAACCAGATGCCCAGAATGAAGAAGATAGCAGCATTACCAACCAATCATCCTCTTCAAATGATAAGGAAGATTTCACAAAATATTTGGACAGAATAGATAGATCAAATGCAAAATGTCTCAAAGTAGAATTAAAGAATCCTCCACAGATGAAAATAACCAAATTCAAGCAAGAATTCTATGCTGAATTAAAGGAAGTAGAAAAATACAACCACTCCTCTAAACTGACAGTTGACGATGTCATACCCTTATATCCAAAGATTATAAGGAATGTAGCTAGTATTGTATCAGCTCTACCACCCACACAAATCAGTGTAGAACGCCTCTTTTCAGCACTGAGAATAGTGAAATCTGATTTAAGAGCATCAATGAAGGATGACTTAGCAGAAGCCATTTTATTTCTGAGGACAGGCATGTAATGAAGATGTATAAAAAGTAATAAAAATTATTTTAATTTTTTTAAAAGGCTACATTTTCGAAATAAACATTCTGTAATACAAACGAATAAGGTTTTTTTTTTTTGTCTTTTTGTAAAAAAAATTTGTCATGAAAGGTGTAGGTAATATTATTATTAATAAATGATAAAAAAAAGCCACAAAAGCATAGCTATAGTCATTAGAATTTAGATTAATAGCTGCAACAGGCTTTGGTCTAAATTTTAAAAAGTAGCCTGTTTTGTGTGGCTGCCTGCTATGGCCTATGAGTAGCAAGGTACAATTTCAAGAGATTTATCAATCATTAATATATGGTGAGAGGAGCTGGAGCCAGAGCCGGAGCTGGGCATAAAAAAATGCTGGAGCCGGAGCCAGAAATTTGAAAATGCTGTAGCTGGAGCTTAAGATTTTGGTGCCAGCTCCACAGCCCTGAGTAAATGTCAAGCACCTGCTAAAGTAAGTCTACAAAGACCAGTGAGAAATCAAATTTTGACAGCTGAAGATATGAGGCGTTGCGTGGAAGAAGGGTGACCTAGCCAAAATCAAATCTTTGAGAAAAATGCATTTTAAGTTGGAGGTATTTATCGACAATTAGGTAGAAGAAGGGCGACCTAGCCATTTTTGCCGAAAATGAATTATTGCTGTTTTCAGTAGCTTAATATATTATATTAAGCTACTGAAAATCAGCACTAATTCATTTTCGCCAAAAATGGCTAGGTCACCCTTCTTCCACGCAATGCCTCATATGTATCAATATTGCTCTAAAGAATTGAAGTGTTCAATCAATTTTATCTTTGTTTCAGCATTGCAAATTAAAGAGGTTGAACTTAACTTAGAGTCTCAGTTGCATCTTGCAATCAAACCAATTGTAGGAACCTTAAAATTGCACAGATTTTGTCCCATGTCTACAGATACAATAATGGTGTACCCTGTTTCCCAAGGTAAAGGAGAGCTCAGGAGGATTCAAGGAATCGGAAATGAAACTGTCAATACTTTTGAAGAGAACCCACCTGACAAATTAAAAGTTGGATGCTATGTTGAATGCATTTATGACAATGAACTCTGGGTTTGGGCTTGTGGAGGAATATGATACACAATATGAAGGCTATGTAATAAGATTCCAGTATCCATCAGGAATTGCTCCTGCTTACACCTTTCCAGTTAAAGATAACATTTGTCCTGTACCAGGAGAAAATATCCTGGGTGAAATTCAGGGCTGCCTATGAGAGGGGACATGGATCCAATATACTTTTCCTTGAGAACAGATGGAGCATTTCTGCCAACAAAAAGTACCAAAATGTACAGTAGGCTAATGTCAGTGCGTTAATAGGTAGGGTACCATATACATAATTCATGAATTAAGATATATATGTAATGTTGTAAAATTCTCAGGAATAATCTTTAGGAGAATATTCAAGAATTTTCTTGAGAATATTCTCCAAACTGAGAATTTTCAAGAATTTTCTTTTTTAGAACATCTGAGGGGTTTTTCAACTATTCCAATACAACTTAACTTCAGTTCCTGTCAAAATGGAGAAATTCTAAGTCAGAAGTGAATGATAGGATGAGTGAAGAAATAAATTAACTAATGCAAAAAATTTATTGAATCTTTGTATAGAGACTGTATTTCAATTCAAAGTACAGTATTTACCAGGGATGGCAGTAATTAAATGAAAATGATTTAATCATTTGATTAAATCAATTGATTTTTTATAACAATTTTTTTTATTTTTTTCAAAATCATATAGAAATTAATAAAATATATCAGACAAAACACTTTAGAAACAAATAAAAATATCCCTTGTAATAATTTAAGTGTTCAATTTCAATTTTCAGTATAATAGCTTCATGAAAAAAATTTTTTTTTTTATTTGATTTTTTTTCAAAATTATAGAAATTAATAAAATATATCACACAGAACAGTTTAGAAAGAAAAAATATCCCTTGTAATGAAGTATTCAATTTAAGTTTTTCAGTATACAGTAGACTCGCAACTTACACAGATTTTTCTTATGCAGTTTCAACTATATGCGGGTTATAATTTTACAATTTTGGTGCTTTAAGGCAGCGTACACACGTCTGCATTCGCAATGCCATGGAGGATGGCACTAACAAGTGTGTTATGGCATGCTGGAAGGAATTCAACATTGCCAATTGCATCACTTTTGTGTTATAGGTATGTTATACGTATAACAGTTACAATATATAGTGATTTAAGGGCTTTTTTTGGTTTCTGACTTTATGTGGAGTCCCAGGAACGTAACCCCCCTGCGTAAGTTGCGAGTCTACTGTAATAGCTAATAAATAAATAAATAAATATTTTTATGAAAAAAAAAATCTGATTTTTTTTTTTTTCAAAATTATATAGAAATTAATAAAATATATCATACAAAACATTTCAGAAACAAAAAAATATCCCTTATAATTAAGTTTTCAATTTCAGTATAATAGCTTTATGAAATTTTTTTTTTTTTTTTTTTTTTTTTTTATTTGATTTTTTTCAAAACTATACCTATAGAAATTAATTATTGGTTACCCTGGTATTTACTCTGATTCTGACTCATCAATCATTGCCTCATCATTATCATCAGCTTCTTTGTCTATTTCTTCTGCTGCTGCTGTTCTTTTTCTTGATCTTTGCATTCTTCCGTATACTTCTCTGGAACATGAGACTTTTCTGGGCTATCCCCATGTTAAAAGTTTTAGATTGTGAGAAATGTAGGTTAACTTGCCCACTCTTTCTATGGTTAGTTTGTTCCTTTTCGGCAAGTGAACAGTACTATAAGTACTGAAACTTCTTTCAGTTGCAGTTGCGGCAGTGGTTGGTTGCATACTTAAGATGTTGATTGCTACTTTGCCTAGCTTCGATCCATAGCAGATACCCTTCCACCATGTCAGTGCATCTACTGTTTGGGCTGATTTAATTGCATATGGTTTGCTATAAAACCCTTCTTTTGCTCGGTACTCAGCAAGCTCTGAAACGACTTCAACTGAATGTTCAGTACCATACATTCTGTTTGCTAGGTTATCTATGAATTCTGTCCCTTTGATTTGCTCATCCCTACTCAAACACTCGCCATTGAATTTTGGGTTGAGAATATTTGCAGCATAGTGAATATCTTTTAGAGCCATATGTTTCCTCTTTGCCAAACTTTTCATAACATCCTGTTCTTCTTTTTTATTAAGTGGGCTGTCAGGTAGTTGTTTTGCAAAATGATCATTTAGCTCTTTGAAACATTCAGCTACTTTGCTTATTTTTGGCTTGTCAGATTCAAGTATTGTTATCCATTTAACAACATGGCTGATTAATTCCTGAACTCGCAACCAATATACGGTACATCTTCATCCAGTACTGCATTTCTAGTATGTTTAATATCACAAAAGCACGAAATGAACTAAAACAACTTAAAAATACAGCCACGTATTCAAGCGCCATCTACCAATAATGATTTACAATGTTTTAGACACCAATTTATTATAATGTCACATGCAAAATTATTAAAAATTAAACCAAAATCATTGAAAATAAAATCATGCATAACTTTGTTAATACAAAATTTCCCATCATGAAATTTTGTATGGTGTTAACTAAATATGTAAATGTTAGTGACAGTGAATTTCTCAAGAGTGTGTGCACATAATAAAATGCATATTATCCAAAATGGCTAAAAAAGAAATACTTCAGAAAGAACTGCCTACCATAAAAAACAAGACAATTATCACAATCACAATTCACAAGGAAATCACATGTAGATACTTTCTCTTGCTATACACAACCACAACTAACCAAGGAAACAATTTGCCATCCTTTATATACTATTTTCTCCAAATTCTGGAGTATTCTAGAATGTTCTGGAGTCATCTAGAATATTCTCTCACATTCTAGAAAGTTCCATAAGGTTCGGAAATATTCTAGAATTCTCTAAAAAGCTGCAAAACAATCTAAAAATGTTTTAAAACTAAGAAAAAAGAAAATTCTAAAATATTCTCAGCAAATAATATTTTGGAGAATATTCTCAGAATATTCTTGCCTCACATCACTATATACCGTATATGTATATATAAAAAAGGAAAAAAATTTTTTGGCTTCATTAAATACATTTTCACTTAATAATACACGTCTATTTTGTATTTGAACTTTGTTTTCATTGAAGGGGAGCTTCCCCTATAACACCTGCCCATTCAATGAAAGTTGTCTGACAAGTGTCGTAGCCAAGATGAAATGATGGAAGAAATTCTCAGTTTTGAAACATTGAATAATATCAAGTTGACATTACCTAAATTGAATTTTATCATTTAAAATGGTACATACACAAACTTTTTTAAGCTTATAATAATAGAACAATGATGGGGCAACATTTCTTACATTAACAACTTTTTCTGAAATTCAGTATCTGAGAGGTCAAAATATGACCTTTAGAAATAATTTCAAACTTTTTTCTCTTTTCAACCTACATCAAAATAAATGGTATTTTTTGGAATCTACAGATCATGCTGATTCAAAATATATATGTGTATATAGGTCTGAACCAATAGGAGGCCAGCTATGGCAATTTGAATATAGCGAGGTCAACCAATGACCTAAAAATAACCTTGTCCATAACTCATGAACTATTGGTCAGATTGAGCTAATATTTGAAAATTCTTTTCTTTACCCAAAACCAATCACTGGACCAAATTACAGCAAAATCAGAGGTGATGGTGTTAATTTTCATTTTTGTTGGTTCATCTGTCATGGAATTCCCTAAGGACAGAAAACTGTCAAACGAGTCAAGTCGCCAAATGCACTTAAAGGGTTAAAGAAACCCCATAAATTTGAGGGAGGGGGGAAAAAGTGGAACTGGGAAGAGGGATGCTTAAGTTGCAAAGAAGAATCTTTCCCTCCCTTAAACAAACTTCAAGTTCTAATTGAAAATGAGTAAAGCATTCTCTGACTTTGACAGTTTATTTAGTTTGATGGTCAAAAGTACCCTAGTGTTTAAGTTTTCATTCTCTATCTCCAAAAAATTTATATCAGTGATAACTGTATACACCATAGCCTATGCTTAATGCAGTTTGCAGGGGCAGTGCCCTGGGGCCTGGGCCTTTTGAGGGGCCCAGGTCATTTCAACAAGTGATAAAAAGTTATTTGAGAGAGCAACAAAGCTAGTAAATAAATATAAAAATGATATTTTCTCTGGATTTCCAAGTCAATTACTCTTTTTGAATGTGCTTAAAAACAGACATTGAAAAAATGACAACAATCCATGAGCTATATTCATTTTTAATTAAAGACAACAGTACTTTGTGCTCAAGTTTTCCCGAAGTTGTGACTGCCATAACATTGTTCCTACAATTCCTGTGACAGTTTCAAGTGCAGAGAGATCATTTTCAAAACTTAAACTAATAAAGAACTATCTTCGAAATTCTATGAATGAAAAAAGATTAAGTGGACTCTCAATTATATCAATTGAAAACAAGAAAGCTAGAAATATTAACTTGGAGGATTTAATTAATGAATTTGCTGAAAGAAAGGCAAGAAAAGTCAAGTTCTGATGTCGTAAGTAAACTTTTATTTCACAGTATCCTTTTTAAAGCTCAATATTTTGCATAATGTTTTGCCTTCTTTCTATGCCTCCATGTGTACAAGTAGTATCATAATTCTTAAATATATGCTAAATAAATAATGCAAAGAAAAGCAATATAAATGTATAATAAAAATTTTGTTAGGGGGCCCGTGACACTCTTGCTCCATTCCTGGCAGTTTGCCTTTAACTTCAGTTAGCTCATAATAATTGATAAAATGTCAGTGTCTCCCATACTATTATCTCTATCTAATAGATTATGGTGTATGAAGACTGATCAGATGATTAGGATAACATTTTCAATGATGATTAGGCTTATAAGACCTACTACTACTATCACAAAAGATTACCAATTTTAACTTGATATGGTTCTGCAGATAGCAAATATTAGTATTTTTTATAGAAATCATGAAAGGAAAAAGCATTAAAAGAATAAACAGCAAATAGTTGTATAACAGCAACTGCTGACAACTACTTACATACATAAAAGCATTAGTTACACTAATGCCACCTAAAACATTACAAACACAATCCAAGCAGCTAAAACGATAGAAATACAGGCAGTTGACATTAAAACACACGCAAAACATGACCACACTAATCAACATTTACATCCCACCAAATAGTTCACCTGAGGTGCCAGCCAATTACAATCCAGTTACACAACCTGGCCTCTCTCACTAATGTCATCTTAGGAGGGGACTTCAACCCTAAAGACTAGTTGGTACCTGCACAACCAAAGCAACACCAGAGCTGCCAACATAGCCATACAACTAAACAGCCTCTTCATTCTTAACAATACAGAAGAACATACACACATACCACATCAAGCAGGATACTCAAACTCCTCCCCAGACAACATTCTGTTCCCCCTCACTAGCAACACACACACACACACTGGAGAACAGAAAAACAATCATCATCAGACCACCTGCCCATCATCATTACAACACATTCTACACTCTGCCCCAACAGCCTTAGGCACACTTACAGAAGTTACAAGAAAGCTGATTGGGAACAGTTCAAAATACAGACTGAGGAACAATTCACCACATTAAACAGCACACCCATCATAAACTTGAATACAACACTCAATACACTTAATCTGATCATCAATAATGCAAACATATACCTACATACCCATGGGTAACATTAGGAAATACAACCCAAATTACACTAAAGAAATAGCCCACCTCACAAGGCAACGTAACAATCTCAACCATAATGCACAAACACCATACACAGAAGCCATAAAACAGCAGATACAACAGCTCAACACAGGAATAAACAACAAACTCAAAGAAAAAAAAACCATTTAGGGAATTTGTAACACTAAACCACTCCACAGATACATTCAGGTTATACAAGACTATAAACAGCATTACCCACTCTAACAGTGGCATTCACACTTCACACGCGGATATCTGTCGCAGAAAAAATAATATCCCATCATATACACAAGCTAGCATTCTAGTTAATCACTACGCAAAGATAAGTCACTCAAACAGAGACAACAACCAGAAACACGCAGACAAACAAACAGCCAGACACAAGAAAACCTACAGACTGGACATGACCATTACACCCTTCAATACAGACCCGACCACCAAGATCAAAAACATTAAGAATTTGAAGGCTACTGGACCAGACAACATATCTAACATACACCTTAAACACTTGGGCCCACAAGGAATACTAGCTCTCACAAATATCAGCATATATTCATACCAACACTGTATTATTCCTGACATATGGAAACAAGGTAAAATTATTACGCTACTCAAACCAAACAAAAATCCAACAGAACCAGCTTCCTATAGACCCATTACTTTACTATATGCACACCTTCCAAAACAACAAAGACTAATCTTACAAATCACCAACCCACACATACCATTATCACCTACTCAACATGGATTCAGACCTCACCACTCAACCACAACCTTACTCACTAACCTCACACAGCACATCATGGATGGTAGCATGAACTCCATGATGACCAGCTTAACATACACTATTAGCAACAATAGACATTAGTAAAGCATTTGATGTTATCCCACGCTTCCCTCTCAAACAAAATACTCGACACAAACATGCACAATAACACCAAAAGGTGGCTGAGCAACTATCTTTCAGGAAGATACTCACATGTCACATTTAATGGCGTCATCCAAAAACAAGCTTTTTCCAAATGGGGTCCCTCAAGGCTCTGTTCTCTCACCAACACTCTTCAACTTATACATGCATGACATTCCAACACCCATAGATAACAAGTTTACCTTATCATCATATGCAAATGACATCACTAACATCCACCCACAACAACATAGACACCGCTACAAATAACCTACAAACATACATAAACAGTATGCAAGACTGACTCACACACAATATACTCAAAGTAGATCCCATAAAATCAACCATCACCTTGCTAACAAGCAACACAAAAGAACACCAGATAACTCTACAGCTTTCACTAAACACCAACATTCCACACACTCACAGGACCAAAATACTTGGGGTCACATACAACACATCATTATCTTTAGCAAACCACATTCAGGACATTAAAAACAAATGTATGTCAAGACTTAACACGCTTAGGGTACTAACAGGCACAAACTTTGGACACCAGCAGGAAACAACAACACTCGTATACAAACAATATATTTGCTCAGTTATGGACTATGCTAGCCCATGCTGGGCACCCATTATCTCAAACACACACAAACACCTTACAGACAATACAAAACAACACATTTTGTATCATTACAGGATGCACTCAAACACCAACAGAACACCTGCACACACAAAAAAAAATACTGAAAGTTAGGGAACATTTAGACATGAGGGGAACACAATTCATGGCAGCAGCAACAACTAATCCACAACACCCTTGCCACTACATTTACAATCATACACTGACACCTCGCACCATTAAGGTAACACCAGAGGGACATTATAACCAAATACTCCATTCCATACCACACCACGCCCCACAGACATCACACAGTAGAGAAAAAACACACACAGGGGCATAACTAATGGGGGGGGGACAAGTCCCCCCCCCCCCAACTTTTGAACGGAGGGGGATAATATAGGTTTTGTCCCCCCCAATTTTTTATCTAAGCTATCGTATTTTTCGGTGTATAAGCACCTTTGTATAAGACCCCCCCCTATTTTCAAGGCCTTTTTTCAGGAAAAAAAAAATTATGACCAACTGCCTAGTTGTCAGAAAATGTCCGTAATTTTCTATCGGCGAGGCTGACTTTTGTTAAAGCCCTCCATCAAAAGTATGGTGATACATTTTCTTTCACCCATACTCATTATAAGAAAATAGTATTAAGTATATGGGAGACTATACTATATGTTATGAAACATGAAAGTAAATCATTATGCAATACGTACTGTTTTTCTTGTTATCAGTGGGTTGGGAAGAGTAGAAACTTAGTGTAAAATTGGCCAAACCAATACACAGTCAGGAGGGACTAAGAGATGATGAATTTTTGTAAAAATCCATCAGTTCTTCTAGCCCATATAAAAGTAATATTATGACCTTCGGTGTATAGGATGCAGGGTGATTTTGAGACCCCTTTTTTTTTTTTGGAAAAAAAGTGTCTTATACACCGAAAAATACAGTAGCTTATGTGAAGGAAAATATTTAGTTCTTGAAATAATCTACGAGTAAATCTTTAATAATATTAGTCCTATTAGTATGCTGGAAAGTATATTACTGATTCAGTACTAATACTGCAATGATAGATACTTTAATGAGACATCTAGTTCTTTTACTTGCATATATTGTTTTCCTTTAATGTTAAGTATATACTTGATATACATAAGGTGGTTGTGAAAATGCTGCTTTGATTTTCCTATTACTATCATAAATATAGATCATTCTCTAAATCATAGTATTTTAAGAGCATCATTTTGGTCACAAACACATTACCTACAGGATAGCAGCACACAAATTCATCACAGGATTTTTCATTATTATAGCTGCCCCCCCCCCCCCCTTTGAAAGTGAGCTACGCTCTTGCATACACACACCTAACCCACAAAGCACTGACACAACTCGGTCCAAATGCAGTCCTAGGTGTGAAGCTGCCACCCATTAACAGGTCAGAGATCAGCCTGAGTAGAATGGATTGAGTTAACTTAGCACAATTCCGATGTGGACATCATCCCAACTTAGACATATAAACACAGACTAGACAACAATACAGACAACACCTGCTACCTGTGCCAGGACGCACCACAAACAATTGAACACATTATGACAGACTATACCACTCTAGCACAACGTAGAACACAACACATCTCTAGTGCGCTGAACCTCTAGTCCACTCCAGAGGGCGATCAGTTACCTGCGTGCCACCAGCTTGCTCGATCAGGGTGGGCTGATTGGCTAAACAACAACAACTAGTTATGATTTTGAAGGAGTGAGGATGGTTCAGCTGAAACTTCCAGCAGCCTTCAACTTACCATGTTTTAAGTGAATCAGTTAAGAAGAAATATTAGATAATTAGCAAATAAAAGGAGCTGGGAAATCACAGACCCCTTAATCTAACATCAATAGTAGGGAAGATGTTGGGAATTAATAAAAACAGCACAACCATTATAAGGAAAATTCAAAATATTAATCAAATCAAGTTTAAAGAAAAGAAAGTACTGTTCAGCAAGTCCGATATGATCATACAGTTGTGGCCAAATTATTATGGTAACCTCATTCTGGATCAATTTTTGTAGCTCTTTCATCATTCAATTTTCAATCATCATTTTTTTGCAACTTTTTAAAATATTTGCACATTTACAACTTGATAAAAAAGGAATTAGAAATTGTATCATGAAAGGTTAATAACATTACTGATCATGTGGAAAGAAAACAGTGGGAATATATGACCAAATTTATATACTATACTCCTAAAGTTAGGTCTTATCTTTATCAGTTTACGACAGTCACTTCGTCATATGTTTATGATAGATTAATTATATTGTTAAAATAACTTGCATGGGTTCTAGTCAACTTTTTTCTCATTTAAACTTATAATTTGGGAAAGATAGATAGTCTGTGCTTGACTGGGGGAAAAGTAGGTCAGCATGTTATGGGTAAAGAAAGTTATATAACCATGAAAAAGCCAAAACTGAAGCTCTCTTCTCTGAAAGAGGGGGTATTTTATTTAATTCCCTGAATGAAATGGAACCTTGCCCTTTGTTACCATAGTAACCCTTCTCAGAACAAAGGCCCTCTTAGCAAGGCACAAGATGATGGTGTGTGGATACCTGCACACACACAGTGGTAGTCTGCTACCTTATGGTCGTGCTGGGTCTATACTTTAGCAACTCAACAAGCCTCAATGTAATACTTCCATCTCGCATACCACCACACACAGTATTATTCTATTACAGTATAATATACAATTAAGTATTTTGTATTCACCATATGACAAGAGGATATGCAAAGCCACAAGCACACATGTATTTTATGAAGTGAGGAGAGAACTGACAGGCAGGTTGTGGTGGGCTGGCAGGAGGCAAGTCATGGATGTAAACACACCACCCCAAATCAGTTAAGTGTCATAATCATGGGCGAGTGCATAATGGTCACAATTAGTAAATCAGAGTTAACTCTATTCACAATCAAGTAATTCACAAATAACCGTACAAGTACTGTATATTATTTATATTTTTATAGAAACCAATTTTACTGATAACCGAGGTCTACCTAATTTGTACGGTACATTTCCAGCCTGAGTTTATAAAGTGGTAAATCTTAGTAATTTACTTAGTTCACAGATGCAGCACCATGCTCAAGAGTGAATATACCAGGATTTAAAACCATAATGTTACTCTTCCACCAAGATGTTTTACTACCTAAAATCTCAAATTCACATTTTTTTTCTCTACAAAATTTTGTAGTGTGGTGAGATGTAACACTGCAGACAAATTTTTCTGCTTGAGAACAGTAAAGTACTGGAACAATTTATGTATACTGATAACTTGATACTAGCCATTTCTCAATTATTCATACAATTCCTTTTTACATTTAGCCTGAGAATCTTAGCTTTTAATCTTTTAGCTATGTACAGTGTTCTTTTGCAGCCAGTTAACAGATATTCCAGTAGCAGTTCCAGTGACCTACCCACAACCCAGGAAACTCTGTATCAAGAGAAGCCACATGTCTGCATGTAAATGGACATTTTGAACATTAAACAAAAATTATTGTTTTTGCATGCTTACTTATGTACATAGTAGTTTGTTTAGCAAGTGCAATTAATATCCAAAATAATTTCAAAATGTGTATACACTATTTTGAATCACCCTATTTTATATATATATTTTTTTAACTGCAGAGAGTATAATTAATGTAAAGAATGACACTTGTCAGAAGAGTGTCCACACAAGAAGAGGAGAAAAAACAAGTAATGAAAAATGAGGCACCTCCCAGGAATCAAACCCAGGATCATCCAATTACCAGCATGCTAACCATTATACCAAGGGCATCTCAAGAATCAGAACTCTCAATTCTCCTACATATGAGTGGAATCAAATGCCCTTTGAGGGGGCACCTTCTCATATATATATATATATATATATATATATATATATATATATATATATATGTTACAAAGCAACAATCTTTTTAATAAGCAAAGAACCACAGGGAAAAGGAAACGAAGTCTGAGCACTTTTGTGATATATTCACATCTTCAGGTACAAGAAATAGAATACTACTTTCTTGGATATTTTTCTTGTCCCTGAAGATGTAAATATATCACAAAAGTACTCGGACTTTGTATTTCCTTTTCCCTGTGCTTCTTTGTATGTATGTATGTATGTATGTATGTGTGCGTGTATATATATATATAATATATATATACACACAAGGTCTGTTCAAAAAGTATCTGGAAAGGGTGTTTATTTTTAGAACAGGGGTGTATGCTTGGAGTTATAACTGTGCGACTGATAGGATTTATTTTTTTTGTATTTTTTTTTTTACTACAAAATCACGGGGGGGTCATGGTTTTTTTTAATATGAATGTGTTGTGCACCATGAATATGCTCTACAGGGACAAACAATCAAGAAGGAATTTTACACTGAAGTTTTGAGATGTCTATGTGAAGCAGTTTAGAGGAAATGGCTGTATAAATGGGAGTCTGGAGACTGAATGCTTCATCATGATAATGTACCATCTCACTTATCACAACTCATCTAGCAATTTTTGGCCAAAAATGTTACTCCTCCAAGTACAGCAGCCTCCATATTCATGAGATTTGGCTCCATGGGACTTTTTTTCCAAAGCTCAAATAAACCCTAAAAGGACACCAATTTGATGATGTTGAGACCATTAAAAGAAATTCAACAGAGCAGCTTTAGGCCATTCCAAAAAGTGCTTTAAAAAAAAAATGTTTTCAACAGTAGCAGAATCATCAGGCAAAGTGTGTAGCTTCAGGAGGAGTGTACTTTGAAGAAGATTAAGCCCCAAACCCTGTACCATTATTGTCTATAATCGCATCAGTCTGGATACTTTTTGAACAAACCTCATCTATATACACATACATTTTTTGGTGATAAGGATCCAATTCCATAGAAATGATTCTATCAGGAATATAAAGACCAGGGCAAGAGTATTATACAATACACATTTATTATAGACATTTCAACCTACTGCAGGGATCATCTTCAGAGAAAGGGTAAGGCAATAAAAAAATGACAAAAATTCAAAGGGGATAAAATGAATTATATAATAAAATTCACAATATAACAAAACCAAAAGTAATAAAAAAGACATCATCAAAGTCACACATCCTCGCTGACTAGGAGAAAAATGGTTGGAGGGGAGAAGAAAATTATGGGTGGACATTATAGTTGGTTGGTATAATTTTAAGATAAACAGTTTCACGGATAGATTTTGCACCTTTTAAAGAAGGACTGAGATTTTTAATATACAGTGACTTGGTAATTTTCCTATCAAGTTCAGATGACTGAAAAACTACAAAATTGATTAAGGTTTATTTTGGGGTTAGTCTGTTTATCACTGACTGCAAACAGAAGAGCATTCAGGGTTAAGCAAGGGTGGCCTATTCAGAGGGTAAGACCCTGTGCTTGTCTATCCTCTGTTTAAGCTACAAAGGATTTCTTGGTTATAAGCAAAGTATATAATGGAGTGAAGCGCAAAAATTTTTTTTTTTTTAAATTAAGGGTGGCAAGAACAGATTTGGTACAAAAAAAAAAATTTGAATTTACTACAAGTAAAGATTTTATTAGTCTTAGGCCTACTTCAGAAAATCACTGAGATGATAATTCCAGTCTCTTCTACTGTACAAAGTGGAGTCCACACAAAAATGTGCTTCCTTTTGCAAAACCTCACTTATGAATACCTATAAACTTAAATTAATTTCATAATATAAATAAAAAGTCTACTTCATTTCTACACCAAAATCTCTAGGGTCTTTAAAATTTAACTTTTGATTAATTTTAATGTTAATTTCATGAGACTCCTTAGTGTCTACATCTGTAAACACTTCCAAATTTCTAGAATTTTATCAACAGTGTTACTAAGTTGTTTATTATGTAACTTACTTCACACAATGTTGAGAGATAAATAGATATACCTAAAAATATAAAATGTGATTAGTTTCATTTAACTCCAATTATGATTTGATGTATTTTCACTACACTTTGTTAATATTCCTACATATCTGATTAGTCATGATTTCACATTAGTGTGACCATGAGTAATTAAAAAAAATCCACAAGTATCATTCTTTGAACATGGGTAGTCAAATAAACAAAAATTAAACTGTTCATTTTACATGGTTTTCAACTTTACTTTTCAAAAAGAAAATATGCAACAAACATGACAAAACTTTAAAAAAAAAATCTATTACTAATAGCCTACAAGGTATCATTAAGAATCTGTATGGGGCCCACTGACATCTTACTAAGAAAACTTTCAGGAGAATCATATCATCAATATAACTAATTCATATACGTATGTTGATATCAATATAAGCATACAGTATTAGGTCAATATTCATTTTAACGTCCCTTTCAGAGTTGATTTTCTGCTATCTTCACTTTTGATATGTTCAACTATCTTTCTACATACTTGGAAAATCATTTTTTTGGGGAAGAAATATCGAAAATAAAATTTGATGTAGAGGGGGGATTAAGATTCAGTAGAACACATCTACAAAACTCAGGGTTGGCACCCAAAAACCCACTGCAATTTTCAGTCAGTTTTTGTGTTTTTGGTCCGAGATGTTTATTTTAAAAATGCAATTTTTCTGATTGCTACATTGTTCAATTGTAGCTAATTAGAATGCTTTGGCATGTTGATTATTTCAAGGAAGCTAATTTATAAAACAATTCTTAAATTATGCAATGTGTAAATAAAGATTATGAAAAATTGAAGTTTTATTGGCCTTTTAAATGGTGTCCAGACTACAGACAAATATAGTACAGTAAAACTAATGAATGCTAAATAAAGGTGTGTGTATATATATATATATATATATATATAGAAACGACGTAAGTATAGAGGAGCGTTCTGCACACGAGGAAGAGAAATAACAAACAAATGAAAAATGAGGTGAACCGCCCAGGAATCGAACACAGGATCTTCCGATTGCCGGTCAGATGCGCTATCCATTACACCACAGGCCTCAATCAGTCATAAGTCGAAATTCTCCTACATAGGGCAGAAACCAATGCCCTGAGAGGGCACCCTCGCAAATATGTACATTTAACTGCAATGACTACGCAATATATTAATGTATAGAAACGACGTAAGTATAGAGGAGCGTTCATTTTTCATTTGTTCATTATTTCTCTTCCTCGTGTGCAGAACGCTCCTCTATACTTACGTCGTTCCTATACATTAATATACTGCGTGGTCATTGCAGTTAAATATACATATTCACGATTTGCGAGGGTGCCCTCTCAGGGCATTGGTTTCTGCCCTATGTAGGAGAATTTTGACTTATGACTGATCGAGGCCCATGGTGTAATGGATAGCGCATCTGACCGGCAATCGGAAGATCCTGGGTTCAATTCCCGGGTGGTTCACCTCATTTTTCATTTGTTCGTTATTTCTCTTCCTCGTGTGCAGAACGCTCCTCTATACTTACGTCATTTCTATACATTAATATACTGTGTGGTCATTGCAGTTATATATATATATATATATATATATATATATATATATATATATATATTTATTATTATTCACAAGTATCACTTGATCTTAAATGCTTATAAATTCTTATGAAGTGGTTGAAGTCTCACTACTGTGAATTTTTTTTTTTCTTTCTCTGATTTACCGCCGATTCGTACCTAAAGAGAGCGGTACATATCTCGGCGAAGCAGTGAGTGGGTGATGTTACTGTGCTGGGGGTGGTAGACTAGGGGAATGAGTAAGGGTCAGTCGCTGGATAGTGGGTAGGAGGGGTACGGTTTTAGATGCAATGGAGCAGATGGGAGTGAGTAACGAAGAAGAGAATCGCTTCCGCTGAAAAGTGGGGGCCATCGGCGAGTATGGATTGTAGGCAGTTGGGTATGGGATTTTTGGCCAAGAGGGGAAACACCTGCGACGAAGAGCGGACAACTTTGGGCATTCCACCAGGTGTAATACAGTGATATGGGTATGGCAGGTAGGGCAAAGCGGGACTGGCAATTTCGCCATAAGGTGTCCGTGGGTGATGCAGGTGTGGCCTAGGCGGAGACGGGCTAAGATTACTTCTTTATGGCAGGACTGGTGGAATGAGGCGGCCCAGTATCCTATTTGCAGTTTGATCGTGTGGAGCTTATTTTGTGTGGCCTGCTCCCATATGGAGCGGAAGGTGAGGGGTCGGGAGGAGGCCAGCAGTGAGCAGGCCGTCTTTGCTGTGTGGTCTGCCGCCTCGTTACCCTGGATGCCAACATGAGCCAGGACACAGCAGAATGCATTTGTCTTGTGTTGGAAGGTCATTAAAAAGTGGAAAGTTTGCTGGATGGTACAGACGAGTGGGTGAGGGGAGCTAAATTTTTCTAGGGAGAGAAGTGTACTTTGGGAATCCAAATAAATGACGCAAGAACTGGTAGAGTGGGTGCGCACAATATCGAGGGCCTCCATAATGGCAAAAAGTTCCGCCGAAAAAATGGAGGCCTCGCTGGGGAGGCCAACGCCCCGGGAAAGCGGCTGGGGCAGAATCACCGATGAGGAGGCCACACCAGCTTCCGAGCGGGAACCATCTGTGTAAATGGCGACTGCATCCGAGTGTTGGGTTGCATGTTCGCGGAAGTGACCTATATATCATGGTGCTCGTGGTAGTCTTTGGTAGGGCACACAGATCTTTGCAAAACTTGATAGGGGTGAGGATCCAGGGGGTGTAGATGCTGAATGAAATGGGGATAACTGAGGGGGCAGGCATGTTGAAAAGATCAAGGAAAGAGAGGACCACTTCAGTGAAGTGCCAGCTCCGTCCCTGAGGTGGTAGTTCTGAAACTGCCATGCAAAAGTGAAGAAGGTAGCCTCTGTGCACGGAGGTATGTCCTCATGAGGAGTAGACCCCATCGGAGGGCGAGAGGGAGATGGTCACATTCCACATGGAGGCTGGAGAGGAGTGGAAAGCACCAGTGGTGAGGCGGAGGCCTCTATTAAGTATCGGGTCCAAGATACGGAGGCAGGCGTTGGAGGCTGAGCCGTAAACTACTCTACCATAGTCCAGCTGCGACTGTACTATGGAATTATAAAGGCAAAGTAGAGAGCGTCGATCTGCACCCCATGTGGTGAGAGAGAGGTGGTCCAGGAGAGCGAGGGGGCGTCGAAGGGATTGCTTTAGGTGCTTGAGATGGGGAACCCAATTGAGCCGTCGGTCTAGGGTCATGCCCAGAAAACGCGTGGAGGGTACCACCTCAAGAGGACTGCCGTATAATGTGACAGAGGGTAGAGGAAGGGTTGTGGGTCTTCTTCTACTGAAGACCATACACTTGGACTTAGGGATGGAGAGGCGGAAACCCACCGACGTCGCCCACCTTTCCACCCGGTAGATGGCGAGCTGCATTTGCCGTTGAACGACAGACGGTTCTCGCCCTGCGAAGTAGATTGCAAGGTCATCCGCGTAAATGGAAGAGCGGATGGAGGGTGGAAGGCATTGTGAGACCGTGTTCATCACGACGGAGAAGCAGAGAACACTGAGGATGCTTCCCTGTGGGACCCCGTCCTCCTGCACAAAGGTGTCAGAGAGGACTGAGCCCACCCGGACTTTAAAGGTCCGGGAAGAAAGGAAGCCCCTGATGGCTCTCGACGAGGCCCAGATGTCGGAGCTGACCGAGGATCATTGCTCGACGGGTGGTGTCATAGGCCTTCTGGATGTCAAAAAAAATTGACAGTACGAACTGTCTATTGTCGAAGGCATCCTGTATGTCTCGGCTGAGAAGCAGGAGGGGATCAGTGGTGGAGCGGAATTGTCTGAAGCCGGACTGGGTAGACGGGAAGGAATTGCTATGTTCAAGGACGAACGATAATCGCGTAGCGACCATTTTTTCGAGGATCTTGCAGGCACAACACGTCAGGGCGATTGGTCTGTAGTTTGTGGGGTCCAGGGAATCTTTGCCGGGTTTGGGGATAGGGATGACGTGGGCCTCCTTCCACCTAGAGGGGAAGGCGCCCTCTATCCATATGCGATTGTATAGGTCTAGCAGGAAAATTTGTAAGGTAGAGTGGATGTGTGGATCATGCCGTACGGAATACCGTCCGGACCGGGACAAGGGGATCGTCGAGAGGCCAGTGCCGCCTGTAGTTCACGCATGGTAAACAATCGGTTGTAGGTGCTGTCTATGGACGGTGGAGGGGCTATCGTCAGGGGCGGGTACGGAATTGGCTGCAGAGGAAGAAACGGCGGCGAAGGTAGAAGCAAGGTGGTCTGCCACCGACTTGGGCTCACATAGGAGTCCGTCGTTAGTCCGGAGGACCGGGGGTCGGGAGGGGACATGTCGCCTCTCGACGCCCCGCCCTTCTTCCAGATGGTAGCCGAAGGTGTGTTGGCGGTGATGCCGGACACAAAGGCACGCCAAGAGGCTCGGCGCGCTGTCTTCATTGTGCGGCGGGCGATGGCCCTGACCCGCTGCATCTCCGTGCGATGGATGGGGAGTCGCGTCCGGTAGAAGCGCCGAGTTGCCTTCTTCTTGGCGCGCACGGCCTCCGCGCACTCCGGGGTCCACCAAGGAACCCGTCGGGCGCGGGGGTAGGCGGAGGATTGTGGTACGCTTGTGCTTGCGGCCGCTAGAACGACGGACTCGAAGTATGTGATGCACTCGTCGATGGATGGGAAGTGGGCAGTTGTAAGGGTGGTATATGTGTTGTCGCGAAGCGGGCCCAATTCGCGTTGGTAGTAACCCACCTTACCGGTACCCGAACAGTCTGGTCGGGTCGATTGAGGGTGAGTTGAATGGGGAGATGGTCACTTCCATGGTCCTCTCGGAGGACTTGCCACGTGAAGTCTAGGAGGGCATCAGTTGAAACGAGGGACAGGTCTATACAGGATGGAGTGCAGGTGGTGGCATGGTAGAATGTAGGAGAGCCATCGTTGAGGCACTCGAAGGAGAGCTCGGTCATGACAGATATCAGGGTTGGGGCCATATAGGTGGTGTGTGTCGCCCCACAAGGGGTGGCGACTATTGAAATCGCCCAGTAGTAGGAAGGGCCTGGGGAGTTGTTCCACGACTTCCACCAGGTCGTCGCGGGAGACTTGAGCGTGGGGGGGGGAGATTGAGCAAACGGTGTACTGTCTATCCAGGGAGAGCCGGACGGCAGTCACCTGTAGCGGGGACCGGATGGAGAGATTGTAGAAGGGGACTGCGTGGTGTACGAGGATGGCAGCTCCCCTTCGAGTGCAGGTAGGAGGCGGGGTGGCGATGCAAAATAACCAGTGGGGCAGGGCATGGGCCTGGTCCCCAGGATTAGCTCCTGGAGACAGACACACACCGGACGGGAAGTGGCAATCAAGGAGTTAAGGCCTTCATAGTTTGCAAATATTCCTCGACAGTTCCAGTGGACTATTGTGGTTTTCGGGGGATCCATTAGTTGATGAAGGGGGATGGGTAAAGGTGTAGGCGCTAGGAGGTTGGAGTGTGAAGGGAGATCTGGAGTTCGCGAAATTGAAGGCTGGGTCGGAGCATGGCTGGCTATCTACCGTTCACCAGGGAAGGAATCGGTCGGCCTGTCGAACCCCGCGGAGGTTGCGGGGTCGAGTCGGCCGAGCGAGACCGGAGGCGTGGATCACGGCAGGCAGAGGAACATCGTGGGCTGAGCGGGTCAGAAGTGCTTTGACGGGCTTCTATGGTCGGGCCAGGAGGGGGCACGTTAACCCCAAAAGTGGCGCTACCCCGCCTGTCCGGGGTCTCACGGCGGACCCTAGGTGGTGACAGGGGGTACCAAAAGGACCGGGCGGGTGGGGGCGTACTCAGGGTAGCTGACAAGGAGGGGGCCGGGGATGTTGGGGGTAGGTACTATGGGGGTGGAAGGAGGTGAACCAGAGTGGTCTCGTGGAGGGGTGGAGAAAATGGCACCAGGAGGCAAGGGCAGATCCATGAGACTCGTGGGTGGGCGCGGCCGAGCTTCCCTCGGTCACACCGTGCAGCTGCGCCAGAGCCGCATCCACTGGATCCACTGGGCTGGGTCTCGTCGTACGGGGCGGGTCGTGGATTTCGCCACTATTGTCAGAGTCTGTGGGGGTAGTGGTGGGACTTCTGCGATGGGAGAGATGGACATAGTAGACGTGGTGGGCGGTGTGAGGGTCCGAGCCGTCTTCTTGGTCCTAGGGGAAGAGGGAGAGAGACGTTGGAAGGCCGGAGGGTCTGGCGACACGCTCCGGCGTCTCCGCCTCGACGGCTTGCTCCGGGCGGCAGGTTCGGGCGTGTGCAGGGAGTACTGGGAAGGCAGGGTTTGAGGTGGCTGGGACCTGGGTGCCTGGTCCCAGACTCCTGGGGGATTCGTGGCAGGTGAGGTGCGGGAAGAAGGAATGGTGGGGGGACAGGAGACCGTCGGGTCCTGCGAGGATTTGCTTTGTGGGGAACAGGGAGCAGTGGCTGGGGGGGGGGTTTCGGCGGCAGGCCAGGGCGGCGTGCCGAGATGATAGAGCCGAGAGCAGCGGCATAGGACACCCCCGGCCTCACCTCCCGACTCCGCACCCTGTCTCGTGCCTCACGGGGGCTAAGGAAGTCCGACACTTGTAGGCCGCGGACCTCCTCCTCTCAACTTGAAGAAAAGGCATTCGCGGGATGAAGAGGGGTGTGCGCCTTCACAGTTGGAGCATTTGGGTGTGTTGGGGCACCTGTCAGGGTGAGCGAGTCGTCCACAGTGACACACAATTGATGGCTGTCGACAAACGGAGCTAACGTGTCCAAACTTATTGCATTTAAAGCAACGGGTCGGGTCTGGGATGTATGGGATAGAAAACTCGCATGACGCGCGGTCTCCCATACCCCATACAATGCGGCCGGGGGGGTTAGTGTATTGAAAGTAAGGAGCAGACGTGGGGTGGGGAGGGGGTGCCTCCCTGTCGGGATGTGAAACGATAGATCTTAGTGACTCCTTGGGGTGCGAGGTCCTCCAGGAGCTCGTTCACTGCGACACAATAGGCGGGTGGCGTAAATAGTGCCCTGACTCTGGTTCAGGCGAGGGTGTGGGGAAACGGACACCGAGCATCCAAGGACCTCAGTGACGGAGAGTAGGGCTTTCGTCTCTGCGGCTGAGCGTGATTTTACGAGGAGGGAGCCATCCCTCTGTGGGCGTACGTCATAGCGGCTGGAGTTGCTGTGGGTTCGGATCGCCTGGAACGTCCGTTCAGAGTTGGTCGGGAGGGACCCAGATGTAGGCCGAATCACCAGGAATTTGTGGATACTTGGAAGGGAGAGGGAGGCTGTAGAGTCGAAATGGACTGGGATATTCAACGGTCGATAGGACGGCCGTGAATGCCGGCTCCCCTCCGCCGCGAGGCTCTCTCCGTGGGGAGGTGGGCTGACGGCGGGTGAGGGGGGCATATGGGGAGAGCAAGAAGCCGGGTTGTGGGGGCAAGTCCTCGGTGGAACTTGACTTGCCCGAAGGTGGCTGAAGTGGGCTGGGGCGAGACCCCTGCTCCAGAGAGTGTAGGTCCAAGGGCATAGTCGAGGGACGGACTGGGGTCGGCAACGGAAAAGGAGAGTGCAAGCGTTCCGCTTCCACAGGGGGGTCAACCCCATTAGGTTGCGGTCTTCCAGTGGTAAAGGACTCGAGGGCCTGGTTGCCCACCACCCGAGTGTTGAGAGAGTAGTAGTCCGGGAATGAGAAGCAGTAGTCGTAAGCCGAGGGGGAGAAGTGTCCATAGCGAAACAAAAAAGAACTTCATCCCCGCGCGCATCCAGCCACCACCGACTCCAACAAGGGAAAGGCGAAGTGGGCACACTTGGTCCCACCGATAGATGTCACGCAGGGGAGATACACCGCACCCAGTCCCAGTCCCTGTGCCTGAAAGGCGGCCACTCTCATCCAACGTGCGGTGAAAAGTGGCAGGGACAGAGTTTAGGTTTGGTTGGAAAGCGACAAGGGTGTAGGGCAACCACCTCCCACACCCAAGGGCCAAGGAAGGGGTCAAAATCAAGGTCCAAAGAACGATGCCAAAAAAGAGAGAAGCCAGAAAGTATGGGTTAAAGGAGAAAGGAGAAAGAAAAAGAAAAAGCAGGAGATCAGCTGGGTCCCCAAATGGGCCCAATGGTCCACGAGGGCAGAGAAAGCCCTTAGACCGAAGAAAGGTGTATTCCCACATTTGCCACAGAGGGACGCGCCCTATCGCTCCGGACAAAGCAAAGGGCACTACTGTGAATTGTAGTGTCATCATGAACCAAGCTTTCATATGATTTGCTGGAAGAGGGTCTACTCTCAAAACTGCCATGTCTATGTGTAGGAGGACTGAGTTGCTGATGTAGCTGTATTTGTAAGCTCATCCACCATCATCACAAGCCTGTACCCATTTTTTATTGCATCGATTTAAGTGATGTTTCACTCATTCTATTTTTTTTGGAAATACACATCTGCAGTATTTGCACCAAACTATTTGGTTAGTCACTCAACATTTTTACTTCATCCCATTTAGCAGCTTTAAGTCTGCCACCAGTAAGTGCAGGTCTAACTTTAGGCATTATTAAATGGATATTAATTAACTAAAACCGATCTCTGAAAAAAAGATGTTAAAAAATAAGAATAAGGTCTACTGTCTAGGCCTGTAAACAAATTGCAATAAAAATTCTGAAAAACACGCTACTGTGTTGATTGAAAATAGAACAAAAGCCACACTTTATATTAAATGAAAACACAATACTTTTCAACAGCACACTATCTTCTTCAGTTGAAAGTGACCTTAAAACTGAAACAAAATATATAAATTCTAAAAATCATAGTTATAACTAATTTAAATTATGAAACCCAAAAAACCATGGGCTTTGGGTTTTTGCCAACCCTGAGTCCAAACTCCATTATTCACTCAGCAAACCATCTTGTCCCATGTATATGTAGTCATATTATCATTAGCCAATCAACAGTGCCCTATTGTCACACAACACCCAAGTGCATGTCCAGCACTGAAATTTGAATTAAACAGTTGCTTCAGAATGGCTGTGTGTAGTGTGCGCACTCAAGTCTGAGTGGGACTTTATTTAAACAAGTTTTAAGGGATGATAGTGCTGTTGTCGCTATATTTTGAGCTGCTTAAGACCACTCTTACATATCCTCAGTGTGGCAATGAACTTAATTACCATGAAGCCTCACATAATTAATGTAAGTGCTGATATTTCCAACTAGTTACCTTTCCAGTTAGGTCAACTGTATGCCCAGTTAAGTCAACTGTATGCCCTTGACAATTGGTTAGGTTGTGTTATTTTCATTAGTTTTAACTGTATATCTTGACAATTGGTTAGGTTAGGTTACTTTTGCCATGAATATTAGGTTAGGTTAGGTTCCCTCCTTTCCCCACCACCCAAAATCCCTCATTCCCATCAAATCTGACCTTCATTTTCTGGTAAAAATAGTCATTTTTGGAGGATATGTCAGATCATCATTTCCTAAAAAATTGGGATTTTCCAGAGGAAATGAAGGTTAGATTTGAACAAAACACCAAAATATGCCAGAAAAATATGTTTGTCTCAAAAATGAGGCGGCAGTTAAAATGAATCTTTACCTTTAGAAAAAAAATATATTCCCATTTGGGTAAAAACTTGGATTAATTGACAAATGTGGCAAATAATGAGAATTCTATCCCAAAGCAATTGCTTGAAAAAGTTTTTCTGAAGCTTTAAAGAGGATACAAGCTTATATTAATAGGAGTAATGAAGTCTACAAACTCATATTGAGTAGTTGAAGATGGTCTAATCTGTATTGAAATATTTCCTCAACTGATTTAGAAAGAAAAGGCATAGTGAAATAAATCTAGCTAAAAATGGTAATAAAGATCCAAAGAAATCATTTAGTTTTTATAAGTATAACAACAATAAAAAGCATGATAGGATTGGCCCAACAGAACATCATGATAGGATATTTGAAAAGGATCAAGATATTGTTGGTATTTTTAATGATTATTTTAGCTCTGTTTTTACTGAAGAAAATTTGAATAACTTTGATTTTGATTCTTCAGATTCTGTAAACTTGGGCACCCTTGATAAGATTCATATAAGGAAGAATGATATCAGGCAAGTGATTCATACAGTGGAATGAAATAAAGCTGCTGGACCTGATAATATATAGGCTAGGATTCTCAGAAGCTTATCTGAGGCACTAACTATTTTGTGGAAAAAAGCAAATGTATTACCCATTTACAAAAAGGATAGTAAAAAGGAGGTAAGAATTTATAGGCCTGTCAGTTTAACACCATTGGTAGGAAAGATACTAGAAAGCATTAAAGAATAATATTCAAGATCATTTAGAAAATTTTAATCTTACTTCAAGTTCACAACATGGATTTAAATCAGGAAGGTCTTATTTGTCTAATCTCTCAAACCTTTCGGAGTTTGTAACTAATCAGGTAGATAGACATGATATAGATGTTACTTGGATTTTTGCAAAGCATTTGACAAGGTTCCACATTGGAGACTTCTTTATAAATCAAAAGATCATGGAGTATTTGGTTCAGTCAAACTGAGTAGAAGAATGGTTGCAAGACAGATGACTAATTTTAAGTGGTCATGAATCAGGGTAACAAAGTGAAAAATAGGGTACCTCAAGGATCAGTTGTTGGGTCCATTACTCTTTATTGTATATCTAAATGATTTTGAAAAGGGGTTATGGTCATAAAATACCCAAATTTGCAGATTATACAAAAGCAGTTGCCCATTACAAATATAGAAAATTCTTATAAACTAAAAGAAGATTTTGATAGATTAGTATCCTGGGCTAGTAAATGGTAGATGTAATTCAATGTTTGAAAATGCAAAGTCCTCCATTTTGGCAGAAATAATGAAAACTTCAGTTATGAGATGCAAAGAAACTCATTATATATAGCCACACATTATATTATTTTTACTTTTTTTTAATTGAATTGAACTAAACAACTAATTTACAAAATACAATTTTACAACGTATTACAATAATTTTAGCAAAATAAATAATTGTGAAATTGGACCATTTATTTTATTTAATTTGGCCCTAAGCTTTAGGCTTTATTTGGGTTAGAGGATGTTAGTCAGGAAAAAGATCTAGGCATTATAGTTAGTAATGATCTAAAATTTTCTAAGCAGTGTTTAGTTTACAAGCTAGAAATGAGGTAAATAAAATGCTAGGTAGGCTATTATATAAAGAGGAATTCATGTTAGTTACAAGAGTAAGGATGTACAGTAATCTGTAAATTATATAATTTTTATGTTAGGTCTCACTTAGGATACTGCATTCAAGCTTGGTCCACTCACCTCAGACACTGATATGCTTGAAGGTGTACAACATAGGGCAACCAAACTTATCCTTAACTAAAGGAATTGAGGGATGTTTAATTTTGAGACATTGTGGGTGAGATGTGATACAGATGTTCAAAATATTTTCAAGTTTAGACAGTTTAGATGCAAACAACTTCCTTATTAGAGTCTGATAGAAAACTCAAGGACTTGGAAAATAGAAAATGGACTTATACACTAGATCTATGAAAACACTTTTTTAATCAGAGTAGGTAGTAGATTTTGGGATACTTCTGTTATACCCCCCAACAATTTCTTTTTTCCCAGTTAAATCAACTGTATGCCCTTGACAATTGGTTAGGTTAAGTTATGATATTTTTATTAAAAAATATTTTAATAAAATTATCATGACTTAACCAACCAATTGTCAAGGGCATACAGTTGACCTAACTGGGAAAGAAAAAATTGCAGGGGTATAACTTCAAGTACTGATTTTTGGAAAGACTTGCCATATAATGTGGTAAATAGTAGCTCCTTAGTCTTGTTATTCCTAATAGTTCTGAAAAAAAATTTGAATCTAGACCATATCTTAATATTTTTATTGACAAATTTGGAAAGAAAAATTTCCAAGAATTTTGCAGTCTGGCTGTAACCTTAGTCAATCTGCACTAAAAAAAAAAATTTGGCAATCTCACACATCATTTTTTGATATTATAATAATAGTTTCAGGTCCAGAAATAATTTTTTTTTTTAATATTATTAGATGGAAAATTATCATCATTACGTTTTCATGGGATTTTGTCACTTCACTTTTTAGAATCTGTCCATCACTTCTGCAAAACTTCTCATTAGGTTATCTGGATCTGCACTCACTAACCTAGTTTTTCACCAAACTTCAACAGTGAAAAAAAACGTGACCATCACCAATTTTTTTGAAAATGGGCACTTATAGCTCTCTGAGAAAAACAGAATGACACTTGTTTCAACACTACGTCATATGGTTCCGGAGATATGGCCATTCAAATTTTGTAAAAAAAAATGGTCAATTTCCAAGGTCATACCATATTTCAACATATCTCGGCTCCTACTGCACTTAGAGACCATTTAAACACTATTTCAAAGCTTTTAAGCCGATCTACAACTTTGTTTCTATTTATATTTTACCTCAGTAGTCAAAAAAAAAGTTGATCTTATTTTTTACCTTTGACCTTGTGTAGGTCATTTGATGTCACAACCAATTTTTTTCTCCTTTCACCCAATTTTGGGTACACATGTCTACTTTAACCTAAAACAAGATTTTTAGTGTTAAGTTAGTATAGACACTACAGCCATTTCAGTGGACCATACCCACCTCCATTTTGACCAAGTAGGTACCTTTTTCCACCAAACTTTGGAGCACCATATCTTTGGAACTGTTTGAGCTAGTATTGAGAAAAATACCATTAGATTTTTCTTACTAAGATATATAATGTCTGCTAAAAAAAAAAATAAAAAAAAATAAAAAAAAAAATAATAATTGGCAATTATCTAACCCAACCCAACCCAACCCAGTTACTTGGTTGAATAACTATCTGGCCCTTAGTGATGCGTCATTTTTTATGGAGTCATTTTTTTTTTTTGTTTAAAACGAAGATAGTCTTTTTTTGTTTTAAACTTATTCCATATTTTTCTTCCTTTAATCTAATAAGTATATTAGTATTACCTATAATTTACTATACTACCATGCTTATACGGTTATACCTAGTATATATAGTCATCTTTTAGAAAAACTGAATCATGCAAAAAGTATATAATAGAAAGGAAAAACAAACCCTCATTTTTTATATGTATATATATTTTTTAACTAGAACATAAAACATTCTTCCTCATTTCAAACAATATACATAATTGTGATTGGCAAGAGTACCAGTATATATATTCCAGATAGAAAAAAAAATATTCACCTTTTTTGAACCTTTTTGTTAACCTAATGTTGTTTAACCTTCATTTCCATGGAAGAATCATCACTAGATTGGGTAGAGCATATATGCTGGTTTCAATATCACAGGTACTGGTATAATATACATAAAAAATACATAATACTGGTATAAAACAATTTATATATAATTGTGATTGGCAAGAATACCAGTGTGTATATATATATATTCCAAATAGAAAAATAAAAAAAATAAAAATATTTATATCTTTCTTTAACCTTTGTTAACCTAATGCTGTTTAACTTTCATTATCTGATTCTATTTCCACTGAAGAATCATTATCACTAGATTGATTAGAGCATATGACGCGTTTGGTGGAGAAGGGGCAAATGCCACAAAATTCAAAAAATGAGTTTTTTGTCGTATAATTATCCTTTAAAACCTTTGCTTTACCTATGCAAAAAATTAGATATTAGTCTGCACTCTTTCACAGTAAAATTTAAGTTTTAATGTATCTCAGAGAAATTCACTCCGCATCATTGCTTCACATTGAACACATCTATCTACTTTCTGGTCACTCGACAATGCCCTGTGATGCTCAATTTGGCCAAATTGAACAAAATATAAAAAATAATTACAGCAATATTATTTACACCAAAAAAGATTATGTTATGGCCATAACTACAGCCATTTCACAGCGCTTCCTAGTTGTAGAAATGAAACAGGCTGATTTTCTCGATTTTGACATCCTAAAAACGTGCATTGTCATTAAGAAATCAACAACTACTAAATTTACAGATGCAAGAAAGTTAATATTTGACTTTCAACACAAAGAAGGCTACGTAATATCTACTGCATACCGCACAACCCCAGATAATAGCCATCCCGTCAGACTGCAGAAAGGGAAAAAATCCTACAGTGTCAGTTTATTCAATCTAGCCCAGCAGACACTGCAACCAAAGTATTCCCAATTGCTGCCAATAACTAAGGAAAAAATAAAAGATCTCAAAGAATTATCAGACCTAATGCCTGCAACTGCAGTAAACTATTATACAAGATTGTTAAAGGAACTGGAAGAAACCGAAACAGTTGAAGCAGGTAATACAACATTCGACGAAGAGGACCAAATAATGGATTACACCAGTTAACATCAGAAGCTATCAATAAATAATATTGTAAAATTTCTTGGCATTTTATTATATCGACATATTGCACAACAATATTTTACTCAAATGTGTGTTCAAATTCATACAACATTTCAATAAACCAGAAAAATACAAAGGTTTAAAGTTTACAAACTTTAACTGCATTTTGTGGCATAATTCGAAAATGTTGCGTTCGCCCCTTCTCCACCGAACGCGTCATATAGTTTCAATATCACAGGTACTGGTACTTATTGCAGATTTGGATGCTGACGAAGCCAATGTAGCACCATGTTTTACTTCACTTTCTTGGAATTTTGCATTTTGGGATATAAATACTAGCTTTGCTGCTCTGTGTCTGTGCTTAATCGGTTTCTTTTGGCTGTATGGATATTACTGTATGTGCTAAATGATCTCGGAGGTAATGAAAGGGCGAAATAGAGGTGTATGAGTTTGTGTAGGTATATATGTGAGTATGCGTGCATTCTGGAATTCTGGATGTATGCGTGTGTATGGGGTATATAATAGATATAAAAGTGTATATAAGTATTTATGTTTATATTGGTATATATGTGTATGGGTGTATGTGTATGTATATATATATATATGGATGGTCTCAGGGGGGGGGGGGGGGGATATGTCATCGCAGGTCTAAAGGATAGTTAAGTGGGAGATTCAAAATCTGAGGTATGGATGGGAGTTAGGGTGCATCAAACGCCCTTAGGTTCTTGGATTTTAATGTCTATTCTCTCAAATGTTACACTTGTTGCTAGAAGTGTGTATGCCAAACATTAATTAAATCGGAGGTGGTCCTGGGTGGCCACCGGTCACTTTTATATTTTCGCGGCAATTTTTGGGGGCCGCGCTATGTAAAAATATCTATTTTTTTTATTTACCAACCAGTTGACTACTTACATTGTTTCTTTTAATATAGAGTTGCTAAGGGGTGATTTACATAACATTTGAGAGAATAGACATTAAAATCCAAGAACCTAAGGGCGTTTGATGCACCCTAAAGGGGTGATTTACATAAAACATGTACCATAAATAGGGTTGCCAGGCGTCCCGTATATACAGGACATGTCCTCTATTTAATGATTTTGTCCTGTGTCCTGTATTGACTTTATCAGGATGCCTTAAATGTCCTGTATTAAGATTTTTTTTAAATAAATTGCAAAATTCAGCAGTTTAGAGCTGTACGATTTGGAATTTTCAATATTTTTATTTGTACTACTTGTACTCATAATGCTAATGTTGAGCGTGTTTTCTCGTTAATGAATGTTCAATGGACAAAAGAACGAAATAAGTTGGATGTGACCACAGTAGAAGCTATGTTACAATGTAAATGGAACATAGACTGCCAGTGCAAGGAATTTTATAAGCAAGTGAAATATAATTAAAGGTATGTGATTTAAATACTTATATTTTACTTAGATAAGAAATTGATATTTTGGTAACAGGGTCTCGCCTGCGTAAAGTTAAGCTGATTAAATTTTTAATTTAACCCAGATGACCGTGTTACCAATATTTTTTAGTATATAAGTTTGTCCCATGCAGTAATATTATTTTATCTCAATTTACGTATGTATATGCAAATTAGAAATCATTTGAATTTAAATTTGAACAGGGTGTCCTGTATTTCTATTTGGCAAATCTGGCAACCCTAACCATAAACGAAACTTCACTTATAGTCTAATAATATCCTTTATTGTCTTTCAGAAACAATGGAAGCTAAGAAGACCAGATTAGCAAGTGCCATTTTTGGTCTTGGCAATGCTCTTACAGAAGGAGATGGTACATTGACAGGAGTCCGCCTCCCAACTTGCCGGCAGGTTCTTCGATGCGTGATGTGGCACATCCAGAAAGAAATATGTGAAGGCAAACAAACACAGCCACTCAAATGGAAATCTGCCAGCATAGTCCTTATCCAGCTGAAAACATTCTACACTAAAGCAAATATTCCTATGCTTTCAGACCATCAATGCTGCAAACTAATACTTGACCTTCTTAATGACAATAACAAATTGCGTCAAATACCTGTTTCTCGCAGAGAATCTCCAAACACTTTGGCTAAGTTGCAATCCATGAATGAACGTCTTGATAAGACCTTTGGTGTATGGACAAAAGATGCAATGACAAACATTAAGAATGAGGAAGATAGAGCATTTTTAGAGTCAATGAAATCTGACAGAGTAGCCTCATTGGTAGTGTTGACAAGAAGAAAGCTGATAAAGATTGTAGAAAAGAAAAACGCATCTTAGCGGAAGCTTCAAGACGAGAACATCGTGAATCATCCAGTGTACAAGAGATGAAAAGTTCTGTATGCTCTGATGATAGTGCCTCTGCAGATAGCTTGGAAGAAACTGAAGAAGAGGCGATTCCAGAGCTTCAAAGGAAGCGTAGTCACCACAGATCAACATATGCAGGTACGTCTGCCTTTATTCCTCATGATATTCTGAAAAGGCCTTCAGTCGTGTCTGTTGCTACTCGACTAAACATAACTCCTGTTCAACAGGCTGTGCTCACCGAAGCTGTAATTCAAGAGGCAGGAGGTGATCCACGTCGTGTGGCCAAGTCGTATTCAACTGCTGATAAGGCTCGACGATCAATAACAAGTGCTATCGCCAAAGATATTCAAGAAAATTGGATCGCCCCAACAGCTGCAACACTTCACTGGGATGGCAAGCAGATGCATACGCTCACAAACAAGAATGGCAAGGAAGAAAGATTGCCAGTGTTGGTTGGGAATGCCACTGATGTAAAGCTACTGGGAGTGGCTAGATATCCTCGTGGAAGTGATATGTCATCAGGTGACATCATTGCCGAGCACATTTACACATTTCTACATTCATGGAAGTGCAAACAGTCAGTTGTCAACTTATGTTTTGACACAACAGCATCAAACACTGGACACGTTACAGCTGCCTGTGTTACCATTCAATCAAAACTGGACCGTGCTCTTCTGTGGTGTGCATGTCGCCATCATGTTGGAGAGGTAATCCTGGATCATGTGTTTGATGCTCTCAAAATTGAGACATCAAAGTCTCCAGAAGCATCTTTGTTCCAAAGATTCCAGAAGAATTGGGAACGCATATCGCATGCAAAGGATGAAAGTTTAACCAAAATTGACATTTCAATGTACAATGACGATGCACAACAACTGCTTTTATCCTGCAAAAACAAGGTTTTAAGCACAATCCGCACAAGCGCTTCATACTGTAGGGAAGACAACAAGGAAATGGCACAACTCTGCCAGGTAGTCCTCGATGATGATGTCACAAAACAAGGAACACTCCACAGACCTGGGACCATGCATAAAGCAAGGTGGATGTCAAAGATTCTTTATTCCATCAAAATATGCCTACTTGAAGAGCAAATTTCTGTACTACCTCGAGGAACTGTAACAACACAACATCAACAGGAAAAACTGAAGGAGTTTGTTGTTTTTGTTGTTTATATTTATTGTGATTGGTGGCTCATATGTCAGTCTGCTTCAAATGCCCCATGGTTTGATTTGTGCTTATACAAGACTCTGCTCAACTATAAAGCTGTCAACTCAATCATTTCAGTCAGCGCTGTGAAAGCCTTTGATAGACATTTGTGGTATTTAACCCCAGAACTGGTTGTTTTGGCACTGTTCAGCAATGCAGTACCTCAAAAGGAGCGTCGTGCCCTTGCAGATGTGTTACTGGCCATATAACCAGATGAAATGCCAAGCACTCCAAAACACCGCTACGGTTCTGGATATGGCAAACCGTCATTTCCAAAAATTACAGAAGCGACAACCCTGGCTGATCTTGTGAACGAGGACTCGTGGTTTACAGTGAACCTTCTTCATCTGGATATGACCTTCCTAACAGAGGATGTTGACAATTGGCAGAACAATGACCACTTCAAGGCAGCCAAGTCCATTGTGGATGGGTTAAATGTTGTGAATGACCCTGCGGAGAGAGCAGTAAAGCTCACAACTGATTTTGTCTCAGCTGCAAGAGGAGAAGACCACTTCCAAAATCTTCTTCAAGTGGTTGAATGTGACTGCAAAGCGAGGCCAAATTTGCGGAAACGAGCAAAGTTGGAGTAGTGACATTGGCGTTGTGTTTTATACATTTTCAACTTTCAATCAATGTAAGTATAGTAATACCAAATATTTGTATATTAGTATTATAAGTAATACCGAATATTTGCCGAATATTCGGTGCATCACTACTAAATATATAAAAGTGGCCGGTGGCCACCCAGGACCACCTCCGATTTGATTTACTTTTTGCATACATACTTCTACCAACAAGTGTAACATTTGAGGGAATAGACATTAAAATCCAACAACTTTTTGAAAATCATGGGGCGTTTAATGCACCCTAATGGGAGTCCTGGAAAGGTTGGACAATGGGCAGTCAGCTCCCAGCCAGTGTTCTCGCAAGTTTAATGGATCTCAAGATACAAGACTTTCAGTGCAAGAAAGAGGCCAGTTTTTTCTGTAAATAGGCTGAAAAGGACATTCTATCTATACTGGTACCATATGGCCTATTTTATTATTTATTTATTTATTTTTATAATATATATCATTGCAAAAGTATACCTTATAATTAAATTGGCAATATCTATATTATTAAAAAAAAAAAAAAAAAAAAAAAAACTTTTTAACATTACTACTAGCCCTATTATAAAATTTACTTTTTTTTGTATATTTCAGAGATAATAATATAGGTAATTTAAATTACATATTTAATTTATATGGACATTCAAAAGTGTGAAGAACTTCGACCCTGCTATCCTGTTTAAAGGTAAAGCTATGTACGTATATAAGTACCTTATACTAGACTATAGGTGCTACCCTATAGAATAAGTTCAGTTTTAAGAGTTAGACAAGTTTTAATAAATTACTTAACTTTGTGTATTTATTCATTGTGTACAACAGTATGTACCCATGTGAAAATAAGCTTATTTAAACCTTGGAGCAAGGATTTTTTTGGCATCTGTATTTATTCAAATATGTAAATCAAACTGCACATTTTTTCTTGTTGTAGACCTCTGAAACAAGATCAGTAGGTCTCAAATTTTATTTCTGCATCTAAGCAAAAATAGCTTTTAACAGGGTTGGATACAATGAATAATTATAATTGTATTTTTAATTAGCTAATTGATCCTAATTTCCATTAATTGTAATTGATTCAAAATAAAATAAAGGTAATTGGAATTGATTTTTGAGCTAACTGATGTAATTGATCAATTAATGTCAATTGTTAAAAATTATACCCCTAGATCTGGCAATCATACATCATCCAATGAAAATAAACCTTTGATAGTTTATTTAGTTATACTTAAATATATAGAATAGATAGTTATATTTGTGTAATTGCAATTGAATCAGACAAAATTAATTATAACTGCAATTGATCTTGAATTTGTGAAGTACAATACTAACTGTAATTAATTTGAAGAAAAATAAAAAAAAATTGTAATGGTTTCTATTTTATGTACCGTAATTGAACCCAACCCTGGCTTTTAAGCTACATATGTTTTTTTTTTCTTTTTAGATAAACATGGATTTCAGCAGTTTGAATATGGGCAGGTTCTGTTGTGACGCATTTAAAAAACACAAAGGAAAAGTGAAAAAAAGGCATTCGTGCATTGACTAAAAATTTGATTGATCAAAATCCTGAATTGAAACTAACAAATAATCATAAAGCATGTGCAACCTGTCAAAATATACTAGCAAATCATCTGTCCCCAATGCCTGAAAATGAACCACTTGAAAAATCACCATCCACCTCAAGTGCACCCATCTGAGCTAGAAACCATTGGAGATGTAGTTGAAATGCAGTATGAGCTTAGTAAATTCAATGCTTCATTGGCCACACTTGAGACCCCAATAAAATCATGTAAACTCTCTGACAGTGCTGGTTACACAAAGAGAAAGTTGAGGAAAGTAGTAGTAATTGTGAAAAGAAAGCGTGAACTTGCAACTAAACAACCAACTTCATGCAGTGACTCATATAATACAGAACAATTGGAGATTCTTCAACAACTAAGAGAGAAATTTAATCAAGTGACAAGTCAAAGTGAAAAACTGACAATTCTTACTATCCTACCAAAAAGATGGACACAAGTAAAGATCAGAGAAGAATTTAAGTGCTCAGATTACATGGCTAGGCAAGCAAAGAGTTTGGTGAGGGAGAAGGGAGTGCTTTCAACTCCTAATCCGCGTTTGGAGAAATGCCTGAATAGTGAAACTGCTGCCAAAGTAATTGACTTCTATCATTCACCAGATGTGAGTAGACAAATCCCAGGGTTGAAAGACTATGTTTCTGTAAAAAGAGCTGATGGTAGGCGGGAAAGAAAACAAAAATTGCTAATCTTATGCAACCTAAAAGAAACATTTGAGCTTTTTAAAACAAACCATCCAACAATTAAAATAGGATTTTCAAAATTTGCAGAGCTTCAGCCAAAAGAATGTGTGTTGCCAGGTGCCAGTGGAACACATTCTGTCTGCATTTGCACTAAGCACCAGAATGTCAAACTCATGATGGCAGCAATAACCAGTGTTTTCCAGGTGGAGCAGTACCCTCCCAATAATCCTAGCTCATCAACAACATGGGATGATGGGCTGGAGACAAATTATATTTGTCACTACAGGCATTGTCTAGCCCTCCTCCAATGTAATCCACCTCGGGAGATATGCTTCTTTAGGAAATGTGATCAATGCCCAAGAGAAGAGGCCTTCACAGACTTCTTAACTACAGCCTTCGACAGAAAAGGGCTTGATGAGATTGAATTCAGGCAATGAATTTTGACAGACAGATCAACGCTGCAAACACAAAAACTTTCTGCATATGAATTCATCCAAAGTTTTCATGAAAAACTAGAAGCTCTCCTGGAACATGATTTCTTTGCAAGAAGCCAGATGAAATTTTTACAAGAACTCCACAAAGGTGAATTTCTCATTATCAGTGACTTTGCGGAGAATTATGCTTTTATAGTTCAAGACACAGTGCAATCATTCCATTGGAATAACTGCCAAGCTACAATACATCCTTTTGTAGTCTACTACAAGCATCCCATCAAATTACCAAAATCTTTTACTTCATACAATACATCCTTTTGTAGTCTACTACCAACAAGACAATGAACTGATGCATAAAAGTTTTGTTGCAATTTCTGACTGCAACCAGCATGATGTAATATCCATTCACCTCTTCCAAACCCATCTTATAAATTTTATTAAAGCATCCCATCAAATTACCAAAATCTTTTACTTCAGTGATTGTTGTGCTGCACAATATAAAAATTGCAAGAACTTATATAAACCTCAGCCATCATGAAGAAGATTTCGGAGTTGAGGCTGAATGGTATTTCTTTGCCATGAGTCACAGTAAAGGGCCATGTGATAGTATCAGCAGATCTGTGAAGAGGCTTGTGGCCAGGGCTAGCCTCCAAAGAATAGGAGGTGCCAAACCCATCCTTGATCCATTGGCCCTCTACAACTTTGCAGTCGCAGCGCTTCCTTCAATCACTTTCACCTTCATGACAACAGAAGAGTATGAATCCCACCGACTGATGTTGGAAAAATTCTTCAAAAATGCAAAAACCATTCCAGATATGCCTAATTATACAATTAATCCATTCCTCACTCCAGAAATATAATTCTAAGCTTTTTCTTGCAAATTTTTGTCATAGAAATTCACCTCCAATCATCATGGAATTTCAAGGGTATAATTTAGTGAGAACTCTGAATAATGATCAAATGACAAAATATTCTGAAATTATATCCCACTGCTAAAACCTATGTTATTTTCAGGAACCCAGAAGATCCATTGCATCAAGCCAATCAGCGATGGACTGGTAGAAGTAGACTCATATTTTTCCTCGACTATATCCAGATCAGAAAGAGTCACCATTCTTCAGAGAAGCAACATCCCATTGGTATCTATGAAAGGCTATTGCTTAGCAGTCTATGATTCCCACTGGTATCTCACCTGCATTTTAGATGTCAAGCCAGAGAGCAATGAGGTCAACTTGACCTTCCTTCACCCCCGTGGACCTGCACGCTCATTTGTATATCCTTCCACACCTGATGAACTTCGTTGACACCAGTGATGTGATGATGATTGAGTCCAGTTATGACATACACTTTGACCCAGTCAGAAATGAAGAAGGCCACATCTACGCTTGAGCATTTAGTAGTGTAACAGCCAACAGGTAATCTTTTTGGCCTCATCGATATGATTTTTTTAGTTTTTTTTTCATTGATAATATTAGGTACACATATTTCATATGAAATGTCTAAGTTAGTTCAGTGGTACTTAAATTTTTTATCATCATTGTTTATTAAAACCATTATGTTTATTGTACCATTTGGGTCATTCCATGTCAAGTGGACCAGTGGTCCCCACCTCAGATTTTGTTCTAACTTTGCTCACATATTCCTTTAGACCGTAAAGTAAGTTCTGCAGAGTTTTAGCTCCATATCTCTTGTGGTTCTGTCACTAGGGCTCCAAGAACAGGGACTATTTTGTCCATGTTGAGTGCCAAATTATTTTTTCAATTTTTAGCTGGACAGCATTCTACAGTAACATTCTTCTGCTCTGAAAATTTGCTCATAGGGTCAAAATTTACTGTAGATTTAAAAAATCACATTACTAGATCTCTAGGAAGTATAGATTTTTCATAAAATATCCCCAAAGTAGGCTTCAAATTACATTTTGGTTTTCAGGAAGCCATTTTCAAAGAATTGTAGCTCTGGATCTACTTTACTTTGTGAGTTCTTGTTAGAAACCAAGAAAGTACTACCCAAATGCTACAAAATGTTTCAATCCATATCTTTATACCTGTTACAGTTGCAGAGATATAAAGCTTTGAAAATGACATTAAAAATATGGCAAAAATGTCTTATTTTTAAAGCTCAAAATGATCATGTCGGACAAGTCACTCCACACTCTTCTAACAAAAACCAATGAAAAGAGCATGTTTTGAAATACTACGGCCTAGTTTTTTATTTTGGTGTCTTACTTTTTTTTGTAGGTGTAGTAGAGCTTCAAAATTTTGTTCCATGTGATGTTTCTAGCGTTATATTTGCTAAGTTATTGGCACTTCTGTGTTGGCCATTTCCAATTTCCTTAATTAATAACTATTAAAGATAAAGATAGTTTATTAATAAAAAGAAATGTTTCCTTTTTTTTTTTTTTTGAGAAATTGGCCATCCCATCACCAAGGGGTCACACCTGATAGCCATGCAGGTCCAGCCACAGGTGATGGGTCTATATAAACCTGTCACTGTATATTGTAAGTCAACTCCTGATAGAAAGTATGATATTTATTGTCAATAATGATTGTTAGAAATACAATGCAATGACTGTTGTTTTGTGTAGTAACTTCAGATTGCTGGGTAAAGGCATGCCACTCATCATCTTCAGCATTTGATCATTAAATTAACTGGCAGCATACAGCAACGGATGTAATTTTTGTTTTGTTTCTGAAGCTTTTTTCCATCAATCCTGACAGACACCCAACCTTCTTCCCTGGGCATATCCGGCTGAGTTCATCATCTTCATAAAACTTTTGAACTTCTACTACTACTTCCTCAGGTAGTGTTTTTCCTTTCTTTTTTCCTAGTATTGTAGGAATACCTGACACAGCTTTCAACTTTCTGGCTATTTTAACCATTCAAAGAGAAACTGCAAATTCTTTTGCTGTTTGTTGTATAGACCAGCTGTTAGGCTCCAGAGTTAGAATCTGCAGTTTCCTTTCATTATAAGCACACCGGAAAAAAAATTAGTCACCCCTCTCAGAATGTACTTAATAACGTGTGACGGCGCCTCTGGCCTTGATAACCACACAAATCCGGCGAGGCAGAGACTCTACGAGGTTATGCATGTACTGAACATCGATTTGCTGCCACTCATTCATCAGCCAGTCCCAAAGTTCCGCCAGAGTCCGTGGGTGTCTATTCCTGCGCTTCACTTTCTGTTTCCAGCCTGAACAACACCTTCGACGCATTCAGGATTAAAGGCTTCATTGGACCTGCAATGTACTCGTCGCCTCCCATCATTGGAGAACAAACAAAAATGGGACTCATCGGACCAAATTACACGTTTCCAATCTGCCGCAGTCCGGTTTTTGTGCCTCTGAGCCCATTTATAACGTGCCAATTTGTGACTTGCTGTTAACAGCGGCCTCTTCCGTGGTACCCTGCTCCAGTGGTCCATCGCATGCAGTTCTCGTCGCAATGTCCATTCGGAAATTGTTTGCTGGAGAACCTCATTGGTTTCTTGGAGCAATTGTTCTCTGGTTTGAAAACGATTTGCAGTTACTGGACGAGAAACATGGCGGCGGCCCCTTTGTCGAGAATTGTTTTCCGGCCACAGTTACGCCATCAATTTTCAGTTGATTGCGAACTACACCACTCTTTGTAAACTCGCTGGACAGTACGCGTTGACACACCAACAAATTGGGCTACTTCAGACATTTTGTGTCCGTGGGCTCCTTTTTGCCACTGAGTAACGTCTGCCTCACGACCCATTTTGCAGACTATATCCAACACACACTTTGTTCTTCACCACCTCACGAAACAGATCTGATCCTGTGTGCTACGTCACCGTTACTTGTCACTTACCAATGCTACATCAGCGCCCTCTGTGTGACCTTGAACTTCCTACTATCGGTGCTATTAGGGGTGACTAATTTTTTGTCCGGTGTGCTTATCAGGGCTGTGGAGTCGGAGAGTGAGTCAATTTTGGTGGTGCTGGAGTCAGAGTCGGTAAAAATGTACCAACTCCTACTTCAATATAAATTTTAATAAAATATGTTTTTGTGTGTGATATCACTGGCAGCTATGGTGGTTAAACCACTTAAATAATAAACACAATGTTTTCCATTTCAGACACTAATGCCATTAATTCATTTTTTCTTTTCAGATATTTTTTATTTTTAATGCTTATTTAATTTAGAGTTCTTTCTAAATTTCATAAGTTTTTAACTTTCAAGTCTAAAACCCCTTTCACAATGGCAAAGACACTTCCAACAAAGTCTGCAGTTTTTTAATATTTTACAATAACCACAGATGGGAAGCATTTCGTGTGTCAGTGTATGATAGAGGAGGAGGAGGAGGAGGAAAAATTATGTGAAGCAAAAATCAGTGGTTTTACTGGCTCTGATAAAAATGCACCAACCAGAGCATCAAATTTGAAAAGACATTTGCAGTGTTTCCATCCCAAAATTTTAGAAGTTGTCATTGAAAAAGATAGTAATAAAAACCTTCCAACTACTTCAAAGTTAACAAAAGATCAGAAATCTACTGAACGACAAGCATCACTTACAAGATTCTTTACTACAGACAAAGTTACCGTAACAATGACCACAGATGATGATGCTTCACATGGTGGTGATGAAATGCCTCTTGTGTAATTATCATCATAGCAGATTTAGAATTAATATACCTTCGGAGTCAGAGTCGGATAGACAAAAAATTGAGGAGTCGGAGTCGGTTTTTTATGTGCCAACTCCACAGCCCTGGTGCTTATGATGCCTCATCTACTGCATCTTGTATCTTGTATCTTTTTCCTAACCTTATCATATATATTTTCAAACACAGTCTCTGTTATGTACTTTCTACTTGGAATAGAGTAGTTGGGGCAGATATAGTGATGTAAAAAAACCGTTTTTTTTTGTTTTTTGTTATTTTTTTTGTCATTTTTTTTGTTTTTTTTGTTAATTAATATAGATATTGCCAATTTAATTATAAGGTATACTTTTGCAATGATATATATTATAAAAATAAATAAATAAATAAATAAAATAGGCCATATGGTACCAGTATAGAATGTCCTTTTCAGCCTATTTACAGAAAAAACTGGCCTCTTTCTTGCACTGAAAGTCTTGTATCTTGAGATCCATTAAACTTGCGAGAACACTGGCTGGGAGCTGACTGCCCATTGTCCAACCTTCCCAGGACTCTCCCATCCATGCCTCGGATTTTGAATCTCCCACTTAACTATCCTTTAGACCCGCGATGACATATTCCCCCCCCCCCCCCCCCCACGAGACCATCCATATATATATATATACATACACCCATATACATATATACCAATATATACATAAATACTTATATACACATTTATATCTATTGTATACCCCATACACATGCATACATCCAGAATTCCAGATACATACGCATGCATACTCACATATATACCTACACAAACTCATACACCTCTATTTCGCCCTTTCATTACCTCCGAGATCATTTAGCACATACAGTAATATCCATACAGCCAAAAGAAACCAATTAAGCACAGACAGAGCAGCAAAGCTAGTATTTATATCCCAAAATGCAAAATTCCAAGAAAGTGAAGTAAAACATGGTGCTACATTGGCTTCGTCAACATCCAAATCTGCAATAAATACCAGTACCTGTGATATTGAAACTATTTGCTTTAATCAATCTAGTGATAATGATTCTTCAATGGAAATAGAATCAGATAATGAAAGTTAAACAGCATTAGGTTAACACAAAGGTTAAAGAAAGAGATGAATATTTATATTTTTTTTATTTTTCTATTTGGAATAAATATATATATATATATATATATATATATATATATATATATATAATACACACTGGTATTCTTGCCAATCACAATTATATCTATTGTTTTATACCAGTATTATGGATATTATACCAGTACCTGTGATATTGAAACTAGCATATATTGCGTGATTCAATTTTTCTAAAAGATGACTATATAGTATATATACTAGGTATAACCGTAAAGCATGGTAGTATAGTAAATTATAGGTAATACTAATATACTTATTAGATTAAAGGAAAAAAAATATGGAATAAGTTTAAAACAATAAAAAACAAAAAAAAACAAAAAAAACAGACTACCTTCGTTTTAAACAAAAAAAACGACAAAAAAAAACGACTCACATCACTAGGCAGATATGATTCAAAAGTCTTTGAAACCCTATATCTTCAACTATAGAAAGGGGCTGGATATCAGTGACAATCATTTCTCCTATCAAATTATGAATTGCTGTTGCTTTATGGTCATTAATATCCCAAATTTTCTTCCTTTCAAAAGTTTCAAAGAGAGTTTGCTGTGTAGCACTTGTAAGTTTCTTTTTTAAGTGTTCTGCAGGTAGATTGGTATTTTTCCTTTTCTTTTCATCTTCCTTCTTTTAAAGTTGCTCTTCATAATTTGCAATGCCCTTATGTTTTGTTTTGATATGTTGTAACATATTTGTGGTTATGAAAGTTTTCCTTGATTTTCCCTCAATTCCTCGATAATTTTTGGCTACATTCACCACAAATAGCAAATGAGTAATCTTTGCGACTGACAGTAAAATGCTTCCACACCCAACTCGTAGTTTTTGTTGGAATTGAACCAATGGAGCTTGCACCAGCCATTATCACTTTTAAGCTTTTTAATTATAGTTACCTGACCAAATTTATATTAAATATTAATTATTATTATTTGCTTATTTTATTGTTAATAAAAAGTTATTGATTATTGCTACTCAGTTTTCAGTATTTAATATGCAAAAGAATTTAAATTGGAAGGGAATGGAATTTACAAAATTAAATAACTAATATATTTTCCAAGCAATGAAGTATTTTTCATATGTAGGTGCTCTATAAAAACTGAAAATCAAAATAGTAATTAATAAAAAAAATTTAGTAATCAGTATTTCATGATGCCTAGGCTATTGAACAACTATTTTATTCCTATCTAACACATTTTGGAAGCTAGCCTCTCTTACACAAGCACATTAGGATATATCTAGCAGAGTATCTAATATCTATATTCCAAAGCAAAAATATTGTTCATAAATATAATGTGTAATATTATTTATAACTTTCATGAAAAATCTTTGGTTGAAATTTGAAAAAAGTCTTCATATAATCAGCCACATCAGCCAAATTTGGCCAATGCTGGTGCCGATGGCAAAAAGTTGGCCAATATAGCCGATGCAGATGCCAATTAATCAGTGCATCACTATAATTAACCTTGTAAGTATTATCTTTGTTCTTAAATTAGGCAAAGGATGCTTTACTTTTCTTAAATCCTCCCACCATAAGCCAAGGAGTAAGTCTTTAAAAGAGGCAGACTGGCTATGACCCAGAGATCTTAAAAAGGTGAGAACCCAGTTTCAAATTGGTAGGAGCCATTTATCTGACAATCTCAACCACACTGAAATTGGGAACTTACACCCCTCATTTCTCTCATTCTTAGAAGTGCGGGTGGTGCTGAAGTCAAAGGATTTATTTTTATTCAATTGAAGGCCCTCTGGGTGGTCCTCACTGGCAGCTCAATCTCCCATCTCAGCAATCAGCAGCAGCTGCCATGACCCCACTAACAGAGTATCCAGTAGGTGAGTAACAAAAACACATTTTTACACAAAACACTTGCCAGCATCACACCCCCATTTCAAGGTATTATTATAAGGAATGTTACTTACAAAAGTAAGGAAGTCATCTGTAAATTATATAATTCTTATGTTAGGCTTTACTTAGAATACTGCATTCAAGTTTTGTCCCCTCACCTTAGACATGATATGCTTGAAGGTGTGCAATGTAGGGCAACCAAGCTTATCCCTAACCTAAGAAGATTGGAATATAGTGACAGATTAAAGGAATTAGGCATGTTTAGTTTTGAGAGACCTTGTATGAAGGGAGATATGATACAGATGTTCAAAATGTTTTCAGGTTTGGACAATTTAGATGTACATAACTTTCTCACTAGATACTGATGGGATAACTCATGAGCATAATAAGAAAATTAGAAAACAGACTTGTAGACTAGGCCAGGCTGAAACTATAATTTTTGTTTGATTTTAATTTATCAGTGACTAACAGTTGGCTTTTGATATAAAAATAAGATTCCTGAAAAAAATAATTGGTGGCCACCAACATGTGTCCAGCCACCCCCATTTTTGTAAAAACATCTAATGCCGCACTAGCAAAATCAGGAAAATGGCAATATCTCTTCTTCTGAACATGCTAGAGAGATGGTTTGCATGCCAAAAGATGCAGAATTTGTTTTAGAACAAATTATTAAGAGTGGTATTTTTTCATAAAACCTTTAGTTTTTGAGTTATTTTAGAAAAACTAATTTTTTGGGCCCATAGACCCCCTTTCAACTGAATGTCAACACAATAAAACATTCTCAAGCTGCAAATTGACATGTATTAGTGGTTTTCAATCAGCAATCAAAATCAGCCATTTTAAATTCACTGAAAATGCTTTTTGACATTCCAAAATGCCAAACATTAAATTATACAATTAACAAATTGTCATTTTGTCATATTTTAGCATGATAAATAATAATCTAGAACTTAAAATATTTTTTAGACAATCTTTCATTAATTTACGTGATCTAATTTTGTTTCTACTAAGACCATCTCTACACTCATGACCTACAACAGCCAAGGATGCTTCAGTGACAAGCTTGATGTGCCTTTCAACATTCTGACTGTGGCACTCGTGATCCAGTTTCAATGCGGTATTAATGATATCACGCAGTTCATCATTACTGAATTCTTTTAATACAGGTGGAACAGTTTCCCATTGGGACATAACAGACAGCTTGTGGTATGCAGAAACTTTGAAATTGATGATTGGCTTTCTAAAGACCCTAACATTCTCATCTATAGCAGGATATTCATCAGTACCACCTTCATGATCCTCTTCATTCTCATCATCACTTTCAATTATTCCACCTGCAAAATCATTGCTACTACCAGATTCATCATCAAAATCCTCTAACTCCCCTCAGACACAGAACTTTATTGACAGCACACCTCATCTTCATCAGCCAGCATTCCAACTAAAATATTTTCACCATGAGCAAAATAGCTGTTATTGTTTAATACGTCATAACAAATTTCTCTAATTTTCCTGTCAGGGAATTTATTTACTCTTTGGATCATATTGAATAGGTTTCTTGACCCATCACTTAGCCTCTTATTAGCCTTGATATTGAACCAACTGTGAAAGTATACTTTGATGATGAATTCTACTATGATTTTGAGGTTCTTACTGGGTCTTTTTTGTGAAACATAAAAGCGAAGAATTCTACAGGCTAAGGTGAGCCATCGAGAGTGATTTAGCAGGCCAACTTCTAAGAGTGCAAGGTCTTCATCCACTTCACCAGTAATAATTGCCCAGCAGATGCAGTATCCATAGTATTGGTCTGTTGATAAATTATTGACCAAATCTATACCTTATCCTGCATTTTTGCTTCTACCAAATGAGGTGAAGTCCACAACATTCCATTCTGACACATCCCCATTGAGCTGAGAACCAATAGGGCCAGAAAATTTGTCTGGACTTTTTGTTGTTCCATCTAAAGTTATGAAGATGTGTTTAAGTGGCAATTCATTTAGATGCAGAAGACAAATATCCCACTGAAGAGGTTGCCCTAAAAACATTTCCAAATATCTGATTGACCCATGCATATGTCCTGTGTTAGTATTTGTCCCATCTGCTTTAACTAAGTTTAATTTGGCCTCAAGTTCTGTCCCTTTAATGATCTTATAAATGCCATGAGCAATGTCAATGCCTTTGCCACTCTCCGGGGTAAAATGGTTGAGGTAGAAATCATCTGAAAATAAATGTAATTAATTTTACAATTAAATGAAAAAGGAAGGAATAAAGTTAACTGGACAGTTGTCACTTAAAAAGAAAAAATTTTAAGTAATTGAAATATTACTTTATAGTACAGTAATATAACAGCATAACGCCTATAACTGTATGACAATCATTTCCATTTACCTGGCTCTCAAGTAATGACAATGTTCCTCTAGGATTGTGGATGTATAATACTTTTCATTTACTTTAACAGCAAGTGTAGCATCCTTTCTACCATCAAAGCCAATGCCAGTCACTTTTTCAAATATCACTTCTTCCTTCTTCCTTTCAGCTCTCAATTTAGCTCTCTCCCTTCTCAACTTGTTTCTGAAAAGTATTTCAAAAATGTTGGCCATGCATTACTGCATTAGCATTATACAAAATACAAATGTCAGTGTCCTGTTTGAAACTAATTAATATAAATACAAAATAGAAATTTTGATGCTAATTAAAAATAATAGTAAATCTGGTGATTTAGAACTTATAGCAGAAGCTAAGAAATGTAATATCTAGAGTGATTAAAAACATACTTATCAATAACATTTTGTATGTTATCTTGGGTGATTACTCCAAAGTCCACCAATGTAGCAGAACCAATAGCTGCTCCTGCTCTATCACTTACTTGATATCTGTTAGGATATTTAAAGTAGATTTACATATCTATTGTCAATGAATAATTTATTGGTAATCTTAATCTCTTAGTCACAATAATTTCACTTTAAGCTGTATTAAAAGATTTATCTTTCAGTACTATACCTGTCACATGCTTCAGCTAATGAGCATAATCTAATTCTGTTCTGTAATGTTGAGACTTCTGGAACATAGTCTGCATCAAATGAATCATTACAACTGTCGCTATCTGTCAACTCAGGAATGTCCATAGGTTCAGGAGGATGAGGAACGGATTCTTTTGCTTTTTGAGATTGAATAACCCGTGATTTGAATTTTGTCAGTGGCTGTTTCTGGGACCTGTTTCTGGGACTTCTTTCAGGGTACAGTAACCATGCCTAGTTGTTTTCTGGTCCTACAAAGTGATTATATTTCATTACACTATAATGTATCTTTTATCTATGGGTCTCTATATGTAAATTGAAATTCTTACAAAAATGAGAAAATACTAAAATATTACTTATCATTAACATTAATAGTGTATTATTGATATTACTAACTTATTAAATGCACTTTAAAAATTGTAGCAAATTATTAATAATTGATAATTAATTAATATTAATTAATTAATTTACAACTTGAAATTCAATCAACTGACCTACCTCATAAAACTGGTAATCAGATTCAGTCATTTTTAGTAAGTGCTTTCTCTCTGTATCTGCCAACAGTTTGTGATCATGTTGATATATGTCAAATAAAACGTTTACAGTTTTCAGAAAATCATCCAGATCTTGATGATATTTAGGTCCCCTTTTCTTTTTGTCATACGTCAGAAGGCAGTTGAATTCCTTTATTTGGGTTTTCAGTCGGCTCTGTATGGCATTTACTGATATTGGATAAACATTATATGTGACCCACAATTTATGCAATTCCTCAGAAGTAGCTCTCAGTACAGCATCTGTTTTATAGTCTCCGAAACACAAACACCTTTCAATAACTTGCTTCAAAGGCAATTTCCCTAAAGGAAACTGTTCTGCTGGCATAAAACGTACATCACCAAGTACTTTAGCAACTGTTTTCCTTGTAGAAGTCATACTTTATATTGCAAATGTTGAATTCAATGACAAATTGCAGTTGGAAACTTATAACAAAGGCACCTGAAAAAAAAACACATTTTCAATTTATTACGTTTAAAAAAAGTTCATTAAGCAGCCCCACCCTCTATTCTTTAATCAAGCATAATGGATGCAAGATAACAAGGAAAAGTCATAGCATGTGATCACTATGTCCATGTCAACATCCTTTTAGGGCAATGTTAGTAATCAAAAAGCCAAATCATGCTTATTTTAGAATTTCTTTTGTCACTAAGGTCCGTCGAAAGGGGGTCTATGGGCCCCAAAAATTAGTTTTTCTAAAATAACTCAAAAACTAAAGGTTTTATGAAAAAATACCACACTTAATAATTTGTTCTAAATCAAATTCTGCATCTTTTGGTATGCAAACCATCTCTCTAGCATGTTCAGAAGAAGAGATATTGCCATTTTCCCGATTTTGCTAGTGTGGCATTAGATGTTTTTACAAAAACTGGGGTGGCCAGACACACGGGACACACATTGGTGGCCACCAATTATTTTTTTCAGGAATCTTATTTTTATATTAAAAGCCAACTGTTAATGACTCTGATTAATTCTATCTTGAGTTTCAGCCCAGCCTAAATTGGTGACCCACCTACTGTGACAGACTGGCCCAATCTCCAGGAGAGCTAGACTCTGAGGTACCTCTCCCAATCTGATGGCAGTGATGATTCTGTAGCCATATAATTGGTCTGTGCTGAGGTCCTTGACTACCTCCTGACTGAGATGGGGTAGAGGAGGACCAACAGTGATCTTCATGAAGTTTGGGTTGATCTCCAGCTCAGTGGCAATGTCTAACATCTTTCCTAGGGGCTCAGACCACTTGTTGCTCAATGTCTTGCCATCCAGTGCAGTCACCAGGTGTCTGAGACTCAGCTCACTAGTGTGCAAGTCACAGACAATCCACACCAACTTCCTGCTAAGCTTGGCCTCCACATAATGCATTACTTCTCCCTCCCAGCCAGCATTCACATTAGTACTGTCACCTCCTATGGCCAAAAGGGTCTGGTCTGCTCCTCTTTCTCTTAGCCAGTTCACCAGATGATCAGCAATGACCTCAGCATGACTTCTCTCCTCTGCAGCTTCCTCTGGTACAAAATGCCACAAATATTTCCCACCTGGTTCATTGCACACTGTGTAGTGTTCTTCCTTAATGAGGCCAGGAAACTGCCTGTCACTGACCTCAACTTCCATCATCACTTTGGTGTCATCTCTTTTCCCATCAAAGAACATACAGGTGATGCCATTTTCCCTAATCTCATCAAACTTCTTGACCAGCTCCTTAGTCAGTCTCTCCTGAGCCCTCCTCACCTTGTTGTAGTCAATCACCAGTGCTGTGTCAAACTCTGTGATAAGACCAGCATCAATCCAGCCAGTAGTGGCAATCTCTGCAGTCTCTCTCAGCCCAGTGTGATGTCTCAAGCTAGCCAGAGCTATGTTGGTGATATCTTCAGTGTTGTATTTCTTCTTCTTAGCCACAAGCAAGGAAGAAGTTGTTGCAGCCTCTGGTATGAAGTCTTCATCCTCCTCTCTCTCCTACCTGCCTCCTCCAGTACATCTCCAGTCTCCTCCAGCAGTGACTCCTCCCTAAACTCTTCTTTCTTGGCTGACTCCTCTGCCTTCCTCCTCTTCTTCTTCTTCTTCGCCTTCCTTCTCTGCAGCACTGCTTCCTGGTCTCAGGGTGATCAGCTAGACCCATGTAGTGCCCCCCACACTGCCCACCTTTTCTCTCTGACCTTTAATGAAGGCAAGCTCCTGCACTGGTATCTTCTGCTCACTCCTGCAGCTGCAATGTGAACCTCACTGTTGCAGACAAGGTTGCACCGAAGCTCACTGCAGCTCCTGATCACACAGTGACAGGTCAGGATGTCCACCAATTTGACCAGTTTCATCATGAACCTATCTTTGACCTCTAGCTTCACATTGCCAATGGACACCTTCACTGTCTTATCCCACAGTGCTTTCACTTTAGCCCTGATCCTGACCTCAGTGTTGATTACAGGTCCTGTGAATAGAGCGTTGGCCTTTCTCCACTGAGCCAGTAGCTCAGCAGGGGAAAGTTCCCTCCCAGTCCCCACCAAATGACTTGGGTGACAACTTGATTTGCTTCAGGTTCTGATTTCTTTGACTCATCCTGTGGACCTGTGAACAAAAGAAATGTCATTGAAATTTGGATAGGCCTACTGATTTTGATTACATAAAATTAAGTTAATTGAAATTCTTACTATCTTCCTATAAGCTCAGATAAAAGGTTTTGTTATAGGTACAAGACAATTATTCAAAGTAATGATAATTTCATATATCTACATATTAAAATATACAGAAAGTTTGGAGTCACAAATAACATTTCAAATAATTTGAATTACACAATATTTACATTATGAAATAATCAAAATTGTCAAAAAGGAGGGAAAACACACGCATTCACAATCAAAACTCCAGCATTTGTGACTACGTGAAACTTAGAAACCATACTGCACACCAAAAATAACCAAAGTTGACCACACATATCAATGGCACACATATCAATGGCACATTGATATACAATGCTAGTCATATTTCAAACCTTCATGGTCAAATATAAGTAGGCAAATGGCATTTTTAAACACAAGATATTTGTAAGCTTGCTAAATAATGATGACATTTGAGCATTAGTAGTTTTTGAATTGTTGACTTTACTAAAATTGACACACCCTATTGCAGCACTCCAGTAATCACTTCTTTTTCTATAGATCTTGCTCCATTTACAATTATTTGTTTTCTCTCCAAGAGAAAGGCATGGATCCATTTTCCTATTTTTCCACAAATTCTGAGTTCTTTTAGTTTATGGAATAATATTCCATGGTCAACCTTGTCAAAAGCTTTTACAAAGTCTAGATAGATGACATCACCATTGTGGTTTCCTCCCAAATATTGTAGGATTGTATTGCAATGGTCTATAAGTTCAGTAAGGCAGAATCTCTTGTCTGAAACCATGTTGAAAGTCTTCTAAGAGATGTTCATTTTCTATAAAATTGACTGACTTCAGGACTCTCAAATATTTTGATAATATGGGAAGTCAAGGATATGGGTCTATAGTTCTTGGCTTCCTTTCTTTTGCCTCCTTTGTAGATTGGGGTAATATTTGCTTGTTTCATGATTGGTGGTATTCTACTGGTGTCTAGTGAGGATCTCCATAGGATTTTCAAAGACAGAGATAAACTATGTTTGCATTCCTTAAGAATCTTGGCTACAATTCCATCTGGACCAGGGTCTGAACTCCCTGGTAGTTGTGTTATTGCCTCTAGTAGTTATTTGTATATTTTCCAATAATGGTCTGTTAGTCATTTTCTTTATAAAAAAATGCTGTGGTTTTGGTGTGGTCGTTGGTATGATAAGTAATGAAGTGTGACCAAATTTTAGCTACTTGGGTACCAAAGTACCAAAGTGCTCAGAAAATACAGCAGAATAACTAATTTTATGCACAGAGTGCGTACAGTCTGTTAAAAAAGTTGCATTTATATTTCACCTTTGACCTTGACCTCGTCAGAGTTCAAAATTCAAGGTCATGAAAACTGGCATAAGTAGAGACCTTTAGATGGAGCATATTCAAGCAAAAAATTGGAGTGGGATCTCCATGGCTTTGCTTTCCACAAGCATTTGAAATTGTGCATATTGAAAATTTTGAGCATTTTATTTAAGATAAATGCACGTACATAAATGGTTTGATAAATAAACTATGTATTAGGATTTTTGCAAATATTAAGGTATTTGCTGCTCTAAAAGAACAATAATTTTCATCACAGTACCTATATAATTTGTATATTTAATCATATTAAATGTGTGTGTGTTCATGTTCTGACTATATGCTGATAAAATGTCATCAAAATATTATTGTGACCCATTCAATTCCCACAATAAATTAAAATCTTCTGATCTTCAGCCTGCTTCATAATCACTGATAGAAAAATTTCCAAGTCATTTGAAGCCAGGCCAAAAGTTATGTTCATCATGCAGAAAAAACTTTCCTTAGTACCTATTTTACAAGTTCAAAATATAGCAGAACCAGAAATATCATCAAGCTCGTCTGATACTACTATGGAAACCATGTCATCAGAGGATGTCTTTGTTGACAAGGAGGCTCAATTGTCAGCAATGAATGAGACAATCACCATGATTGGGAAAAGTCTGATTGTCAAGCGCAAGATTCAAAGAAATGAAGCATACCTCCCAACAAAAATGGCCAAAATACAAAGTTCAGTACGAAGATACTTAGATATGGTAGGTGAAATTCCTCAAGAGCCAGGTCCATCAAATGTAGACAAACTGTCCAAGCCAGTAGTAGTTGTCCAAACATTGAAAGATAAATATCAAAACTCCGATAAACATGACCAAATTATGATTCTAACTGTTTTTGTACCATCAATGAGTGTAAGAAAACTAATTCAAGAATTTAACTGTTCACAGAGAATGGCTGTTCAGGCTCAGCAGCTTGCAAAAGAAAAGGGAGTATTGTCATCACCAAATCCAAAGATGGGGAAGGAATTCCCACTGGAAGTAACTAACACTGTTAAAGTTTTTTAGAAATGATGAAATAAGTAGACAAATGGCAGGCAAGAAAGACTGCGTAACAATAAAAGAAAATGGTGAACGAAAAAAATGTCAAGAGGTTAGTTTTATGCAATCTAAAAGAAGCATATCAACAATTTAAGTAAGTTTCCAGCTCTATAGGATTTTCAAAATTTGCGATGCTACACCCGAAAGAATGTGTTTTGGCAGGAGCAAGTGGTATGCATAGTGTGTGCGTCTGCACAATTCATCAGAATGTTAAGTTAATGATGACAGGTTCTAGAATGGCAGAAATTACCAGTGAGGAAGAAACTCCATTTAGTTACCACTGCGCTTTAACCAAAATTATTTTTGACAAAAGTCAACCTTCTTGCTATTTAGGTGTGTGTGATCAATGCCCTTGACCTGATTCACTAAAGGAAACTCTTCTTACATGTTACAAAAAAAAAGGTATTGATGAAATCCAGTACAAACAGTTGACAACAGATTGATCTCAGCTGGACACTTTTATTCAAAATTTAGAAGACTTCCTAGATACCTTTATTTCTCAACTAACTCGACTAAGGCATCATGATTTCATTGCCAAACAACAAGCCAAGTATTTACAAAAAAGAAAAAAATAAACTGGATGAAGGTGATTTTTTAATGATTGGGGACTTTTCCAGAAACTATTCCTTTGTAATCCAAGATTGTGCTCAAGGATTTCACTGGAATAATTGCCAAATGACTCTTCATCCATGGGTTTATGATTACAAAGGGCAAGAAAAAGTAAATCACAGCTCTAACTATTATCTCAGAGTGTAATACACATGATACTGTTGCAGTGCATCTATTCATAAAAGCTTTAATAAATCATCTTAAGTCAAATTTTCAGCTACTAAACAGAATTATCTATTTTACCAATGGATGCGCAGGTCAATACAAAAACTTTTTAAATTTATGCCGCCACCATGAAGAACTTGGGAGTTAAGGCTGAGTGGCATTATTTTGCTACCAGCCATGGCAAGGGACCATCGGATGGTGTCGGAGGAACCATCAAAAGAAAGTCTTCACAGGCCATATGAAAATCAAATTCTGTCCCCAAAAGATCTTTCTGATTTCTGTTCCTTAAAATTGACTCAAATGTCTTAGCTTTGCAACACAAGAACAATACTCAAATGAGAAAGAATTTTTAGATCTAATTTTATCAAAAGCAAGAACTATACCAGGAACTCAAAAACTATATTCATTCATACCACTGACAAAAAATTGTTTAAAAGTACAAATGTACAGTGCCTCAGTTGAAAGTCAAAAGGAATTCGCTTCCCCCCAACAAGCCACTCAATTAATTGAAAATGTCACAGGGTATGTAACAGTGGAGTATGACAACCACTGGTGGATTGGGTGTGTGATGGAAACATATCCTGGTGAGGGTGAAGTGAAAGTAAACTTCTTTCACCCTTGTGGCCTGAACAAGTCATTTACTTATCCTGAAAATCCTGATATAGGGTCATTCTCTGTCAGATCAACCAGTGCCTAACACCCTCATCTCTCAGATTTTGCTGAAATTTGGTTTATAGGGAGTTTGTGGGCCCTGAATCCATTTCTGAAATTATAAGGTCAATCCAACCAACAGTTCAAGAGATATGACCTCGGGAAATTTGAGGTCACTTGCGAGGTCACTAACATTTGGCAACCCATAACTTGGGTAATAATGGTCACAATTATATAAAAGTATATATATTTAGAATCAGAAAATGACAAGGAATCCAAATATGCAAGTTTTAGAACTCTAGGTTGAAAAATAAAAAAGTTACACTGTAACCAAAATTTGAGGTCACGATTTGACCTCTGGGGTATCAAATGAGAATTTTTTTTTTAAATGTAAAAAATGAAGGCATAGGCATTGGCTATTAGAATCAGCAAAAAAAAGTTTGTTTATGTTAGTATTTTTCATGTAACTAACATAAGTGAACACCATATTCATAAGTTGTGCGTCAATTCTACCTATTTTTTCACACTTAAGCTCATAATTTGACCTATAGAAATTAAAATTACATTTTTTTATAGATATAAAAACAAAGGCAAAAAATGTAAAATTGTATTTCACTGCTAATCTACACTGGCAATAATAGTGAAAGGGGAAGACCTACTTAGAGGATTCATGTGCTAGCCTAATACAATTTTTGCATGCTCGATGCTCTCATCAATTTCTTTTTGTGGAAAAATGTATTGAATTCTGCTGCCTCCTCTTAGGGTAGGACAACTCATTACAGTTAATATATGATGTCCTGGCACTGCACATGAATCCTTGTTTGATGGATAATAATATGCACTTGATCCTGATGACCTAGAGGGATGTAGAAAGTTCACAGTGAAATCATCAAACTCTTCACAATATTCCTCCACAATTCCATACCAAACTTGCATGTCATAAATGCAACCAACATACTCTCCTGGTTTGACACATTTTAGGTTACCAAGCATTGCAGGTTCATTAGTAAAATGACTTTTCCTTATTCTTTTCTTTTCTCCAATGCCACTTGAAATGGGATACACCATCAGTTCTTCCTTGTTTAGGGGAACAAATCTATGATATTTCTGAGTTCCAGGAATAGCCCTACTATCCTTGAATCGATGTTCCAACCGTTCTTCTGCATCTTTCAAATCAGCTGTAGTTACAAAGAAAAAATTTATCTTCTTGCTCAAGTTTTCTTCACAAAACTGAAACATGTGTTCTGGTGTAAGAATTTGCCTCTGTAGTTCTCTGCAAACTGGCACGAGCAGTAGCTCTTTTCACTATTCCTCCAATCCCATCACATGCATTTTTGCCATGGGATGTAGCAAAGAAGTGCCATTCACAAGACAGACCAAAATCCTCTTCATGGTAACAGAGATTTGTGAAGTTGTATCTGTTCTTATATTGGCCAGCACATCTCTGAGAAATAGTGCACCTTCTTCAATTGTGGGTATCTGAATTTAACATATGTCATAAGCTTCAATATGAATGAGTAAACCATTATAGTGTTGTGTTTTAGTGATGCAGATAAGAAACAGACACTAAAATGGCTAAGTTCCTGGTCTGCAGATGATCTATAATAGATGACAAAAGGGTGAACTGTACACTGTGAATTGTCCCAGTGAAACCCTTGGGGAGCATCCTGGACAATGAAAGAATAATTCTCAGAGAAATCACCTACTATAACTACCTCGCTCTGTGGTGGTAGTGTTTCTTTCAACTGCTTGAAGTACTGTGATTGTTGCTGAGCAACAGAGTGATGACGAACCATGCGGGATATTTTCATGCTTAGGGATGATAAGTATTCATGAAGTGGCTCCACCTTAGGGTCATTCTCTGTCAGATCAACCAGTGCCTAACACCCTCATCTCTCAGATTTTGCTGAAATTTGGTTTATAGGGAGTTTGTGGGCCCTGAATCCATTTCTGAAATTATAAAGTCAATCCGACCAACGGTTCAAGAGATATGACCTCGGGAAATTTGAGGTCACTTGCGAGGTCACTAACATTTGGCGACCCATAACTTGGGTAATAATGGTCACAATTATATAAAAGTATATATATTTAGAATCAGAAAACGACAAGGAATCCAAATATGCAAGTTTTAGAACTCTAGGTTGAAAAATAAAAAAGTTACACTGTAACCAAAATTTGAGGTCACGATTTGACCTCTGGGGTATCAAATGAGAATTTTTTTTTTAAATGTAAAAAATGAAGGCATAGGCATTGGCTATTAGAATCAGCAAAAAAAAGTTTGTTTATGTTAGTATTTTTCATGTAACTAACATATAAGTGAACACCATATTCATAAGTTGTGCGTCAATTCTACCTATTTTTTCACACTTAAGCTCATAATTTGACCTATAGAAATTAAAATTACATTTTTTTATAGATATAAAAACAAAGGCAAAAAATGTAAAATTGTATTTCACTGCTAATCTACACTGGCAATAATAGTTATAATAGTGAAAGGGGAAGACCTACTTAGAGGATTCATGTGCTAGCCTAATACAATTTTTGCATGCTCGATGCTCTCATCAATTTCTTTTTGTGGAAAAATGTATTGAATTCTGCTGCCTCCTCTTAGGGTAGGACAACTCATTACAGTTAATATTTGATGTCCTGGCACTGCACATGAATCCTTGTTTGATGGATAATAATATGCACTTGATCCTGATGACCCAGAGGGATGTAGAAAGTTCACAGTGAAATCATCAAACTCTTCACAATATTCCTCCACAATTCCATACCAAACTTGCATGTCATAAATGCAGCCAACATACTCTCCTGGTTTGACACATTTTAGGTTACCAAGCATTGCAGGTTCATTAGTAAAATGACTTTTCCTTATTCTTTTCTTTTCTCCAATGCCACTTGAAATGGGATACACCATCAGTTCTTCCTTGTTTAGGGGAACAAATCTATGATATTTCTGAGTTCCAGGAATAGCCCTACTATCCTTGAATCGATGTTCCAACCATTCTTCTGCATCTTTCAAATCAGCTGTAGTTACAAAGAAAAAATTTATCTTCTTGCTCAAGTTTTCTTCACAAAACTGAAACACGTGTTCTGGTGTAAGAATTTGCCTCTCTGTAGTTCTCTGCAAACTGGCACGAGCAGTAGCTCTTTTCACTGTTCCTCCAATCCCATCACATGCATTTTTGCCATGGGATGTAGCAAAGAAGTGCCATTCACAAGACAGACCAAAATCCTCTTCATGGTAACAGAGATTTGTGAAGTTGTATCTGTTCTTATATTGGCCAGCACATCCATCTGAGAAATAGTGCACCTTCTTCAATTGTGGGCATCTGAATTTAACATATGTCATAAGCTTCAATATGAATGAGTAAACCATTATAGTGTTGTGTTTTAGTGATGCAGATAAGAAACAGACACTAAAATGGCTAAGTTCCTGGTCTGTAGATGATCTATAATAGATGACAAAAGGGTGAACTGTACACTGTGAATTGTCCCAGTGAAACCCTTGGGCAGCATCCTGGACAATGAAAGAATAATTCTCAGAGAAATCACCTACTATAACTACCTCGCTCTGAGGTGGTAGTGTTTCTTTCAACTGCTTGAAGTACTGTGATTGTTGCTGAGCAACAAAGTGATGACGAACCATGCGGGATATTTTCATGCTTAGGGATGATAAGTATTCATGAAGTGGCTCCACCTTATCAACCATTGTACAACGGTCAACAGTCACCCATTGCTTGTAAGATATTTCATTTGGAGCTGATTTCACACTGTCAAGTAACTCAAGAAAATCCAGGACACCCTCTTCTCTTGGGCAATCATTGCAAAGTTGCATCATGCAAGTCTCTCTTTCTGTACTGCAGACACTGTAATCCATAAGATCCTTGTATGAAAGACCTCTTTCTCCCAATGCAGCCAGCTGCAATTTTGGATTTTGATGGTATGTGCAGACACAGACAGAATGAGTCCCACCACTACCGGCAAGCACACAATATGATGGCCGTAATTTTGCAAATGTGGAAAATCCTATTTTGGGATTCTTTTCATCATTTTTATATAGTTCAAACATCTCTCTTAAATTCCCGAGGACCAATCGTTTTTGCACCTTCAGCACTGATAACTTTCACGCAATCCTTTTGGCCAGGACACATACGACTAACCTCTTCTGACTCATAGAATCTTCTAACTATATCTTTGTGTTCTTCAGATATCACTTTTCCTTTGCTCATTAGTGGAATCTTCGGAAGGATTCCATGTTCTGATTTAAGTGAATGGCTTCTTTTCACCATGTATGTTGTAGTTTGAAAGAAACTAGCTGTTTTTTCAATTGTGTATGGTGAGAGTGTCAATATTTGTAGTTTGTGATGGTGACATTTGCTCTCCAGGAATGACTATTTCAATTCATTCATTAATTTGTCGATGTTTTTCAGATTTAGTTTCAGGTTTTGAAGTATCACTTACCTCCTCGGTAATTTGAACACCATAACTGAGTTCTAGCCTCTCCTTCAGGTGTTTCTGAGCAGATGATAGCTTACCACGAGCCTTGCGCTTTTTCTGGCTTAATGACAGCCCTTCTGAAAAGAACAGAAAAAAGGTTTCACACACCTGAATATTAGTAATTAAATATTAATTATAGTACCTTAAATGCTATATAATTGGCTATATAGTAGATCAAACAGACCTTGTAGTAAAGTATAAGTTATTATATTAATTTATTACTTACTTTTTTTAACTGGTGTTTGGTCCAGAAATGCTAGAACTGGTTCAACTGAAGTTGAAGGATTTTCCTTTATCAAGCAATCACTGTCATTGTCCAGATCTTGAATTGAAGAGATGTTACTCAAGCCACTGATTAGTAGATGATTCATTTGAATCCTGCTCAGACTCGTTGTTTTCAGTGGTACTAAGTATAGTGGGGTTTTTCATTATCAGTGTCCAGCAGTTCACACACAACAATGAGTCTTTTTTCACTCTTCCAGCACATTTTTCAACAAGTACATCAGTCACTTTTCTAAGATTGATTGTTATGCGTTTCTTGTGTTTTTGAATAGGGTCCTGGCAGTATTTCAAGTGCCGAACCATTGTATTTTGATCTGTAAAGATATAGGATTTACAATTAGGTAATATATATTTTTTAGAAAATATATAGCTATACACACTTAATATTTTAGGCCTTGATAGCCTCTGAGGCTCATTAAAACACCATACCCACCAGCCACCCACAGTGCTGGCTGGAACTGTACTAACCTGTAGACAAGGAATTTTGCAACTATCTCTGTTGATTCTGCACTTAGACAAGTAGCAACATGTTTCAACAGGTTTGTTTAGGCTACATGTGAGCTTAGTCTTCCCCTTTCACTATTATAACTATTATTGCCAGTGTAGATTAGTAGTGAAATACAATTTTTATTAAATTCTTGGAGCTTGAGGTCAAATTGATAGCTAAGATATAAAAATTCCTTGAAATGACAAGCAATTTATAAATATGGTGTTCACTTATAAGTTAGTTACATGAAAAGTACCAACATAAACAAACTTTTTATGATTGTTTCTATTAGTCAAGAACTCTGACTATTTTTTATATCTATAAAAAATGTAATTTTAATTTCTATAGTCAAATTATGAGCTTAAGTATGAAAAAATAGGTAGAATTGACGCACAACTTATGAATATGGTGTTCACTTATATGTTAGTTACATGAAAAATACTAACAAACAAACTTTTTTTTGCTGATTCTAATAGCCAATGCCTATGCCTTCATTTTTTACATTTAAAAAAAAAATTCTCATTTGATACCCCAGAGGTCAAATCGTGACCTCAAATTTTGGTTACAGTGTAACTTTTTTATTTTTCAACCTAGAGTTCTAAAACTTGCATATTTGGATTCCTTGTCGTTTTCTGATTCTAAATATATATACTTTTATATAATTATGACAATTATTACCCAAGTTATGGCTCGCCAAATGTTAGTAACCTCGCGAGTGACCTCAAATTGCCCGAGGTCATATCTCTTGAACCATTGGTCGGATTGACCTTATAATTTCAGAAATGGATTCAGGGCTCACAAACTCCCTATAAACCAAATTTCAGCAAAATATGAGAGATGAGGGTGTTACTTTCAATTTTTTTTGGTTGATCTGACAGAGAATGACTCTATACTTACAGTAGATTTGTCTGACATCCTCACAATCATAAACCCAATGACAGCTACTGGAAAAACATATACAATCACAAAAAAAAGGAAACCAATGAAGTCAATATGATCCTGAGAAAGCATCATCTTAAAAAGTAATCAAGAAACTGGATAAACTTATCATGAAAAATATATCAAAAACTTACAACTGCATGGAAAATGTGAGTATTGCTATTTAAATTGCTTATTGATATGTATGCCTATATACTGTAACTAACTATATTTTAATAATTACACTTATGAATACAGTTCTAAGTACAGTCATTCCTCAGTATTCGCGAGGGTTAGGGTTGGGTTCTTAAAAATCGTCGCGAGTGTTGATCTCACGGATATTGAACATATAAACTTATGGAAAAATAGGGTTAAGTTCCCAGCTCCCCTGAAAATCCCTTTTTGCTCCCCTAATTTAACCATAAATGCCGAAAAAAAACACCAATTATGTTAATAATTATATAGATTAATATTAAATAGAATTAAAAGAAAAAAAAAAAAACATTGTATGAAATCATTTTCTACCACTACCAACAGCAATAAATCCTAGCCTAACACAAACATAGCCTATCAATATTTCTAACACCTGTAATAAAGAAAATTACAGAAAACTTCTTTTTCATTGTTTTAATACCCTTTAAGTCAGTGGTGCACAAACTTTTTTGATGCGAGGGCCAAGCGAAGAAAATAACTAAATGTATTAGCCTACTTACTTTCCAGCTAAGTCATAAATTGGGTCACTTTTATATTTAACTTCTTCATTGAATTGAAAAGACCCGCGGAGCCACTGAAAAGACCTGTGGGGGACACATTTGGCCCATGGGCCAGGGTTTGTGCATCACTGCTTAAAGTGAACACAAACCAAAATATTAGCGTAATGTTAATGTAATGAAAACTTACTGATGAAGGTGAGATGATCTGCATTGGTGGTTGGGGCAGCTTGCCACCATCGGGGGAGGATGATGTAGGCTCCCTCGCTCATATCCCCTCCCCTGATGGGCCCCCATCATCACCAGGGGAGAGGCTGCACGGTGGTTACTGGGTGGGGGAGGATGGAGCAGACTGCCCTGAAGCTACCCCTTCCATCTCTTCAACATCATCCGCTGCCTCCTCCTCCATGACCCTGCTTGTAGAAGGACGCGGTGAAATGCTAAAAGCAGGTGAAGGAGTTCAAGTGGGCTTGAAGAACTGAGTCATGGTAGTCTGATGTGCCTTTCTACGTAAATCCTTCAACAGTTCAACATAGGGGAGGCTGGCTGTGTCAAGAGCTCGCTTAAACTGTATGCTTCTCTCAAGAATAGGATCCAATTCCTGCAGTTCCTTACAAAGGTTATCAAATCCTGATAAGATTAAGGATAGCTTCGATGTAGTTATAGGCTTAAGCCTAGGGAGATCATCAGGGTCAGCTTCATCATCAACATCACTATCATGCAATCCCTCTGCAGCCATCGCATCCAATTCTTCATTCAAAGGTTCAACAGCTGATTGCCTCAGTATCTCTTGCACGTCTTCCTCTTGCACGTCTTCCTCCTGCATGTCATCAAATCCTTTGCCTCCAATCTCTAGCCAATCGCAAAATATTTTTGACAGCATTGTCACAAGTAGCAAAACCTTCAAAATTTGTTACAGTCAGGCCATAGTTTCTTCCAGCAATTGTTGATTGTCACCTCCATCACCTCCTCCCATGCAATTTGAACAAAATCTATGACATCACATATCACACTTTTCCAAAATTCCAGCATTGTCATTTCTGGATTGGCATGCGGAACAAGAGAGAGCTTGCATATAGTGGCTCTTGAAAGCCTTAATTATGCCTTGGTCTAAGGGCTGAATCAATGATGATGTGTTGGGAGGAATAAACAACTTCAATACTCGGATGCGCATTCTCAACAATGAACGGATGCATTATCCATAATAAGCAAAACTTTGAATGCAAGATTCTTGGACTGAAGGCATTTCTCAGCCTCTGGAACAAAGCAGTTATTAAATGAGTCTCAGAATAATTTGGCTGTCATCCATGTTTTTCAGTTTGATCACCAATGAACTGGCATCCTACTTTTATTTTTCCCTTTCAGTGCCCTGGGATTTTCAGCGCAGTGCACCATGAGTGGCTTGCACTTAAAGTCACCTTTGGCAGTGGTGGCAAGAAGCAGGGTTGCCCAATCTTTGCAGGCTTTAAATCCAGGTGCCTTTGCAACATTCTTCGCAATGTATGTGCATGACCCAACTTGCTTATAAAAAAGGCTAGTCTCATCACAATTAAAAACTTGCTCACTTTTATATTCTTTGTCTTTAATGAGCTTCTGAATGTAAGGCATAAATGCATTTGTCCCTTCTTGATCAGCAGAACCAGCCTCCCAACCAGGCCTGTGGAGTTGGAGTCATGGAGTCGGAAGCAATTTTGGTGCTGCTGGAGTCGGAGTCAGTAAAAATGTACCGACTCCGACCTCAATATAAATTTTAATAAAATATGTTTTTGTGTGTGATATCACTGGCAGCTATGGTGGTTAAACCACTTAAATAATAAACACAATGTTTTCCATTTCAGACACTAATGCCATTAATTCATTTTTTCTTTTCAGATATTTTTTATTTTTAATGCTTATTTAATTTCGAGTTCTTTCTAAATTTCATAAGTTTTTAACTTTCAAGTCTAAAACCCCTTTCACAATGCCAAAGACACTTCCAACAAAGTCTGCAGTTTAATATTTTACAATAACCACAGATGGGAAACATTTTGTGTGTCAGTGTATGATAGAAGATGATGATGGTGAAAAATTATGTGAAGCAAAAATCAGTGGTTTTACTGGCTGATAAAAATGCACCAACCAGAGCATCAAATTTGAAGACACATTTGCAGCATTTCCATCCCAAAATTTTAGAAGTTGTCATTGAGAAAGATAGTAATAAAAACCTTCCAACTACTTCAAAGTTAACAAAAGATCAGAAATCTACTGAATGACAAGCACCACTTACAAGATTCTTTACTACAGACAAAGTTACCGTAACAATGACCACAGAAAAGTTCAAGAAGCACATCATCGAACTGGTGGTAAGAAATGGTGTAGCCTCATCTTTATTTTCACAACCAGCCTTTCTAGGCCTAAATGGAGAAATGGCCAAGAAACTTGAAGTTTCTCTGGAAAGAAAGTATCAGAAAAATTATAGTTGAAGAAGCCACAAATAAAAAGGAAGAACTTCGAAGAACTCTTAAGGGACACTTCAGGTTTATTAAAATGGATACAGCCACGCATCGTAGAGTTAACTATTTTCCCATCAATGCTAGATTTGTTGATGAAAACAATAAAATGGTAACTCGGACATTGGGAGTAAAGGACACCGAGGCGCATCATGACAGCGACTATCTTCAGAAGTTAGTGGAAGAAGTTTTACAAGACTTTGTAATTAAGAAAGCAGATTCTATGTATTGTCACAGATAATGCTTCAAACATGCTAAGCACGATAGAAAAGCTGAATAAAGTTGAAGAAAGTTGAAGAAAGTTGAAGAAAGTTGAAGAAAGTTGAAGAAAGTTGAAGAAAGTTGAAGAAAGTTGAAGAAAGTTGAAGAAAGTTGAAGAAAGTTGAAGAAAGTTGAAGAAAGTTGAAGAAAAAGTGGCTAATGAAGATGACATTCCTGAAACTGATTCTCAAACAGCACAAACAGAACAGAGCGATGAAATTTTAGATGATATTGTTGAAGAAGCATCTAAGCTCTTTCTAATCCAACATATGCGTTGTGTTGTACATACATCGCAGCTAGCAATAAGAGATGGATTGAAAGATCACCATGCAGCTACTCTGATAGGCAAGTTGAGGCAAGTAGCCACTGCAGCCAGGACCTCTAAAATTGATGCTATTATCCAGAGACGTGCAGGAAAGTGAGCTATTTTGGACCAAGTGACATGCTGGGGGAGCACATATATGATGATTAAGCGTTTGCTTGATCTAAAACCCTTCCTAGAAGACATTGATAATCCCAATGTTTCACTAACTGAAATTCAATGGAGGGAGGTTACACAATTAGCTCTGCTTGCTCACCCTTATACTGTCACCAAAAAGTTGCAAGCAGAGGATTTAACTCCTGGTACATTCCTATGGGAATGGAAAAATTTATTATTTTGTCTATCCCAAACTGGAGGATTAATTGCTGATGGAATTGTATCCTCAATGAAGAAAAGAGAGGGTCTGCTACTGGAAAATGAGATCTTATTAGCTGCTGTCTACATAGATCCAATGAACCAAATTTTGTTGACCAAAGAACAAATTGCTAAAGCAAGAGAGGCCCTCTGCGAGGTTGCAATTTGCATAAAAGGGCTATTACCTGAAAATCCTGAACCACAGGATGAAGATATTAGTAGTAAATCCCTCTCATCCTCTTCAAATGATGAAGAATTAGACTTTCAAAAATATTTAAATAAAATTGAACGCTCAAAAGCAAAGCGTCGCCGCTTAAACGTGCATAGGCAACCTTTTGATGTTAAACTAATGAAGTTTAAGCAAGATTTTTTTGATGGCCTAAAAGAAGTGGAAAAATATGATCACTCATCTAAACTGACAATACAAGAAGTCATCCCCACATATCCAGAGATTTTAAGAGATACAGCTATGATAGTAACAGCCATGCCACCCACTCAGGTCAGTGTGGAGAGACTGTTTTCTGCACTGAAAATAATTAAGTCAGATTTTAGGGCTTCAATGAAAGGGGATCTGGCAGAAGCAATTCTGTTCCTAAGAACAAGTTATTCGTGAATTTTAGATTTTCACCCTTGGCCTTCATTTAATAAATTTTGCAGGAATACTTTTATATTTTTGATTACATTTAATGAAATTTTTATTTTGTCAGTCTTAAATTTAATTTTTTTTTTTGTTTTATGCTTAATGAATTTTGTTTTTTCATAAATAAAAAATAAAAAAACCATAATGGCATCGCTACAACCATTAAACTCAAACTTTGCAGGTTATGGGTTTAAAAAGTAGCCTGATGATTCACGTGGTGGTGATGAAATGCCTCTTGTGTAATTATCATCATAGCAGATTTAGAATTAATATACCTTCGGAGTTGGATAGACAAAAAATTGAGGAGTCAGAGTCAGTTTTTTATGTGCCGACTCCACAGCCCTGCTTCCAACTGAGTTTAACATTATGTAGGTTATACCAGTGCTTGAAACGAGTCAACCATCCAGTACTAGCAGTGAAGGATTTTGGATTCAGTTCATCCTTTGTCACGTGTTCATAGATTTGAAACGCTTGCTGCCAAAGAGCGTAACTGGCAACCACTCTCTCTCTCTCATTTACCATTTCATCAATCCAAATACTCAACCACTTTTCTATTTTTTCTAAATACACATCCCGCACCACAAAACTTACCTTAGCACTTTGAGGAGCAGCTTCCTTCACACACTTCCGAATTTCACATTCTTTACTGTGAATTGACCTAACCATCAACTCATTCAAACCAAATTCCCGCCTTACAGCCACAGCAGACATTCCACTTTTAAGCCTAACACTTTTATTTTTTCACTAAGGCTCAGTACCACCTTCTTTCTCTTAGGGGTACTTTCAATACCACTAACACTGCGCTTGGAACCCATAGTTAATAAAAAAAATAAGGCAAAATACCATCAAAATCAAGAAAGTAAACAAAGTTCAGTGCAGACAATGCGTTGCTAACGAAGGCAACTCAGTGACTGACTCACTCTCAGCTCTCACTCGCATGTGGGAAGAAGCAGCTGTACGAGGATGGACCCACATTTAGTACACTTTTGCGCATCAGCCAGATGGTGGTTAATTTGAATCACGAATAGGCAGTCTTTCCCTCGCAGATGCTGATTTAATGGTTTCTATTATTCTCTCACAAATAGGTGGTCTCGCATATGTCAGTCACGTGAATATGGAGGATGGACTGTATTAGTCTCTTAAAATGTACAGCTTCCTAATATTAAATTATTATTAAATAGCAGAAATCCCTCTAACCCTATAGTCGTTAGAGCCTGTGACTGAATAAATGGTTCTGGGTTAAAATCCTAGTAGCTTAGAAAACTTATTTTCTCCACAAGCGCATGTCCGATGCCTATGCTTGTTTCTGTCATACCAGTACAGTAGAATATATAAGATCTCTAAACTAATACGAAATTTAAAAAAAAACCTATTTTGGCACCCTGCATAGTATCTAGGCTTAGGTCCTCCAGAAGTTGGAACAAGGTACACACATAGGCCTTGGGAGGTAATTAAGGGGTTTAACTACCTACCTTGCTAACTAATTTTTTAAACTCCTCCTTATGATAATTTTACTTAAATTTTTAATAGGTATAAAATTTATATTTTTCAGGTTCAACATAGCAATATGAAGTGTTAATTCATCAGAAATACCTGTACAAGTTAGTCATTGTTCAAACTTCAAACACCTAAATTTGAAGTTATTTTTAACTGCAAAAATTATATGGGATTTGTGACAAAAATTATTAATCTTGATGCTTACCTATAGGTACATATCAAATCATGTATGTAGCTATATTATAATATGTACATACGGTATATGAACTATTTGTGAAGTTATCTTAAATAAAATGCTCAAAATTTTCAACATGCACAATTTCAAATGCTCTTGGAAAGCAAACCCATGGAGATCCCACTCCAATTTTTTGCTTGAATATGCTTCATCTAAAAGGTCTTTACTTATACCAATTTTCATGACCTTGAATTTTGAACTCTGACCTGCAGTCAAGGTCAAAGGTGAAATATAAATGCAACTTTTTTTTTAATGGAATGTACGTACACACACACACACACTGTGCATAAAGTTAAAGTTATTCTGCTATTTTTTCCAAGCATTTTGACACCAAAATCATTAAAATCCATCCATTAGATCCTGAGTTATGACCTTTCAAAATCACAAGGTTATGCTACTGACCCCCATTTTTTTTTGGGGGGGGGGGGGGGTCATTAATCCCAAACTATTTAACCCAAGTGGCTAAAATTAATTTGGTCATGCTTCATTACTCATCATACCTAACTACCACACCAAAAATCATTAAAATCAGTGAGATGAGTAGCAGAAATCACCAAAAAGTGTGTACACTTGACATGGAATACCTCAGCTACTACAGGGGTACTTCAGCTTAAAGCATAGGTATTGAGATTGTAGAATGTGCCATTTCCTATGGATTAGATGTAAGAGTTAGTCTATCTTTAGCAAGCAGTGGGCCAATGCTCATTTTGATATCTGCTTTGCATTTAGCATAGCTAAAGAATAATTTGCTATCTTCTTTTATATAGTGCCAATAGCTTTGTATTCATTATCAATAGTCTCTTATGTTGACTCCTTTATTTTAAGTTCTAACATCATTATTTGTTTCTGGATGTTACTCTGTCTTGTATCACTTAATTGCTTTGTCAGTTGTTTAGATAGCTTTGCTCTCTTTCTCATAAGTATCCTTCTATATCTGTGTTGTTTCATCAAGTGCTTCTTTGCAATATCATTTTTCTTTGGCATGTGCTTGTATAATGCTGATGATAGCAGGTATTGTATTCTACTCCCAGCATTCTTCAGGTTCTAGGTTTTCTAATTCATTTTTCCCAGACAGTTATTTATTGATGTCCAGTCTGACTTGTGCAGGTTTAGGTCAGAGTATGGCAAGTCCATTTGGCATGGGTCCTGCTGCTTACATTTGTGGAGAGAAGTTTGTGAATATGTGCATGACATTGTGGTCAGAGTGTAGAGTTGGTGCTATAACAATGTGGTCAATTGTAGTTGCATTATTTGTCAGCACTAGATCTAGGATATTATTTTTCCTAGTTGGGCAATGAACATGTTGTACTCGGAAGAGTTTTTCCATAAACTCATACAGGTGTTTTGATTTAGACTTTTTTGTCACTAATTCATACCACCATATATTGGTTCCAGGTGCAATTTGGGAGATTAAAGTCTCTTGTAATGATTAAATCACTTGTCAAGTCTACAATAGCTGGGCATTGCCTGACTTTTTCCAAAACTTCAGTGAGCTCTAGATGGGAGCTAGAGATATTCAGTAGTATTATGTCTTCTTTATTTATACTGAGCATGATGATTAGGAGTTCACATGCTCCATTTGAGTATGCTATGAGCAGTTCACTGAATATTTTCAGGGATGTACATCAGACCACCACCATTTAGACAGCCTTCTCTGTCGCATCTATGGGTGGTATACCCTTTGATTGCAATTTCTCTACTCATGATCATGAGGTTCAGGTGTAATGTTTTCCACTAGGCTCTTTAGGTAAGGTACTTTGATATGGTTTGAGTTTGGGTAAAGGCCCTGGATTTTAAGTAAATTATTGATACATTTGTGAAGCCATTTGTTTCATCTCCCACATGCAGGGCATTTGTAGGGTTCCTACTAGGGGCCTCATTTGCTTTTGTATGAGGAACCCAAGCGAGTTCAGTAGTTAATCCTAAGAAAAATTTAGACACTTTCATGAGTGTGTGTGTTTATAGACTGTATACCTATAATGTATATTCTTTGCTTCAGTTATATAAGCTACTATGGTGATAGTAAATAGGGCAATATCCTATTTTGGCATCCTAAATTATTCAACCAACCAAAAATAAATGAATAGTATCCCAAATTATTTATCATCATTAGCTTTGTTTTAAATCACTTGTTTATTTCTTATGAAAAAACATGGCTAGAATGCCTGGTTAGGTCAACTATACACCCTTGACAATTGGTTAGGTTAAGTCTTTATAGTTTTGTTTAAATTGATATTTAAACTAACAAAATATCATGACTTAACCAATCATCAAAGGTGTACAGGGTAAAGCATACAGTTGACCTAACCAGGCATTCAATTAACCTAATTAACCAAAGTAATTTGAAAGTGTTGGAGTGCCATTTATTTTTGGTTATTTCATTTATTTTGAAAAAAAATATTTTTATAACACTAAATTGCAATTCTACCTTCTTTATTATTAAAAAAGGTATTATAGTATTACACCTGTCTAATGTCCAGCAATTATATATTCAAGTAGATTTTTTAATTCTAAGACACTTTTCTTCTTAGCATTTCCATCACAAATGCTTCATTTTCGAGATATAAATTTTTTTTTGGTGTATATCTAGTGTGTGTTCATACATTCATTTGGTGTGCGTGTGTGGCTAACCATTACATGTCTACCCAATCACTGCGCTCCATCCATTTCAAATTTGAATTACTTTGCTACCGGAATAGCTTCATGTGACATGCTCATTTGATTATTACCACTGTATTATTACTTTCTATGAAAATAAAAAAAAAAGTATTTCTACGTGCTCACAGTGTTCTACCAACAGTAGTGAAGTGTCCACATTGTAAAATAGAGTCCATATGAATAAGGTAATTCCTATTTTTCTTATAGGTTACGTTACGATAGGTTACGTTACGATAGGTTACGTTACGATAGGTTACGTTACGATAGGTTACGTTACGATAGGTTACGTTACGATAGGTTACGTTACGATAGGTTACGTTACGATAGGTTACGTTACGATAGGTTACGTTACGATAGGTTACGTTACGATAGGTTACGTTACGATAGGTTACGTTACGATAGGTTACGTTACGATAGGTTACGTTACGATAGGTTACGTTACGATAGGTTACGTTACGATAGGTTACGTTACGATAGGTTACGTTACGATAGGTTACGTTACGATAGGTTTTTGGTGTTTTGAACGAATCTGACCTTCAAAACCGTCGGAAATGACTCGTTTTCCGTTATTTCCACCCACCCGAGAACTCCCGGTTCCCACCAGGGTCCTCCCAGATTGACGGCTGGGGTGAGAGGGGTTATCTCAAAAACGAGTCATTTCCGACGGTTTTGAAGGTCAGATTCGTTCAAAACATCAAAAACCATAGGAAAAACATAAATTTCACCTCCAAAGGGAGACGGGTGTAATACTATAAATTTACCTTAAAAAATGTAGCTCATGACTTGGATTACCTCGATAGGCCCGAGTAGCTTTAGGTTTTCCAAATGAAATGTAATGCCCACCAATACTCTGGAGTTCATTTAAGTTTTGGGCTCTTGGGACGTTAAATGTCGGGCACTTCAATAGTATCTTCAGTTCCAGGGCACTATATAGCTGGGAAAGGAGTGCAGTGTGACCAATACAAAGACGGGTAATACCCACATCTATGGCTCTAATAAAAGACCGAGATAAAGCTCCAGAGCTTAGCTAATTAGGCCTTGGGCCTAAGTTGGGCCTGAATTATTTTATTATTCATTTGCTATTCTCACGTACCTTTGTCGGTTTTTTATGAAACAATTTTTTACACAAAAATTACTTCTACGTTAGCCTAAGTTAGGCTACCGTAGGCCTAGTCACTTTACTTAAATAAACGAGATACGAGATACAAAAATCAAAACAGAAAACCCTTTACTTTAATTTGCCGAGAATTTGTGATGAGTCAGCCGGGAACTCCCACACAATACTATTGTGTGATGTGATTCAGTTTCAAAAAATTAGGTATATTTATTATGACGTACATCAAACAATATCTGTTCAGACAATATTCGTTTTTACAAATACACTAATAAAAAACAGGATAGGATTGGCCCGATAAAAAATAAGAAAAAGATATATGAAAATTTTCAGACTACTGTTGGTATTTTTAAGGAATATTTCAATTTTGTTTTTACTAAAGAAAACTTAGGCAACAGTGCTTAGAAGCTAGGAATAAGGCAAATAAAATTCTAGTTATTATTAAGAGGAACGTTAGTTACAAAAATAAGGAAGGGATTTGTAGATTGTACAATTCTGTGTTAGGGGGGAGCGAACTTGAGCTACGTTCGTCAGGTTCCGTGGTGAATTGGGCGAGCCCATACAGTTAGGGGGTCTGGGAGAGAGCTGGAAGCTCTCCCAGCAGGGTAAACATAGTAGAAGTTTTTATAGTGGGCACACAAGGGGCCCTTCGCTTCGGCCTATCTGGGTGGTTCCACTGTTAATGTAAACAAACCACAAATACAGTTACATGCAAAATTAAGATACAATTGATTTCTGCAAGTTGCAGATTGTCACACATCTACTAGCTGTACATTAACTTTAAATCTTTGGAACCTGTAGATCATTCTTCAATACCACTAACGTACTCATTTTAAACAACATATGATTATCTCATCTCAAAATGTTTTACAGAGATCTAGAGGATCTTAGTCGCAGCTTGTTTACTACTTATATATACACAGTACCTTACAATAGTTTTGCAGACCCAAAGGATCAGGTTGTCTACTTTCTCATATGACTATATGTATATAGCTATGTACATATAACCTGAATAATACAGCTCTACGATTAAAAAAAAAGGAGTAGGTGGGACTGTGAAGACTGTATAGAGTATTTGAATGTACACCCATTCAGGGTCTCCCCTTTAAAGGTGTCTATGAGGCAAGTGACCATACTGAGGCTTTCATACATCACAGTGCTATGGGGGCCACCGATCGGCAGAGAAATCTCTTTAAATAGGGGGTATAAAGACAGAGGGTATCCCCTAACTCAAGATGCTGCCTCCCTACATCCCATCACTCTGTGTGGGTGATGAGATTTACCCAAATAAAAGAAAAACTATCTATATATATATATATATATATATATATATATATATATATATAGGGTGAACCAAATGTAGGTGGACAGTAAATGATAACGTTTATTTTGAGAATACATATTAAATTTTTTTGTATACTATAATACAAAATAAAATTTAAATAAATTTAGTTATAATATTTAATATAATATAACACAAACACCATAGTTATAATGAACACCATAGTTATAATATAATAGAACACAAACCGTATTCAACCTACTGTCCACCTACTTTTGGTTCACCGTGTATATATATATGAGGTGACGTGTATGTATATATATGTATATAGTCTAAAAGTCACTAAAGAGTAAATATCACTAAATCTAAGCTGAATGGCAAGACGAAGCCATAAACGAACCAACGGGGGTTCGTATTGCTTTGGTCTGGCCTAGACATGTTTTTTCCTATCTGACCTAATCTTTGGTGCTGAGTAAAATTAGGTGATGAATCTAAGGTAACAAATCGGGTAGGAAGTTGTTCGTACTTAAGTATAGTTAGGGGTAATGTCTATAGCTTCTAAATTGGTAATGTAAGAGAGAGTTAGGGGCTGTTGTGGGACACAGGAATAAAACGGTAGGCTTCAAGGAATACCTAATTCAACGCACCGGTAAGTGCTTTTGATTGTTTGCTAGAACCTAAGTAACCTAACTGGGGTGTCTACCCCACGCTATCACATTTGGCGACGAGGATGGGATTTGGCTCATTTGGTTAAATTTTGTTCATTGTGTTAAATTTGGCTCATTGGGTTAATTTGGCTTATTGGGTTAATTTGGCTTATTGGGTTCAAGTGGTTGTTTGGAAAATTGGATGCAGACTAGTGGGTCGTCCGATTTGGTTTGTTTGTGTGGGGAAGCTACCGTACTATAGCGTAGGTCCCGCCGCCCTAATTCTAAAACAAATTCCTACTCAGCCCTAACTCTAATAAAATTCACTATTCAGTAACTAGACCAAATTTAAACCTAACCTAACCTACTTCACGTGAGTTGGTCTAATTCGGTTTTGCTCTAGCATGTCGGTGATTGGCCATATAAGCCCCTACGAAGACAATGGGGAGGACTTCGAAGCTTATGCCACTAGGGTGAGGTTGTTTTTCGAGGCAAATTCCATTCCGGATGCTAAGAAAGTACCTACCTTTTTAACTATAATAGGCCCTAAAACGTTTGGTTTAGTTATGGACCTAGTTTCTCCTAAAGCACCGGAAACTTGCACCTATAAGGAATTGGTACAGGCCCTAACCGATCACTACAAACCCCGAGTAGTTCTCATCTATGAACGTTTCAAATTTTATTCAAGGCATCAGACGGGAAATGAAAGCATTGCAGAGTTTGTTGCAGGAATAAAAAGCCATAGCCGTACGTGTAAATTTGGGGACAAATTAGATGAAATGCTAAGAGATAGGTTTGTAATGGGTCTCAAAGAGGAGTCTACCCAGAGAGCCCTATTAGCCATACAGGACCTAACTTTTAGTCAGGCTGTAGAAATAGCTACGGCTAGAGAAGCAGCTGCTAAAGATGTTAGAGCTTTTGGAAATCATAGTAGTAAAGCCCAACACGTAAATAGCTTTAAATCTTCTAGGCCTGGCAGACCTAACGAGCCTACTAGACAGGCAAAAAAAGGTATGAGGCGAATATGACTAAGCCTACTAATTCTACTAAGCCTTCCAAGCCATGTACAGGGTGTGGAAAACACCATTGGAAGAAAGATTGCCCTTTTAAAGAAGCAGTTTGCCGAAACTGTAGTAAAATAGGCCACATAGCTAAAGTGTGTTATTCAAAGAAAACAAAGGGTGAAAATTCTAATTTTAACATTTCTAGTATAAATCCTCAAAAGGGAAATACTTCGAACATTGGAGTGGAGTACCTATTCTATGAGCAGCAAAGTGGGGAAAATACAGGCCCATATATTGTAGAGGTAGGCCTAGATGGAATTACAGTTCCTCTAGAATTGGATACGGGTGCTGCCCGGACGGTCATGTCCAAGGTAGTTTTTGATAAGATTTTCAAAAACACACCTAAACTACATGCATCTAAAACGATTTTGAAGAAGTACGGTGACATACAAATACCTATTTGTGGAGAAGCATACGTCACAGTTACACTTAACCAGAAAACTTTGTCTCATCCCTTAACCCTTTTAGTGGTGGATGAGCAAGGGCCTACTCTACTAGGCCGTGATTGGATTGATGCTTTGGAAATGCCAATTGACAAAATCTTGCCAAGGGGTCAGGCAGATGTGCATACACTTTCATATCCATCTGACATAGACTCATTGTTAAGGGAGTTTTCTTCTATTTTTGGGCCTGAAGTAGGCAACCTAAAAGGCCATCAGGTCTGCATAGAAGTAGATCCTAATGTAACTCCGAAATTTTGTAAGGCTCGTTCAATTGCGCATGCACTGCGGGAGAAGGTAGATTTAGAAATTGACAGGCTGCTAAAAGATAAAATTATTGAACCAGTCACACACGCTAAGTGGGCTGCCCCAGTAGTTCCTGTACTAAAACCGGACAAGTCCGTGCGGTTATGCGGGGATTACCGTTTAACAGCAAATAGAGCCGTCCTTCTAGATTGCTATCCTATACCCAAGCCTGATGAATTATTTAGCTCTTGCTGGGGGAAAATATTTCACAAAACTCGATATGTCCCAAGCCTATGCTCAACTAAGTTTAGATGAAAACTCTAAAGAATTAACTATCATAAATACGCACCGAGGCCTATATAAGTACAATAGGCTATGCTATGGAATAGCATCGGCTCCAGGTATTTTTCAGAGGACAATGGACCAAGTTCTAGGTCACATTCCAGGGTACTTTGCTTTCTAGATGATGTCCTCATTTCAGGTTCGACGAAAAAAGAACACCTAACTAGATTAACCACGGTTCTAAAAAGACTCCGGGATGCTGGACTTAAGCTAAAGAGAGAAAAGTGTTCATGGGTCACTAACGAGGTTTCATATTTAGGGTTCCGCATAGATGCCTCAGGCATTCATCCAACGGTGGATAAACTAGAAGGCAATAGAAAAGGCACCACCTCCACAAAACATCACACAGTTACAAGCTTATTTAGGTCTCCTAAATTTTTATAGGAAATTTTTGCCTAATGCATCGACTTTCCTTGAACCCCTAAATAAGCTATTACGATCTGGGGAACAGTGGAGATGGGAGAAAACTCAAAAGGAAGCATTTGAGGCTTCCAAGGACGTACTACTAAAGTCCACTCTCCTAGTGCATTATGATCCTAAACTTCCTCTCGTAGTTTCAGCAGACAGCAGTTCTTATGGAATTGGGGCAGTGTTATTGTAAGAGTCCGGTTTTATTTATTTAGACCTTTACAAGTTTACGTAGATAATTAACTATATGCCAGGGTCACCAGCGCTCAAGTACTAGATTGGCATCCGGCACTGCGGCGCAAAGTTAATTTTAATAAAAGAAGGGAAGGACTGATTATTAAATCAATATGAATTTTTATATTTTATTGACAACAATTAATGAGTATATGCAAGGGGGATTTTTACCCGTAACAACTTTGATGGACTTATAATGGTGAGATTAAATAATGGCCCGTTTGGCTAATATATAACAGTCTGCAAATAATACTGATTATAATAATGAATATGCAATAAACAATAATAATAATAGTAATAATAATATAATAATAATAGTATAGTATAATAAAATAATAATAACTAAAGATAATATCAATAATAACAAGATAATATCATAATAACTAAAAGATAATAGCCACAATGACAACCTTGTCTGCAAAGAGACAGACAAGAATACTGTAAGTAATATTTTGGAGAAAAAGAATAATAAAAATGGCAATAATTAATAATTAAAATACATATAGGTTATATAGGCCCCAGTAACCTGTGGATGATAAATTACAGTTAATTCTGGTTATGGGATTGTGTTAAGTTGAATGGGAAACTAAAGGAAATATGTAGGCTACAAATGATTAGTAGGCCATCTGCTAAGAAAATAACGTGAAACATAATAGGCTTATAAAGTAAAATATACTAAGAAATTTAATGGCAGGCCTTTGCCTCTTCAACATATTGAGCTGAGGTTAATCTAAAACAAAGACTATGGTAGGCCTCAGTTAGGCTAGTTACAATTTGGCTTTAGCCTAGACCTAACTTAGCCTAAGTAATTTATTATATGAATCTTACATTACTATTTGTAGTATGAATCTTAGTACTAATTGCAAATGGTATAAGGCGTTAGTATCTGCAGTATGCGGTATTGCATACAGATATGAAATAGTAAAGAATAAATATTATAAATACAAAACATACCACAAAGGAACTTTGCTTGCTGGCGGGGTGATTTCGAATATAATGTTTTTTTTGGCGTCCTTTGTGTTGTCGTTGCACACAAGTTTGTTTTTACTTAATAATTTTACCAACCAGCCAAAATAATCCTTAAAAGCCCATTCATGTCTAGTCACACCACACTGAATTCTTAAGAATTAAATTTGATCACTGGACATATTTAACTTGTATTTATTTATTTATTTATTTATTTTAGATTTAAATATTTCACTCATGCCAATTTGTGGCAGTTTTCACTAATAAAGAATAATCTTGTGGTGCAAGGCACTACAAGTACTGCCCCCCAAAAACATGGTTGTCAGGGGTAAAAAAAAAACACTTAAATGTCAAAACGCACTGGCTTACGAATGACTCTTCCAGAACGAGTCGTTGTTTGCTTTTGGATGGCAATATCCTGCAGCACTGGTTCTGAAGGCATGGATGGTGCTACAGGTGCAGTAGGGACATTGGGGGAAGGGGATTCTTGGTGCCTGTGCGATGGAGCCACTGGCTGGTTCAAAGACAGTTGGTTGCGATAATGAAGGAGAATTGGAAGAGGGATGATAGATTGTTGTACCCTCGGATGAGGTGGTGGTACATAGGATTTAGGAAGGGTAGATTGCTGTACCTGTATATGAGATGAAGGTACAGAAGATTGAGGAGGGATAGGTTGCTGTACCTGTATTTGAGGTGGAGGTACAGAAGATTGAGGGAGGATAGGATCTTTTGTTGGAGAAAAATCAAGGTATGCTGGTTTCAAGCGGTCCACAGAAACAGTTTCACGCTTGCCCACCTTGTCAATGATGAAAGTTTTGGGTTTACGGTCTAGCACAAGGAAGGGACCATCATAGGGGCAGTGAAGAGGGTAGCGGTGAGCATCATGTCTCAAGAAAACATGTGTGCAAGTTTGTAAATCAGGGGAAACGAAGGTAGTTTGTGAAGTGGAAGTTCTAGGTGCTGTGGGACGAATTTGCTTCATAACAGAGCGTAATGTCTTAACATACGAAGCAGGATCACATGCGGGGTTAATGGGTGTAGGTGTGAAAAATTCTCCGGGTAACCGGAGTGTGGTACCGTAAACTAATTCTGCTGCAGAGCATGCAAGATCAGTCTTCAGAGCAGTACGAATTCCGAGTAGGATTAGGGGTAGCCTGTCCACCCATGTAGTAGATGGATCAGTGGCTCGCAAGGAACTTTTAAGTTGACGATGGAAGCGTTCTATCACCCCATTGGATTGCGGGTGATAGCTTGTTGTTCTGATGCGCTCAGTCCCAAGAAGGAGCATGAGTTCCTTCCATAAGGCCGATTCAAACTGGGCACCTCTGTCTGTGCAAATGGTTGCAGGTATTCCAAAACGGGAAACCCAACATGAAACAAAGGCGTGAGCTACTGCAGAAGCAGTACAAGAAGTCAAAGGAACAGCTTCTGGCCATCTTGTGAACCTATCAATGACAGTGAGAAGATAGGTATAACCTCGAGAAGAATAGAGGGGGCCGACTATGTCTAGGTGTATGGCCTCAAAACGAGCCTTTGGCAAAGGAAAGGTACCAATTTCTGACTTTGTGTGTCGGTGAACTTTGGCACGCTGACATTGAAGGCAAGATCGAGTCCAATTGCGGATATCTTTGTGCATACTTGGCCATACAAACCTAGCTGCAATTAATTTTTGGGTGGCCTTAATTCCCGGGTGAGAAAGGGAATGGAGTTTAGCAAAAACAGCTCTTCGCAGCCCTTGTGGGACCAACGGTCGAATATGCTCAGTCGAGACGTCACATAAAATTAGTAAGTCTGACTTGGGTTCAACTGGTAAAGAGCGGACTTGCAATGAAGTGGGTGAATTAATAAGAGTTTGGAGGTCTGTATCCGTGGACTGAGCCTTAGCCATCTCTGAAAGGTTGATGTGAGAGTGTCCAGGGTCAGAAATTGCTGAGATGCGAGACAGCGCATCCGGCACAACATTCAAAGAACCTGAAATGTGTCGAATGTCTGAAGTAAATTGAAGAATAAAATCAAGGTATCTTCGCTCATTAGGAGCATGAGAGTCTGATTGAGAATGGAGAGCAAATATTAACGGACGATGATCCGTAAAAATGCTAAAGTCACGTCCTTCCAGGAATGACCTGAAATGACGGATGGAGAGGTATATCGCCAGCAACTCTCGACCGAAAGTGCTGTACCTCATTTGTGAAGGTGAGAGCTTGCGTGAAAAGAATGCGAGAGGTTCCCAAACGCCTGAAACAAGCTGCTGGAGCACTCCTGACACGGCAACGTCAGAGGCATCAGTGGCTAAGTTCAGAGGAGCGTCTGGTTGAGGGTGAACAAGGCATGTAGCTCGTGCTATAGCCTCTTTTGCTTGTGAAAAAGCGTTGGTAGCTTCGGGGTTCCACAGAACTGCAGTGGATCTGCCCCTTTTTGATTGGCGAAGAAGAGAGGTTATGGGTGCAAGAATGTTTGCACACTGAGGAATGAAGCGATGGTAGAAGTTTACCATCCCTAAAAAGCGGCGAAGTTGCTTTTGAGTTTGCGGTTGTGGGAAAGACCTTATGACAGATACTTTATTTTCGAGAGGAGAAATGCCCTTCGAAGTAACTTTGTGTCCTAAGAAGGTGAGTTCATCTACAGCAAAGACACATTTTTCAGGGTTTAGCAATACACCATATTCTGCCAACCGAGAAAAAACTAAGCGTAAATGTTGAATATGTTCTGAGGGAGAAGAACTTGCGATGAGAATGTCATCGACATATGTGAAAGTGAAGGAGAGACCTCTCAACACTTCATCAATGAAGCGTTGAAAAGTTTGGGCTGCATTACGCAGTCCGTATGGCATTTTTGTCATTTCAAATAACCCAAAAGGGGTTGTTATAGCAGTTTTATGTACATCATCAGGGTGTACAGGAATTTGATGAAAGGCTCGCACCAAGTCAAGGCGTGAAAATACTGTGGTGCCATGGAGAGCAGAAGTAAAATCGTGTAAGTGAGGAAGGGGATAGCGATCTGGAATCGTGTTGTCATTCAAAGCACGATAATCTCCACATGGACGCCAGTCTCCAGGTGTAGGTTTTGGGACCATGTGTAAAGCAGAGGCATACGGGCTACTTGAAGGCCGTATAATACCGAGTTCAAGCATGTGTTCAAACTCTCGTCTCACAATTGCAAGACGATCTGGAGCTAAGCGACGTGGGCGGGTGAAAACAGGTGAGCCTACCGTATCAATACGGTGGACAACAGTGTTTAATAGGGGTATCCTTAGAACAGGGTTGAGTAAGTGAAGAAAATTCATTTAGGAGCTGCTCTATAGCAGGTGAGCACTGTGGCAGAGAACTTGCCAATAATGAAGAGGGGTGCACGGTAGGAGAACCAATTACTGAAAGATATGTGACATTATCAATTAATTGTGCTCTACGAACATCACTAATAAATCATTAGCAGAAAGAAAATCAGAGCCTAACATTAGTATATACATCCGCGACAAGAAATATCCAGCGGAAAACACGTCTAAGTCCAAGAGAAACTGAAATAGAACGATGTCCATAAGTGTGAATAGATGAAGAATTAGCTGCACGTAAAATGAAAGGAGAAGGTCCGTTTGCACGGTCTGCGGCTGTTGCAGGAATAACACTGTATTGAGCTCCAGTGTCAATAAGGAATGCATAGCCTGAAAGTGGATCATGCAAGGTGAATGTTGGACCAGGTGGTGCAGTAGCTTGTGAATCATTAAATTTTTGTGGAAGAAGGTTAGTATTGCTGTGGGAAGGAGTTTGTGTTGTATTTGGAGAATTAGTTGGGGGTATTAAATTAGCTGTGGTTGAATAAGTAGGTTGCGATTCTTTAACTTTACTTGCGTACGTAGGTGTTGGTTTGACAGTGTTAAATGAGGTAGTGGTAGGGTTAGTTGAAGTAAGGATAGGAGGAGAGGCTTGAGAGGCTGTAGCGTCAGACGCCTGTGACACCAGCCTGGTTAGTTTAAAGGAGGGTTAGGAGTCCATGGGCAAGGTGTGAGACAGCGCGTTGCACGATCTTTAAACTTTTCATGATACCAGCAAGGAGGGGTATGAACAGTAGACTGTGGTAAGGAAATAGGTTGAGAATGGGGCTGAGTAGTGGGGATTGAGGATTGAGGATGAGGTAAGGCTAATAGATTTGGATTAGGAGCAACCAACTGACCTGTTTGCGGTGGCTGTGGTTGTAGGAGAACGAGGCGTTGTCCAGGTTCATATTGGGAGGCTCTAATTGGACCAGAGGGTCGTCCTCGTCTTGAAGAACTTCTCTCTCGTTCCCTGTTGTTAGCTAGCTCTATTCGGAGAGCTTTAAATTCTTTTAAGTGTTTGTAGAATTTCATTGGATACTTTAAGACCTTGTGCAGCCGGACTCAGATTGTCGTCCTGCGTGGCACAGATTTGGGGGTGATGGGTGTGGTTATCTACTTGGCCAAGGTGGATTTCAATCATCATCTTATCAGCTGTTTTGGCCATTGTGAGGAGGTCTGTATCATCTGGCATACAACGGAGCATTGGCCGTAGGGCAGTAGGGAGACCATTGAGGAAGCGGCGTCGCATTAAGGGTGAGTTTTTATCGTCTTCATTGGTCTGTCCAGCCAGGTCTTGCAGATGTCTCAGGAAGGCTGTTGGCGTTTGATCCCCAAGAACTTGGTCCTTGAGTAGAGCATTGAGTCGCTCTTCTTCTGATTGGCCGAGTCTCCTGACTAACTCGCTGAGGAGGCTCTCAAAAGCTTGGTCAGACGGAGGCAATAGAGTTACATCCCGCACTACTTTGTATACTTGTGTAGGCAGGAGGTTCTTTGTGACAAGGAACTTGGTTCGTGGGTCCGTAACTCCTTTTATCTCAAATAATCCCGCAGTTGACTCACAAAGATTCCAGGCTCTTCAGCGGTGAATTGTGGAGTGGTAGGCTGATACATTGTGAGAAAGTCCGTTATAGGTGGTGAATTTGGAGTACCACCATTGGATGACCCTAGGTTGTTATTGGTCATTGTGGCTATTATTTGTTACAAGGTACTAAAAAAAATTTAAAATGTGTCACAAACTGACAAGATTTCAACAAATGTTGTTGAATGTAAATAATGGCTTCAGGTAAGCTTGGTTGAGTATGAGACTCAATTTGAGTTATGAATGCCAATAACAAAAAGTTACGTAAAATTTTTTTTTTTTTTTTTTTTTTTTTTATGATGTAGCCCAATATTAGCAGAAAAATAGTCTGCGTATAGGCTATTTGCAAGATAAGTAAAAAATTTTTTTATGATGTAGCCCAATATTAGCAGAAAAATAGTCTGCGTATAGGCTGTTTACAAAATATAAGTAAAAAAATTTTTTTATGATGTAGCCCAATATTAGCAGAAAAATAGTCTGCGTATAGGCTGTTTGCAAAATAAGTAAAAAACTTTTTTATGATGTAGCCCAATATTAGCAGAAAAATAGTCTGCGTATAGGCTGTTTGCAAAATATAAGTAAATTTGCATAAAAAAACTTTAGAAAATGCTGAATTTATAAAAAGGCAAAATAAAAGGAATATATTTTGCAATAGAATATACTTCTAGTACAGGTGAGTGCTTAGTACTAGTGAATTTAATAAAATTATAGATGCAGACTGAATATATTGACAAAAATTGAGAAAAAACTTAGAATTTTTTTTTTTGCATAAATTACGGTGTTTGGTCACTCCAGGAGGTTACCAATTGTAAGAGTCCGGTTTTATTTATTTAGACCTTTACAAGTTTACGTAGATAGTTAACTATATGCCAGGGTCACCAGCGCCCAAGTACTAGATTGGCATCCGGCACTGCGGCGCAAAGTTAATTTTAATAAACTTGTAGTGCCTTGCACCACAAGATTATTCTTTATTAGTGAAAACTGCCACAAATTGGCATGAGTGAAATATTTAAATCTAAAATAAATAAATAAATAAATAAACACAAGTTAAATATGTCCAGTGATCAAATTTAATTCTTAAGAATTCAGTGTGGTGTGACTAGACATGAATGGGCTTTTAAGGATTATTTTGGCTGGTTGGTAAAATTATTAAGTAAAAACAAACTTGTGTGCAACGACAACACAAAGGACGCCACTTTACACATTATATTCGAAATCACCCCGCTAGCAAGCAAAGTTCCTTTTGTGACAAGGTTGTCATTGTGGCTATTATCTTTGTTATTATTATCTTTGTTATTATTATTATTATTATTATTATTATTATTATTACTGTTATCTCACCACATTGATGGTGTAGATAGGCCTATCTGTTTTGCTTCTAGAACACTAACTGAGACGGAAAGACGATATGCACAAGTGGAACGTGAAGCATTAGCCTTAGTATTTGCAGTAAAAAAATTTCATTTCTATCTATGGGGTCATGAATTTAAACTAATTACTGACCATAAGCCTCTTTTAGGTTTATTTTCACCTAATAAAAATATTCCAGTTATGGCCTCAGGTAGGATTCAACGATGGGCACTGATTCTACAAGCCTATAAATTTGACTTAGTACATCGGTCAGGTAAACTTCTAGGTACGGCTGATGCGCTAAGTAGGTTGCCCTTAGAAAATCCAAATGATTGTGTACCTATACCTACAGAATGGGTTCACTTGGTGGAGTTTTTGGAATCCACTCCAGTATCTGCAGTACAAATAGAGCAGTGGACAAAATCAGACCCTATTCTGTCTAGGGTCATCCATTTCTGCTCAGTTGGTTGGCCTACTAAGGTTGAGAGTGAATTACAGCCTTTTATTCAGCGTCAGTCTGGCCTCTCTATTCAAAATGGCTGTCTCTTATGGGGCCACAGAGTGATTATTCCAAATAAAGGCAGGTCGAATTTAGTGAAGGAACTTCACGCTGAACACATGGGCGCAACAAAAATGAAAGAGCTGGCGAGAGCTTATTTCTGGTGGCCTGGTTTAGATGGAGAACTCGAATCATTAGTTCGTTCCTGTCAAAGCTGCCTAGAGAACAGAGATCTCCCAAGGAAAAGTCCACTTCATCCTTGGGAATGGCCTACTATACCGTGGCATAGGATCCATGTTGACTATGCAGGTCCTATAAATAATATTTATTTCCTAGTCATGGTGGACGCCTACTCTAAGTGGGTGGAAATTTTTCCAACCACTTCCACGACTTCGGTGTTACTATTCGCTTACTCCGTTCAGTTTTCGCTCGATGGGGTTTACCCGTAGTCCTGGTTTCCGACAATGGTACTTGTTTTACCAGTGAGGAATTTCGTTCCTTCGTCCACCTAAATGGCATTAGACATGTCCGGTCTAGTGTTTTCCACCCGTCTACTAACGGTCTCGCGGAAAACATGGTCCGTACTTTCAAGTCGGCCTTGCGTCATTCTCGTGGGGAGGAAATGCAAGTGGTGTTGGATAAATTTTTGTTTAAATATCGAATAACACCACACACCACGACAGGGGTGTCTCCCTCTAAACTTCTGATTGGCCGGGGAATTCGTTCAGTTTTTGATTTGTTACGTCCAAACGAAATGTTACAACAACGAGTTTTACGCCATCAGGAAAAACAGAAGTTGTACCACGACACTAAAAGAGGGAGAGTTCTAGAAGCGAAACCTAATGATCCAGTTGTGATTCGCAACTATGGGGCTGGACCAAAATGGGTTCCTGCAACTGTGCAGGAGAGAACGGGCCCTGTTTCCTTCAAGTGCCAACTAGAAGATGGTCGTTCTATTAAACGCCATCAGGACCAGATATGGGAACGGGAAGTGCAGAAGGACCAGAGTCTTCCGGAAGAGAGAACTGATCCTCCGGAAAATGGTTCAACTTGCCCGCCTATACAGGTTGCACCTGATCCTACTACATCAACCCCGCTCCGCAGGTCGTCTAGGGTCCCTCATCCCCCTGACAGACTAAACTTGTAGGGGAGGAGTGAGGTGACGTGTATGTATATATGTATATAGTCTAAAAGTCACTAAAGAGTAAATATCACTAAATCTAAGCTGAATGGCAAGACGAAGCCATAAACGAACCAACGGGGGTTCGTATTGCTTTGGTCTGGCCTAGACATGTTTTTTCCTATCTGACCTAATCTTTGGTGCTGAGTAAAATTAGGTGATGAATCTAAGGTAACAAATCGGGTAGGAAGTTGTTCGTACTTAAGTATAGTTAGGGGTAATGTCTATAGCTTCTAAATTGGTAATGTAAGAGAGAGTTAGGTAGGCTGTTGTGGGACACAGGAATAAAACGGTAGGCTTCAAGGAATACCTAATTCAACGCACCGGTAAGTGCTTTTGATTGTTTGCTAGAACCTAAGTAACCTAACTGGGGTGTCTACCCCACGCTATCACATATATATATATATATATATATATATATATATATATATATATATATATATATATATATGTATGTATATGTGGGAGGGGTTCACAGACCTCTTCTCCACACCATTACCAGTTCCAGCAAAACGTCATTACCAGATACTGACGTGTCATTAATTTATCTTGTTTATTCTTAAAAGTCTCCAAAATGTGGGAACTCACTACTTTTTCATCTAAGCTATTCCAGAACTTTACTACTCTATTTGAAAAACTATGTTGTACTAACTGTGATTTATATATTTGCTGAAAAAGCTTAAGGCTATGGCCTCTTGTCCTATCATTGTGATCCTTTGTAAAAAGAGAATGGAAGTCTATATTATCTAACTCATTTATTATTTTATATACTTCTATCATATCACCTCGTAACCTTCTTCGCTTTAGGGAAAACATGTTTAGGTGCTCCAATCTCTCTTTGTAGCTAAGGTGTCTCAGGCATGGTATCATCCTTGTGGCTTTCTTTTGTACTTTTTCTAGTCTGTCTGCCATACTCAAGAAGAGGCCTCACGTATGAAGTGTGGAGCCTACTTATAATTTCTGGTGATTTATATTCTATATGTTTTTGCATTAGGTTCAATCTAGCATTAGCCTTATTTCTAATTTCAATACAATGATTTGTAGGTTTAAGATCATGATTCACAATGACACCCAAATCTTTCCTTTTTTTTCTTTATTTATCCAGCTTTCATCCATGTTATACTCAAATTGTGGATTGTTATGACCAACATGCATAACCTTACACTTTTTCACATTAAATTTTATCTCCCACCTATCTGCCCAAGCAACTACTGTATCAATGTCCTTTTGCATTTTCATGGCACCTGTTAAAGATCTTACATTTTGTCCCAATTTTGTATCATCTGCAAATGTTGAAGTTTTACTAGTTAGACCCTTTTCCAAGTCATTAATATAAATAATAAAAAGTAGAGGTCCAAGTATTGACCCCTGTGGGACTCCCCGTAAGCCAGCGCATTTTAAGTTTATTTTGTGTAAAGAAATGTCTGAAAATGTCAGTGCAACTGCCATTTTTGAACAACCACTATACAGCCATCCACATGAATTATGTACCCTTTCCAACAAAAGTTTGGATAAGACAGTCACATTGGTGCAATCTAAGCTGTATTATGATGTAATTATTTGTATTTTCTGAAAGTTAAAATCAGGTATTGATCCTATAGTTTTCATATTTAACAAAGAAAGTAACTATTTTATTCACACATTTATTGATTTCATGGGTACAATTATTTAGTGTATACACACGTTTAACACTATAACATATCTATGAATAACGAAATTATTAGAAGAGATCCAAATGAAACGCTGACGTAAAAGGCAAGTCAAACGGATGCAGAAACATAACATACACACACACACACACACACACACATATATATACAGGGTGGGCGGAAAGGAGCTCCCTATTTTGGATTGGTAAAAAAATACGTATATTATCCATTTATTTCATAAGAAATAATATGAAAAGGTAGGCATATATGGTAGGTTTTCTCTAAAATTCAATGTGGGCTCCAACTCTTTCCACCAGCTTCTGGAGCCGCCCAGGAATGGCGTCCACTGACTTTAGCAGGAACTCCGGCGGGATGGAGGACATGACTTCCCGAATTCGGTCCTCCAGTTCTTCCAATGTCCTCGGTTTGGTGCGGTAGACTTCTTCCTTTACCCACCCCCAAAGAAAGAAGTCGCACGGTGTCAAGTCGGGGCTCCTGGCTGGCCATTGATGTGGACCACGACGACCCATCCAACGCCCAGGGAAGTGGGCATCCAGCCACTCACGGACAACAAGAGCGAAGTGCGGAGGGGCGCCATCTTGCATAAATATCAGATCGTCGATGTTCTCCCATGTGCTGACAACCGGCCAGACCTCGTTTCGCAACATAGCAAGGTACCGCTCAGCATTCATGGTGATGCGCAGAAGGAACGGGCCCACAACCTGATCTGAGGTCATACCACACCACACCGTTACACTGAACCGATTCTGCCGTTTTTCAGCGGTAACCATGGGATCCTCTCCTGCCCAGTAGTGGCAATTGTGGCGGTTGACAAAGCCTCCGACGTGGAACACCGCCTCATCGCTCCAGAGGATGTTGCGGAAGAGATGGGGCCAGTCTTCATGCGAAGCCAGCATGATTTCCCCAAACTCCATGCGAATGTCGCAGTCCTCGTCCGAGAGAGATTGGCAGTAATGCGGCTTCCACGCACGCCAGTTCAGCTCCTTCTTCAGCACAGTTCGCACTGAGTAGCGGGAGAGTCCACTTTCCCGAGCTGCCTGGCGAGTTGACTTTCGTGGACTCCGTGCGAACATTTCCTGAACTGCCTGCACCGTCTCCTGGGCCCTGGATGTCGAAGGGCGACCACATCTTCGAACATCTGCCACAGACCCCGTGGTCATGAGCTTCGAGTGGCAGTTCTTGATTGTTTTCGGGTCCACTTGGGCACGTGGTCCGTGAATGGCCCGCCACCATCTTTGAACTCGAACGACAGATTGCCAAACTTCGTACCGTGCCGCCAACTGGGCACGCTCCTGCAGTGTTAAACGCTCAGCCATGTTACCCTTGAATCTGAAATGAAAAAAAAAATGAACGTTACAATTATACCACTTTAGAGAACACACCATAACAATATAACAATACAATCACAATTTATACATAATTTATATGTAATTTAAATTAGGGAGCTACTTTCCGCCCACCCTGTATATATATATATATATATATATATATATATATATATATATATATATATATACTCCTTCCATTATACAGGGTGTCTCAAAAGTCACTATCTATTTCGGTGACATTAGATGTTTTTTTTTAAAATGCTATGCTGGCATAAAGATATGTACTTCTGGTGCAAATTTGTGTATTTAAAAAAAGTTAATTGGTTTATTATCTTGACATGCTTGAACAATTCCTCGAACCTCAACTTCTTACAGATGGCATTCTTGACACAGTAGTTTTTCAGCAGGATGGAGCACCGTGCCATTATGCAATAATTGTACGTGATTATCTTGACAGACACTTCCCCGGTCGCTGGATTGGTCGTGGAGGAACACAACCATGGGCAGCACGTTCACCCGATTTAACACCATTAGATTTTTTCGCCTGGGGTTTCATTAAGTCTAAGGTGTACACTGGTAGAAGAATTAGTGATGTAGCCGAACTTCGAAATCGTATTACCGATGCAGTTCAGAAAATAACACCTCAAATGCTGGAAAGTGTGTTCCGGGAAACAACTTATCGCTTTGAGCTCTGTAGAGACACTGATGGTCGCCATGTAGAGACAGATAAATAAATAGCACTAATTCTTTGTGGCACTTACTTTGAAATAAATATATTTTTCATGTCTTAAACCAGTTTTTCGTAATTCCCATTATTTTTCAAAATAGATAGTGACTTTTGAGACACCCTGTATATAGATACCAAAATGTTAAATGTTATAGTTTGGCGGTGAACCTTGTTTGTAATTACCCAGATTTTTTCCTGGACTTTCCAAGGTGGGGCGACCGCCTCCGTCGATCCCCCCTTGGCTACGTCCCTGGGCAAGATATGAATATGCTTGAATGTGTGCAACGTTCGGAAACCAAATTTATCTGTATAACTTGAGAAGGTTAGAATATAGTGAAAGAATAAAGGAATTGAATATTGTTAGGTCTGACAGACATTCTTTGAAAGGAGACATGATACAAATTGAGTGTTGATTGATTGATTGATTAAAGTTTTATATGGAAGAGCTCAACCAGTAAGGCTATTCACATCCTCCAAGACCAAAACACCAAATTCTACGGGAGAACTTCCGCTCTTCCTACATCAGGTACAGGGTCTATTACACTAGGCAACAAATTTCAACTTTTTTTTTGTTACAGACACGTGAACTACTGATTCCTACTAAAGCGGTGATGCTGATTTCAGATCTGATATCAAAATTTCTCTATCACGTCCAGATTTTGTGTAACCGAAAACCCCTATTTTTCATTTTTTTTTCTCACCCGCTTCTATTACGAAAGCCGTCTAAGCTACTTTTCCGTGCCACGTTTTATGTTAAGCATACTTAAATAATTAGTGAACAGGGATGTCTTACCTCCTTTATTCTGGCTTAAGACAGACAGCGGAATTCCGCTGGCGGAGTTACCACCCCTGCGCCCAACCATCCACCCAAAGCGCGTTAGTATTTTGTTGTTACTACTGAAAGGCAAATTCCTGTTCTTAAGTGAAACTTTGGTGTGTCCTCTTCCTTTGTCGCTTGTAGGATGACGAGCTCTCCTTCTGCAGGAACCAACAATAATCTCCCATCATATTTGGGTTGAAATTACCTTGGTATCTGTTTTCCATAACTGAGATCTGTTGGTGGAAGCGCTCACCATGCTCGTCACTTACAGCCCCAAGGTTGGCCGGGAAGAAGTCAAGATGAGAATGTAAAAAATGAATTTTCAAAGACATTCTGCATCCCATTATTTCATAAGATTTAAGCATGTTTTCTACGAGTTTACGGTGGTTTTCAGCTTTGTGGTTTCCAAGGAAATTTTTGACAACTTCAACGAAAGATGTCCATGCTCCTAGTTCATTCTCATTTAGGTTAGATGGAAACGATGAGTCGTGGATGACACTGCGGATCTGTGGTCCAGTGAAAACTCCAGCTTCTAGCTTAGCATCTGTCAATATTCCTTTGAATTTATCCTTTAAATATTGGAAACCACTACCTTGATGATCCATACCCTTTACGAAATTTTTCATAAGGCCAAGTTTAATGTGAAGTGGTGGAAGATGTACTTTCTGAGGGTCAATAAGTGCTGGGTGTTTCACATTGTATTTACCAACAACATGTTCAGTTCTAGATGGCCAATCATGTTTTTTGTAGTGGTTCTTGTCATCTCTGCTGTTCCATAGACACAAAAAGCACATATGCTTTGTGTAGCCCAACTGTAACCCAAGAAGTAATGATACAACTTTAAGGTCGCCACAAATATTCCATGTGTGGTCCTTATATTTGATGAGTCTTAGCAGCAGTTTCATCGATTCATAAGTCTCATTAAGGCCAGTGGCATGTGCTACAGGTATTGAAGGTTTTTCATTGCCATTGTGCAGTAATACAGCTTTAAGGCTAGCTTTACTAGAGTCAATGAACAGTCTCCATTCTTTTGGATCATAGCGACAGCCAATCCCTTGCATCAGACCACTGATATCGTGGCAGAAACAAACGTTTTCTTCCTGTAAGTAAAATGATGAAAACTGCAAATGGCGATGGCGGAAATGGGAAACTTTGGTGTTTGGTTGGAGAAGATTAAATTCTTGAAGTCTTGAACCAAGCAACTCTGCCTTTTCTTTTGGTAATTCCAAATCGCGCAATAAGTCATTTAACTCCGCTTGACTTAACAAATGTGGGGAAATATTTGCATCTGGAACATATATGCCATATTTCCCTGTTTCTATATCACTAGCAGAATCTTCAGATGAACTGCTGTCTGTTATCGTTGCTGGTGGAACTGGTGGTGGATTTATGTCATCATGTGGTACTGGTTTCATTGCTGATTCGCAGTTTGGGTACGTGATTTTTGATTTGTTTTTCTTTGTGAAACCAGCAATCTTTGTCAAACAAAAATAACAATCATTGAAGTGATTTTTCGGCTCACGCCAAACCATGGGGACTGAGAACGGCATAGCTTTTCTTTTACCATTCATCCAAGCTATTAACATTGCACTGCACTGTGCACAGCAAATATGTGGTGCCCAGTCCCTCTGTTGGTCTCCTAACTTACAGTCAAAATAACACTTGTTGGCAAGTTTAATCTTTGTTATGTTTCTACGTTGTGGCTTAGGTGTATATTGTCCACAGACAAAGCAGAAGTTGTCTGGGTGATTTACACAAGCACGTCTATTTGATGCCATTTTGAATTACCATACAATATCTGAAAAAACGTAGAAAGTAATTATTACGATGTGCAAAATAAAAAGAAATACACACCGTAGTACAAAACAAATGCTATAAAAACACACAAGTCACCACAACCTGTCACTTGCTCATCAGCAGAGAGCTTCAACAACCGTTCTGCTTGACTGTCACGTAGCGACTGACCGTTGGGCCGTTGCCCGTTACTATGCTCTTGACTCAGTGTTGCCAACTCGGGATAAATTTTATTTATCAAAATTGTTCGAATTTGTATATAGTTGCCAAAAAAAATTGATTTAACCTTGAAAAGCAAGTTTCATATTACTGGCATTAAGCCGATTAAAACCAAAATCTGGACGTGGTAGAAAATTTTACTAAAAGTGATTTGCATTTTACACAAAATCTAGACGTGATAGAAAAAATCTAATTATAGATTTGAAATCAGCATACCGAAATTAGCTAGGAGCACCAATTTGGTCTTCTGTAACAAAATCTTTGTTGCCTAGTGTTATTATCGAGATGAGATAGAAAGAGAGAAAGCACACCATAACCCTCTTCAGTTCTGGGGCTAATTCCAGAACACTCAGAAAGGGATGAACATGAGGTCTGTTAGTTCTACTAAACATGAATTGATAGAAATGGAACCAAGTACTAAGTCGACAGTAACAGCCAGATGGAGTAACTAGGAGGTAACTGATTAATAAACCTGTGGAAATGGAATTCGGTATATAATGAAAGATTTAAAACTCTCTCAACCGCCCAGATGCCACTACAAACTTGAATACTTGGTCCCTAGTGAAGTTTATCAATGGGGGAGAAAAGCTACCCCCACCTAAAAGGACAGATAAAGTAAAATCTCTGACACCATATTGCAAAAGAGAGGATCTTCATTTTTTCCTTTGCTTAGCATAACATGGATAAAAAAGAAAGAAATGGGACAGTGTCTCTGGTAAATTACAACTAACACATAATGGGGAGAAGGCAAGTCCAATCCGGTGCAAGTAGGCCTGAAGGCCTACATGGCCAGAACGGAATCTAAATATTATAGAAGCTTCATAGTGAGAAGATAGTACACGCCAATTTCTTGTGTCCCAAGAAGGCTTAAACGTTCCATGAAGAGTTGAGTGCCGTAATCTCTCCCACTGGGTTTTGAATTCATTTTGCACTGCTACTTTAGCTACTGCAAAACCCTCACCTGGGTGGAAATATAGTGAAGTAGTAGCAGGGAGGGAATGAGCAGCCCTGGCCAGTGTATCAACCATCTCATTACTGTCGTCATTACCTTTAATTCCAAAATTGCTCGGAACCCACTGTAAGGAAACCAGAATTCCTAAAGCAGAGAGGGCCTTCAGTAAAGAATGGATAGAAATAGTTAGGGCCAGATATGTAGTGAGTGTGGGTGAGTTGATCTGGTGAAGAGAGGTCTGGGAGTCTGTAATTATTAGGACATTACAAGCTTTATTTGTGGATACCAAAAAACATAATGCCTGTTGGATGGCAAATAACTCTGCTGCCTCTATACCAGGGGTGGGCAACCCTGTCGCGAATCGCCACAAGTGGCGAATTGGCCAATTGATTGTACATGTTTTGAATAAACTTTTTAAACAGTTTTTCTTTTTATATTTCGATTTATCAACCTAGTTTCTCAATTTATGTATGGTGTGGCAAATTTTACTTTTCATTCACCGCACCTGTGGCACCTGTGGCTACATTGAACGAAAGGTTGCCCACCCCTGCTCTATACTTGTTATTTTATTTATTTGTCGGGTTCGAAATCCCAGCTGAGCCGTGAACGGCCAAATTCTAAAGGGCAAGTTCTACCTAAAGCCCAAGTTAAGCTAAATTAAACTTTACGGATTTGAGATCCTATTAGGTCCTACCTCAGGGTAACCTCAGGGTTGCTGACTCGATGCGGGCCTACCTTAGACCTTAAATTACATGAACTTAAAAAGTAAACAAAAGGGTACTATTTGTGGTCTTCTTTCTGAACCTTGCAACAACAACGCAACCTGGACTATTGCACGATGCAACAATCATGTATCTAAACAACCAAACTGAATTGCAAGAGAGCTCTCTATCAAACCACACCTTTACGTACGACCTTCCACAAACGAGTAGAAAAGACGCGCAGCGTCTCAAAATGATGCCAACAGTGTGACCAAACAATGATGCCACAAGAGCTCAAAAATGCTAGCTCTAAATTAATTTAATTTTTCACTAACCTTACAATTATGAGATGGATATATATACACACCTTAACTTAATATATATACAAGCAATGCTGCATCAATCAGCTTAGTCATCGTATCGCCTTGGGACAACAATGGTTCTTCCTCTTCTAGATTTTCTAACACTCCCCACCGAAGAGGCATTGTTGTCATTACCTTCTGCAAGGTTAGCCAAGCCTTCTTCATGAGGCTGTAACTCAAATGTTTCATCTTGACTATCTGTGTTTTTGCTGATTTCTAAAGCATAGAGTTTTTGTATAGGTCTCTTTAACTTTCCTCCTGAAGTCTTTACCAGTGCAGACCTAACTAAATTGTCTTTGCCAACAAACAACTCTTCAATTATGCCAAGCTTCCAGCATTGCCTTGGTCTTTCATCCCCAATCATTACCACTTCTCCACCTTGATACAATTTGCATTGGAGCCCTTTACCTTGCCTGATGGGTAATAATTGAGTTCTGGCAAGTATTCCATCTGCCACCTCTTCCATAACTGATCTTGTAGCTCTTCAAGGTACCTGAACCGTCTGGTTAACTCTCCTTGAGTGCTCTGGATGGGCTGCAAGTCTTCTGGCACACTGGGGTTTGATGTTAATCGTTTACCACAAAGAAAATGATTTGGTGTCAATGGCTCTGCATCCTGCCTACTGTTGTAAACAAAAGTGATAGGTCTACTGTTCACCATTGCTTCTACTTCACATAAAACAGTAGAGAATTCTTCTTTGCTCAAATGAGCATTAGCTAAAAGTTTCTTTAATGGACACTTTACACTTCTCACTAGCCTTTCCCAAAATCCTCCCCACCATGGTGCTCTCTCAACAATAAACTCCCACTGTACCCCTTGGTGTGAAAAGTAGGATTGGAATCCTTCCTCTTTTAGCAAGGACCAAATTTCTTGGAGTTCCTTTGCAGCCTTTTTGAAGGTTTTGCATTATCCGATATGATTTTATTTGGGAAACCCCTTCTGTTCACAAACCTTTTAAAGGCCAAAAGAAATACATCACTACTTAAGTTGCTTACCAACTCCAAATGGATTGCTCTGGTGGTAGCACAGGTGAAAAGACATATATAACCTTTGTTAGACTCCCCTCGCTCATACACATAGACTGGCCCTGCAAAGTCTACTCCCACTACATCAAATGGGGCAGTATAGACACACCGTTCTCTTGGAAGTGGAGCCACCTTTTCATAATAAGGCTTTGCACTCCAACGCTTGCAAACCACACATTTATGCAAGACCTTTTTCACTACTTGTCTAATTTTGAGAATCCAAAATTGTTGTCTAATCTCTATTATCACTTCTCTAACTCCAGCATGTAACAGCTTATGATGAGTATCCAGGATCAAAAGGTCCACAAAGTGCCCCCCAGAAGGTAGCAAAATTGGATGTCTTTTCTCCTCTGGAAGCCCAGAAAACTGTAGTCTACCTCCTACTCTCAATAAATCCTGATCCAAAAACACATCCAAACCCTTGAGCGCAGAATGTGTTGGTAGAACCTGTAATGGATGGCTGGTGAGCAATTCTCTCTCTTCACCAAATTTTTTCTTCTGCATATATACCACCCAGTATTTCCTGGCTTGCTGAATCTCATTACTGTTCAGAATTCCTTCCCTTCTTGTTTCTCCCTTAATGTTGTTGGTAAATCTATATACCCATGCTGTCACTCTTAACAATCTTTTCAGACTGTTAATGTCCTCAAGCCTCAATATGGGGTCCTGCTGCATAACTTGACAACTGTTCACAGCGCATTTTCTCACCTCACTCACCCATGCTTCTTCAGCCTGGCATTCTCCTACAATAGGCTGATTAGAAGGCCAGTTTTCACTTCCAAGTTTTAGCCACTCTGGCCCATTCCACCACAAACTTGATTGTGAAAGATCTTTCACCGAAATTCCTCGTGTTGGTAAATCAGCGGGGTTTTGGATGCCTGGACAATGCTTCCATTGCTTGGGATCTGTGTGCGCTTGAATTTCCTCCACCCTATTGGCAACAAATGGTTTCCATTTCCTTGCCTGACTTCTTAACCAGTGCCAAACTATAGTGGAGTCTGTCCAATAATAGCTTGGAATTTCATAGAGGGCCAAAGACTTTCGCACTGTAATTGCAAGCCGACTAGCAATAACGGCACCCATCAATTCCAACCTTGGAACAGAAAGCCTTTTCAAAGGTGCTACTCTACTCTTTGCAGCAACCAACCTGCAACTTACTTCTTCTTGCAATGCGCCTCTTATATAAATACAAGTTGCATAGGCTTCCTCACTTGCATCACAAAAGATGTGCAGCTCCAAATTGTCTGGACTATTGTTCAACTCTCCAAAGTACCATCTTGGGATTTCAATGTCTCCAAGATGTGCCAATTCTTTGAACCAATATTTCCACCTTACCACCATATGATCAGGTAACTCTTGGTCCCAACCAAGTCCAATTTCCCAGAGGCTCTGAAACCAAATTTTTGACTTTATCACAAATGGAGCCAGGAATCGAAGAGGATCAAAGACCTTCGAAGCCAAACTAAGAGCTGTACGTTTTGTCCACCTTGTCTCATTCTCGGCCAGCTCTACTAAAGATTTCCCATTGAAGGTAAACAAATCATCATCTTGCTGCCAAACGATGCCTAGCACCTTTGCGTCTATTGCCCACAACTCCTTAATACCAGAATCCTCAATACTTTCTGCTGCATCAGGTACTACAGAGGAATGACTCATAAACTCTTGTAATTGCGAATGATTGGTCTGCCATTTTCTGAGCTCCATGCCAGCCTCCCTCATTATAGCTCTAGCCTCCATGAATATCTGTTTAGCCACTTCTGTATTATCCACGGAACATAGCAAATCATCAACATAAAAATTTTTCCTTATGTGTTCAATAGTGTTAGGATAGACTTCAGAATATTTCTTAAAATGGTACTGCATAGTAGCTGCCAACAGAAATGGACTAGAGCTGAGGCCAAACAACACTGACTTCATTCTATATGCTTGAACCTTAGGTTCATTTTCCAACAAGTCTTTCGTATCCACCCACAGATACCTTACTGCATCTCTGTCCTCTGGTTTTAACTTTATCCGCAAAAAGGCTTGCTTCACATCTGCAGTCAATGCTACTCTACCAAACCTGAATCTTAGTAACAAGGAAAATAAATCTGCATTTAAATTTGGCCCAGCATCCAAACAGTCATTCAAGGACACACCACCTTTGTCCTTGGCTGAGCCATCAAAAACTACCCTCAGTTTGGTGGTAGTTTTGTCTCGCCGTACCACTGCATGGTGTGGCAGATAATGTGCCTCCTGGCTCACCAGCTCACCTTGCACCCTTTCAGCATAGCCCTCCCTTACATAACTTAGGATGGCCTCATCGTATTCAATTAACAACTCCTCATTTTTTCTTAGCCTGTACAATGAAGTCTCCAACCTCCGATTAGCTAGCTGAAGGTTTGAACCAGGTTTGCAAGAATCCTTCCATGGTAGGCCAACTTCATAGCAACCATCTCTAAACCCAATCCCTTTTTCAAATTGCTCTAAAACATCATTGTTCACTGTACTTGCCTGGTTGTCCTTTATACCAATAGATTCAAGTTCCCAAAACGCTTTCAAATGCCTTTCCAGACCATGGCTGTTCTCCTCAATCTTAACAAAGAGAGCCTTAACTTCCATTTCATTGCAATAACTACCATGTAGCATCCAGCCTAGCTTACTTTCAATAGCTACTGGGCCTTGAGATGTACGGACAATATTACCAGTGATGAAGTCCCAATAATAGTCAGCTCCAATCAAAAGACTAATATCTTCTGTTCCCTCAAACTTATTATTGCCCAAATTAATTCCTTTAACTTGCAATTCTTGGACACATGCCATATCTAAACAAGTAGTGACTGGAGCACAAAGTTCCTCAATCTCTACAGCTTGGACCTTGATAGTGGGACTTTGCGGTAACAACCCTTTAACCAGAACTTCTACCTTTTTAAATTTGGTTCGGTTTTGAACGGAACCCCCAAACCCAGAAATTCTTAAATTTTCCCTCTTAAGTTCTTTAAACTTCAATTTTCTGGAAATCATGGTCTTAATAAAACTACACTGGCTACCACTATCAAACAACACTCTTACAGTAGCTTCTCCCTCATTCCCAATTAATAAGGCTGCAGTTGTTTGCAATAATCCCCCTTTACTTTTACTCCCTTGCATAGCAGTGGCATGTGCCACTGATGTCTCTACTTCTGGGGTAGGCCTACTAAGAGTGTTTTCACACAATAATGGCTGATGCCTACCATGACATTTTTTGCACAAAATTTTAAACTTACAAAACCTTGCTCTATGACCTTTCAAAAAACATTTAAAACATGCTGTGGACTTAGTTACCCTGTCCTTTCTCTCCTCAAAGGGTAAGGCCTCAGCCACCTCACATTTATATGACTTGTGGTTGCCTTCGCAAAATATGCATTCCTTGATTCCCTTTAATTTATTCTCAGAGGAGGCATGTAGAGCTGACACTGTACCTGGGCTATTCCTTTTTGTGGAAACTTTGGTGCTGTGCCTGCCTTTGTCCCCTTGTTTACCATCCCACTGTGCAAACTCAACTCCCTCTGTGTTTTCACACAATAATGGCTGATGCCTACCATGACATTTTTTGCACAAAATTTTAAACTTACAAAACCTTGCTCTATGACCTTTCAAAAAACATTTAAAACATGCTGTGGACTTAGTTACCCTGTCCTTTCTCTCCTCAAAGGGTAAGGCCTCAGCCACCTCACATTTATATGACTTGTGGTTGCCTTCGCAAAATATGCATTCCTTGATTCCCTTTAATTTATTCTCAGAGGAGGCATGTAGAGCTGACACTGTACCTGGGCTATTCCTTTTTGTGGAAACTTTGGTGCTGTGCCTGCCTTTGTCCCCTTGTTTACCATCCCACTGTGCAAACTCAACTCCCTCTCGTCTTGCTAATTCTGTGCCTAAAAGACTTAACATCTGCTGAAGGGGGATGTACACATGTTCTGCAGAGTGTCCCCTACTTAATTCAAGCAAAATTGAGCTAGGCAATTTAGACTCCAGTGTAGGAACCAACATTATACCATACTTTTCCATTCCTACACCCAAGTTGTCCAGGGACCTAGTTCTAATTTCAAATTCATCATATAACTGCCGTAACTCCTTGACACTATTAGGATTATTAACAGGAGGTATAGCTAAAAGTGCACGGAGGTGGCTTTTAATTAAGATCTCTGGCTTACCAAACCGTTTCTTTAATATATCCCAAGCCACATTATAATTAGCCTCTGTTAATGCTAATCCTGCTATAGTCTTTGCTGCCTCCCCTTCCAAGAGGGACCGCAAATAATTAAACTTCTCCACGGCACTTAACACTTGACTAGAATGAACTGCTGATTGAAAACTGTCTGCCCATCCTTGCCATTCCTGAATACTCCCAGAAAATGTTTTGAGTACAAGCCTCGGTAATTGAACTACAGATCTGTTAACCTTACCTTCACAAGCATCATTTGTTGAGTGTTGTGTTTCATTATTAGACCTGGTCTCTAACTGTACTGAGCTGCTAAACTCTTTTGCTCGGAGGCCTACGTTAATCATATCATCAATAATCTCTTCAAAGTAAATTATGTTATTTTCTATTTCATCCTCTTCTATAAGAGCCTCAATTTTAACATTTACCTCACTTAGAGCAACCTTTTTAGTTTCTAATATGGCAAGCTTCGCAGTCACTAAGCGTAAATCCTCTTGCTCTATGACAGAATCTATAGTGGCAATGACCTTTGTAATTAGACCTTTGTAGGCACTTCTCCTTTTTATAAATTTGTTCAATTCAGATGCACTCATCTTCAATGTAAACAACCCTTGGGCTCAATACCAAATGAGCTGAATTGGCAGAAATACTTAACCAAACTGATCAAACGCAAATTTTACTTTCAAATAAACTGAATTGCTGGGTGGGGTACTAACCAAACACCAGTATGGAATACCAAATTTTCCACCCCAGGACCTTAATTCAATAATGACCCAAAATTAACCAAACCGGAAAAAAATATAGGCCAAAAAACGACAGACGACTGGCCAAGTTTCGCAATTGGGCGACCAAACTTTACCCTGGGACCTTAATTCAATAATAACCCAAATTAACCAAACCGGAAAAAAAGTAGGCCAAAAAACGACAGACGACTGGCCAAGTTTCGCAATTGGGCGACCAAACTTTACCCTGGGACCTTAATTCAATAATAACCCAAAATTAACCAAACCGGAAAAAAAGTAGGCCAAAAAACGACAGACGACTGGCCAAGTTTCGCAATTGGGCGACCAAACTTTTTACCCTGGGACCTTAACTCAATAATACTCAACCCGTCTAGGCCTAACTTGGGATACAATTTGCACAATCAGAACTTTGCCGAAAAATGGTCACTGACTCAGTCTTGGGGTAGAAATCCGGTTCTGAAGGACCATGTTATTTTATTTATTTGTCGGGTTCGAAATCCCAGCTGAGCCGTGAACGGCCAAATTCTAAAGGGCAAGTTCTACCTAAAGCCCAAGTTAAGCTAAATTAAACTTTACGGATTTGAGATCCTATTAGGTCCTACCTCAGGGTAACCTCAGGGTTGCTGACTCGATGCGGGCCTACCTTAGACCTTAAATTACATGAACTTAAAAAGTAAACAAAAGGGTACTATTTGTGGTCTTCTTTCTGAACCTTGCAACAACAACGCAACCTGGACTATTGCACGATGCAACAATCATGTATCTAAACAACCAAACTGAATTGCAAGAGAGCTCTCTATCAAACCACACCTTTACGTACGACCTTCCACAAACGAGTAGGAAAGACGCGCAGCGTCTCAAAATGATGCCAACAGTGTGACCAAACAATGATGCCACAAGAGCTCAAAAATGCTAGCTCTAAATTAATTTAATTTTTCACTAACCTTACAATTATGAGATGGATATATATACACACCTTAACTTAATATATATACAAGCAATGCTGCATCAATCAGCTTAGTCATCGTATCGCCTTGGGACAACAATGGTTCTTCCTCTTCTAGATTTTCTAACAATACTATGATTGGGGGATAGTTTCCAGGAAAAACACCTTTTATGATTTGAAACAAAAACAGCTGGTGAACAAGATGGCCCAGGCACATCTATCTTAGATCCATCGGTATAAATATACAAGTAATCTGGATACTTCTTTTCCAAGTATGCTGTGAAACTGCACAATCACTTCTTTGGGAACAGGAGGTTCATATAAAAATGAGAGAGAGAGACAGGTTAGTACCAGATTCAATCTCCAAGGTGGGAAAGAAGGGAACACTGGAACTGTAAAAAATTTAAATTGTAATTGATATTTATTAAGAAGTCCAGTAGCTCTAAAGAAGAAAGGTGGCTTATTTGCCACAGTCCAGTCCATTGCAAGGATCAAGGGATAATCCACCTCGAACGACTGACGTAAAGGGTGAGAAGAGAGGGAAGCCAGAACATTACAGTACTTCCTCAATGTAGATAGATCTCTGTGGTACTGAAGGGCATGGAGACCAGTCTCACCCTGTAGGGCAATAATAGGAGTAGATGGGCGAGCACCCAAAATGAGGCGCATGCCAGAATTATGCAAGGTTTCCAGTTTCTTCTTCAATGTGAAAGAGGCTAAATCATACACAACATCAGCATACTTTATTTTTCCTAAGATAAATGATCGGTAAAAAGTGAGAAGTGTGGCTCGATCTGCACCCCCATTTATGAGAATGAGAGGCAACAGATTTTAATGAGTTCAGACGTTTCGTGCAAGAAGTTACCAAGTAGTTAATATGACAAGACCAAGTCAGTCTGGGGTTGTCAAGGACCATTCCCCAAAATTGGAAGGATGTGACCACAGCCACTGGGGTGTTACTAATTTGGATAATGGGATTCACTTGAACCTTTTGATTTGTAAAGAACATAATTCTGAAGTTTTCTTAATTCAGGGAAAGCCCGCAGGTTCTGCACCATGATGAGAACTTATCAGTTGCTTTTTGCAACATCTGTTGGGCTTCTAAAGGGCTGTCTGTTGCCACATGGAAAGCTGTATCATCAGCAAACTCTGATGATTGAACTGGTTCAATACTTGGCATATCCGAGAGATATGCAGTGAATAACAATGGACTAAGAACAGAACCCTGGGGGTACACCCTTTTTAAAGGGGGAAGGTGTTGGGTAGACGTCATTAATTAGTACCTGAAAAGTGCGGTCAGACAAGAAGTTATGATACAAATTTTCAAAATGTTTTCAGGTTTAGACATTTAGATGTATTTTTTTCTGGTTAATATTCCGCGAAACACCTCACCTAAACCTTAGAAAAGCAACAATATATTCAGGATCCTTGTAAAAATTAATGACAGAAAATATGTTTCATATGCTGTACAAATGAATATACTAATAAGATAAAAAACTTAATATTTACTCTGTTATCCAATCAAAATTGGCAGCTGAAAGCATTGGCAGCAAATAATTGTTTCTTTGTTTCTGTGACCATGAACTGTGCTGGTTGTGAAGGAGACTTTGAAGACTTAATTCGTCTTGCTGCCTTAGAGTCCAGTAGTTCTGAACCTGGGGTACGCGAGGGAATCTTAGGGGTTACGCGACGGGGTCCTGAAAATATAACCCTTTTAATGTTATATACGATTAACAAACGGCCACAAGTCACACGGTCGTAAAGAAAGTAAAAATCCTCTATGTGTCTCGAAATCCAGAAAATCCCTTGAAAGAGTTCAAGGGATACATAAGAAGAAAAATGTCCAGAACTGTTGCTTTAGACGAAGATAAAGCTTTGGATTTTTTGCAAATCACGGTGTAATATTAAAACCTTGTTTATGTCCGAACTGTGGAAAAAAGAGTGTAATTATATAAAAGACCGAAATATTTCCTATTGTAATAGGCAATATACTGACCGTAAGAGTAAGCGTGTAAAAAAGTTTAATTTTATAGGTTAGGTTACAATAAAGAAAATGAAATTACCTACCAGAAAGTATTTACTTAATGTATTTTGAGGCGTTTTAACAGAATCTGCTGTCCGTTTTTTGTGAAATTGAACAACTTCAGAGATATACATTTCTTTGAAAAAGTTATTTACCTCAAAACCTGCTTAACCGCACAAAAAATGGATAGCAGATTCTGTTAAAACACATTACAGTACATCAGAAAATTATTATTTGGTACGTAGTTTCGGGCAGGGCAACTTCTAAAACAATTTTAGTGGGTGGGTTAAAATAGTTTTGTTTTGTATTTGTATTTGATCACAAATAATACAAATCAAATCAACCGCCCACCCATCTGGGTGAGCGGTTGCCCACGTACAAAAAGATTTCACACCCCTACTAAAATAAAATAAGAGCATATATATGAGCATATGAGTATATATGGATCAACATATATTTTAACCCACCCACTAAAATTGTGTTAGAAGTAGCTCTGATTTCGGGTGAGATGTTCTGCTGAATATTTACCTTTTTTCTTATCAGAGACTGACGAAAGAACTCGAGGGCATAATAAGAAAATTAGAAAACAGACTTGTAGACTGAATCTACGGAAATACATTTCAAGCTATCGTCAGACAGGGTTGCCCATAAATCAATAAAAATTAAAAACATTTAAACAAAAAAATAAAATGGTTAATCGGATGATTTAATCATCGGCAACCCTGGTCATAATAATAGATTTTTGGAATGACATGCCATATGTAGTTGTTGTTGTTGTTGGTTAGCCGATCAGCCCACCCTGATCGAGCAAGCCGGCGGCACGCAGGTAACCGATCACCCTCTCCGGAGTGGACCAGAGGTTCAGCGCACTAGTGATGTTGTGTTGTGTTCTATGTTGTGCTAGAGCGGTACAGTCTGTCATAATGTGTTCAACTGTTTGTGGTGTGTCCTGGCACAGATGACAGGTGTCGTCTGTGGAGTTGTCTTGTCTGTGTTTATATGTCTGTAAGTTGGGGTGATGTCCACATCGGAATCGTGCTAAGTTAACTCGATCCGATCTGCTCAGGCTGGTCTCTGCACTGCCGGCCTTTGGGCAAAGCAAGCAAAGCGGCTGCTTTGGGCCCCACGCTATTAGGGGCCCCGCAAATATATGAGTACAGTATAAAAAAATATTTTTGTTTTGAGTGGTAAATTAAATACGGCTTGTCATAATAACTCTTCATATACAGTAGTATTCATATACAATAGTATTTCGTATTAATTATATATTTTGTTATATTTCAGATATCGACTGACAGTGATGCCTCCAAAGAGATTGTTAAATACTGCTCGGAAATATCTCAGCGGTTACCAAAGAGACAGCGTGAAGCGAAGCGGAAATCAAAACTTGAGCGTATGTATGGGTCATTTGAAAAATTTCTAGAGAAACGCGATCTACAGGCTGAAACTGAACAAGATGTCCCTGCGCCGTCACATGCATCATCATCAGCTTTGATAGATGAAAATGAACTAGATGTACCTGCGCCGTCACATGCGTCATCACCAGCTTTGATAGATGAAAGTGATATCCAGAGGGAAGAAGAACCCATGGATCAGACTCCAATTCTGCAAAATCAGCCTCTAGATGCACTCAAAGATCCACATCAATGGCCGGAAACTGTCAGCACAAAAGTCAGAGATTTACTAGTGAGTAAAGGCCCACCACAGTGTGAGGAAGACTATAACTTTCCCAGAGATGACAATGGCCGCAAGTTTTCAAAAAGTCATTACAAGAGACGGATGGAAAATGGAGAAGTTGGTATACGGAAATGGCTGATTTATTCAATCCCTAAGAATCGGATATTTTGTTTCTGTTGCAAGTTATTTGGAAACTCCAACAATGCCTTGGGGTGTGGAGGATTCTGTGACTAGGTGAATACTAGTTCCAGACTGTCTGAGCACGAAAGATCACAGGGCCATCTGAAGGCGACTCTCCAATGGATGGAGCTCGAACAACGTTTGATCAAAAGTTGCACTGTGGATCAACTCAGTCAGAAACGAATCAATATGAAGAAGCTATGTGGAAAAATGTGTTTGAGCGCCTCCTCGCCATTGTACAGTACCTCGCTGAACACACCATGGCATTCCGAGGATCAGTAGATACAATCTTCAGACGTAATAATGGCGACTTCCTTGGACTGGTTGAGCTTATCTCAAGATTTGATCCCGTCATGCAAGACCATCTTAGAAGAATAGTCAATAACGAAATTCATGATTATTACCTGGGAAAACGAATCCAGAATGAACTCATCTCGCTCATGGGCAACAACGTTCGAGCAACCATTGTACACAGAATTAAAATGGCAAAGTATTTCTCTGTGATCCTTGATTGCACACCCGACATTAGTCACAAGGAGCAGATGTCCCTTACTTTGCGATGTCTCTGATGGATCATCAGGTATTGAAAGTGGAATTTTTGAACACGTCATCAAATTCATTGAGGTGAAGGAGACCACAGGAGAAAACCTACTAGAGGTATTGATGAGAGAACTTCACGAACTTGGACTGAAAATGAGTGATATTCGTGGAAGGGATATGCTAATGGTGCGAACATGAAGGGACACTCATCAGGCGTTCAAGCGCGACTTCTGGAAATGAATTAAAGAGCATTCTTCACTCCATGCGCATGCCACAAATATAATTTGCTACTTGGGGACATGGCAAAAACATGTGTTCAAGCCATCTCATTTTCGGGGTTATTCAACGCCTGTATGTCTTCTTCTCAGCCTTAACCCATCGATGGTCAGTCTTCTGCAAGTATATGAAAGAGTTCTCAGTGAAGCCTTTGAGCGAGACAAGATGGGAATGCCGTGTGCAAAGTGTCAAAGCTCTACGATATCAAGCTGTCGAGATCTATGATGCACTTGTCGAAATTGCTGAAAAAGCAAAAGATCCTCAAGGAAGAAGCGAAGCAGAATCACTTTACAAAGAGATGAAGAATTTTAAATTCATTGTTGCTGTCATATTCTGGTATGACCTCTTTCAAGTCAACTACGTGAGTAAAGATCTTCAGAGTGATTCAAAGCATCTGGCAAGTGCCATCGAGAGTTTGGAAAGAACATGTAAGTGGATGAAAGAATATCGGGAGAGTGGATTTCAAAGTGCTGTAACAGATGCCAAAGAGATTGCAGAGCAGCTTGAAATCGAGCCAGAATTTAAGACAACACAGGTCAGACGAAAGATGTTTTCCTATGAAGGTCAAGACCATCCAATTGAAGATGCTGAAGAAAAATTTAAAATTTCTGTGTTTAACGCAATTTTAGACACTGCCATATCGTCCCTGGAACGACGCTTCGAACAACTGAGAGAACATCACTCAAAGTTTGGCTTCATGTACACGTTCACAAAGATGCCCAAGACAGACCGACGTAAGCACAGTAAAGATCTCGAACTTGAACTGACTGATGGAGAAGACCACGACATTGATGGATTCATGCTTGCTGAGGAAATGGAAGCCTTGAAACCAATTCTTCCAGAAGATATACAAAGTGATCCACTGAAGATATTAGGCTTCATCACTTTGAACAATCTTTCTTTGAATTTCCCGAATTTCACGACTGCATTGCGAATACTAGTGACTATTCCAGTTATTGTTGCATCTGGGGAAAGAAGTTTCTCAAAGTTGAGATTAATAAAAACGTATTTACGGTCGACGATGCTGCAGGATCGACTCAGTAATCTGGCAATCCTCTCCATTGAAAACGACATTGCAAGAAACTGTAACTATACATACCTCATTGCCGAATTTGCCACTACGAAAGCCAGAAAGGTTTCCTTGTAATCACATCCAAAATAAATGATATTTGTTGTTGAATCATTGTTCTTTTCTTTCAGTAAGCATGCACCCACTATGGGTAGGTAACTTTAACCTTAGGGTCCCACTTCAAAAATCTCGAATTGGGCCTCGCATTTGCTAGGGCCGACCCTGGGTCTCTGACCTGTCAATGGGTGGCGGCTTCGCACCTAGGACCGCATTCGGACAGAGTCGTGTCAGTGCTTTGTGGGTTAGGTGTGTGTGTGTGTATGTGTGTGTGTGTGTGTGTGTGTGTGTGTGTGTGTGTGTTTTCTGTACTGTGTGATGTCTATGGGGCGTGGTATGGAATAGAATATTTGGTTGTCGCTGCTGCCATGAATTGTGTTCCCCTCATGTTTAAATGTTCCCTAATTTTCAGTAGTTTTGTTTCTGTGTGCAGGTGTTCTATTGGTATTGTTTGAGTGCATCCTGTAATGATACGAACTGCGTTGTTTTGTATTGTCTGTAAGGTGTTTATGCGTGTGTTTGAGATAATGGGTGCACAGCATGGGCTAGCATAGTCCATAACTGAGCGAATATATTGTTTGTATATGAGTAATGTTGTTTCCTGCTGGTGTCCAAAGTTTGTGCCTGTTAGTACCCAAAGCGTGTTAAGTCTTGACGTACATTTGTTTTTAATGTCCTGAATGTGTTTGCAAAGGATAATGATGTGTTGTATGTGACCCCCAAGTATTTTGGTCCTGTGAGTGTGTGGAATGTTGGTGTTGTTTAGTGTAAGTTGTGGAGTTACCTGGTGTTCTTTTGTGTTGCTTGTTAGCAAGGTGATGGTTGATTTTGTGGGATCTACTTTGAGTCTATTGTGTGTGAGCCAGTCTTGTACACTGTTTATGTATGTTTATAAGTTATTTGTAGCGGTGTCGATGTTGTTGTGGGTGGATGTTAGAGTGATGTCATCTGCATATGATGATAAGGTAAGCTTGTTATCTGTGGGTGTTGGAATGTCATGCATGTATAAGTTGAAGAGTGTTGGTGAGAGAACAGAGCCTTGAGGGGCCCCGTTCGGAAAAAGCTTGTTTTTGGATGACTTGCCATTAAATGTGACATGTGAGTATCTTCCTGAAAGATAGCTGCTCAGCCACCTTTTGGTGTTATTGTGCATGTTTGTGTTGAGTATTTTGTTTATGAGAGGGAAGTGTGGGATAGCATCAAATGCTTTACTAATGTCTATTGTTGCTAATAGTGTTGTAGTGCCTTGCACCACAAGATTATTCTTTATTAGTGAAAACTGCCACAAATTGGCATGAGTGAAATATTTAAATCTAAAATAAATAAATAAATAAATAAATAAGTTAAATATGTCCAGTGATCAAATTTAATTCTTAAGAATTCAGTGTGGTGTGACTAGACATGAATGGGCTTTTAAGGATTATTTTGGCTGGTTGGTAAAATTATTAAGTAAAAACAAACTTGTGTGCAACGACAACACAAAGGACGCCACTTTACACATTATATTCGAAATCACCCCGCCAGCAAGCAAAGTTCCTTTGTGGTATGTTTTGTGTTTATAGTATTTATTCTTTACTATTTCATATCTGTATGCAATACCGCATACTGCAGATACTAACGCCTTATACCGTTTGCAATTAGTACTAAGATTCATACTACAAATAGTAATGTAAGATTCATATAATAAATTACTTAGGCTAAGTTAGGTCTAGGCTAAAGCCAAATTGTAACTAGCCTAACTGAGGCCTACCATAGTCTTTGTTTTAGATTAACCTCAGCTCAATATGTTGAAGAGGCAAAGGCCTGCCTATTAAATTTCATAGTATATTTTACTTTATAAGCCTATTATGTTTCATGTTATTTTCTTAGCAGATGGCCTACTAATCATTTGTAGCCTACATATTTCCTTTAGTTTTCCCATTCAACTTAACACAATCCCATAACCAGAATTAACTGTAATTTATCATCCACAGGTTACTGGGGCCTATATAACCTATATGTATTTTAATTATTAATTATTGCCATTTTTTATTACTCTTTTTCTCCAAAATATTACTTACAGTATTCTTGTCTGTCTCTTTGCAGACAAGGTTGTCATTGTGGCTATTATCTTTTAGTTATTATTGATATTATCTTTGTTATTATTATTATTATTACTATACTATTATTATTACTGTATTATTATTCATTATTATAATCAGTATTATTTGCAGACTGTTATATATTAGCCAAACGGGCCATTATTTAATCTCACCATTATAAGTCCATCAAAGTTGTTACGGGTAAAAATCCCCCTTGCATATACTCATTAATTGTTGTCAATAAAATATAAAAATTCATATTGATTTAATAATCAGTCCTTCCCTTCTTTTATTAAAATTAACTTTGCGCCGCAGTGCCGGATGCCAATCTAGTACTTGGGCGCTGGTGACCCTGGCATATAGTTAATTATCTACGTAAACTTGTAAAGGTCTAAATAAATAAAACAGGACTCTTACAATTGGTGACCTCCTGGAGTGACCAAACACCGTAATTTATGCAAAAAAAAAAAATTTTCTAAAAGTTTTTTCTCAATTTTTGTCAATATATTCAGTCTGCATCTATAATTTTATTAAATTCACTAGTACAAAGCACTCACCTGTACTGGAAGTGTATTCTATTGCAAAATATATTCCTTTTATTTTGCCTTTTTATAAATTCAGCATTTTCTAAAGTTTTTTTATGCAAATTTACTTATATTTTGCAAATAGCCTATACGCAGACTATTTTTCTGCTAATATTGGGCTACATCATAAAAAAATTTTTTTACTTATATTTTGTAAACAGCCTATACGCAGACTATTTTTCTGCTAATATTGGGCTACATCATAAAAAAATTTTTTTACTTATATTTTGTAAACAGCCTATACGCAGACTATTTTTCTGCTAATATTGGGCTACATCATAAAAAAATTTTTTACTTATCTTGCAAATAGCCTATACGCAGACTATTTTTCTGCTAATATTGGGCTATATCATAAAAAAAAAAAAAAAAAAAAAAAAAAAAAATTTTTCACGTAACTTTTTGTTATTGGCATTCATAACTCAAATTGAGTCTCATACTCAACCAAGCTTACCTGAAGCCATTATTTACATTCAACAACATTTGTTGAAATCTTGTCAGTTTGTGACACATTTTAAATTTTTTTTAGTACCTTGTAACAAATAATAGCCACAATGACCAATAACAACCTAGGGTCATCCACGGTGGTACTCCAAATTCACCACCTATAACGGACTTTCTCACAATGTATCAGCCTACCACTCCACAATTCACCGCTGAAGAGCCTGGAATCTTTGTGAGTCAACTGCGGGATTATTTTGAGATAAAAGGAGTTACGGACCCACGAACCAAGTTCCTTGTCACAAAGAACCTCCTGCCTACACAAGTATACAAAGTAGTGCGGGATGTAACTCTATTGCCTCCGTCTGACCAAGCTTTTGAGAGCCTCCTCAGCGAGTTAGTCAGGAGACTCGGCCAATCAGAAGAAGAGCGACTCAATGCTCTACTCAAGGACCAAGTTCTTGGGGATCAAACGCCAACAGCCTTCCTGAGACATCTGCAAGACCTGGCTGGACAGACCAATGAAGATGATAAAAACTCACCCTTAATGCGACGCCGCTTCCTCAATGGTCTCCCTACTGCCCTACGGCCAATGCTCCGTTGTATGCCAGATGATACAGACCTCCTCACAATGGCCAAAACAGCTGATAAGATGATGATTGAAATCCACCTTGGCCAAGTAGATAACCACACCCATCACCCCCAAATCTGTGCCACGCAGGATGACAATCTGAGTCCGGCTGCACAAGGTCTTAAAGTATCCAATGAAATTTACGAACACTTAAAGAAGAATTTAAAGCTCTCCGAATAGAGCTAGCTAACAACAGGGAACGAGAGAGAAGTTCTTCAAGACAAGGACGACCCTCTGGTCCAATTAGAGCCTCCCAATATGAACCTGGACAACGCCTCATTCTCCTACAACCACAGCCACCGCAAACAGGTCAGTTGGTTGCTCCTAATCCAAATCTATTAGCCTTACCTCATCCTCAATCCTCAATCCCCACTACTCAGCCCCATTCTCAACCTATTTCCTTACCACAGTCTACTGTTCATACCCCTCCTTGCTGGTATCATGAAAAGTTTAAAGATCGTGCAACGCGCTGTCTCACACCTTGCCCATGGACTCCTAACCCTCCTTTAAACTAACCAGGCTGGTGTCACAGGCGTCTGACGCTACAGCCTCTCAAGCCTCTCCTCCTATCCTTACTTCAACTAACCCTACCACTACCTCATTTAACACTGTCAAACCAACACCTACGTACGCAAGTAAAGTTAAAGAATCGCAACCTACTTATTCAACCACAGCTAATTTAATACCCCCAACTAATTCTCCAAATACAACACAAACTCCTTCCCACAGCAATACTAACCTTCTTCCACAAAAATTTAATGATTCACAAACTACTGCACCACCTGGTCCAACATTCACCTTGCATGATCCACTTTCAGGCTATGCATTCCTTATTGACACTGGAGCTCAATACAGTGTTATTCCTGCAACAGCCGCAGACCGTGCAAACGGACCTTCTCCTTTCATTTTACGTGCAGCTAATTCTTCATCTATTCACACTTATGGACATCGTTCTATTTCAGTTTCTCTTGGACTTAGACGTGTTTTCCGCTGGATATTTCTTGTCGCGGATGTATATACTCCAATGTTAGGCTCTGATTTTCTTTCTGCTAATGATTTATTAGTGATGTTCGTAGAGCACAATTAATTGATAATGTCACATCTTTCAGTAATTGGTTCTCCTACCGTGCACCCCTCTTCATTATTGGCAAGTTCTCTGCCACAGTGCTCACCTGCTATAGAGCAGCTCCTAAATGAATTTTCTTCACTTACTCAACCCTGTTCTAAGGATACCCCTATTAAACACACTGTTGTCCACCGTATTGATACGGTAGGCTCACCTGTTTTCACCCGCCCACGTCGCTTAGCTCCAGATCGTCTTGCAATTGTGAGACGAGAGTTTGAACACATGCTTGAACTCGGTATTATACGGCCTTCAAGTAGCCCGTATGCCTGCTGCTTTACACATGGTCCCAAAACCTACACCTGGAGACTGGCGTCCATGTGGAGATTATCGTGCTTTGAATGACAACACGATTCCAGATCGCTATCCCCTTCCTCACTTACACGATTTTACTTCTGCTCTCCATGGCACCACAGTATTTTCACGCCTTGACTTGGTGCGAGCCTTTCAAATTCCTGTACACCCTGATGATGTACATAAAACTGCTATAACAACCCCTTTTGGGTTATTTGAAATGACAAAAATGCCATACGGACTGCGTAATGCGGCCCAAACTTTTCAACGCTTCATTGATGAAGTGTTGAGAGGTCTCTCCTTCACTTTCACATATGTCGATGACATTCTCATCGCAAGTTCTTCTCCCTCAGAACATATTCAACATTTACGCTTAGTTTTTTCTCGGTTGGCAGAATATGGTGTATTGCTAAACCCTGAAAAATGTGTCTTTGCTGTAGATGAACTCACCTTCTTAGGACACAAAGTTACTTCGAAGGGCATTTCTCCTCTCGAAAATAAAGTATCTGTCATAAGGTCTTTCCCACAACCGCAAACTCAAAAGCAACTTCGCCGCTTTTAGGGATGGTAAACTTCTACCATCGCTTCATTCCTCAGTGTGCAAACATTCTTGCACCCATAACCTCTCTTCTTCGCCAATCAAAAGGGGCAGATCCACTGCAGTTCTGTGGAACCCCGAAGCTACCAACGCTTTTTCACAAGCAAAAGAGGCTATAGCACGAGCTACATGCCTTGTTCACCCTCAACCAGACGCTCCTCTGAACTTAGCCACTGATGCCTCTGACGTTGCCGTGTCAGGAGTGCTCCAGCAGCTTGTTTCAGGCGTTTGGGAACCTCTCGCATTCTTTTCACGCAAGCTCTCACCTTCACAAATGAGGTACAGCACTTTCGGTCGAGAGTTGCTGGCGATATACCTCTCCATCCGTCATTTCAGGTCATTCCTGGAAGGACGTGACTTTAGCATTTTTACGGATCATCGTCCGTTAATATTTGCTCTCCATTCTCAATCAGACTCTCATGCTCCTAATGAGCGAAGATACCTTGATTTTATTCTTCAATTTACTTCAGACATTCGACACATTTCAGGTTCTTTGAATGTTGTGCCGGATGCGCTGTCTCGCATCTCAGCAATTTCTGACCCTGGACACTCTCACATCAACTTTCAGAGATGGCTAAGGCTCAGTCCACGGATACAGACCTCCAAAACTCTTATTAATTCACCCACTTCATTGCAAGTCCGCTCTTTACCAGTTGAACCCAAGTCAGACTTACTAATTTTATGTGACGTCTCGACTGAGCATATTCGACCGTTGGTCCCACAAGGGCTGCGAAGAGCTGTTTTTGCTAAACTCCATTCCCTTTCTCACCCGGGAATTAAGGCCACCCAAAAATTAATTGCAGCTAGGTTTGTATGGCCAAGTATGCACAAAGATATCCGCAATTGGACTCGATCTTGCCTTCAATGTCAGCGTGCCAAAGTTCACCGACACACAAAGTCAGAAATTGGTACCTTTCCTTTGCCAAAGGCTCGTTTTGAGGCCATACACCTAGACATAGTCGGCCCCCTCTATTCTTCTCGAGGTTATACCTATCTTCTCACTGTCATTGATAGGTTCACAAGATGGCCAGAAGCTGTTCCTTTGACTTCTTGTACTGCTTCTGCAGTAGCTCACGCCTTTGTTTCATGTTGGGTTTCCCGTTTTGGAATACCTGCAACCATTTGCACAGACAGAGGTGCCCAGTTTGAATCGGCCTTATGGAAGGAACTCATGCTCCTTCTTGGGACTGAGCGCATCAGAACAACAAGCTATCACCCGCAATCCAATGGGGTGATAGAACGCTTCCATCGTCAACTTAAAAGTTCCTTGCGAGCCACTGATCCATCTACTACATGGGTGGACAGGCTACCCCTAATCCTACTCGGAATTCGTACTGCTCTGAAGACTGATCTTGCATGCTCTGCAGCAGAATTAGTTTACGGTACCACACTCCGGTTACCCGGAGAATTTTTCACACCTACACCCATTAACCCCGCATGTGATCCTGCTTCGTATGTTAAGACATTACGCTCTGTTATGAAGCAAATTCGTCCCACAGCACCTAGAACTTCCACTTCACAAACTACCTTCGTTTCCCCTGATTTACAAACTTGCACACATGTTTTCTTGAGACATGATGCTCACCGCTACCCTCTTCACTGCCCCTATGATGGTCCCTTCCTTGTGCTAGACCGTAAACCCAAAACTTTCATCATTGACAAGGTGGGCAAGCGTGAAACTGTTTCTGTGGACCGCTTGAAACCAGCATACCTTGATTTTTCTCCAACAAAAGATCCTATCCTCCCTCAATCTTCTGTACCTCCACCTCAAATACAGGTACAGCAACCTATCCCTCCTCAATCTTCTGTACCTTCATCTCATATACAGGTACAGCAATCTACCCTTCCTAAATCCTATGTACCACCACCTCATCCGAGGGTACAACAATCTATCATCCCTCTTCCAATTCTCCTTCATTATCGCAACCAACTGTCTTTGAACCAGCCAGTGGCTCCATCGCACAGGCACCAAGAATCCCCTTCCCCCAATGTCCCTACTGCACCTGTAGCACCATCCATGCCTTCAGAACCAGTGCTGCAGGATATTGCCATCCAAAAGCAAACAACGACTCGTTCTGGAAGAGTCATTCGTAAGCCAGTGCGTTTTGACATTTAAGTGTTTTTTTTTTACCCCTGACAACCATGTTTTTGGGGGGCAGTACTTGTAGTGCCTTGCACCACAAGATTATTCTTTATTAGTGAAAACTGCCACAAATTGGCATGAGTGAAATATTTAAATCTAAAATAAATAAATAAATAAGTTAAATATGTCCAGTGATCAAATTTAATTCTTAAGAATTCAGTGTGGTGTGACTAGACATGAATGGGCTTTTAAGGATTATTTTGGCTGGTTGGTAAAATTATTAAGTAAAAACAAACTTGTGTGCAACGACAACACAAAGGACGCCAAACATTATATTCGAAATCACCCCGCCAGCAAGCAAAGTTCCTTTGTGGTATGTTTTGTGTTTATATATTTATTCTTTACTATTTCATATCTGTATGCAATACCGCATACTGCAGATACTAACGCCTTATACCGTTTGCAATTAGTACTAAGATTCATACTACAAATAGTAATGTAAGATTCATATAATAAATTACTTAGGCTAAGTTAGGTCTAGGCTAAAGCCAAATTGTAACTAGCCTAACTGAGGCCTACCATAGTCTTTGTTTTAGATTAACCTCAGCTCAATATGTTGAAGAGGCAAAGGCCTGCCTATTAAATTTCATAGTATATTTTACTTTATAAGCCTATTATGTTTCATGTTATTTTCTTAGCAGATGGCCTACTAATCATTTGTAGCCTACATATTTCCTTTAGTTTCCCATTCAACTTAACACAATCCCATAACCAGAATTAACTGTAATTTATCATCCACAGGTTACTGGGGCCTATATAACCTATATGTATTTTAATTATTAATTATTGCCATTTTTATTATCTTTTTCTCCAAATATTACTTACAGTATTCTTGTCTGTCTCTTTGCAGACAAGGTTGTCATTGTGGCTATTATCTTTTAGTTATTATTGATATTATCTTTGTTATTATTATTACTGTATTATTATTCATTATTATAATCAGTATTATTTGCAGACTGTTATATATTAGCCAAACGGGCCATTATTTAATCTCACCATTATAAGTCCATCAAAGTTGTTACGGGTAAAAATCCCCCTTGCATATACTCATTAATTGTTGTCAATAAAATATAAAAATTCATATTGATTTAATAATCAGTCCTTCCCTTCTTTTATTAAAATTAACTTTGCGCCGCAGTGCCGGATGCCAATCTAGTACTTGGGCGCTGGTGACCCTGGCATATAGTTAATTATCTACGTAAACTTGTAAAGGTCTAAATAAATAAAACAGGACTCTTACAGTGTACGTTGAGCTGGTCGTTTGGAGCCATCCATGATGTGCTGCGTGAGGTTAGTGAGTAATGTCGTGGTTGAGTGGTGAGGTCTGAATCCATGTTGAGTAGCCGATAGTGGTATGTGTGGGTTGGTGATTTGTAAGATTAGTCTTTCTGTTACTTTGGAAGGTGTGCATAGTAAAGTAATGGGTCTATAGGAAGCTGGTTCTGTTGGATTTTTGTTTGGTTTGAGTAGTGTAATAATTTTACCTTGTTTCCATATTTTAGGAATAATACAGTGTTGGTATGAATATGTGCTGATGTTTGTGAGAGCTAGTATTCCATGTGGGCCCAAGTGTTTAAGGTGTATGTTAGATATGTTGTCTGGTCCAGTAGCCTTCGAATTCTTAATGTTTTTGATGATCTTGGTGGTCTGGTCTGTATTGAAGGATGTAATGGTCGTGTCGAGTCTGTAGGTTCTCTTGTGTCTGGCTGTTTGTCTGTCTGCGTATTTCTGGTTGTTGTCTCTGTTTAAGTGACTTATCTTTGCGTAGTGATGACCTAGAATGTTAGCTTGTTGTGTATATGTTGGGATATTATTTTGGCTGCGACAGATATCCGCGTGTGAGGTGTGAATGCCGCTGTTAGAGTGGGTAATGATGCTGTTTATAGTCTTGTATAGCCTGGATGTATCTGTTGAGTGGTTTAGTGTTGTTATGAGTTCCCTAAATGTTTGTTTGTTTTTCTTTAAGTTTGTTGTTTAGTTCTGTGTTGAGCTGTTGTATCTGCTTTCAGATCTACAGAAACTAAGGCTAACGAAGACCCTAAGATCCACTCTAAGGTTAGCCCGAGAGAAAGAAGAGAGTAGGGGGTTAAAAGAAGAGAATAAGAGGTTAAGTAAGTAGCAAAACTTATCATTCGTGGGTTAACATTCATTCAGAAAAAGAGAGAGAAAGACTCACCATCATTGTAATAACTTGGGGTTAGTGACCCCGCCAAGTTACTAGGTTTCTAAACAACAACAAAGGCACTTACCGGTGCTTTGATTTAGATCTTCTTCAGGGCATCGCATAGATTTCCAGCGTCCCACAAAGCGCCTACCTAACTCCCTAACTTTACTAACTTAGAAGTTATAGACATTACCCGTACACTTATATACTGTTAAACAACTTCTTGTTTACATTATAACACTTTAGCAACATCACCAAATTAAACTTAGCACCAACGATTTAGTCAGATATGAATAACCATGCTGTTAGTCCAGCCCAAACAAACGAACAGACCGCGTTCCGCTGTTTATCCTTTTGTGTTGCCATTCAGCTTTTTTTAGTGACTTTTAGACTATATACATACATATATATATATATATATATACACACACGTCACCTCAATCATCATCCGCCGGCCACTGCCGACAAGTCGGAAAAATAGTCGAAGAGAATAGGAAAGGGGTGCAAGATGAAAAGAAGTAAAATAAGAACGCTTACAAACCATGCAAACACAGTCTTAACTCAAACACTGTCATACCATGCAAACTACAGACATGCAAGTAAAGAGAAAAAAAAGTATGAAAAGTATAACAAAAAGTGGGTTAGTCTACGCCAGAGTTTTTGAAACTTTTTGAAGCTACGAAACCCTTATTAAAAAAAAAAAAATTCACGGAACCTTGACCAACAGGTAAAATTTTAATAAGGCAAATGGTAATAAAACACAATTTAGCTCACTGCAGTTTATTTATGTAATTTATGAAATTTACATATACAGTTATGTGAAAAATGCTCTGTATGAATTGGTCCCCAATTAACCCACCCCTAATATCTCCAGTCTAACTATAGAGTAGGTTAAGCCTAGCCTTGTAGGGGTCAGCCTAGAGATTCCGGAAATGGTCCAGAGCGGGCAGAGTAAATTGAGGTCCACAGTAGGATTCCTCACCAAATTAGGTTAGGGTAATTTACCTTAGCCTTTGTTAAGCTATGAGTTGATGCTAGGTCTTAGACCACAATGTAGGCGTAATTTTACTGACCTAGCTCATATAATGTCCCCACACTGGGGTTCAAAAACGCAACTGATCACTCACTGAGTGTTATTGAACAGTCCCTCTTTTCTCTCCTTTTGGTTTTGAGAGCGTACTTGGCTGTTGGAGATCTTTTATTGTTTTCAAGCCTCTCCGTTCTCCATGTCAGTTCTTGCAAGGTCCTTGTTCTTCCAAGGCCTCTCTCAGTCCTTTCCCAGTTCTCCAAGTTTTTTTCTCCACCAGCGTCCTTTTTTTTGATTGGTTGATCGGTAGTGTATGTTTACTACCGAGCACGTTCTATCACACAGTATATAAGTACTAGTGTGAAGAATAACTCTGGTGAGCAACCAATTGGTTTCATCCACCCAGTTATTGACATAAAAGGAGTTTAATAATTGTTAGATTAACTACCTACCTACTCAGTGGACCATTTTCGTTACCTCCCAACTACCCACACCTATCAGTTTTCCATAGTTATATGAATTTCACAAAAAAAATATATAAGTTTAGAAATTTACAAGAAAAAAAAAGACAATTTATTTTTATTGACCTATTTATTTTAAATTCCCCTTCCCACATTACTGTCAGCATAAAGGAAATTATAAGTATAAAAAATATGTTTATTGTAAAATTAAAGTTTTTAATGCAAAATAATTAAAAGAGGAATTTTACAGTTATTGAGGAGTAATTTTAATAGTTAATAAAAAAAAATGTTCAATGACTTGGATGTAATTGCTTTTCTTTGAATAAAAGTTCAATATTACATTACTGTGATCATAACTTCCGTGAACTGAGAAAACTAAACCGAAAAACATAAGAAAACTCACTAAATCAATCAGACCAGTGCTTGTGGTCATCAGCTGTGTTTTGTTTACAAAATGGGCTCCTGTTTCTTACTGTGACTGCAAGAGGGCAACACTTATTCTGAATATCTCGTCGTTTGAATTAAAATTCTCTCTCTCGCCCACTCTCTCTTTGCCTACCCCTTTCCAAACACGATTCACTGAATTCGCAGAATATATATCGCAAATTCATCCATGCCAGTTATTATTTCATCTTACCTCTCTCTCCTTCTCAGTCTCTCATGACATGCCCTACGGAACCCCATCAAGTTCTCGCGGAACACAGTTTGAAAACCCCTGGTCTACGCTACGAGCTACATCTAAGTTCGTGTTAGTCTAATTTTTTTTTTATTGCTGGCATATCACAGGCTGGCATTAATCGTCAACAGACTCAAACCTCGACCATTACCCCCAGAGCTCCTGTTGCTAATTGTTTTATTATTTTAAACGACGTTAATTTTTTTAAAATGCCTGTCTAAACGGTTCTTAAACATATTAACGCTGGCAGAGTTCACGACAGACGCGGGAAGATTATTCCATTTATCAATTACTTTAAACGTAAAAAAGTTTTTAGCGATTTTAGTAATGAAACGTCTACCACGTACTTTAAATCCGTTATTACGAGTTTTGCTATTATCGAAAATGAACAATTTGTCAAAATTTACGTTATCGATTTTATTAACGATTTTGAAAACTTCAATAAGCTCCCCCCCTTAATCCCCTAGTTTCGAGTGAATGCAAGTCTAACTCTTTAATCCTATTTTCGTAAGACTTGTTGTGTAGTGACGGAATTAGTTTCGTGGCGCGTCGCTGAACCCTTTCCAACCTATCAATATCCTCACGCAAATACGGGCACCAAAACCTGAACGGCATATTCTAAGTGAGGCCTGACTAGGGACTTGTAAAGGGTCAATATAATATTCTTCGCTTTAAATTCGAAATTACGCGCTATGAAGCCTAACATCCTATTAGCTTTTGCGCAAGACTCCAGGCACTGGTTCCTAACTTTTAAATCTTTAGATACGTGTACGCCTAAATTTACTTCCTCGTCAACGCTCGCTAACTGTCTATCATCTATCGTGTACGTGCAATTGTTGTTACGAGAACCTATACGTAAAACTTTACATTTGTCTACGTTAAATTTCATCTGTCACTTATCCGTCCACTCGATAATCCTATTTACATCGTCTTGGAGCCTATTTCTATCGTCCACGTTAAGAACTTTACCGCCTATTTTAGTATCGTCTGCGAATTTTGACACGTTACTGGTCAAGCCTACATCTATGTCGTTAATATAGATTACGAATAGCAATGGGCTATCCATAAACCCTGAACCCTGAAGGACCCCGCTACCTACAGTGTGTCCCGAAAATCTTGTTACACCTATGTATAATCTCGGAATATTAAATGATGTTTGGTTCCAACAGGATAGAGCACCTCCCCACTATTCCTTGAGGGTTCGTGAATATTTAAATGAGGTGTTTCTCATCGATGGATTGGGACATTAAAATGCAACATTAAAATGGCCTCCGAGAAGCCCAGATCTCTCGAGTTGTGACAATGCATTATGGGGATTTATAAAGGAAAAGGTTTCTCAAAACGTTATGATTCCAATGACGGACTAAAGGAAGCCGTAAAGGATGCTTTTAAACTTGTAACACCTAAAATGCTGAGGACTGCGAGGAGCATAGCACATTGAACCTGGCGTAAAATCATTCTGTGCAGTGAGAACGATGGTTTGCATACAGATCCATTGGATACATGATAAACTTGTGTCTAACTATGCATAAACTACAATGTTGTATAATTCTGTATAAAATAAAATGTCTTACAGTGTTTCCTACTATATACTTTCATTACCATAGTTAGAGAACACTGGAGTAACATTTACATAGGTGTAACAAGACAATCAGGACACCCTGTACATCCAACCACCCCAATTCCCTACCATTAACGACGACCCTCTGTTTCCAGGCACGAAGCCATTCCTCTAACCAGTTAGCTACCTGACCGCGTATACCGTGCGCTTTAACCTTTGCAGTTAATCTTCTATGCGGAACTGTATCGAACGCTTATTTTAAAATCTAAATAAATAACGTCAGCCGCTCTATGCCTATCGTATTCGCGCACGATTTCATTATAAAACTTTAACAAATTAGTTAAACAAGATTTATGGCGTCGAAACCCATACTGACAACTATTAATCAAATCGCGACTCTCTAAGTGATCGACAATGCAGCCCCTAACTACGGATTCCAAAAGTTCACCGACAACTGACGTTAAGTTAATAGGTCTATAATTGCTAGCTACTGTGCGGTCGCCTATTTTAAAAACGGGCTTAACGTTAGCTAATTTGAAGTCTTCAGGAATAATCCCCGCTTCCAGTGACTTATTAAAAATTTTTGTTAATGGGTCTTCGATAACGTCTTTCAAATGTCTAGGATAAAGCGCGTCAGCGCCTGGAGCCTTGCTAACTTTTAGCTTATCGATATAATGCGCAATCTCACCCTCGTAAACAGTTATTCATTCAAAATAGTCTCGCTACTAAATGGAACGATATCGTCCACGTCGAGGACATTATTTACGTCTTCTACGGTAAAAACTGTCGCAAAAAAAGTTGTTAAAAATACCCCCCCATCGCCTGAGCGTCGGAAGCCAAAGCGCCGTTAGCGTCCACTAGAGGGTCTATGTTATCTTTTATCGGCTTACGATTATTGACGTAGTCAAAAAACTTTTTCGAATTATGTTTACTATCCGCAGCTACAAGTATCTCAAAATTACGCTTAGCATTCCTAACAGATCTTTTAACCTGACGTCTAAGCTCGATATATCTCATCCTATCCGCAAACCTACGAAAATCAGGGGACTTCTATTACGTTACTATCCTTAGTGTTTTCTATCAATAGCTTAAACCTAATAATTTGGTGATCACTACATCCCAAACTCTCACCTACTTCCAAACCTTCGACTATATTTTCGTCGTTCGTCATCACCACGTCTAAAATATTGTCACCGTGCGTTGGTTCGGTGACCACCTGTCGTAAAAATTTATCTTCCATAAACTCAATCAGTCTCAAACCCTCATTATTACCAGTAAAAGTCTCGTAATTAACATTAGGGCAGTTAAAGTCTCCGACAACTATACTATCCCGATTATTAATGTGGAGAGACTATATAGAGCTATGGGTTGATTGCCTGATACCCTCATCCGTTGGAAATTTCCAGCAGATTTCAGTGGAGAGTTAACGACAAAAGCCCTGTGTTTTTTCATTAGAGTGTTATGTATATGTAGGTCTTCAAAGGACCTCTTTGTTTATTTGCCTGTGGTATTAGCGCTGCCTAATGGTAAAGGAATTCCCTTACCTTATTATTTCGTTGGGCCTCGCTTCTCTTTCGATGTAGGGCCGTGGTACGATGGAGCTACACAATGAGTTGACTCGATGTAACTAATATAGGCAGTCACTATTTAAACACCTGAAGGAACAGGCCTATCCTTCTTATAGTTAAGTTTTATATCAAGAGGATTTCACTCAGAACATATAGGAAGAGAAAGGACATCTTCCTTGCTTAAAGCATCGCTGTAACATAGCAGCTCCGAGCGAGCCGATATAATATAATCTTCGTATTTTTATTATTTGCTGATTTCGCAAAGTTCGTTGACTAGTCTCTCGATGTAATTTTCATGAGTTGGCAGTGGAAAATTTTGAACACGAAATAATAAATTTGATTTTCTTGTTGTTACGCAGGCCCGATGCCTACATATGGGTTCTATGTACGTATGGTAATTATTTCATTCCCAATAGGCTATGTCGCCAATCCCAAGGCAATTTTGTAGATATTTAATTCAATTAATTAACAACTTATATTTAATTAAAAAATAAAAGTACCACATACGATACCATGTAAGCGTGTATAGTTTTTCCATAATTAATAAAGTTACTAAGAAGTGTGTAAAATCTAGTATCGGTATTGAGGGGTTGAATGGGAGGTCTATAAACAACGAAATTAAAGCTAATACTACCCGCCCTAACTTCAACGCATGGTTTTTATGGCTTGTTGTGTGTGTGTGTGTGTGTGTGTGTGAGTGTGAGGTTGTTACGTTGACTTATGAGGTGGGCTATTTCTCGAGTGTAATTTGGGTTGTATTTCCTAATGCTGCTCTTGGTTATGTATTTGTTTGCATTATTGATGATCGGATTGAATGTCTTTAATGTTGTATTGATATTGAGGATGGGTGTGCTGTTTAATGTGGTGAATTGTTCTTCGGTCTGTATTTTGAACTGTTCCTAATCAGCTTTCTTGTAATTTGTGTGCCTAAGGCTGTTGGGGCAGTGCAGAACTTGTAATGATGATGGGCAGGTGGTCTGATGACTTGTTTTTCTGTGTGTGTGTGTGTGTGTGTGTGTGTGAACAGAACGTTATGTCTGGGTAGGAGTTTGAGTATCCACTTGATGTGGTATGTGCAGTGAATAATGGTTTCTCAGATAGTTATAAGAAACAAGTTAAACGCTTTCAGGGATGAGATAGATTGTGAATTGTGCAAATAACGCATATTTTAGCTACAATTTACTTCATTAGTTTTATAAATAGTTTAATGTTAAATAACAGACTTGAAATTTATATTTTACAAAAACAAGTTACCACAAGCCCCGTTTTCATCCATGAAAATTGATATTAAAATTAGATAATAGTGTTCTCTTGGTGAATACGGCAAGCTATAAAACTCGTTCATTATAATTTCAAAGTCAAGACCTTGCTGGACATAGCTTTCAAATTTTCCTCGAATTGAAATCGTAATAAGTTTTTTTCAATCTTCACCCCGAGGTATAAGAGGATATAAAAGGACTACATTGTGTACAAAAGCCTCTTTCAGTTACGATGTAACATTTCCACTTTCTCATTTTCTTAATATTATTGGATAGTTGCCATAAATTTTAGCATTTTAATTTAGGATGAAACCTTATAAGGTGACTTGTACTATATGTAAATAACTTGATAGCACCGACAATTCCCCTGCTAATTCAGTACGTTTAACCAAGTTGGTCTGGGTTATCTTCAGTTAATGGAAATCTTAAATTAAGCGTTTACCTTCACTTTCAGGATTAATCAAAGGAGTTTAAATTAAACCACTTCCTGGCACAATTCTTCGCATTCATATGGTATATCGTAAAAGAAAAGTTTTATAATGCACAGTGAGCTTTTAGTTAGTTCCATGGATAAGCCTAAATATTGATGTCTACATCATCTTTTGTTTTATAAAAATTAGTGAAATTTACTTCCAACAAATTCAAATTAGTGAAATTTAGAACAAGGTTCCACCGCTCTTCAGTGACAAATATTGCATGTAGTTGTCAACATTTCATTTTCCGGCACAACCAAAAGGTGCAAGCCCATCAACCATTCATCACCCAACGACACTTCAAAACTTATAAGCACTGAAGGGTAAACCTGCGAAGCACCAAACTTTCGTTCAAAAGTACAACCATGATATAATTGTGACAAAGCTTTTGTATGTAATTTTAATTTTTAACATAGGTTTTTGTTAAATGCTCTAAATGGTCTCCATTTTCATTTTTGGGGCGGAGCCAAAAATAGGAGGGAGCATAAACTTTCTTTTGGAGTATGTTGGTCAGGACCCCAATTCATAAGCCCCACATAGTGCCCGATCTGCCCCCAGAAATTCGACCCGGCCTAATGAGCATCAATAGATCAGTTCGCGAAAGCAAACTTTACTCGATATTTACTCCAAAAAGGAGAAAAAAAATAAAAAGTTTGGAGAACCTGTTTATTAATGTGATACCAGGCACACTAAATTATTTTTTTTTAACTTCACACAGTTTGATGAGAGTAAAAAATGTGAACAACAATCAACTTTGTGGGATGATTTGTAAATTATAAGACTAGAAGAATGAATCATCTTGTTTAAACAATGAAAATGGTAACAAAATATTTTCTTATGACGAAATTTAGTATTTCTCTAACAAAAAAAATGCTAAGGTACAAGTTGATGGAGTAATACTACTAGCTCATTTCTATTAAGCTCTCAAAAATCATTTAAATTTGGATTACTTCAATTCCTAAAAGCTACACAAACTTGTAGACATTGCAAAATATCTAAGCTTATTAATAAATGAACTGGCAGTCAATTCTAAAGGGAATCCTAGCAGCAGGGATAAGTATTTAATGAACCAGTACATATACTAATTTCCAGATAAATTTTTCTTAGAAATGACTTCAGAGGAAGTTTATCCCAAATGCAGGACTCCCAAACTGAACGCAGAGTGAATGAAAAGTTCTTCTGCAATCACAGGTAGGGACGGCAATACGACAAGCAAACTACCTCCCACGTCAAGTTCTGCATGCCCTTCATGCAATATTGGCCATAAAAAACATCTGAGAAGAATTTCACTGCCAATATTGCATGAGCGTAAATAGTGAACTTCACAAGATACTTAAAATAAAATAGAGTAGAGTACTGTAACATGTTCATCCACTCTGCTACATTTCTGCATTTAACTCCTGCTTTATGATTTCTTGGAAGATCTAACATTTGTGAGCAATAAGACAGAAAACAAGAATCTACCTTCATATGAATGAACAAGTTAACTAGACCTCAGATGAGCAGGTTTCAGAAACTCCATCCAAAGTACCTGATATTACATTTCTTGAGGCATGTCAACAGCTTCCAAGATGATGTAACAGTACCAATATCAAATTATCAAATAAATACAGGATTTTTTTTTATATAGAAGGTCTCCCACAACAAACTGTATTTCAATTATGTTCACAATTCTCCTCCACCTACAATTGTCTCAACTTGTGATTGTGCTGATGATACAATGGAAAATACATGGTTTCACACATTAATTAGGTACGGTACCATACTCCATAACTATGGAAACAACTCGATGAAAAGAGAAGAACCTTTTTAATTTAAAGAAGAAATCCTTTTCAAACAATAATGACATATCCCAGCTGTATTTAACTAAAGGAAAAAAATATATGAATATACTGTATATATATATATTTATGTATGAAAAGCTTCACTTCGGATTCATCAGCACAGTAAATTAAAGTTACCTACCATGAAAGTAATACAAGAACTACACCCTTAACACCAAATTCAGCCATATCACTACTGATTATATCTGGCTGAAAAAAAAATCATAGACTTAAATCTCTTCAGGCTGCGAAAGCCTCTTTAGAAAGACAATGAATCTTTACTTAAATGGAAAAATTAAATTCAATAGGGGTCTCGAAGTGCATTAAAGATAACATACATATATGTAAGCAATCAAAGTGTATCCTCAAGAGTGAAAGGTCAGAAATTTAACGGTTCTAGGAAGATTTATGAGGAAACTAAGACTAATCAGAGATGAATTATTTTAGTTACAGAAAAATACTCACCGAAATTCACAAATGAAGATACTAATGATACATATGAAGCTTCAATATATCAGAGCAATTAAGTATTACATAGCTCTTTGACTGATTTATTCTTTAAATTCTACAAAGCATCTTCTTTCAATTGGGTAAAATCTAATTCAAAGAATCCATCAAAGAGCTAGATTTGTCTCCTATTGACCCTCTCCTCCACACAATTAACATAGGTCATCAAGTTTATGAACAGAGAACATTATTTTTTTTTTTAAATGGGACGAGTAGTTTTTTTTTAACAATTTTTGTAAGGATGAACTTATTCTATCTAGTCAGGTACAAGGTAAAATATATGCACCCCTCTCTTAAAGACTGAAGGAAAAAAAAAAAAATCTGCGCACACACACCAACCATGTATATTTATTTATATATGCGTACCCAAGATCTTTGTATCCGCTTTAAATAAAAACATTAAACTGTATTTTACCATCATTAACAGATAGTTTCCTCTTTATCCATACTGAATACCGCTTTCCTGGTTTACGATTGGAGATTAATACATCAGTACTTTTAAATAACTGAATACTGCCACCAACTCGATGGCAAAAGTAACACAAATATCCTGTCAGAGCGCGGCAGATGAACGCTTTTCTTGTTTGCCGAGTGTTGCCTTTATGATAGAATCGTGTAGTATGTTTGATTGGGAGGAAAAGGCCGGGAGTCGCTGTCTTTAGGCGGCGGTTTCACACTGTCGAGACATATGGCCGAAATTACCGCAAGTGTAACACTTGGGGCAATTACGTGCTATGTGACCTTTCAAGTTACACCTTTAAAGGAAAAAAGCAATTAGTTAGCTTCAATACCTTCGAAAAAGCTGGAACTCGTGCGGCAACTGTTCATATTTTATATACATAAACCTTGGTTAACCTTGGTTTTGCTTCCGCCCGAATTGTTCATTCTGATGAAGATCAAGCTTGTTGCTCCACCACCTTAGACTTACAGCTCAACGTGGAATCCGAACCACGAGCCCCGACGGGTGATCAGAAATTACGAAGTCCTTGCCCGGACTCGATCTCACGACCTCGCGCTCAGCAGCCCAGCGTCTTAACCACTTGGCTAGCCATTTATCTACCAACCAATTTTTATTGAGGAAGGATGAACAGCTGGGTTAGCTGCACGGCGCCTGCCGTCACCAGGAATCGAACCTGGGGCGGATGGATTCGTAGTCTGCGATGCTAACCAGTACGCCACAGAAGCGCCTATATATAAACTAACGAAAACAGCATTATTGTTGTTTTCAATGGTGATGAATCACGTACAAAAGCCTAGTCAGTACTTTGACCCCCTATTTACTCGGCAATGCTGCTGGAGCTGCTCGTACCATGAAATGATGTATGGGAAAAATGGTGCTCTATCCAAAAAGATGTTAGTCGAATCATGAAAAGGAACACTGGTGTTGCTTCAATAATCTTTGGGCATATAATTCTTGCTCGAATTACTTCTCACTGCACTTCACACGAACTTTTACGTAATTTTTTTTAACAACGATTAGCCAATAAATTTACTTCGTCCATTGTATGTACCTTCAATTAATAAATGTCTCAAATTAAGAAAACTACCGTAGAAAAGCATTCCATCTATTTTTCATTACTGTAAAATTCAATAAAAAAAATATTAAAAAAGGGTAAAAATTGAAACCATTGATCAAATGCAAATCACTTTTCGAATGCTTTTGGAAAAGGGACCACCACTATAAAATCAAAATCTTACCATACTAAGGACTACCTCAAGGAACATAGTGTTTACCCAAGTAAATACATATGTATTTAGTGCAAAGACGACTGTAAAGTTGTCAACGACAGCAGTGAAAGGGGAATTGCTCTCACCACCACCTACAACAACTCTGACCAAGCAGGAGGAACAGAAGCAATTCCTCTTTCAAGTTGTGGAAGGCCATCGGAAAATGTTTTCCAGATTCCGAGGAGGAGACTTCTGGCAGTGACAAGTGAACACACACTGTAACCAGATACACATCTGCATACCGGGTGGCCCATAATTCAGGAAGCATAGGAATAATTGTATTTTTTTCCCCAATAATTCTTGTATTTTAATAATGTTTTTCTTTATTTTCTTTTGGTGAAAAAAATCTAGTGGCCATTCAATAGGACCTCTTCGGCCAATCCATCTGTTGGGGAACGTTTTATCAATGTATTTGGGAACTTGCATGGCAAAATGAGGTGGTGGTGCACCGTCTTGCTAAAAAAACATGCCACGTCGTTTGTTTATAGGTACGTCATCCAGGTAATTTATCAAAGAGAAAAAGAAAATTAAAAAGTACAAGAATTACTACAAAAAATAATTATTGTTATGGTCCATGAATTATAGGCCACTCGGTAAAATAAAATAAAAGCACAAAATGAAACATGGAAATAACAGGTCAGGTAGATCAAATGGATCTAAAACTTCCTCAGGGAACATCAGCAAGTCTTATAAAATTGAAGGTACATCATCAGAATCGAAGCTCAGTTCCACTCCTATTCTTTATCATGCTGACAGACAGACAATGAAGTAGACAACAGTTTAGTAACATCCTTTGCTGACGATACAAAGATCAGCAGAAGAATCGACAATCCAGAAGAGATGAAAGCCCTACAAAGGGATAAAGAATATACAGGTGGTCCAAAGTCAGTAACATGAATTTTAACGAGAAATTTCAGCTCTTGAGATATGGGAAAATGAAGAACTTACACAGCATACTATGCCCCAGATAGACAGGAAGTTCAGAGAAGCACGAAAGCAAAAGATTAAGGGGTAATAATGATCAATGACGCAAAATTTGAAACAATCAGATAGTGATAAACAAAGCAAAAAGAATTATGGGACAACTTCTGAGAACCTTCAAAAGAAGGGACAAGAAGGTAAATGACTTCCCTACTTAAAACTCTGATTGTACCGAAACTTGAATAGTACTGCTCAGTCTTGACATCTGCATACAAAAAAAGAAATTAAACGAAGAAATCCAAAGAAACTTTACAGCCAAGACTGATTGCTGCAAAGAACTCAACTACTGGGAAAGACTTCGTAAATTAAATCTATATTTGCTGGAAAGGAGAGATACACCATAATTTACATAGGGAAAATGATCGAAAAACGGGTACCAAGTCTCAAACTGAACCCAGTAACCATCCAAACATTGGAAAATAGGAAAGGTTGAATGTGTAGTGTTCCCAAACTAAAGGCCCAAGAAAGGACACCGTCGGGTTTCAGGAGGGGGGGGGGGGGAGGGGGGGGGGGTAAAGACATTTTTAACTAGTATCTGAAAGATGTTTGGAACACCACAGGTGTGAAAGTTGAAATTTTCAAAAGAAAACTAGATGGCTAGCTCAGGACAGTAGCGGATGAGCCGGGTGTGTGAGAGCTATGGTGCGATGGGGATCGCAAGAGAGCAACTCGACCCTCCATTAGGCCATGTCTTCATGTGGAAAGAGACGCACGAAACTTCTAACAGGTTTACTAGATTTTATATATACACAGGTGTTACCAAATTATGTTTCATAAATTACAGTATACATATTCATGACATCAAAGTGAACAAAAAAGTTCCTATGAACATAAATCCACAATCGCTTCGTTTCCGAGGACGATGCTATTCTCTGTACATCTATTGTATGCTTTCTAGATATATCGGAACACAATTACTTTCATTATTTTTTTCAAGTTATAGAAAGTATTGCTTCTCTTTTCTTGTACGTAATGCATCAGAAATGAAGTGGCTTGTGCTTGTTATAATTGAGATAAAAATCCTGTCACAATACTAATGACAAATAATTGTTCTCAGATACATCTAGAAAGCATACAATAGGTGTACAGAGAATAGCATCATCCTTGGCAAAGAGCAATCTACCTCAGAAATGAAGTGATTGCGGATTTAAGTCCATAGAAACTTTTTTGCTCATTTTGACATCTGGAATATGTACAGTATATTAATTTATGAAAATTTGATACCACCATAAAAATATATATAATGAATTTCACAAACATGTGAAATGAATGAATGAATGAATGAATGATGCCAACCCACAAGAAAAAAAAAAAAAAATTTCAAGGTCTTCCGAGTATTCAGAAGTACACCTCATCAGGGAAATGAAGGGTGGAGGCAAGATGACGAAAATATACAACGGGACAGAAAAACAGATTAACAAGAGTTGAATAGAGGCAAAAGGTATTTTAACAGGATATTGTCAATTTTATACATTCCCACACTTACTGAAATTATTTTTAAAATGGATAAATGCACATTCTAGAATATTCCTTTTGATTTTATCTGTTTTCAACTAAAGCTTTAGAACTATCCCACTTAATACTATGATTACATCTATACATGTGGTTAAACAATGCATTAGAATTATTTGCTGTTCTACATGCATATTTATGCCATTTTACCCTAAAATCTAGTTTTATTTGTTTTACTGTCACATTGTGTACATCTGATTGAATACACAATGAACCACATTAACCAGGCTATTCTTTATTAAGCGTGATTTAACAGTATTATTATACTTAAAGACTACATTGATACCAATTGCTTTAAATAAAGTCAGATATTGAAAATTTACATGGTAAGGTAGGCTAAGGATATTTTTACGCTCAAATTCCTTTACAGTTACACTATTATAATACCTATTCTTGGCTTTCCAAAGCAGTTATCTAAAAATGAAATAGGGTAACATAATTTAGTACCAATATTCATGATATTGCATAAGTCAGAATATCTAAAAATTCGGTACTGACAACTCTCAATGATCAAAGAACCAGCAGAGAAAATAGATTTAATCGCAGGATGATGGTCAGAATAAAAATGCACGCAAGTTATTATTAGTAGGCTTATGATAAACTTCAAATTTGAACTGATTAAAGCATCTCCAAATTTTTAGATCCAGAAAAGATAAGCTTGCATCATTTTCTTTTTCAACCATGAACTTAATAGATGGGACTAAACTGTTGAGCCTACCAAGAAATAAGTCACCATACAAATTATTTGGCCAAAGACAAAATATCATGCATATACCTGTACCAAACAAGGTTACAATTAACAATAGTAGGCAAAATTCTGCTTTCTGGGTAGGCTCAACAGTTTAGATACGTTGATACCTTCCTCCTTTTTCACAATGCCAACCACGCCCCCTTTTTTCTTAACTCTCTTAATTCCCAACACAAAAAACATTAAGTTCACCAAAGACGACGAATCCAACAACACCCTACCCTTCCTAGATATAACAATCACAAAAAACAAATTCAGCACCTCCATATATCGAAAACCCACATACACAGGCCTAGGTACTAATTACCCAAGTCACACCCCTTCACCATATAAAATAAACACCACCAAAATTTTAATCCACCGCGCCTATCAACTTTGCTCTTCATACTTATCCCTCCACAACGAAATAGAATTCATTCATAATTTCGGCAGTAACAACTCCCTCCCAAAACATTTTACAATTTTTAACCAGAAATTTTCTCAATATTTATCACCCCCCCCCCTTAAATCCCACTTAAAAAAAGACATACTTTTCCTTTCCCTATTACAACTATATCAACCACAAAATACTTTCATAACTCCACCCACCCAAAAAAAAAAAAAAAAAAAAAAAAAAAAAAACCTCAGCCCCTTGCTTCATCACCATCTACTTTTCAACTGTGCTCGCTGCAAAGCGAACTATATTGGTAGCACCATTCACCAATATCAAACAAGAGTGGACAAGCATCGCAGTATTCCTACAAGAACATCACAGCCCTTAAATAAACCCTCTAAATCAGCAATAAGGGATCACTGTCACCTTCACAACCACCCACTACTTCCCTCCAATTTCAAAATCATTAACACAACCAACCATTAACTGACCTCCATATTCTGGAGTCCCTATACACTACAGTATACATCCTCCTATTAAATTTACAATCAATGACTATAGTTCTGCCTTTAACTTAAACATAGCCAAATAAATTGTCATATCCTACCACTGAGAAGAAATCCACCACCACTCCATCTGGCTCCAACTCTTCTAATATGAACCGTTTCCAACAACCAATCATTCCCAACCCTCTGCTCAATTAGTCCCCTTACCCCGATAACAACAACCTGGTAAGACTCCTCAATTTTGTCCGCATTTAACTTTATATTTTGATGATTGATCACTATTATTTTATTTTTAATTACTTAAATATACCCTATAAACCCGCTATTAATATCGCATGTTTATTTAAATATATTATATTGGTTTACATTCATTTATTCATTTTTTTTTATCTGATTTTATAATTTTAGCACTGATGAAGGAAAATTAAAATTTTCAAAACATTTTTAAATAAACATGTACCATCTCTGTCCTCTTATTCCTTGCTAAGCTACAACTGGCTGAGAATGCCATGTCACTCAGTCTTAAACTCGCGACTGTTTGTGGCTACTGGATGCCTGGTTTGAATTTTGCCTGTTTAGCTTAAAAGTAGTACCGTGATTTATTTAAGCCTTGGCTACATATAATCAAAATTAACAGCATATTTTCTTGCTGTATTATCAAACATCGCGTTATCAATGTATCTATATACATACAAGTTACATGAAAAGATTATTATTCCCTCAACCACAACCCCATATAATTTCATTGAAATACCCATTTTTTCTTACCTATAGCATGTAGCATCAGATTCACCTTGGGGGCACTCTCGAGAAATATGGCCAACAGAAGAGCAAATGTAACACCTCTTCTCACCCACATCTTCGCTGTTGCTAGGGCACTCACGGGAGATGTGACCAAGCTTTCCGCACACATAGCACTACAGATATATATAAATGGTGTAGTAGAAAGGGAAAGATTAGTGGTTAGTACACTTACCCACCCATTATTATAGCCTTTACTAAATTTACATGAAAGTCATGACAAACTCTGTGATACTAGCTATAGCAGAATTATTTATCAGCAGTGAAGGAATCTTTCAAATATTTACATTAATGATTCCATCACTGTCTGGGCTGATTAACATAAATGAACAGGCAGACAGAAATAGATAAGTAAATACACTAATTGATAAAGTGATACAAGCAAGGGAAAATTACAATTTAACTAACAGTATTCTACTTGCAACATCTAATCGAGTCCATGTATTACTACTACCGAATTAAATGAGAAAATTATGACTGCTTTTGTCTGCAAGTTAATTGTGAAACCTTTTTCATACCTTAGCACCACCTCGATTCTCATTTTTATTCATGGTGCACTGCCTTGAAATATGACCACTCTTGTTGCAAACATAGCAGGTCCGATCTGGTTCAGGACAATCCCGTGCAATGTGTCCCATCTTTGAGCAATTGTAGCAAGATGCTGTAAATGTGAATGTGTGCATAAATACTTCAAACATAATAATGTTTTTTTTTCATCTTTAAACTTCCCATAAAATGCCATACTGTGTACGACAGATGACAAGATTATTATGACCTGCTACTTACGTTCATCTGAGGAATGCTCGCAGTCTTTGGCAATGTGTCCAACTCCATCGCATCGATAACAGTGATCCTCCTCCTCTTTGCAATCCCTTGCAAAGTGACCAGGGCGGTTGCATTTATAACACTTCTCTATGGAGTAAAGGTCTATTGACCCAAAAAATAATCAAAACCTGTGTTCATACTTTAAAAAAAAAAAAAAAAATATATATTTATATTTGGCCTACAGGTCTTGGGAAGAAAATCTTATTCCCTTTTAATTAATTATAGACCTGCAATCCTTGTACAGCAAGTGATGAAAATTTTAGATAAACAGCTATGTAAAAAAACAACTAAAGTATATATTAATTATAACCTTTGAAGACATTAGGTCATACTGTCTCTATTTCATTATTCATATGGGCCCTGAATTGAAATGAAATTAGCTACTACAAACCTCTCTGTCCTCCACGACCTCTTGTAGCCATCCCCACTGCTAAGGGACACTCTCTAGCAAAGTGTCCCATTCGATTGCACTTGTAACATTTTGATCCAGACATTGTGTTCAAGTGAGTTTATTATAAAATCTGCTGAAAATAATGGAACTATTGAGATCTCAAAAATTATTCAAATTCACTACGAGTCACCTGAAAAACTCCAACTGAAGATCTGCGCATAACTACAATCCCCAGACAGAATTATTTCCTGTGTACAAGCTTTTGTTGAACAAAACTGCCGAATATACTACCATTTCAATACCATCAGCATAGCTGTAATACCAACCTCAGTCTCATTCAAACTTACAAAATGCATGGAGAATAGATATGTTAAGTTTCTAGATGCTTAAAGTTCCTTTTAATCTAATTAAATATTTTGAAATGTGGTTGAACAGCGAGAAATTAGTATGAAATTATCATCCTTGAATTTGATGGCAGGATGAAATGTGTATTTAGAATCCTTTGTCTGGCATTAACACTAGAATGGCTAAGACAGTCATTTTGACCACTAGCCCTTTCTTTTCTCACTGTATGCATAGTTATAAATTTAGAGGACTATAATTTTATGATTTATTTATTGTACTTCTTGTTTCTTATTTTATATTATATTAATATAATTCAAATTGAAAGCAAAGAGCACAAGTCTCATTGGCAGTCAAACATGCCAGAAAAGAAATTCCTGCTTTGGTGAAGGATTCACACACCCCAGGTTACACCATCAAGACCCTGAAATGTAACTGCACTAACTAATCCAAACAAGAACAATTGTGGTAAGCACAATACATTCATCAATCAACATTGGAGATAAAAAAATTTTTTTTTTATCAAATGGCATGCCTGTATACTCCACAAAAGCAGGATCATGATGATGGCCAATGCAGGTATTCTATAACATTTTAGATTTTGCAGCCATCAATGCTACAGTCCTGTACAAGGAAGTAACAAGCAAGAGTACCAATTAACTGAACTTCATTCTGCAATTGGCCAAAGAACATTGGGAGTCGCATGAAATATGCCAGGGCATATAGAATTGCTGCAGCAATGGCTCTAGAAGACAATGAAAGTCCCCTAGAGAAGCAAAAATGACATTGATGGAAAGTCTCTAAGAGCAATGGAAATAAAAATGTACATCCATTTTGTATATAAACAAAAGTATATGGTAATTGTACTGGTAATTGTTAAGCATGCTAGATGTATTTTTTTTGTAGAGGCTTTTATTCATTTTCAGAATGATTGTATTATTTTTTGCATTTTCCTTCATTGAAAATAAAACTTTTATAAAAATGTCTTTAAAAATGACAGTAAATAGTGGTGTATGAATTTCAAAATGTTCTAACAGAAGTTTTTCAACTGACTGTCTCATTTAATTTCCCAGACCATACATTTTTGAGCCAGTAGATTTTATCTAAGCAACAGTCAAAATGACAACAGCAGCCATTTTAGGGGGATAGGAGTAGCCAGCCTTTTAGTGTTAAATCCTGCTGCTAACTCATGGGGGTTTACAAAGTATTGAACTAGTTACCAGTTTTGCAATCCTTCAAATTATATGGAAACAAGTTACTGTAAATGGCCTTTTTTTTTTTTTTTAATGCAAGGAGGAGGGGCCAAGGGGAAATGCCCACAAAAATAGATGAAAGCCAAAATCACAGTGTAGGGTTCTAGAGATGCCTGGACACTGCATTTGAAAGATTGGAGGTCAGACATGGGGAAAGATGGATTAAAGAGGATTATTCCAGAGATGATCAGTTGAGTAGCTGAAGATTGAAAATAGCAACCATCACACACACACACACTGTGAAGCATGTGGAAGTGAAGAGTGGATACAACAGGAAGTGTGACTTAATACAGTAAAATCTGCGCTATCTGGCAATCAACTATCCGGAAAACTTTAGAAACTGGTAAATTTCATTAGGCCAATACAATTCACCAATCTAGAAACCAGAAAGCTTTCCGCATGTTCATATGAACTTTTTTTTCTCACAATGACCGATACTATTGCCTCCCGAAGTATTGACCTTTCCTCCTGAAACACCCTGTATCCAAGATTTTTTAAACATGATTTCTCATATATCTATCCTAAATAATGCTTCATTTCCCTTGAAAAACAAACCTATGCAGACCCGATACACAGGCCTTCAAAACCAACACCATTTTTTTGGTCCAAGAAGATAAAATACCGAGATGGTATGGTTAACACCCAAAGTTGGTGGGAACTCCACTATTGGGAAGGATTCTTGAGAGCTCCCAAACCCCTCAATGGGGCCTGGGAGGTTTCAGTAATCCCTATTGGGCCAGAGCTTTCTTAGAAAGCCAGGCCTTCAGAGTTACTAAAAATGTTTTTCTTCTCTTTTTAATTGATTATAACAGACTTGAAATTCTCTCAACATAAAGAATGTTAAGCACATTGAGGCAATCATATGCCTGAGTGCAACAGCTTTGAAATTCTCTCAGTATAGAAAATAATCAGAAGCTGGAGGCAATCATATTCCCATTTCAAGAGACAGGAAAGCATCTCACTTCTCCTTGATGGTGTGGTAGGTGATCCTATAGTCTTGTTTTTATTATTGGTGTTTTGTATTGCTTAACCATTAGCTATAAGAACCATGTCTCACATATTTGGATCACTTAAAATTATCATGTAAATATCAATCATTTTTGAATGCCTAATTTCCTTTATAAAGACCTTGTTGAAAAACCTAACTTCAGTTTATCAATATGCATCACAATGGATTTTGAGCTTTCTCAGGCTGTGAACTAAATTGTACCTTTAACTGCCTTATGAGCAACATATTAATGCAAATACATATTCCAAAATTTTAGAACCTTATTATTATTATTGTTATTGTTATAATTTTGCTACCTTTTCTGGCATCATTGCACTCATGGATTCCTGTGGGTCCACTGATGACAGTGCTGGGGGGATAATCTCTAAATGTTGTTGGTTTTTTTTTCTCTCTTTATCAGGGATTTGTTTTTGGCTGGGACATTTGCTTATTGAAGTGAATTTGGACAAAGCTTTTTCTTCCCCAATGCCTGCACAAATGCTGAAGCCAGTATTCACTTATGTTTTTGTTATAAACATTGCTTTTGTTTGCACTGATTGAGCCAAGAATACCTTTAATGATTGCGAGATGAAGTGGAGTTTAAAATGACACATCTGGGACTTATCAGGTTTATACAATTTGGGTAACACTCATTGACCTTGCCCTAGTGACTAATATTATTTGTTTTTTTGCATTAGTTATGCAAGTTCCTTTTTTTTTTTTTTTCTGCAAGTCTTGTCTCCTTTGTGTGGTAATGGACTGGTGATGGCCAATAATTTAACGGTTTTATCTTATGTTGACATTTTTGTGTGTGGTACGGGACTAATGTTTGTTTCTTTTGTAATATTTTTTTTTTGCCCAAGTGCTTAGTTGGTTCTGAACACACATTGGTGTATGATCAATAAAATTGTTCATATTTTCTTTAGTTACCTATAAAAACTTGCCTGCTGATGCAGTTAACCTTGTAAGTGTTGTTATTGTTTCGTTGATTAAATTAGGCAAAGGATGTTTCTTTTCTTAAATCCCCCCACCATAAGCCGAAGAGTAAGTCTTTAAAAGAGGCAGACTGGCTATGCCCCAGAGATCTTAAAAGGTGAGAACTCAGTTTCAAATTGGTAGGAGCTGCCTATCTGACAATCTCAACCACACTCAAATTGGTAACTTGCTCACCTCATTTCTCTCATTCTTAGCAGTGTGTGGTGCTGAAGTCAAAGGATTTTTATTCAATTGAAGGCCCTCTGAGTGGTCTTCACTGGCAGCTAAATCTCAGCAACCAGCAGCAGCTGCCATAACCCCACTAACAGAGTATCTGGTAGGTGAGTAACGCAAATGCATCTTTACACAGATACACTTAGCAGCATCGCACCCCCATTTCAATACTGAAGATATGACTTGGAAGGGTGAATTTTTTTCCACATTCATATATTTTTTAGATTCCTTGCCCTCAAAAATGTAGGATTTGACACTTAAAATTGAACAAAAAATGATTTTAAAGAAATTAAAAAAAAATAAAATGGTGTTCTTAGCACCACCCAGTGGCAAAGGTCAAATTTTGAAGCTATAACTCGAGAACCATAGGTCCAATTACAAAAATTTAAATTGCTATTTTCATCATTTTTCAAGGCTTATTGGCTCCCTCCAGCTCAACAAAATCCAAAATGGTGTGGTTTACACCCCCGACTGAATTATAATGGAATGACTCGCAAATTTAAATACACAAGTGAAAAATTCACCAATAGGGAACTCAATTTTAAAAAATCAAATCTAAAGCTTCCCCAGTAGATGACTTAATCTAAGGGTTACTAAAATATCAAATACAAAAAACTACAAAAAATTATACAATTAAAATGTACCGTACACTTAAGTCATTAAAAATAATTTAATTAAAACAGGCAATTAAGAGGCAAGAATGCAGTCATCTAAGGAAAAAAGGAGACGTGGCATAATGATCAGCATGCGTTGCTTCCAGAGTATTCCACCATCTATTGGTGAAGCAAAAAAAATTCCCCAATAGGTAACTCAATCTAAAACTTCCCTAGTACTAAAGTATCGAATACATAAAAACTATATAAAAGAAATTATACAATTAAAGTGTACACAAAAATGATGAGTTATTAAAAATAATATTTAAAACAAGGAACTAAGTGGCAAGAATGCTAAGGAAAGGGATGTGACGCAATGCTTCCAGAATATTCCACCACCTTTCTGGCAATGCATGAATCTAATTTGTAAAGGGCCACCAGGGCTAATATTAAGAACAAAATTATTTTTCATCACACTCGATTCAATTCTCTTTCTACTAACAATAGATTTCAAATTAATTTTTAGGAGGCATTTTTCCAGTCAATGCGATGGTTAGTCTCTCTTACATGAATGAAAATGTCATTAGATTCCTGGCTGGTTTTTATGCTGTACTGGTATTTATGCTACTTAATGTAATTGTAGGGTCTTGCCAGTTTGACTAATGTAGAATTTATTACATAATGTGCATGGAATTTTATATACACAACTCTGTTCACATTTAAAGGAGAGTTTTTAGTTAATATATTCTTAATTACATCTAAATTTCTGAATGCAATATTTACATTAAAAGTCTTCAGCAATTTCGGCAGTTCAAGGAAATTTTCATTAAATGGTAATGCTAAGATGTTTTTAGTGGTGTAAGGAGTCTTGTCATTTTTTTAAGGTTTTATCTATGCAGTTCTCTGGATATTTTAAAAGACAAGACTCCTTATACCACTAAAAACATCTTAGCATTACCATTTAATGAAAATTTCCTTGAACTGCCAAAATTGCTGAAGACTTAATGTAAATATTGCATTCAGAAATTTAGATGTAATTAAAAATATATTGATTAAAAACTTTTGTTTAAATGTGAACAGGGTTGTGTATATAAAATTCCATGCACATTATGTATTAAGCAGCATAAATACAGCACAAGAACCAGTCAGGAATCTATCATCATTTTCATTCACGTAAGAGATACTAACCATCAGACATGGGGTAATACTAATCTAATTTTATGGCTGTAATAGTAATAGAAGGCAAAGTAATAGATAATAGTCTATTACTTTTCTATTACAGTGGCAATGGACATATTGCGTGAACAAATTGAAAAATGAACTAAATCTTATCTAAAATAAACATGTATATTAACTAATATTGTGGCAAATTTTTCTTTGATAAAGTAAAATTTATCAAAACCTGTCTCTGAAATTGTAATGATTTAATTGAAACATATTTATTTGGCTGCCACTCAGCCTCATCCTGGATTCATAAGTGCAGAGCCCTCTGCTTCTCAGTCTTATCCTGGATCCCCTGAATCCAGACTCTGTTACATTGCCAGCTCAATACCATCCCGAGCAGCCTTAGTGAATCAGGATGCTGGGAATACAATCAGGGGGTCATGATAAGGAGGCATCTTGGAAAATGGTGGTAAGGAGGGGCTGGAAGCAAACAACCCCTCCAAGAACTGCAACCACTGCAGTAGCTAATGGTGGTGGTCTCCCTTTAGGGGGTCTGGTTCCATTCATGCACTGGCTAGAGGGAATCAGTCTGTGGCAAAGGCTGGCAGAGAATGGTGGGGTATCATAGGAGCTGCCAAAACAGATCATATGATGGCTTACCAACTAAGACTGCAAACATTTTCATCTCAAGATGTCAACCTGATCTTACAGCCAAGGAGTTGTAGGTGTTTGTGGAAGATAAAATGAACCTTCAGGTTACATGTAGGAAAATTGACTCCAAATAGACTATGTAGAGTAGGGTGGACCACTTTTCACTTTTAAAAAAAAATTATAGCTGGTCAAAGTTTTTCCCATGATTTGGTTCAGTGGAAGTACACAGACACCATTTTCACCAAAATCAATCAATATTTAGGGGTCGCGCATCAACCTTGAAAATTTCAATTTTGAAAAATTTGGCCAAATTGACAATTTTTTACTAAATAAAGATAAATCATCAAATGACCATATTTTCTGAATCCTCTCTGTGAAAGAAATCCTCTCAGATACTTACCAAGTTGATCAGACAAGTGGTTTAGAAGTTACACTCACCTAGAAATAACATTAAAATTTAAAATACCATATTTGTCCGCCGTTATGGACGTAATCATGGCATCAGTAGCTGGCGCATCCTAAAATCCCAATTACACACACACACACTATGTCTATGACCAATATTTTTACTAATCACAATTTGCTTTTTACAGATCAATTGATTCTTGTTTGATAAGTCTAGACTTTAGCACAATGGATAAACTTAACAACCAGGAGTGGGAAGACAAAGTTACTTATTCTGGAAAAGAGAAAGCAGCAACAGCAGCACCACCTTCTCTAAGGTCAGCCATCTTCCTCAATCGGTGGTGCCAAATTGCCAACCATCCATCAAGTTCTCCAGTACTACTACTATGCCAAGCAGGAAACTGACAGGAAGGCCACCGTAAAAGACATGGTGGCCAATGTTCTGGCATTTTGGAACATGGCACGTATAAAGACAATCATGAGGCGTAACTGCGAAAGAAAACTGGAGTTACTGTGGGAAGAGTGGCGCTCACTGCAGAAGAGCAAGATGACAGTGACACAGGAAAAAGCAGGGAGAAGTTTCCAGAAAATCTGAACAAGCTCTGGGACATCGGAGCTCCCGATGCTATTGAAGAGATACAGAAAAGTAGACTGCTCCCAGACAACAACAAGATATTAAATTTTATGAGGATCAACAGGGCCTGCGACAGGCAACAATGAGTGGGAATGATAAAGTGTTCGTTGTCAAGAGAAAATGGCAACTCTCAAGACAACAATCTCGTGATGAGCCAGGCATCTGAAAAATGAAATTAGGAACCGAAGCTGAGAGTGACAATGAATCTATAGAAAGCAGATCATCGAGCAACTCTGAATCACAGCTAGAACCACCATACCGACAGCCAAGAGAATCAACTGTATCAATCAGCCTTCCTCACCACATCCTCAATGCACCGGCTGTTATTGAAGTGGCTGATTGCTTCTGGATGTCCAGTAATCAGGTGTATATATCAGTAATGATCTTTCCTTGACAAAGATATAATAGACGTAACAACGGAAAATTTAGTGAATATTTTGTCACAAAAACCATACGCATCCTTGTCAATTTCCTTTCAATTTCGCACATAGGTGGCAAGTGTCATGGCGGCACTCCTACATTCAGCAGATCCACCGCAGACCTGGACAAATTCAGTATCTCTAAGGACACATCTTGCCATGGAAGAGTGGCACATCATTGTGAAGTGTCAACAGCTGTGCAGAAATCCTTTGTATCTCCAAGGCATGCTGTTGTCCACTGGGATGGTAAAGTAATCAAGGTCAGTTTTGCCCTCACCATGGATGACGGTGAATTAACATGTTCCAGTGACGACAGTGGATTGACATATTCCAGTGGACGATAATGGATTGGCATGTATGACATACGTTTCAGGACACACTTGGATCATTGGAGCACTGCCAGGCGATTCTCATCTCCGGAGCTCCCCAATGCACAGAAGGAAAGTTGCTGGCCATTCCGACTGTTACTGACAGCACCAGTCTGTCCCAGGCGACCTTTCATGCTCTCAAAGACTAGGGATGCAAGAACGTGATTGGACTGTGCTTCAACACAACTTCCTCCAATACGGGGAGGGTGCAGGGTGCGGTGGTCTGGCTGGAGAACATGCTTTGTAAACTGCTCTTCCAGCTGGGCTGTCACCATCACGTTATGGAGCTCATCGTGGGGGCAGTGGTCAACACCGTGTTTGGAAGAACCACAGCACCAACTGAACCTTTATTCCAGTATCTGAGGAGAAGGTGAATTTCAAGTCTAAGGCACATTCATTTTCTCCAATGATTTTTTGCCTTCAGAGCAATTGAGATATCAGCATCCTTCTACTAATGATGTTAATAGCAGTCGAAAAGGGAAACTTCAGTCATTTTCATGCAATATTTTCATAACTCCCCTTTCAGGTGGGACAAGCTCAACCTCTCGACTTATCGCGAGCTGGAGATTGAGCATTTGGCGGAGGTGACGTGGCTGATGGAGCTCCGAGATGAGGCAGTCAAGTTCCTCAGCACCACTTCTGGTCTTGTCAGAGAAGACTACCGAGAAGTGGCAGAGATTACACTCCAGGTACTCGGGGCCCAGCTACATCATGACACACACTTCATGCACACAGGAGCCTACCATCATGCGAGGTGGATGGCCAAGGTTGGTATTTTGAATTAGAAGTTAAATATTGTATTGCCTTCTGCAAACAGCCATTTGAAGTCCCTACCAGAAAAAAATAAGATAAATAATTTACCATTAAACAAACTTATATGCAGTGGTATTCGTTTCAGATCATCTACTACATGAAGCTCCTGATGTTCAGCAGTCAGCTGGAGTTCGATGATGAGCTGGTACAGAAACTTCAGTGTGGTACTATTTACTGCACTCCTCTACGCACCTTCCTGGTTGGTGGCTCCTGTTGCAGCTGATGCCCTCAGGCTGAATGACCTTGTGTTGTACCAGCATCTTCTGCAGTACAGGGCTGTGGATTGTGAGATTGCCCTCTGCAGTGACAAAGTGGAAGACACTGTGAAGCACGAGATGGCAAAGAAGCTGTGCCACCTCACTGTGCCCGAGGACTTCACGTATGACAATGTCTTGGTTGATGAAACAACGCGCCTTCCAGACCTGATTGATGAGTCATCATGGTTCATGTTCACAGGCCTGCAGGCAGGGTTGCGGAGTCAGTCCAAAATTTTCCGACTCCGACTCCACACATTGTAAAAAATCTAAAAATCTGACTCAGACTCCTCACATTTTAAATATATGACTCCGACTCCTCTAGTGTTTCACTCTATAATTATCATAAGAAGACATTTCATCACCACCACACTAAGTGTGAAATTTTATATTTTATATTTTATTTAAATAAATATTAATTGTATATTCTGAAAATAAGGTTTTGTATAAAATGACTTTTTTTAAATGTTGCTTGAATTCATTATTTTTTATACATTGAACTAGTTTATCAGCCACTTACAGCTTCTTGGGATTTTGTTGTACATGACTCAAGGTATTAATGTAAAAAAATTGAATTTTTTAGAAGGTATTTTTTTTTTATTCAAGGTCAAAGGTCAACTTTTGAAGGGATTTTTTTTATTTTTCACAGTAGAGATATTTAACAAGAGACAATAAACAAGGGGCTACTAAAGAGCTTTAAAATGAGACCAAAATCAATGCTCTAGCTTTAATAGTTTTTTAGTTACACCATTTTGAAAATAGTCATTTAACGCAAAAAAGGTCAAAATGTCACAACTTTGTGACCTTGTATCTCAGTAACCAAAGGTCAGTCAGCTCTAATAATTTGGGAATTTAAGTTTGGCATGTATATCTGCTATTGTGCCAAGTATGAGCAAAATTGAAAGGGGTGAGTGTTTTAGGTGGCTGACTTGACATGGAATGACCCAAATAACCTAAATGTTAGTATTTAGGATTTAGAAATTAAGGGTGACAAGACAGAAATTGGAGTCGGAAGTTTTTTTACCGACTCTGACTCCACCCTGAAACATGTGACTCCACGACTCCGAAACCCTGCCTGCAGGTATGCGCGTCTACGTGGCTCACTCTGCCGGTGAATAAGTGGGATCAAGCTAAGAACTACTGTGATCTGAAGAATGTCATCTCGCATTCGTCAGCCAGACTCTGTACTGAACGGACGCATTTCCTGAGCTCTCTGATTTTGCATCTACTTTTGTATATTGCTGAGAATTTTACTTTGGATAGTTTTTGAATTTTATATACTTGCGTTTAAATTTACATTGTTATAGTTAAGTAATTGAATATTAGTGGTTTTTAGCAATTTAGAAGTTTTCATAGCGTGCCGGCTTAATTTAACATACCAGTGACGGTTTAAATTTTTAACTCCACGATGCCATCGCAGAAAGCGTCGTGTGTTAGATGTAGGGTTAACCAGTGGTATTCGGAATTTAAGGATTATAACGGCGGTCCAGTGGCGATTACCGATAGATCAGTTTGTTTCTTTTGCGAGTTCATGGAAGAATTAGTGGACATAAAACGCAGTGTACGTGAGGTAGCGGATAGACTTGCAACGCTTGATGATGGCAGGGTTAGGGCTACGGTTGACGGAAGCCAAACCAATATTAACGTTGAAGACGTTAGTAATTTGAAGGGTGAGGTGCATAACTTAGTTTCTAGTTTAGGTAGCTTGTCGGGAAGGTTAGATAGAGTTGAGGAAGAGGTTAAGGTTAGTCCAATAGTAGTAGATAGCGAGGGATTTAGAGATGTTAAGGGTGGAGCTAGGAGCTAGGCCACGTACATTAGGTGATAGGAATCCCCCCTCTATCGAGGTTTCGAACCCTTTCGCCCATTTGGAAAGGGACGTGAATGAGGGGGAAACTATTTTAATTGGGGATTCTTTAGTGCGCCACATGGACAAAGAATTCGTTAAACGGAATCCAACCAAGAGGAGGGTGTCTCCCAGGGGCCAGGGTTGACAGAGTTAGAGACGAAGTGGATAGGGTTGACGTTGCTTCCCGTCACTCAATGTTGGTGACGATGGTAGGAGGCAACGACTCGTATAGGCCCGATACGAGTGCGCCTGACCTTTTGGAGAGATATAGGGGGTTAATTAGGTCCCTGAAGGCGAGGTCAGATAGGTCTTTAGTTCTAGGTATTACCCCTAGGCACGGGTTGGGTCTTAGAATTACGTCCAAAACAATATTTTTTAATAACAAATAAGAGATTTGTGCTGAGGAAAATGTACCCTTCGTAAAGCTGTGGTCCGAATTCAATGATCCTAGCCTTTTTATAAAAGATGGGGTGCATTTTAATGAAATAGGTAATGCTAGGCTAGGTAGGTTAATAGACGAAAGCGTGCGAAAGCTGTATAGGTCGAAGCCGCCTTTAAACGTTGTGGGGCCGGGGAAACGCGGGCCCGACGTGATAAATAGTTTAAAACGCGGGCCCATGGTAAAAAATAATTTAAACGTTTTTTATTGCAACGCGCGTAGTATTAGAAATAAATTAAATGAATTTAAGGCGGTAATTTATTCCGGCAACTATGATATAGTTGCTATCACTGAAACTTGGTTAAATACCATGACTCGGGACTTGTTGGGGGAACTTGAGATACCGGGTTTTAAACTCTTTACTAATGATAGGTTACATAGATTTGGAGGCGGCGTTTTGCTGTACATTTGTAATTCCCTTAGGGCTATCGAGGTTAAGTTAGATTTTCCGGCAGCAATTAATGCGATCTGTGTTGAAGTTAGGGCGCGTAGTATTAGTTTTATTTTTGTTGTTGTTTATAGACCTCCTGTTCAACCCCTCGATATAGATACTAGATTTTACTCACTTGGTAATTTTATTGACAATCGGAATAGTATAATTGTCGGAGACTAACTGCCCTAATGTTAATTACGAGAATTTTACGGGTAATGAAGAGGGTTTGAGATTGGTTGAGTTTATGGACGATAACTTTTTACGACAGATAGTTACCGAACCAACGCGCGGTGATAATATTTTAGATTTGGTGATGACGAACGGCGAGAATATAGTCGAAGGTTTAGAAGTAGGCGAGAGTTTAGGATGTAGCGATCATCAAATTCTTAGGTTTAAGTTATTGATAGAAAACACACAGGATAGTAACGTAATAGAAGTCCCTGATTTCCGTAGGGCTAATTTTGATAGTTTCGCGGATAGGATGAGAGTAGTGGACTGGGATAACTTATTTATGGGTAATGACACAAATTTGCGTTGGGTGGCGTTTAAAGAAAGTTTTAGGAATATTGAAAGGGAGTTTATTCCTCGTAGGCCCAAGCGCGCTAGTAATCGTGGTAGACCGAAGTGGTGGAGTAGGGAAATAGGAGTTTATAAACGAGGGTAATAGAGCGTATAGACTTAGTAAGCGTAATGGGCAGGTAGCTAACTTTAATAGATATATCGAGCTTAGACGTCAGGTTAAAAGATCAGTTAGGAATGCTAAGCATAATTTAGAGATACTTATAGCTGCGGAGAGTAAACATAATCAAAAAAAGTTTTTTGAATACGTTAATAATCGTAAGCCGGTAAAAAATAACATAGGCCCTCTAGTGGATGTTAATGGCGCTTTGGCTTCTGACGCTCAGGCGATGGCGGGTATTTTCAATAACTTTTTTGCGACACTTTTTACCGTAGAAAACGTAAATAATGCCCCCGACGTGGATGATATCGTTCCATTTAGTAGCGAGACTATTTTGGATGAAATAACTGTTTACGAGGCTGAGATTGCGCATTATATCGATAGGCTAAAAGTTAGCAAGGCTCCAGGCCCTGACGCTTTTTATCCCAGACATTTGAAAGAAGTTATCGTAGGCCCCTTAACGAAGATCTTTAATCAGTCACTCGAAACGGGGATTATTCCTGAAGACTTTAAATTAGCTAACGTCACGCCTATTTTTAAAAAAGGTGACCGCGCGGTAGCTAGCAATTATAGGCCCATTAGCTTAACGTCAATTGTAGGTAAACTTTTGGAATCCGTAGTTAGGGATCGTATTACCGATCACTTAGAAAGTAGATTTGATTAATAGTAGTCAGCATGGGTTTCGACGCCATAGGTCTTGTTTAACTAATTTGTTAGAATTTTATAACGAAATAGTGCGCGAATACGATAGGCATAGAGCAGCTGACGTTATTTATTTAGATTTTAAAAAGGCGTTCGATACAGTTCCGCATAGGAGACTAATTGCGAAGGTTAAAGCGCACGGTATACGCGGTCAGGTAGCTAACTGGTTAGAAGAATGGCTTCGTGCTAGGAGACAGAGGGTCGTAGTTAATGGTAGTGAATCAGGGTGGTTAGATGTAGGTAGCGGTGTCCCACAGGGTTCAGTGTTAGGCCCATTGCTATTCGTAATTTACATTAACGACATAGATGTAGGATTGACTAGTAACGTGTCAAAATTCGCGGACGATACTAAATAGGCGGTAAGGTTGTTAACGAGGACGATAGAAATAGGATTCAAGATGATGTAAATAGGATTATGGAGTGGACAGATAAGTGGCAGATGCAATTTAACGTAGACAAATGTAGTTTTGCATATAGGTTCTCGCAACAATAATTACGTGTATACGATGGATGATAGGGAGTTAGCGAGCGTTGACGAGGAAGTAGATTTAGGCGTACGCGTATCTAAGGATTTAAAGGTTAGGAACCAGTGCCTGGAGTCTTGCGCAAAAGCTAATAGGATGTTAGGCTTCATAGCGCGTAATTTCGAATTTAAATCGAAGGATATTATATTGCCCCTTTACAAGTCCCTAGTCAGGCCTCATTTAGAATATGCAGTTCAGTTTTGGTGCCCGTACTTGCGAGAGGATATTGATAGGTTAGAAAGGGTTCAGCGTCGTGCCACGAAACTTATTCCGTCATTGCGCAATAAGCCTTATGAAGATAGGATTAATGAGTTAGACCTGTATTCACTCGAAACTAGGAGATTAAGGGGGGAGCTTATTGAAGTTTTCAAAATTGTTAGTAACATCGATAACGTAAATTTTGACAAATTGTTCACTTTTGATAATAGTAATACTCGCAATAACGGATTTAAGTTGCGTGGCAGGCGTTTTATTACTAATATCGCTAAAAACTTCTTTACGTTTAAAGTAATTGATAAATGGAATAATCTTCCCGCGTCAGTCGTTCATTCTACCAGCGTTAATATGTTTAAGAACCGTCTTGACAGACATTTTAAAGGTATTAACGTTGTTTAATTTAAAAAACAACAAAGTTAGCAACAGAAGCTCTGGTGGTGGTGCTCGAGGATGAGTCTGTTGACGATGAATGCCAGCTTGTGACATGCCAGCGTGTGATGCCAGCAATAAAATTATTAAAAAAATAAAAAATAAAAATTAGACTAACACGAATGTAGATGTAGCTCATAGCGTAAACTAACCCACTTTTTGTTTAACTTTACCTACTTCTTTTTTTTTTCTTCTTATCCTCTCCTTACTTTGCATGTTTGTAGTTTGCATGGTATGACAGAGTTAAGACTGTGTTTGCATGGTTTGTAAGCGTTCTTATTTTACTACTTTTCATCTTTCACCCCTCTCCTATTCTCTCCAACTACTTTTCCGACTTGTCGGCAGTGGCCGGCGGATGATGATGGTGACACACTTTTCCTCTTTTTCTGAATGAATGTTAACCCATGAGTGATAGGTGTTGCTCTTACTTAACCCCTTATTCTCTTCTCTTAACCCGCTACTCTTTCCTTTCTCTTGGGCTAACCTTAGAGTGGATCTTAGGGTCTTTGTTAGCCTTAGCTTCTGTAGATCTGTAAGTTACCAACGACGTGGCAGAGGGATAAAACTGATAGAAGATTACGCGAACACTGTCACAAAAGACGAGTCACAGCTGCAGGGTCTTCTTCAGCTCGTGGAAAAGAGCAGGAAAGAACTCTGTGACTTCAAGAAGTCGTCACTTGCCAAGATGATGTAGAGCAGAGGGAAAGGGAGTTAGCAGAGAGTACATGGTGCACGCCTTAAGATGACGTGTGTTCTAACCACGATTCACACAGTTTTTGAACCTAGTTAGGGGCACCAGAGTAAGTGCCTTTAGTGATATCAGTAAACCAGTTTAATACAAAATACATTTGATCTTTCCTTATTCGTTTTATCTTATCCTAAAAAGCAGACAATGGCAGACAGCATATGGAGGTACGGGACGAATACAGTATTTTAAATTTTAATGCTATCTCAAGGTGAGTATAACTTCTAAACCACTTGTCCTATCAACTTGGTAAGTATCTGAGAGGATTCAGAAAATATGGTCATTTGATGATTTATCTTTATTCAGTAAAAAATTGTCAATTTGGCCAAATTTCCAAAATTGAAATTTTCAAGGTCGATGCGCGACCCCTAAATATTGATCGATTTTGGTAAAAATGGTGTCAGTGTACTTCCACTGAACCAAATCATGGGAAAAACTTTGACCAGCTATAATTTTTTAAAAAAAGTGAAAAGTGGTCCACCCTAATGTACAGTTCCTTTCAAGTTACAGCAGTGTGATGATCCAGGGGTATTTATGGATCCAGCAATATGGCCAGAATAGGTATATGTACAGCTGTTCTATGAGAAAAGAAAAACACCTGCAGCCCCTCTCACAAGTGCTGGAGAGGGTAATTATGGAGACGACATGCATTGTACTGTAGAGGAAAATCCAGCTGGGTCTAATGTTGTAACTGCTGTAAGTGGAATTCAGCATGTAGAGATAGCTGGCAGAACTCCTGCATCTTCCTAATTGCAACATTCAAAGTAATCTCTCATAACTGTAGAGGCCTAAACTTAGGCAATAACAGCAAACACAGGTTGATCATAATTGATAAGCTGGTTAGAGGATGCTGATATTCTCCATCTGCAGGAAACATGGCTATGGAAAAGGGACTTAAAGGACCTGAATAGCATGTCCAGTAACTTTCATGGGATAGGGGAGGCCACCAGAGATAAACAAGATGGTCTCCTTGCAGGCCACCCACCTGGTGGGGTAGCTATTCTATGGAGGTTGGGGTATGGGAAATATATTAGTGAATTAAAACTTGGTTTGAATTGGCTAACCGGAATAGAAATTTGTGTAGACAATTTTTTTAATTCTTTCTGTGTATCTATATGTCTTTTCAGGCAGATGATAATGAAGATTACCTCATTAAATTGGGGCAGGTCAATGAAAAATAATGACCATCTCAGATTCTAATAAAATTTGGCAAGCTAGCTAGGTGGGGGTTAAGTGGTAAATATGAAAGTTCATCTTCCTATGTCATTTAACCCCTTAACGACAGATGGTACCTTAAGGTCCACCAGAAATAATAAAATAAATTGTACTACAATGCCTCTTTTCTATAAAGGTTTCTACATGTTATGTAGATCTCATTTAGTTGTCGGGAAAGGAACTCAAAATGTGTATCATTTCAGTGACTAGTTACTAAAATATTTAGTTTTGAATAACAAAACCTATATGTTCTGGTAACAAGAGTGGCCACATATGTTGTGAACTCATCCTTAAAGGGTTAATTGGAGAGAGAGAGCATTTTGAAATTTTTCCTATTTCAGATTCACTGAAATGCTTAAGGATTTCTTCCTTCATAATATAAATTAAATTATTAAATAATTATTTTAATAGTTGAAAGTTATATAAATTTATTTTATTTTTATATACATTTTAATTAATTAATTATTATATATATATATATATATATATATACATATATATATATACATACATATATATACATACATATATATATATACATATATATATACATATATAATATACATATATACATATATATACATATATATATATACATATATATATACATATATATATATACATACATACATATATATATATACATATATATATATATATATATATATACATATATATATATATATATATATATACATATACATATATATACATATATTATATATACATATATATATATATAATATATATATATATATATATATACATATACATATATATATACATATACATATATATATATATATACATATACATATACATATACACATATATAATATATACATACACAACCTCACCAATTCAACATCTTCGGGACTCTACCATCATCAAATTATGCATTGTTTCAATTATGCATTGTGTTCAAAATGTCCTGAAATTCAAACAGGTGTTTGAATTGGTGCATTTTTAGTTCAATGTCCAGCAGATAACTCGAACTGTTTTCATAAGAGTCCAGGCAATCTAGAGCAAAAATAGCTTCAACCTGGGCAAAATTGCTTCAGAAGCTTTCTAAACTGTTTCCAGCTCAGGAACCATTGCAGAATAACATATCCAAAATCCGACAAAATTGGACCCCGGGAACACCCACAAAAATGAAATTCAAAATGGCGGACTGGCAGTTTCCTACGAAATACAATAAATTTTAATTTCGCTTTGTAGAGAGTTATAACATTTTTCTTGATCAGTAAAATGTTTTAAAACACATTTTCGTTTCTAAATTAACCTATATGACACTAAAAATTGTATTAGGCGGCTAGTATTAAAACTATGATGTCACGTAATGTAAATAAAATATACTGTATGGAGTGTATGTGAGAATGGACATTGCTACATCTTTATAAACTTATATTATATACAACTCTAATTCCTACTACCCACTATCAAATCTGCGTATTTGTGCTTGTCATTTTCTTTAAAACTGTTATTATGTACTCCTTTTAAATACTGCAACACAGTTTATTAATTTGTGTTTTCTGTTTCAGACTGACTCAGTGCACGGCTGACTCGGTGTGTGTCCGCCTTCAAGAATGCAGACCCCTGAAGAATTGTGCGAGATTTGTAAGGAGAAATTGGACAGCCGACAGGAAGTGGTTCACATCTCGCAAAAAGGAGCAGATGGTATAAATGCATCCAGCCGCAGCCATGGAAGCGATGTTGTTGCAACAGCTGGAATAAGTGTTCACATTGTATGTAGGAAAAGGTTTACGGATAAAAAGACCATTGCAATAAAGAAAAACAGACCGCAGCCGAGGCAATACCAAGGAAAAGTGCTCGTTTTCATGAATATGCATTTTCCAGTGCTACTCACTGTTTGTTTTGTGGACTTTTTTTCCAAACACAAACCAAAATCAGAGCATGTCAAAATAAGAACTACAGAGTTCTCCGAAACCATAAAAAGGTGCTGTGAAAGCCGCTGCGATGAATGGTCGTTTAATGTAAAAGGCCGTCTGGAGTATTATCTTCGTGATCTTCCTGCTGCAGATTGTGTCTACCATCACACCTGCAGCGTAAATTTTCGAAGTGGAAAAAACATTCCTCGCGCATACTCCTCCGACGATCATGATTCAAAGAAAGGGAGACCAACTAATGAAGAGCAACACCAAGCATTCCTTCAGACCTGTGCTTACCTGGAAGAGAATGATGAACAACTGTTGATTGGAGACCTAATTTCCAAAATGGAGGAATATCTTCAAGGAAGTCAGAGCTCTGTCTACGAACGCAGGCACATGAAGAGAAAGCTTTTAGAACATTACAGAGACAAGATCATAATATCATGTGAAAGTGGGAAGGCAGATGTAGTAACACTACGAGAGACAGCTAATGAAATTCTTATAGATTATCACAAAAAGTCGAAAGAATGTGATATAGATATAGAGCTACAGAAGATTTACCTAGTAGAAGCTGCTGCAAAAATAATCAGAAGTGATATCAAGTCTGTCGACTCGCCTAGAAAAGATGTGTATCCATCTCCAAATGACATCACTGCAGAAAGTGCTCTTGATTACATTCCCAACAGTCTGAAATTGCTATTATCAAAAGCATTTGCGGGACATGATGCTTCAAGAAAAATAGGTGCAATTGGGCAGAGCATTATGCAAGCAACCCGTCCTAGAGGATTACTATGTCCACTACAGATCGGTTTGTCGGTTCAGCTACACCACAACTTTAGGTCAAGGTACCTTATTGACATTCTCCATCAGCTGGGTTACTGTTCGTCGTATGCAGAAGTAACAAGATTCGAAAGAAACGCGGCGCTGGCAAGTGGGTCTGGCTCTTTTACTGTTGATGAAAACACTGCAGTTCTTCTAGCAGCAGATAACGTCAATCATGATGTCTGCACTTTGGATGGGAAGAATACCTTTCATGGAATGGGTATGATTGCCACAATAACTCCGAAGATCAATATCCACCCTTCTATTCACAGGCATAATGTTGGTGACAATAACATTAAGAAGATTGCAACTGTTGACATTAGGGAATATAGACACGCGAGAAGCATGTTGAGGGACATCTCATTCCGCGAACTTCCAGTACCCACTGCCACCATAAGTCAACTTAGTCTTCTCTGGCAGATATCTTCAGCAGAAAGATCAGGTCCAAGTTGGTCCGGAACAATGCAGGCATTTCACGGTGGATCAAGTGTCTCACAGCCAGGTGTGGCATCGATCACGTTCCTTCCCATCATAGGTATGTCGCCAACTGACATGACCTGCATATTTTCGACATTACTATATTTGAGCAAGATAGCACGCGATCAAAAAGTCCCATGCATTATTACCTTTGATCAGCCTTTGTTCTGGAAAGCTTCCCAAATCATCAATGAACAGAGAGACCTGCAGGACATTGTTTTAATGCTGGGATCATTTCACACACTGATGAATCTTTTGGGAGCAGTCGGTACTCTTATGAATGGTTCAGGATTGTCTGAAGTACTTCAAGAAATATACGGACCAAATGCCGTGCAACACATGATGTCTGGAAAAGCTGTTTCAAGAGCGATACGTGGTCATATGATAGTAGATGCAGCTCTTAGTACCTTACTAGTCGCAGACGTTTTCCCTCGTAATGAAGATGGAACTCCTCATGACCTCCATAAGGAAGCTTGTGACCTGCTCGACGATGTTATGACTGCCAAACAATCAGTTGAGGATGTGGAATCTTCGAATGCATTGTCTCAGATTGCTACCACTTTGGATGCGAAGAAAACTGACCTACAATCTACTTCATAAACAAGTCAACTCTGGTTGGAATATCAGCAAATGATCAACATTGCACGTTCCTTGATAACAGCAGACAGAACCGGGTCGTGGGATTTGCACTTGCAAGCTATGCTGGAGACCATCCCCATAATTGCAGCAGCTGGACATCACAATTACCAGAAATCGATATACCTATACCTGCAGAAAATGTTAAGTTTGCCTTCTGAAAATCCAGCCGTTAACAAAATGTTCCAGGAAGGTAAGTTTGTGGTAAGAAGAAATGACAGATTATGGGCCGGACTCGGCACAGACCTGGTGATAGAACAAGTACTAATGCGTTCCCTGAAAAGCAGAGGCGGACTGACACGCGGAAGTGGATTTACAGACATCCAAAGGACAACGTGGCTCTTTTCTATGCCTCTGTGTTCCACTTATAACTTAGCAATGCAGGAATACACCAGAGTTTTGTTGGAAAGTAGTGAACAGCACAAGGAAATGAGGGGAAGTAGACAAATCAGGGACAGTAATGACATGAAGAAAGTACTTGAACATCTGGAATCCTTATCCCCATTCCATTCTACCTCGGGTCTCTGCAACATTGTAACAGGGCTAACTGCTGATCCTGGAATTAACGTTTATCAATTACATTCAATCGGTACGAACATTGTCGTAAAAATGATTGGGAAACAAGCCTTTACATATTCTGCCAAAGTGAAAACACTAGGATCTGCTTCTGCCATTGTGATCACTGATGCTTCAGATATAGTAGATCCTGCACTACTGTTTCAGAGAATGATGACTGTTGCCACTGGCGGAGACATGAATCTTGAAGATGCCATGTGTTACGAACTGTGTGCATATTCTCCTGTATTGTTCGAATCACGAAGTATCTTGAGGAAACCCGATAAGTCTCAGCTAGCTCATGCAATAATCAAATACACTGACACTTTACGCATGGAAGAAGTTCAAGAAATTCAGTGCACAGACCAGTACGTATTGGATGGTGGATCTCTACTACATCGTGTTTCCTGGCATCAAGATGAAACATATGACAGCATCGCCAACTCATGCCGATTTCACTCTGAAAACATATGGAAAAGCAATCATTGTTTTTGATGGCTACAGCAGCTCTCCTATGATCAAGGACATGACCCACAGAAGACGCAGCACCAAGACAAGCAGAAATGTGAATCTCAGTCCAAGCATGAAGTTTGTTGGCCAGAAGGAACACTTCTTGGCTAATGAAAACAAGCAAGCAAGCATTTATTTCCCTCGTAGGTGAGATGTTGAAGAAGCACGGGTGTACTGTTCACAACGCAGATGGGGATACTGTACTGATGTGGACATCGTTCGTGCAGCAGTTTCCTCATCAGAAAATGCAACAACAACAGTAATAGGGGAAGACACGGACTTGCTGATTCTCCTTCTGTACCATGCCAAGGACAGTGGTTTCAAGTTGTACTATCGCAGCGATATAAGATGGGGACCATCTCCTAATCCTGTGTATGATATTCTCAGCATTCAATCATTGTTAGGCAATGACATCTGCAAGTATCTCCTGTTTGTGCATGCTTTCACGGGCTGTGATAGCACATCCAGAATTTTTTTGATCGGTAAAGCCAAAGCATTCAACACACTGATGAAGATGGCTGAACTCCGTTCAGTTGCAAATACATTCTGTTCTGACTGTTGCCAACACACTGACATTGAAGCCGCTGAAGAAAGGCAATGCTTCTGTTGTATGGCTGCAAAACACTTGAATCCACTAACGCACTACGTCATCAAATGTTAGTTGAAAAGGTAGCTACAGCTAAATCTTTTGTTACACCCGAACATTTGCCACCTACCGATGCGTCCACAAAGTACCACAGCTTTCGCACATACTTTCAAATACTAATCTGGAAGTCTACAGAAGAGAAGATCAATGCAGAACAGTGGGGTTGGTATGTAAAGAATAATTCCTACTACCCTACAGCCTGCGACAAGCCACCAGCTCCAAATTATCTACTCAACATGATCCGCTGCTCCTGCAAGATGAAATGTGCTACTTCAAGATGTGGATGCAAGCGTAATGGAATGCCCTGTTCAGCCGCTTGTGGCGAGTGCCAAATCAGTGGTTGCGATAACAACCCAAGTACCAGTAATCTATCCGATGATAGTGATGAAGAGGATTAATTTCTGTATGTTTGTGACCAGGTATCACTTCTGTAATGAACATAACTTGAAACTGGGAAAAAAATAATTGTTGTATTTTTTATTATAAAAATCTGTAAAAAGCTATATAACATTATATTTGCGTAATAACTGGTTGTGTTGTATATTGTTGAATTATTTAAAACATTACAACTGAAAGAAAAAGCATCAAATGTATCTCTATAAATAAAAGCGTAAATTATATATATATTTTTTTTTTTCGTAGGAAACATCCAGTCCGCCATTTTGAATTTCATTTTTAGGGGTGTTCCCAGGGTCCAATTTTGTTAGATTTTGGATATGTTATTCAGCAATGGTTCCTCAGCTGGAAACAGTTTAGAAAGCTTCTGAAGCAATTTTGCCCAGGTCTAACTACAAATTGCCTGGACTATAACCTCTACAAAAGCAGTAGGGACCAAAAACGATACTATAAATTATTAAATAGAGTAAATATATATGAAATTACTCTTTTTCTCAACATACAACTGGTGCATGTGGAGTTTTGCTAACATGAATGGTATTTATTTATGAAACCAAATTTAATTTTGCATATCAGGCCATCTTCCCTATTGGTTAGACTGTAATGAAAAATCACTAGAACTGAAGCAGTTAAAATTAACAAAATACAGGGCGTCCCAAAAAAATGTACACACACTTTAACAGCTGATAGCTCAATTGATGTTTCTTTCTTTCCAAGTTAAACTCATTAGAATTAATAATGGCAGTCAGACTAAGCTTTGAACAAAGGAAATTCATTCTAAAATGCTACTGGAAGTGTGAAAACGCAGTTGAAGTCCAAAGACAGTTTAGGAGGGAGTTTCAAAAAGATCCACCAACGCGACTTACCATCACTCGAATTAGAGAAGTTTGAAGCCGATGGAACTGTTCAGAATGTCCACAAGAAGCGATTCCGGAAGACCACGGACATTGACAAGCCCCACAAAGCAAGAAAGAGTACTGGAAACGTACCAAAGTCCAAGAAAATCTGTGTGGCAAGCGAGTCGTGAGGTAGGAATTTCAGAATCATCTGTCCAACGCATTTTGAAGCGCTGTCAATGGAAAAGTTACATTCCAAGATTAGTCCATGCTATTAATGAAGATGATCCGGACCGAAGAGTGGAGTATTGCGAGTGGTACTTGGCACGATGTGGATGTGGATTGGACAAAGGGGTTTTGTAGAATACCCTCCGCGTTCACCAGACCTCACACCACTAGACTTTTTTTTATGGGGATACTTAAAAGACAAAGTCTACGCTATAAAACCTGCAACAGTCGCTGAATTGAGAGCAGCCATTGAATGAGAATGCACATAAATACCAAATGAAATGTTTCGTGATGTTTGCGATTCCATTGCTTCATGTTATCAGCAGTGCCTGGACCAGAATGGACGTCAGTTTGAAAACAGGCATTGACAAAACAATTAAATAATGTCTGTAGATTCTATTACATTTTGAAAATGAAATGTATTTTAATAAACACTGCCTTTATAATTATTTAAAGTGTGTATACATTTTTTTGGGACGCCCTGTATGCTAAATATGTATTTGTAGCAGGTAAGTATGAAACAAAAGCTAAAAATGTAGGAATTAGCACCTTAAAACCTACACAAAGGGAAATCATGTGTTCCTACTTGCCAACTGACTGCACAACACAATGCAAATTAATTCTAACAAAAATGCTGTAATTCAACATTCAACCCAAATACTGAATTTTTTCTGTAATTTGCTCTAGGGTGGATTGGTTTAAACCATGTTTTTTGGGGGGTTTATGCATTTTCTTTATTCTTAGTTTTAATGACATTTTAATGCTTAGTATGAACGTAAATCAATAATAATTTCATACATGAAACCTAATATTGTACTTATTTTTTAATTGTGTGTCACACGGTCACACCACCAACAAACATCATAAAAAAAAAATGTCTACTTTCAGTTAAGGTCTCTTACTATTTTTTCAATGGAAATCCTGACAAAGATTGTGTCTCAACCACTATTAAAGTATCAATTACAGAAAAATTAGAAATTTAGTTTACCATTGCACCAAATAGGGTTGGTTGGTATTTTACTAAATAATTTCTATTTACCTATATAATTTACATTCCTAGTTATGGGATTTGACACTGTATGAACAAAATGATTACAGTATAGATGAAATCTGAATAGTGTTAAAGGAAATGTTTTTGCTATTATCACTAGTTATTTAGAAGAAAATAATAAACAAACTGGTTTCATAATTTTGAGTGTAAACATAGGTAGTTTCTTGTAAGTTAGGAAATGCTAAGTAAAATAATATGAAAGCCAAATCATTTTATTACAATCAAACACCATCAAACCAAAAAAAAAACTTTTTTTTTTAAATTAACATGATTTCCACCCTGATTCACCCCCACCAAAATTGTTTAAATTGCTCTTGTTGAATTAGGAGTTTGAATTAGCAATGTTTGAGTGTGTGTATATGTATATGTATATATATATATATATATATATATATATATATATATATATATATATATATATATATGAAAATTATTTCAAAAGTAACTAACACGTGAAAAATATTAATGATGAAAATAACCATGAAGGAAAAGGGAAAAACACAATGGTGCTCAAATGTTTTTATTTAATGTTTCCAAGGATGTAATTAGATGAAAGTGCTTGAGCACCATTCTGCATTTCCTTTATGGTTATTTTCGTCATCATCATCAATATATATATATATATATGATGAATAAAACCACGAAGGAAAGGAAACAAAACGGTGCTCAAGCGCTTTCGTCTAATGACATCCTCAGGAACACTGAAATACATAAAAGGTTACGGCCTATATATAGGTTACAGAAAGAAAAAAAAAGAAAAATTTTCACGTGTTACTTTCGTGAAATAATTTTCATATATATATATATATATATATTTATTACACACTTAAATACTGTATTGTTTTTGACATCAGTGTAACATTATCAGTAGACCCCTTGGCCAATGTATCAACTTTTTAAAAGATTGCTTCTTACCACCATCCTTGCAACAAGTACCAGAGCTAAAGGTAGCAACATATGAAAGTAATGACCACTCCCTATTTTGCTTACATTTTACTGGCACATGATAGTAGTGCACTTCCTCCTGAAGCACATGTGTGGAGGAATGAGTAAGAGTTATTTGATTCTTGAAATAAGTCTTAGAACAAGTGAGTTTAATAATTAAGTTTTGCCTCAGAAAATTTATCTTTTCAACTCCTATTTATTAATAAATTTTTTCTCATGATGAGATCCATTTTCAGCTTCTATATAATAAATTTATAGTGAAATAACTTTTTACATGGAAAACTTACAAAATATACCATCAGCTTCTAGTATAATAGGTAAATACTGCCATCTTTACCATGCCAGATCAAATACAATGAAGATGGCTCCACTTAGGCCAGCATGAATAGCAGCCAAGAGAAAAAATTTACATCTACCTTGAATGATAATCTTTAAGAAACTGTTGAATGGGTGGACAGGTAAGAGGTTTCAGAACATGATATTCACCACTTCTGAACCAAATCTAGAAAAAGGTTTCCCTGTAATTCATGATTTAAAACATTAGATTAGACTGCAGTGGTCCACAAGGGATATAATTATAATTCACACAAAATTAGACTATACAAATTATTTTTGCCAAGGGATCATCAAAAATAACCCATACTCTTCTATGGGTCCACAATTGAGAAAAAGGTTGCAGACCACTGGATTAAAGGGCCATGGGAAAAGAAAAATCCCATTTCTTCAAATTTTAATGCTTATCTTTTCCGAGTCATTTTAAGGTTAATTTCTAGATTAACAGTTACATGAAATGCAAAAAAATGGCCTTAATTCTACAACTAATCTTTTGTTTACATTTGCATGGATGTTTTAGATTGCTAATTAAAAATTTCAGTATAATTTCCGTCATTTTTTATGACTTCATAGAAATAGTACTTCATGTCTACTCAAAAATATTCATCTCCACAAATGTAAACAAAAGATCAGTGATAAAAGTTTCCATGCCAATAAACTGACCACTATACAGCATCTATGGTTAAAATTGTAATTGGAAATTCCATGCTTACCCCCAATTCTTGGTGAAATACCCATTACAAAATATTTACCTATTTTTTAAATCAATCAAATCTCTATACCTACATTTAATTTCTTCCGACTTTACATTTAAATTTAACTTAAATCTTCCATCTTTATCATTGCTTGTCAAATCTTTTATCTATACCTACATGCACAGTAATTTTACCTCAGCTTTCAGGCATCTTCTTCACTAACTGAATATTAGAAATATTACCTCCCTAAATATATATTCTTCCTAATAATAACAGTGTCCCCAACCATGATAAATTCACAATGTATTACTTTGTCTAAATCATACTAACTCGCTAGAAAAAAAAAATTTATATTGATTTCAATCAAAATTTTAAACTTTGATCCTATATGTTAAGCATAAGTTACAACTCTCACCTAACACATCAGGTCCAAATAATCATTTAAAACTCTTGCCCAATGCATCAGGTACAAGGATATAGAAAAAGCTTGCATGACAGTAAAAAAAATTCATTAAATTTATATTTTGCAACATCTTACTTTCCATAACATTGTCAGATTGCCATTTTGAATTTCATTTTTATAGCAAAGTGGTAAGTCATGGCTATGGAACTGTCAAACTTTAGACAACCAACTGGTTATATTAATTGAATGCCCAGTTAGGTCAACTGTATGCCCTTTACAATTGTGGTTAAGTTTAGTGACATTTTAATTAGTTTACTATCAAAACTAACAAAAATAACCTAACCAATCATCAAGGGCATACAATTGACCTAATGAAACATTGAATTAACCTGAAAAAGGCTGCTGTGGTGAATAAGATGACGTTTTAATATTGCCTGAAAAAAATTCAGAAAATTTTTTCATAAAATAAAATCAGTACAATATATGAGGGGTTGCGTGTCTTAAGGTACCCAAGCACCACTAAAGGTAAAAATGTGTTTTTGATGGATATCACTATTTTCACCCTTCCTCTATCATGTGGTTTAGGTTATGACGACCTTACGACACTAGAAGTATGGTTGAAAACCTTATGAAGCAAACTACTTTTTTCACCTCTATCACCAGCCAAAAGTTCACCCAAAGTTTGGTATATCAAAAAATTTAAAAAAATATAAGGAGTTCCAAAAAACCTTACCTTGTCTACCTTGTATTGAGTATAGCTGAAGATATTTCAGTCTATCTATAAGATAGACTGAACTCATGAAGAAGGTAGACAATATACCACAATCAAATATAGATTAAATTCAATTAGAAAACATACTATTAGACTGGGCACAAGAGTGTCGATATATATACCAACACCATGCTTAGCTACAATACCCTCAACATCTTTATGAAAGAACTGGAATTTGGGTATATTAACAAATGAGCCAGGAATTTTTTGGTAGTCTGATTTCTAAAAAGTTCCAGTCTATAGCCAATGAGGCAGGCTGAAATGGTAGTTTCTAAAACATTGGTAGGTAATACTGAGATGGTATGGTTAACACCCCCCCCAAGTTGGTGGGAACTCCGCTATTGGGAAGGATTCCTGAGAGCTCCCAAACCCCTCAGTAGGGCCTGGGAGGTTTCAGTAATCCCCATTGGGCCAGAGCTTTCTTAGAAAGCCAAGCCTTCAGAGTTACTAAAAATGTTTTTCTTCTCTTTTTAATTGATTATAACAAATTTGAAATTCTCTCAATATAGAGAATGTTAAAAAACATTGAGGCAATCATGTGCCTGAGTATAACAGCTTTGAAATTCTCTCAGCATAGAGAATCAGAAGCTTGAGGCAATCATATGCTCATATCAAGAGACGGGAAAGCATCTCACTTCTCCTTGATGGTGTGGTAGGTGATCCTATAGTCTTGTTGTTACCATTGGTGTTTTGTATTGCTTAACCATTAGCTATAAGAACCATGTCTCACATATTTGGATCACTTAAAATTATCATGTAAATATCAATCATTTCTGAATGCCTGATTTCCTTTATAAAGACCTTGTTGAAAAACCTAACTTCAGTTATCAATATGCATCACAATAGATTTTGAGCTTTCTCAGGCTGTGAACTAAATTGTACTTTTAACTGCTTAATGAGCAACATATTAATGCAAATACATATCCAAAAATTTTAGAACATTAATTATCATTGTCAGTTTTGCTCCCTTCTCTGGCATCATTGCACTCATGGATTCCTGAGAGTCCACTGATGACAGTGCTAGGGGGATAATCTCTAAATGTTGTTGTTGTTTTTTTCTCTTTGTCAGGGGTTTGTTTTTGACTGGGACATTTGTTTATTGAAGTGAATTTGGACAAAGCTTTTTCTTCCCCAATGCCTGCACAAATGCTGAAGCCAGTGTTCACATATTTTTTTGTTATAAACATTGCTTTTGTTTGTACTGATTGAGCCAAGAATACCTTTAATGATTGAGAGATGAAGTGGAGTTTAAAATGACACATCTGGGACTTATCAGGTTTATACAATTTGGGTAACACTCATTGACTTTGCCCTAGTGACTAATATTCTGTTGTTTTTTTTGCATTAGTTATGTAGGTTACTTTTTTTCTGTAAGTCTTGTCTCCTTTGTGTGGTAATGGGCTGGTGATAGCCAATAATTTAATGATTTTATTTTATGTTGACTTTTTGTGTGTGGTATGGGACTAATGATGTTTGTTTCTTTTGTTTTGTAGTAGTAATTTTTTTTCAAGTGCTTAGTTGGTTCTGAATACACATTGGTGTATGATCAATAAAATTGTTCATATTTTCTTTAGTTACCTGTAAAAACTTGCCTGCTGATGCAGTTAACCTTGTAAGTGTTATTGTTTCGTTGATTAAATTAAGCAAAGGACATTTTACTTTTCTTAAATCCTCCCACCATAAGCCGAAGAGTAAGTCGTTAAAAGAGGCAGACTGGCTATGCCCCAGAGATCTTAAAGGTGAGAACCCAGTTTCAGATTGGTAGGAGCTGCCTATCTGACAATCTCAACCACACTAAAATTGGTAACTTGCTCACCTCATTTCTCCCATTCTTAGCAGTGCAGGTGGTGCTGAAGTCAAAGGATTTTTATGCAATTGAAGGCCCTCTGGGTGGTCCTCACTGGCAGCTAAATCTCCCATCTCAGCAACCAGCAGCAACTGCCGTGACCCCACTAACAGAGTATCCGGTAGGTGAGTAATGCAAACGCATCTTTACACAGATACACTTACCAGCATCGCGCCCCCATTTCAATACCTCATGCCATATGATATGGTAAACAGTTTTAGCTTAGTTAATTTTAAGAAAAATTTACACACTTTCACAAATGAAACAGTTTATCAATTGTATACACCAGTAGTGTATATTCTTAGCTTCAGTTATGTAGGCTAATTTGGTGGTAATAAAATAGTTGTACATTAATTAGCTGACTTGAGATTGACATTTTGCAAGATTTTTTTTATTATTAAAATGCTGAAGTCAAAGGATTTTTATTAAGGCCCTCTGGGTGGTTCTCACTGGCAGCTAAATCTCCCATCTCCGCAACCAGCCGCAGCTGCCGTGACCCCACTAACAGAGTATCCAGTAGGTGAGTAACGCAAACGCATCTTTACACAGATACACTTACCAGCATCGCGCGCCCCTGTTTCACTGTACCAAGCGAAGTATGTGTCGGATGCCAATAAATTATTGTTCTGCAATCTAGACCCCAAAAGTTCTGCAGAGTCCTTAGGCAGATTCAAATCCCTGACTAAGTCATTTAGTTCGGCTTGGGTTAATGGTTTGAGGAGGATCTCAGTCAGCTGTTGGCTGTTCATAATCATTGTCTGGATTTGGAGCTGAATCAGAATCTGAATTGTATTGATCCAGACTCTCGGGTGGGTGGGGAATAGGAACTTCTGGACCATGGGGTACCAGCCTTATTGCAGATGGAAGACTTGGGTAGTGAAGGCTCTTTATTCTTTGCATTATAACCTTTAACATTGCAAGAACAGAAGTAGCAGTTGTCAGTATGGTTTCTAGGCTCATGCCATACCATAGTGATCCCAAATGGCAAACTTTTCTTTTTACATTTGCTCCAGTTCCTTAGTGCTGCAACACACGTAAGACAAACCTTGTGTGGAGCCCAACTTTTGTCTTGATCTCCTAATTTAATTCCAAAATAAGCATAATAAGCTCTCTTAATGAAGGTCATTACATTTGTCCTTTGTTTTACAACAACATACCGACCACAAATATAACAAAATATGTCTGGACTATGGGTACATCCTCTAGAAGACATTAGTAAAATTTTAAAGACGTAATGTTAGAATTATCTATCTGAAAAATATGAAAAAATGAAATTAAAGATAAAGGTAAAAAATAACAAAATACCCCAAAATTGTTTTGCTAATAACTTTAAAACTGTGGGTGATAAAAAAAACTGGTAGCATTTTTTAATTCAGCGCAGCGAACTGCTTCAGAATCACGACTCAAAATAAAGAAATTTATTTTCATGCAGACTGGTGTTATTAGCCAATTAAGCTAGATAAGGTTAGGTTGTTAATAATTATGTACTCCAAACTGCATCTGGATTCTGAAATTTTACCAAAATATTGGTTTGTAATCTGTAAAAAGTTTTTGCATTTTCTAAACAGTGCTTAGAGGCTAGAAATAAAGCAAATAAAATGTTAGGTATTATTAAGAGGAATGTTAGTTACAAGAGTAAGGAAGTCATCTGTAAATTAAATAATTCTTGTATTAGGCCTCACTTAGAATACGGCATTCAAGCTTGGTCCCCTCACCTTAGACAAGATATTGATATGCTTGAAGGTGTGCAATGTAGGGCAACCAACCTTATCCCTAATCTAAGAAGAGTGGAATACAGGGATAGATTAAAAGAATAGCTTGAAGGTGTGCAATGTAGGGCAACCAACCTTATCCCTAATCTAAGAAGAGTGGAATACAGGGATAGATTAAAAGAATAGGTATGTTTAGTTTTGAGAGATGTTGTATGAGGGGAGATATGATACAGATGTTCAAAATGTTTTCAGGTTTGGACAATTTAGATGTACATAACTTTTTCTCACTAGATACTGATGGGATAACTTGTGGGCATAAGAAAATTACACACACTTGTGGACTTGATCTATGAAAATACTTCTTGGTAATTATGCAGCTAAGGGGCACTGCCGAGTTCAGTGATAGTTTTTTTTTTTTCTCTGCAAGTTTTTTCATACTGTTTAGTAGATTATTGTCAATAGTTGTTGAATTATGAAAAAACACCAGTTTTAAAGTGTTTTGGATAGACAAGTACCACTGCACAAAGCACAAAAAGTAGCAGAAAAAACCAAGAATTATCATCAAATAATGCAGTAAAAAAAATAATAATTATCACCAATTAAAGCAACCTAACATGTTGGAATCTAGACTGAGAAATGGTGCGATTTTAAACCTTGGATAGAGCCAGGTTTAAATTTGATTGGCTGGATGACATCATGAGAGCACTTGTCACTCGGTTGACATCCACCATGTTGATCATGGCAGTGATAGCAGCAAATTCAAATTTTTTTCTAACAATTTCCTTAAACTTCACCATAAAATGCTCTTTCCCCAGTATATAATTGTAGTATGATGTACATATATTTCTAAAGTTGAAAAGGGTAGTGTATGTTTATAAAACCACGACACCCCTTAGCTGCATTATAGCCAATGGTAGAATCAGTTTAGCAATTTTTTTTTTTTTTTGCCAATACCCTATTTTGCTACTAAATTATTCAACTAACCAAAAATGGCACTACAACACTTTCAAATTACTTTTTTATGTTAAATGAATGCACAGTTAAGTCAACTGTACACCTTTGATGATTGGTTAGGTTAAGTCATGATATTTTCATTAAAACTAATTAAAGAATCATTATATGATATTTTTAAAAGCTTAAAACTAACAAAATATCATGATGTAACTTAACCAATCATCAAGGGCATACAGTTGACCTAACTAACAAACAAGTAATTTGAAAATGTTATGAGTGCCATTTAGGGTTGCACCAATAAGCAAATTAGCCGATTACCGATTAATCGGCCGATAATTCTTTTTATATACTGTATAAGTGTATAGCACTATATGGTTACTGAATTACGCCGCTTATACCTATTATACTGGTAAATAGGAGCACACAATATAAAACGTAGGCCTAATATCTAATATTTTTTTTATCTAATATTAATCTAATATTTTTAGAACTATTTACATATTCTAATTCTTTAATTTCTTTTACAGATTAAATTAAGCATTTTAATGAAAGTTGCCAAGAAATTTTATATTTTTGTTACAAATTTAAATAACAAAGCCCTTATGGCTCCAAGCATTGCATGGAAATACTTTAAAGTAGATAAAAATAACAAAATTTGCAAATGCACCCTATGCAATGTTTCCATCTCAAATTTTGTTTATCATTAGAGAGTAGGTTAAGGCCACTTTTGTTTTGCAACACGAAAGCTTAAATGGATTCTTTTGTTCAGTAAGGTACAATAATTTTTTTGTTTTAATAAATGGAGTGATAATGGAGTAAATTAATTCAATAATACTCTGCCTATTATTCTCCAAACAATGCAAATTGGTAGAAAATATTTAAAAAACAAGCAAAATATTATTTAAGTTCATTCCATGTCTAGGATAACTGAAATTCTTAAACCAGGGATGCAATTTCTGTAATGTAATAAACAAAGATGACCAAGTATGAAAACCGATTAATCGGCAAAAAAAAAGCCGATGGCCGATTACCGATTGTCAACCGATTAATCAGTGCAACTCTAGTGCCATTTATTTTTGGTTGGTTGAATAATTTGGAATGCCAAAATAGGATATCACCAAAAAATTTTTTTTTACAATGCTAAACTATGATTCTACCTAGTCAATTTTATTATTAAAAAATGTAGCTCATAACATAGATTATCTTGATAGGCCCGAGTGGTTTCATGTTTTCCAAATGAATTTTAAATTTAATTTATCAGAGGTTCAATTTTACTAATACCCTAGTTAAAACCTTTATCAAATGCATCAAATTTGTTAAAACCAGTTCTAGAAAAAATCCTCACACAATGTATCCGAGAAACTGAACAAATTTTATTTGCAAATGTAATATTGAAACTAGCTTCGGCTTAACCCAGGACAGGGTATTACATTTCATTTGTAAAACAAAGCCACTGGGGCCTATTGAGGTTATCCAAGTCAGGAGCTAATAATAATAGAATCCTGCAAAATATCAATCTCGAGTCAGCTAACTAATGTACAACCATTTACTACTATCAAAGCAGCCTACATAACTTTAGCTGTTAAGATTCGGTAGAACACATCTACCAAACTTGATATTGATATTTATACAGCGATAAAAAAAACCTACCTACTTTATTCTATACTAATTTTGCCAAAAGTTCCTATTTATCAGGGCTGTGGAGTCAGAGTCATGGAGTCAGTCAATTTTGAGTGGAGTCGGAGTCAGAAGTGCATAGTTGCTATAACCATAGCAGCCTAGGCCTAGCTCAATTTTATGAATAAAATAGATTTAACCTAATGTTTTAATATATATAATATAATATGTAAATAATATATAATATATATAAATATATAATATAAATATAGTTGCTTATAATTAATAAGGAAATTTAAAAATTCAGTTTAGGTTAGTACATTTTGTTACGGATGTTTATAATACAAAAACATCTTATTAATTTGCTAAACTAATAATAATCTTATTTTGTTTAAGCTTCAGTTTGTATTTTGGGATTTATTGTAATTTTTGAAGAGAAAAAAAAAGCCATTAAGGCATAGTTACAGCCACTAAGTAACCTGATGAGTTATGTGGTGGTGACAAAATGCCTTGTTTATGAATCTCCATTGGCCTAATAAAGCTAATCGTAATCAATTTGGCCTTAACATTCCATCGGAGTCAGAGTCGTAATTATACAAGTCAGATTTCTGGAGTCGGAGTTGGAGTTGGCAAATTTTATCACTGACTCCACAGCCCTGCTATTTATCAAGATATTTATTTTCAAAATTATTAAATTTTGGCACCATTATTCATGAGTCAAACCATCTCATCTTGTGACATATGTAGTCATGTTATTATCAGCCAATCAGCAGCTGCCCCATTTGTCATGTAATACTCCCACACAGGTCCAGCGGCTGAAATTTGAATTCAACACAGTTTTAGAATGGCTGTCTGTGATGGGAGCTCCAGTCTGAGTGAGGCATCATCTAGGCCTAGGTTAGGTTAGGGGTACTACTAACCTTTGGGTCATTCCATGTCAGTTAAATGCCAAAAAAAAGTGACCACCAATTTTTTTGAGAAAAACAGAATGACGCTTTTTTCAACACTAGGTCATATGGTTCTGGAGATATGGCCATTCAAATTTTGTAAAAAAAGGTCAATTTCCAAGGTCATACCATATTTCAACATGAAATATCTCGGCTCCTATTGCACTTACAGAGACCATTTAAACACTATTTTAAAGCTTTTAAGCAGATCTACAACTTTGTTTCTATTCATATTTTACCTGTAGCCAAAAAAAAAAAGAAAGTAGATCTTACTTTTGACCTTTGACCTTGTGTACATCATTTGATGTCAACCAATTTTTTTTCTCCTTTCACCCAATTTTGGGTACACATGTCTACCTTAATCAACACTAAAAATCTTGTTTTGGGTTAAGTTAGTATAGACACTACAGTCATTTCATTGGAGCATACCCACCTCCATTTTGACCAAGTACCCTTTTCCACCAGGGTCATTCCACATCAGGTGGACCAATTTTGGAAAAGTGCCCCACCTCACCATGTCAGATTTTGTTCTAACTTTGCTCACAGATTCCTTTAAGCCTTAAAGGAAGTTCTGCAAAGTGTTAGTTCCATATCTCTTGTGGTTCTGTCACTAGGGGTACTTTGTTCATTACATTGGGCGCCAAATTATTTGTGCCATTTTTAGCTAGTCAGCATTCACAGTAACAAATCCTTCTGCTCTGAAAATTTGCTCCTAGGGTCAAAATTTACTGTAGATTTCAAAACTCTCATTACTAGAGTTCTAGGAAGTACAGATTTTCCATAAAATATCCCCAAAGTAGGCTTCAAATTACATTTTGATTCCTGGGAAGCCACTTTTATAAAATTATAGCTCTGGATCTATTTGACTCTGAGCTTTTGTTAGAAACCAAGAAAGTACTGCCCATATGCTACAAAATGTTTCAATCCAGATCTTCCTACCTGTTCTAGTTGCTGAGTTATAAGGCATCAAAAATGGCCAAAATTAATGTGACAAAAATGTCCCATCTTTAAAACTGAAAATGATCATGTGGGATGGCTCGCACCATACTCTAACAAAAACCAATGAAAAGAGCATGTCCTGAAATACTAGGACCTAGTTTTTTATTTTGGTGTGTCTTGCTTTTTTGTAGGTCTAGTAGAGCTTTGAAATTTTGTTCCATATGATGTTTCTAGCATTATAATTGTTATTTCATTGGCACAATGTTTTTTTTTTCTTTTGTTCTTATTACCAATTATATAGTGCAGGACTAAGTGCTACGTGCTAGGCTATACATAATATTTTTATTTATGTTCAACAACATGCAATACATGACTATTATTGTTTTCAGATCAAAACTGAAAATGGCAGAATCATCAGATACTAGTAGTGTTCATGTGGGAGAACGCATGGAAAAGAAAACTGGAAGCTTGTACTATTGGAAATAAAGAGGGAACAGTGTGTCACCTGAAAACATATTCCAGAAAGTGTAGTTTGAAACTGTTCACAGAGCTGACAGTTCAGGAAAGACAATAGTTTTTCTTCAAACAGGAATAATAGTAGTAGTCCAATTTAAAGATGCATGCATAATGCATATGCTTGCACCATAAACAACTACTTTTGACCAAATATGAGTCTGCAGAAGCACTGTTGCAACCCATTTGAATATCATAAATCAACATTACCCCCAAAAAATCACTTCAGGCAATTGACATTGCAAGAGCTCAACTGTTGAAGGAAGACTGGCAAAGACATCAAGCCTGGAGAGAAACTGTCCTGATTGCAGGAAACAGAGGGCTGAAATACAAAGAATCAGTTCATCATCAAGTGAATCATTTGATCCACCAGAAGCACAAAAGCAGAAACTAGACACCAGCTGTTCAGCACTTGACATTTCCCCTGTAAAGCCACAAAAAGTGAGTGAGAGAGATTTACCAGGATATGTCAAAAGACAAGCACAAGAAGCTATTGGTGAGAAAATGGCAACTCTTACAGGGATTATGTGGGTGAAATGGAAGCTAGCACAAGTCAGCAGAGGTGCAGAAATTGTGAAGATTATGAAATACTGTTGGAAGAATTGAAAAGCCAAATGAAATTATCAGACAAAGAAAGGAAACTGCAGATTCTAGCTCTGGAGCCTGGTCTACACCACAAACAGAATAATAATTTGGAGTTTCTCTTCAAATGGTTAAAACAGCCAGGAAGTTGAAAGCAGTCAGGTATTCTTGCAATACCAGGAAAAAAGAAAGGAAAAACCACTGCCTGAGAAGTAGTAGTAAAAGTTCAAAAGTTTTATAAAGATGAAGAAAGAATGGGTGTCTGTCAGGATTGATAGAAAAAAAGCTTCAAAAACAAAAAAGACCACTGCTCAGCAATTTGAAAGAAATGTACATTGCTTACAAAGATCAAAATGGCCCTGAAATTGGCTTCTCTAAGTTCTGTGAACTTCGACCAAAGTGGTGTGTGACAGTTGATGTAGCAGGGGTACACAGTGTTTGTGTATGTACAATTCACCAAAAAGTGAAACTGATGTTGGCTGGAGCCGATATTCATGAGGATTACAAAACGCTGATGCAAAAATATGTTTGCAATTTGGAGTCAAAAGACTGTATGCTACAACAGTGTGAACTGTGCCCTGGAGCACCAGCACTAGATCACCTTTCAGTTATTTTTATAAAACAAGCAGAAATGGATCCACAAGAAATGATTGAATATAAACAATGGGTTCACACTGACAGGGACACCTTGATTATGAAACAGTTGTCAGTAGAGGATTTTATCACAGAAATGACTTCAAAAATTATCTTCCTTTGTGGTCATCATTACGTTTCAAATCACCAAAGTGCTCACCTGAAGTCCCTAAGAGGAGGAAATAAAACCTGAAGCAGCAATAATCTTAATGGATTTTGCAGAGAACTATTCTTTTGTGGTACAAGATGCAGTGCAAGGTTTTCACTAGGACAACAACCAAGCAACACTGCATCCTTTTGTAACGTTTCACAAACTTTCAGATGAAATTACAAGTGAATGTTTTTGTGTCATCAGTGACTGTCTGAAGATGATACTGTTGCAGTACATGTCTTTCTGAAGAAGTTGATTGGATTTCTGAAAGAAAATTTTTGAAGTAATCAAGCATATTCTTTACTTCAGTGATGGTGCTGCAGGCAAGTACAAAAACTACAAAAATTTCATGAACCTTTGTTGGCACAGCAAAGATTTTGGTGGGATAACAGCAGAATGGAACTTCTTTGCTACCAGCCATGGAAAATCAGCATGTGATGGTGTAGGGAGCACTGTGAAAAGATTGGCAGCTCGTGCCAGCTTGCAAAGACCAGTAACTGGTCAGATTCTCTCACCTACCAATCTCTCTGAATTTTGCCAAAAAGATGTGCATGGAATTACATTCTTTTTTGTTTCAACTGATGAAATAGAAGCACAGGAAATAAGATTTAATCATGGGCAAACAGTAGCTAGAACTCTAGAAAATAATCATTTTGTTCCAGTAAATGATAAACAGATTCAAGTTAGCCGAGTTTCAAGATCTACATGTTATTTTGTGGCCAATGTTGGAATATAGTGACATTGATCAACAACAGTTGAAACTGCAACCAGGCCAATATGTGGCATGCATTTGATGATGATTTGGGGTGGCTTTGAAACATTTGTGAAGTCTGTGAGGAAGAAAAAGATGCATTAATTACATTTATGCACCCTCATGGGCCAGCACAACAGTTTCAGTGGCCATCTAGAAAAGACTTTTTGGATTCCAGAGCAGCATATCTTGACAATTATTCCTGCTCCTACACCAAGTGCCATGGGAAGAGGGTACATGCTGCCAAGGAATACCTTGTCTACTATAGAAAATTTGTTTGAAAGCTTTGAAAAGGAGTTGCACAGTTTGATCCAGTTAGAGTGGCCGCTTGGTGATGGGGTTGCCAATTTCTCAAAAAACTGAAACAGACTCCTTTGTATTAATAAATTATCTCTATCTTTAATAGTTAATTAGAGAAATTGGCAGTGGCTTAGCCACCATGGACCAAGGCAGGAGTGCAAATAAATTAAATATAATGCTAGAAACATCACATAGAACAAGATTTCAAAGCTCTACTAGACCTACAAAAAGCAAGACACCAAAATAAAAAACTAGGCCCTAGTATTTCAGGACATGCTCTTTTAATTGGTTTTTGTTAGAGTATGGTGCGAGCTGTCCCACATCATTTTGAGTTTTAAAGATGGGACATTTTTGTCACAAATTAATTTTGGCCATTTTTGAGGCCTTATATCTCAGCAACTAGAACAGGTAGGAAGATCTGGATTGAAACATTTTGTAGCATATGGGCAGTACTTTCTTGGTTTCTAACAAAAGCTCACAGAGTCAAGTAGATCCAGATATAATTTTATAAAAGTGGCTTCCCAGGAATAAAAAATGTAATTTGAAGCCTACTTTGGGGATATTTTATGGAAAATCTATACTTCCTAGAGCTCTAGTAATCTGAGTTTTGAAATCTACACTAAGTTTTGACCCTAGAAGCAAATTTTCAGAGCAGAAGGATTTGTTACTGTGGAATGCTGACTAGCTAAAAATGGCACTCAATGTGATGGACAAAGTAGCCCATGCTCTTGGAGCCCTAGTGACAGAACCACAAGAGATATGGAACTAAAACATTGCAGAACTTCCTTTAAGGCTTAAAGGAATCTGTGAGCAAAGTTAGAACAAAATCTGACATGGTGAGGTGGGGACCACAGGTCCACTTGTTGTGGAATGACCCACCAAACTTTGGAACTGTTTGAGCTAGTGTTGAGAAAAATAATTAGATTTTTCTTACTGAGGTATATAGTGTCCGCTAATTTAAAAAAAAAAAAAAAAAATAAAAAATAAAAAATCTAATTATCCAGCCCTATTTTTTTTTTTTTTGTATATTTCAGAGAATTATATAATATAGGTAATTTAATTTACATAATTTATATAAACATTCAAAAGTGTGAAGAACTTCAAAACTGCTATCCAGTTTAAAGGTAAAGCTATGTACGTATATAAGTACCTTATACTAGGCTATAGGTACTACCCTATAGAATAAGTTCAGTTTTAAGAGTTAGATGAGTTTTAATAGAATTATTTAACTGTGTATTTATTCACTGTGTACAACAGTATGGACCCATGTGAAAATAAGCTTATTTAAACCTTGGAGCAAGATTTTTTTTGGCATCTGCATTTATTCCAATCTGTAAATCAAACTGCACATTTTTTCTTGTTGTAGACCTCTGAAACAAGATCAGTAGGTCCCAAATTTTATTTGTGCCATCTAAGCAAAAATAGCTTTTAACAGGGTTGGATACAATGAATAATTATAATTGTATTTTTAATTAATTGATCCTAATTTCTATTAATTGTAATTGATTCAAAATAAAATAAAAATAAAGGTAATTGATTTTTGAGCTATAACTGATGTAATTGATGTAATTGATCAATTAATGTCAATTGTTAAAAATTATACCCCTAGATCTGGCAGTCATACATCATCCCATGAAAATAAACCTTTGATAGTTTATTTAGTTATACTTAGATATATAGAATAGATAGTTATATTTGTGTAATTGTAATTGATTCAGACAAAATTAATTGTAATTGATCTTGTGAAGTACAATCTAACTAATTAACTTGAAGAAAAATAAAAAAATTTGAATCATTTCCATTTTGTGTAATTGAACCCAACCCTGGCTTTTAAGCTACATATGTTTTTTTTTCTTTTTAGATAAACATGGATTTCAGCAGTTTGAATATGGGCAGGTTCTATTGTGACCCATTTAAAAAAAAAAAAGGAAGTAAAAAAAGGCATTCGTGCATTGACTAAAAAATTTGATTGATCAAAATCCTGAATTGAAATTAACAAATAATCATAAAGCATGTGCCACCTGTCAAAAATATACTAGCAAATCATCCATCCCCAATGCCTGAATGTGAACCACTTGAAAAATTAATTGACTTCTATCATTCGCCAGATGAGTAGACAAATGCCAGGGTTGAAAGACTCTGTAAAAGGAGCTGATGGTAGGCGGGAAAGAAAAAAATAAAATATATTGTAAATACCTAATAATTGCCTTTAAATATAAAGTTATGTTGATGCCTCTTTCTTCATGGTTTCACCCAGCTAGACAAGAATCAGTTCTTATAACTCAATTGGTAAAAATAAAGGAATAGGTTATTTTAATATACATATTGAAAGGCAAATTGTCTTAAAAATAGCAGACATTATGGATCTCAGAATGGTACTTTTCTCAACTCTAGCTCAAACACTTCCAAAGAAACAGCAATCCAAAGTTTGGTGGAAAAAGGTACTTGGTCAAAATGGAGGTAGTGTATGGTCCACTGAAATGGCTGTAGCATCTATATTAACTTAACACTAAAAATCTTGTTCTAGGTTAAGGTAGACATGTGTACCCAAAATTGGGTGAAAGGAGGAAAAAATTGGTTGTGACATCAAATGACTTACACAAGGTCAAAAGGTCAAAAGGTCAAAAATAACTCTTTTTTTATCAATGAGGTAAAATATGAATAGAAACAAAGTTGTAGATCTGCTTAAGCGCTTTAAAATAGTGTTTAAATGGTATCTGTAAGTCCAATAGGAGCCGAGATATTTCATGTTGAAATATGGTATGACCTTGGAAATTGACAACTTTTTTTTTTTACAAAATTTGAATGGCCATATCTCCAGAACCATATGACCTAGTGTTGAAACAAGCATCATTCTGTTTTTCTCACCGAGATCTATAAGTGTACGAATTTTCAAAAAAAAAAATCTGATGGTCACATTTTTTTCAACCCAAAATTCTATTGAACTGACATGGAATGACCCCTTTCCAGGTCCTAAATTCATTATGGGGCACCCATGCCTGGTTAGGTTAATTGAATGCCCTTGACAATTGGTTAGGTTAAGTTGTGTTAGTTTTAATATCACAACTTAATCTAACCAATTGTCAAGGGCATACAGCTGACTTAACCAGGCATTCAATTAACCTTTGTGGTATCCAACACCATAAGCAATTACACCCAGAAAAGTAAGGTTGGGTTATTATCAGGACCCAGAAAGGCAAGTAGTACTAGGTTAAATTAGGTTACTTTTGCTGTGAATATTACTTATGAAAATAGGTTTTTCTGGTGGGGCATTCCATGACAGATCAACCAAAAAAAAAAAATAAAAAGACCACTCTGACTCGGACTTGGGTGAAAATTGGTATATAGTTTGTGCTCCAAATCCACTGGTTCAAACAAAAAAGTTCTATGGCTAATGGTTTTTAAGTTATTGGCCACCCCCTTTACCGTGCCCACTTTGACAGGCAATATCTCCCATCCAGTTAATCATAAACTGATCATCATATACATTTTTGGAATCAGCAAGCCTAGATCTATCCAATGATACTAATTTTAGTTTTGTTAAACAATTTTCAAAACTTTACTCCCCATCTCCCCCATTTGCTTGACTTCCTACCCCACTGGGCATTAAAACCACCCAGTTTTTTTTATGAATTAAACTTTATTTATCAACCATAATATGAAAATAATAAAAAGGGTGGGTATCATGTTAGAAGTCAGTTTAAATAATAAAAAATTTATTTTTAATCATTTTTCCTATCATCATAAATCAGTAGTAGTAGTATTGTTTTATTAAAATCAGATTTACTTTTTATATTTTTTTAAATTTAATCTCAAAAAGTATTCTTTTTCAGGCAACTACTTTTTTCCAGTTTGAAATAATTAAAACATTTAATTCCTGTTTGTAATATCTCATCATTACACACATGAATTCTAGTCCGATTATACCTCAGTCTGTTTGCACAGCATTCATAATGTGAACATGTCATTGAGTACAAGATTACGGGTGTAATAAAAAAAATAAATAAAAAAAGTGGTGAAATACTGTGAAGACACTTTCAAAAAAACAGTGTCTACAGATTTAAAAACTAAGTGAAGCACTTTATAATGCTTGTCAAGGCAAACTATCACCAAATACAATATTGTGTTCTGTCAAACTACTGACCAAAACTCCAGAATTATTATTTACAATGAAAGTTTTCCAATCATCAGATATTGACAGTACAAGTGAAAATACAACAGAAACAGATTTGTCATGTGAAGATGCAATAGCAGACATTTCACATGTTCTAACAAATCCTGATGCGACTCCAGTTAAAATCTGTAAGTATTTTTTAAAGTAATTTCAATCACTCATTAATTCTCAATTTTTAATATTTTTATTTAAATTTTAATTTAATGGCTATAATGTCAATAGAAATGACAATGTATATATGGTAGCTATTATACAGTATTTCAATATTTCAGATGGTTTGAGTACCTCAAGAAAACAATTAAAGGGTCTGCAGCAAGCATTGGAAAAGGCACACAGTTCTCTGAAGAGCACTTGAAGCGAGTTTATCAACAGAGATTCAAAGCCCAACAAAAACTCCAAAACTTGATTCCGAAGTGAAAAGGTAACAAGTATCTCTCTTTATTTTGAATTCTCTCTAATTAATCATTTTTGTAGACATAGCATTAAATACTTCTATTTTTCAGATACCATCATCTCATGCAAGAATTGGTGGAGGCTTTTCATTCTACTGATAGTTATGATAAAAAACTTCAAATATGGAGCATTTCTCCAAATACTATCACAGAAACCAGCGCAAACATTTCAAACAATGCCCATCTGCTCACCCACCACTCTGCAAAAAATTTATAAATGATGGTAATGGCATTTCTGGATGTAGATCCAATGCAAGATGCCTCTATTTTCATCCTCAAATTTGCCAGAGATCATGGTGGGATAGTAGTAGTTTTAAAGAGAACTGCAATTTGGCCCACCTGAAGGGAACAATCTAAATGCAATATAGTGACATCCAGAAACAGATACTGATGTTAGAACTTAAAATAAAGGAGTCAACCATAAGAGAATATTGATAATGAACACAAATCTATTGGCACTATAAAAGAAAACAGCAAATTCTTCTTTAGCTATGCTAAGTGCAAAGCAGTTATCAAAACGAGCATTGGCCCATTGCTTGCTAAAGATGGACTAACTTGCATCTAATTAGGGGTGCACTGGATATGATATCTAGCCAGATATTGCAAAATATCCAGTATCCAGCTGGATATAGGCAAAGACATTAGAAAATTAACACCTGTATGAAAATCTGCCATATGACAACACATTACAAATAATATTTTATATACAAAAAAAAAGAGATAGCCCTCTGGGGCCCACCCTTAAACCAGTCCAGCAACACTTTTTATACTGATGACTAGGGCGGTCAAAAGTCAATAAAGTCAAATTGTTTCCTATGGGGCACTTTCCGCTGAAACGACTGAAAATGCAATAAAAACACCTGTAGGGGGTATATTACCAAAGTTAATAGGTCAATCAAAAGTCAACTTTTACCTGTTAGGTCAAAAAGTAGCAATGAGGTAAATAAAGTCAATTTTTTGGAATAAATAATTAAAATAACTAAAAATTGGCATCGTTTTGATTAACTGGCAACTTCGCTGCTCGTATTTGTCTTATTCAGTTATGTCCGTTCTGGTTTTGGATGTGGTTGTGTTGTATACTGTCAGATTTGTTGTGTTGTGGTCAAGCATGACAAATCCTTTTTTGTGGATAAACATCGCTCTACCCAAGAGCACCAGCGTGGTATAGACCAAAATGTGGGAAATGAAAAGACGCAAACCCTTTTAAAGTACAAGTCTTCAGATTTTCAGTAAGGATCGCAATTTTTTGCCAGAAAATGTCGGCAAATACTTCATAATTTACCACAATCGGTCAACTGATGTAGAAGAGCAAGAATAAGTAATTAAAGTATCGTTTTTATTATTGAAAGTAAAGGCAACTTTATAAGTCAATTTTTTCAATTCGTAAGGTCAACTTTCTTAATTTTTTCGGTCAACTTTTGACTGCCCTACTGATGACACGAATAAATAAAACAAACATCTGTCCATCCTTAATGATTACAGTTCCATTAATATAATCAGAGCTTTTTATAAAAATGTCCAGGCATTAAATTTTTTAAAGAGTAAAATATTGCTAGACCCCTGGCACTTGCTTTCCATTCTTTTTTCTCCTTTTTTTCAAAACAATACATTGAATACAATATAAAATGCCTGGAGTGAAATCAATGAATGGAGTGCAGTATTGTGTAGGTCAGATGCTGCCATTCAGCCTGGAGGTCTTCAGAACAAAAAAAATAACCAGTGATTTATAACTTTTTTCCATTATGGTGCAGAAACGAGAGTATTTCTCCTCTTAGGCAATATTCAGGATCGCCTTGCTTCATAGATATTTCAATATTCAGAAAACATTCTCTGAAAATATAGAGGATGCGGGTGTGCAGAGAAGCTTTGAAACAATAGTTTTAAGGAGAGGAAATTGGTCCTCCTGCTTCCAAATTTGAACTGGACAGCATTTCCTATCTACAAGAGGTTCAGATGCATATTTGTCTAACTTCCCTGCAATCAGTAGAACATCAGCACTTTTTTCAACCTTTCTTCTCTTGTAACTTACTTCCCCAGATTGCTCTCCTTTTGTGATCTCCATAAAACATGCTTCAAGAATGTCCTCTTCATCTTTCCTCTTTTGCATAGGAGAACTGGAATTTGAGCCGCTTTCACTTCCACTTTCATCAGAATCATTACCATCATCATTTTCAATACCTATGGCTTCTTCAATCAGCCAGGATTTAGCCTGCTCTTTTAGATCTTGTTGAAAGAAAGACAACTTATATCGCGGATATATAGCAGTTGCAGTCACATAAGCCCTGTTTTTCATTATGTTCAAAGACTTCCCATCATTACTCTCCAACAAGAAACACGATTGAAGAGAAGTCAGGAGTTCTCTCTCTGTCGTTTGAACACCTTGGTCATCATGGCCAATCTTTGTAAAATACAAATGCTTAGTATTACAGAAGACAAAGTTGATTTTTCTGAACTCATTTCCTGAGTTAGTTGGAAGAATGATTTTAATATTTTAAGGAGATTTCGTATCAGTGTCCACTCAAAGGATGTGATGGTAGGTAATTCACTACAATCAGCCAAATACATTTGCACTGGAATTTTTAATTTTAATAATCTTTCCAGCATCAAATATGCACTGTCCCAACGTGTTGGGACATCTTGAACCAATAGGAGTGGCTCAAGATTTTGCTGCACTTGAATGCGTTTGAAATTGTTACAGGCCAAAGGAGAATGATTAGAGTTGCAAGGCAGTGACTTTTTGCAAGGATATCAATTACACTCCTCTGAACCATAATTGAGTCACTAATAACCAGTTGGAGTAAATGAATGCTGCAGTGTATTGAAGGTATTTCAGCCAGGTCACTACCAAGAGCCATATTACTAGCTCCATCCCTCACCAATAAATTCCTCTTATTTGCATCAAGATCCCAACTATCCCACATAGAGCGAAACTTTTCAGATATACTCTTGCCAGTACGCGACCCTGAGAAATGACACACATGTAGCACAGCATCATATCTTTCAAAATCTTTACCTATCCAGTGACCCAATAATATAAAACTGAGGTTGTGCAATGTGCATATATCTGAAAAAAAAAGCTGACATGCTTTACTTCTTCCAGCTTCTAAGCAATTTTAGACTTTCACTCATTATAAAGATGAGGAATTATAGTATCAGAGAAATACCTTCTGCTGGGTAAGATATCTGGGTTGGAGGTAGGCCATTAGATCAATAAAACAATCATCTTCAACTAAAGTAAATGGCTGGTTGTCCAAAGCCATCATGCCAATTTTATGGTGAATCATCACAGACCTGGGGTCATTATGTCCCATATTTTTTTAGATGAAAAGCTTTCCTCTATTGATATCTGCCTACTTATTTGGTCAATTTTCTTTTCTTTCAGAGTACTACCAGTAGAAGTTGATGGTCTAGCCCGTATCCTATCTATGCCTATTTCCTTTGATTCAGTCACAGCTATTCTTTTTTCATAATTTTTGTTTTTGGCTTCGGCATACTCTTTTGGGTGATTAATCTTCAAATGATTATGAAGAGGTGTGCTAAAAGACTTTTGGCCACCTTTCTCCCTCCAACATTTGATAATCTTTTGGCAAATATTACTTTGCAATGATACCACTAGGATCATTTATTGCATACAGTGACCACACAGAACTTGTCATGATTAATACTTAATAGTTTAATACAACACAAGAACCTGAAAGAACAAAAACATCTGAATATACTTAAATTATTATTTATCTTATATTTTGGGGGGTGCTTGCCCCCAATTCAAAACAAAACATAGCAATGCGAGTGTAAAAATAATATAGTACCTAATAACATCCAGCTGGATAGATATGGGCATATCCAGTATCCAACCAGATATGAATTTATATGAAAAATTCATATCTGGTGCACCCCTACATCTAATCCACAGGAGGCAAACATTCTACAATCTCAATATGCTTTAAGCTGGAGTACCCCTGTAGTAGCTAAGAAAATAAAAACCAACATTTTTTGATAAAGAAAATGACCAAGACAGACCATTATTGGAAGATATACAAATAACCACTAGATATACAACAGGCAATAACAGAGCTACCAGGGAGTTCAGCCCCTGGTCCAGATGGAATTGGAGCCAAGATTCTTAAGGAATGCAAACATACTTTATCTCTGCCTTTGAAAATCCTGTGGAGATCCTCACTAGACACCAGTAGAATATCACCAATCATGAAACAAGCAAATATTGTCCCAATCTACAAAGGAGGCAAAAGAAAGGAAGCCAAGAACTATAGACCCATATTCTTGACTTCCCATATCAAAATACTTGAGAAAGTCCTGAAAAGTCACATTGTCAATTTTATAGAAAATGAACATCTCTTAAGACTTTCAACATGGCTTCAGACAAGAGATCCTGCCTTACTGAACTTATAGACCATTGCAATACAATCCTACAATATTTGGGAGAAACCCACAATGTTGATGTCATCTATCTAGACTTTGCAAAAGCTTTTGACAAGGTTGACCATGGTATATTATTCCATAAACTAAAAGTACTCGGTATTTGTGGGAAAATAGGAAAATTGACCCACGCCTTTCTCTCTGACAGAAAACAAATGAATTGTAAAGGGAGCAACATCTATAGAAAAAAGTGATTAGTGGAATGCCACAAGGTACAGTACTGGGACCAATTCTATTCATTATTAACCCTAAATAATATAAACTGTAACCTAGGAAGCTCTTTCCTGTCATTTGTGGATGATACCAGAATAAGAAGATCAATTACAGAAAAAGTGTGTAGAGCTATAAAAAGATCTACAAACTATATATTATGGGCAGATGCAAACAATATGGCCTTCATATGAAAATAAAAACCCACTCTAATAGACAGGAGTTTATTTCCACGACAGTTTTAACACCCACTGGCATCCTCCTCAGGTGGATACAGAAACACGAATGAACCAAAACAAGAGGGAAAAACAGTCCAGGGACCGACCGTTAAGAAATTCGCACCTAGGTTAGATCCCATTCTCCAGACACCAGAAGGGCATTTTCATTAAGTACATTCGCGCAAATTTAAAACTATCTTCCTGTTCTAAACATACAGATTCTATTATATTTTTCTTACATAATTATCGAATTTATTATTAATTTTATTACCTTTAATATTGCATAATTATTTATTACAAAAATTATAAATTTATTATTACATTGGTTATTACATTATTGTTTATTATACAGAACTTATAAACCAAAAAACGAATGAACAAAGCCGATTAGGAAACAATCCAGAGAAATTTGCACCTAGGTTAGATACCATTCTCCCAACACTGGAAGGGCATTTTATTACAGGGTCCGCTTATAAGTACATTCCCACAAATTAAAACTATCTTCTTGTTCTATACATACAGATTCTAATATTTTGACATAACTACTGCATTTATTATTAAATTTACATTTTTTTAACATTTATTATTACCTTTACCCTAATTATTAAATTTATAATATTACCTTTATTATTACATCTATTGCATTTATATTTATTTCCACATTTATTACTTCCATTATTACATTTACTAAAGGCGAGTAAGGAAACATTCCAATCCAGACATATTTAACACTTACGCTGCTCCCATCCTCATATGATGCTCAGGAAGTTTGTCGGAAGAATGCTCCCAGCATCATATGATGATCGCATTATTTTTTTTGTGTTTTTGCACAAAATCCCAATAAAAATAAATGATTTTGCATTTTAATGCTATTGATGACTCAGATATATTCATAAACCATCCGCAACAAACACACACATGCATGCATGTACACATATGCACACATGTACACAAACAAGCAAGTATTATGCTTACATTTGAGTTTTGAAGAATCTATGACTCAGATATATTCATAAACCATCCGCAATGCACGCGCGCACACACACGCGCACACACACACACACATGTATGCATATGCGCACATGTACACATAAACGAGCAAGTATTATACTTACATTTGAGTTTTGAAGAATATACATTTTATTTGTCCTCTTGAAAAATAATTTTTTATTCCTTTTCAAAAATAACTCCTCATAAAATAATTGTTCATGAAATAAATATTATTTTGATAAATCTACACTTTCCATTATACTTATTTACAACATTGTTTTACACTTTTACTGAATTTAGTATTTAGTAGTTGGCATGGGTGTGGTAGAGAACAAAGCACTCAAGGCACAATGCAACTTTGCATTCCCGGACACCAAGTAGAACTTTTCTAACATGTTTTTCTCTGTGTTGTATGTGAGCATACATGACATTGTCGTTGACCTACAGGTCGAGATGGTGTTGGCGGAACTTGTTCCAGGTGATGCTTTTCAATGTAATTAGCTGAGAGAAGTCTGTCAGGAGCATTTGGTCTCACACTTTGTCTTCCAGGATGTGGGGATGTTATTTGAGCATACTTCGTGAGTAGTTGAGAGACTAATGTAAGATTGAATTCTCTCATTGAAATCTGCTTTTTCATAGTTTTTTTTGTAGAGTACAAAGGAATTGTAGAGAGAAATATCCAAAAGATGAAAGAATACCTTCTTATACCACTTCACAGTTTTCCTAACGCATTCTACGCTGCTAATTTGCATATCAAATTTGTCCACCAGACGCATATTTTTGTTATAGTCCACAACAGCATCTGGTTTGAATTTTATTTCATTTGTTCGACGATCAACCTTTCCTGAGTCAATCATACTTCCACTATGAATTGTTGTTAGCATATGCACATCTCTTTTATCAGTCCATTTTAGTGCTAATAAAGGTTTTGATTCCATCAGATGGCACTCTCCTTTTCTACTTGGGTGAAACTTGGGCATGTTTTTTCTATTTACCTTTACAGTTCCACAAGATCCTGTTTTATTTACATGCAGATATTTGCATAGTAATGGGCTCGTATACCAGTTGTCAGTATACAGAATGTGGCCTTTATTCAAATATTTAGCTAAAAGTGTCTTTACAATCGCTCCAGAATGTCCTAGTGGATCATTTGCAGGATAATCTATGTCTGATCCAGTGTAAATGATGAAATCCAAGACAAATCCAGTTTCACAATCGCAAAGGATAAAAAATTTCACTCCAAATCTATGACGCTTGGAGGGTATGTATTGTCAAAAAATTACCCTCCCTCTGAAAAGTACGAGAGATTCATCAATAACTAATTTTTGTCCTGGATTGTAAATATTTGAAAACTTTGACTTCATATGAGTTATACAGTGTCTGATTTTTACAAGACGATCATTTGGCTGATTTGGAGGAATTGAATTGTCTGTGAAATGCAGAAATCTCATGAGTAATAAATATCGATCTCTTGACATATACTTGCGAAAGGAAGGTGTTTCAGTCAAGGAGTCTGAACCCTAGTAATCCTGCAGTCTATGTTTATTTATGTGTGGCATGAGCATTGTTAGAGCAAAAAAGACACAGTTCATCATTTTTTGTATCATGCCATCGTTGCATCCTGGAAGATTGAGATGGGCCTAATCTTCTTTTCTCATATTGATAAAACTAATTTGTTTGTCCCACTATATTTTGCATCATAACATTGTCAAAGAAATACTCAAAAAAATTTATTTCTGAACTTGCTTCATTTAGATTGCAACCTTGTTGAAGTCCTACATTTTCTTCAAAGCGATATCTGTTAGACTGGCAACGTTGCACACTTTGCCATGAAAATGAACTATTACTACTTGCTGTAATATCATCTCCATTGTCACTTATATCAGTTTCACTATAATCACTTTCACACTCACTACTTCCAGAGCTTATTGCATCTAACACAGCTATTATTGGTTCACAACTTTCCAGTCTTTGTTTTTTAGCTGCCATAGCGCACGTTTCATTCCCCCAATTTCTCATGCAAGACTGAACATAAACGCTTGAAAACGTAAATTTTCATAAAATTCTACTTAACCATATTCCCAAGTTACCCACTAAATTCTATTTATTTTGTAAGAGAATCTTTATTTATTAAGGGAAACAAAAATAATTTAGCAAAATGGTGCTTGACTTGATTTATTTTACGTTAACAAATGGGTAAATTTCCCAATTTTTTTGCGCACAGGTGGAAAGTACACGGTCAGGAATTGCGCATCCGAAGGGTTAAGAAATTCACACTTAGGTTCGAACATGTTCCCACGACTCTAAGGGATTTTTTGAGCAAGAATCTCATTAAAGGGTCTAACTTATAAGTACCTTCGCACAAATTAAAATTATCTACTTTTTCTATACACACATATTCTATTATTTTTCTTTTGACATAATTATTACATTTATAAAGTACCTTACTTGATTCCCAATCTATAGCATGATTATTTTGGCTGGCGTGATAAAAAAATGGCATTATTAGTATTACAACTTCTGAAGGCATATTTGTGTTCTTTAATACGGGTTTCAATATTTCTTCCAGTTTCTCCCACGTATACTAAATCACAACTTTTACAGGGAATGCTGTAGACACAGGCTTGTTCCTCTTTTGCAACGTTATTCCTAACCAATTTACTTTTCACGGTAGACGAATATTTGAACGCCAAAGCAAACTTAAAATCTTTCATCAATGGTTTTACTCTTTCTAAGCCGGCAACGTAAGGCACTCACATATTGTTTTTGTTAACTGAAGGTTCCTGAGGTGCATAAAGAGATTTTCTGGCTTTAAAATACACCTTTCTGATAAACCACTCAGGATATTTTAAATCCTTAAAAATGTTCCAAATCTTTGAATTTTCCGGGTCCAGCAAATGTGGGCTACAAGTCCTGAGTGCTCTTAGAAACATGGAAGAAATAATTGAGCTTTTAACCCCTTCATCATATGAAAAATAATGAATGTACGAATTACAATGAGTAGGTTTTCTATAGACCGTGAAATTGGGCTTTCCGCTTTCGTTAATGACCAAAACATCTAGAAAAGGTAATTGTTTGTCATTCTCCCATTCATATTTAAATTTAATAGAGGGAACAAGATTATTTAATGACTGAAAGAAAGTGTCAAAGTTGTTCCAGTGGTCAGGCCAAAATGAGAAAATATCTACATAACGAAACCAAATTAGATTCCTGGGACATTGTTTGCAACAATTCCGACTCATAATATTCCATGTATAATGTACTCAGTATTGGGGATAAAGGGGACCCCATTCCCATACCAAAACGTTGCAAATAAAATTCTTCACCGAAGGAGAAGGCATTATTGGTGACACAGTTTTATCAGTTCTAAAAATACAGATGTGGGCATGCCTAGCTCTACGTTACATGTTGGCAATTTTCTATCTAAAAAACTAAGTACATCATCAATGGGAACTTTCGTAAACAAGGACTAAACGTCAAAACTGATCATTCTTCCCCGTTTTAAATCTAAGGGCATAACTTTGTTAATAAAGTCACAGGAATTAGTGATGTGCAAGCCTGAAAATTTACCAACTAATGTGGATAATTTATCTGCAAGAAATTTAGATAACCTGTAACTAAAGGAACCCCTGTGTGAAATAATGGGACGGAGTGGTATATTAATCTTATGGGTTTTGGGTAGGCCGTAAATGTGGGGGAGTTTGGGGTTAATCTGTAGAAATCTCTTAGGATCAATCGCCGGGACATCTTTTAATAAGTTCCTGATGCTTTTGTTGAATTCGGCAGAAAGACGCTTTAGGGGGGACGATCTCACTTTGGCGTAGGTGAATTCATCACTAAGTAACGCTTCCATTTTTTGTTTATAATCACACTTGTCCAAAATAACCACAGTGTTACTTTTGTCCGCTTTAGTGACAAATATTGCTTCATTCTTCCTGAGCTTGTCTAAAGCTAACCGGAATCTTTTGGGAATAGAGTCCAATGAGTTGAAATGTTCCAGAAACTTGCTCAGAATCAAACCATGTATAATAAACAATAATGTAATAACCAATGTAATAATAAATTTATAATTTCTGTAATAAATAATTATGCAATATTAAAGGTAATAAAATTAATAATAAATTCAAATAATTATGTAAGAAAAATATAATAGAATCTGTATGTTTAGAACAGGAAGATAGTTTTAAATTTGCGCGAATGTACTTAATGAAAATGCCCTTCCAGTGTCAGGAGAATGGGATCTAACCTAGGTGCGAATTTCTTAACAGTCGGTCCCTGGACTGTTTTTCCATCTTGTTTTGGTTCATTCGTGTTTCTGTATCCACCCGAGGAGGATGCCAGTGGGTGTCGAAACTGTCGTGGAAATAAACACTGTCTATTAGAGTGGGTTTTTATTTTCATATTTTGACCTTCACGTAGAAAAAAGAAGTTTTTTGCATTTAATATGGCCTTCAATGAAGACAAATTTGAACTAATTAAGTATGGACCAAATAAATACCTGAAAGAACAATTCAACTACACTGGACCCACAGGAAAAGATAGTACAAACTGATCATGTAAGGGATCTAGGGCTTATATTATCTGAAGATGTAACATTCAACAGGCACATTGACAAAGTAACTTCTTCATGCAAACTAATAGGATATATATATATTGAGAACATTCAGAACTAGGGACAGTATGACCATGCTTACCCTGTGGAAATAACTTTCTTCCACACACTGCCTACTGTTCTCAATTATGGTTTCCTCATAAACAGAATGAATTGCAAAAAACTGAGGGCCTACAAAGAACCTTTACCTCATATTAAACAACCTGATGGGCAACAGGTGAGTAAAAACAAATTAAACTACTGGGATAGGCTCAGAGACCTTGACCTTTATTCTAGAGAAAGGAGGTTTGAGATATACATCCTAATCTACACCTGGAAAATTCTAGAAGGGCTTTTAGTTGCCCCAATACCAAACCAAGTATGCCCACCTTGACAAGAACTGGCAGAATGTGTCAAAAACATCACCTCCCACCAAACAGTCTGAGAAGGATTCAAACCCTTCAATATAATAGTATCTCTAGGGAGGGTTCTCACCTGTTTAACTCCTTGCCTCAGTACCTTGCAGTCCCAGTAGATACTTTTAAAAAACACTTAGACATGTTTTTGGCCAACATACCCGACCAACCCACAGTGCCAGGGTATTCCTCTGCCAGACCAGCCCCGACAAATTCAGTAGTGGACCAAATCGTATGGCAGGAGCAAGAGAAAAGAAGGGTGGCAACTCCATCATGGCCCCACCTCAGGAGGCACTGAGTAGATTTCGTGGGAGCAGCACACCCTCGAGGCAGAAGCAATTCAAGGTAAATACTGCTTTCTTTCACCTGACACCAAACATAATACAACCATGGTCTACTCATTTTTAAAATGCCCTCATTCCAGACAAAAGTTTCATCCTCACATTAACAAGTTACATTATTTTACTGATGGATGTGCAGGCCAATATAAGAATCAATTCAACTTTGTCAATATATGCACACACACACACACACACACACACAGATGACTTGGGCTTTGTGTGAGTGGCATTTTTTTTTGCCACAAGTCATGGCAAAAGCGCTTGTGATGGAATTGGTGGAACAGTCAAGAGAGCTGTAGACAGACCAAGCTTGGCAAAGAACTTTCAATGATCAAATCATAACACCAGAGGCAATGTTTTTTACAATTAAGGGGTTAAACCTGAAGAAATAGAAAAAAAGGCAAAATTCCTAAACAAAAGGTTTGAAAATAGTATCCAACTAATTAGAACCCAAAAGTTTCACTAATTTGTACCAGTTAGTGCCACAAAAATTAAAGCCTTTGAATTACAGTATCTTCTGATCATTAAGGTGAGTAGAGGTTAATTGTGAAGAGTGCCACTAATGCAAATAAAAATAAAGATTCAATCATTCTGCACTCCAAAATTGGGGAATACATAGTTTGCTCCTACAATAACTCTCAATGGCTGGGGCTTGTACTAAAGTACAATGAAGAGTTTGATGACTAAGATAGATTTTTTAAACCCATCTGGATTTAGCAGATAATATTAATTTAGTGATGCACCAGAGGCAGATTTTGGCTGTAGGCTGAAGGGCTGGAACCTCCTGATTAATGTTTTTTCCTCCAGCTGGAGGTTCTAGCCAATTGATTAATGTGTGTGTGTGTGTGTGTGTGTGTGTGTGTGTGTGTGTGTGTGTGTGTGTGTAGTTCACAAGCATAGGGAAAATTTAGCATCTGAGATTTCACTTTTGGGTCATTGTTGCTTTTGTTCCTACACTTAGTGTGAATAACTGAAGTATGGTTGGTCTACGGTGTCGTTAAGAGGTCGCTCAATCATGCATGACGTCTCTCACTAATGACTGATTACTATAATAGTATGACTAAATTTGGCTTCTTTAGGAATGTGTAGAAATGCCGCTGAAGCAATCAAAAACACGGTCTAGCAGTGAGGTGTGGTTACTAGGGAAGGTGGAGAAGTTAACTAGGGTAGGACTCCCTACCAAGCTTCAAGTCCTCCATAAATTCATGTTCCACCATCTGGAGGAGAGGAAGACAGAATATAACAGTGCGGTGATGACCATTGAAGCTTTGATCCCATTTTGGACAAAAGCAAACGTTCCAATGACGGGTATCAGATACACTGAGAAGCAGCTCCTGAAACTGTACGAGCAATACAAAGGGCTGAAGAAGAACCGCACAAAGAATTTCCCATCCTACAGAATGGAGGACATATTTTGCGGAGAGCTTGATGATGTGTTCAATCTTTCACGTCATGATGCCCTTGAGACCATGATGAATGAGGCGTACAAGAACTTCCTTGTCCCTCAGCTCAATAATCCTACTTCCTCCAGCTTTGGCCCGATTGACAAGAAAATGGCTGACCAACAACCGAGGAAAAGGATTCGGTGTGAGGCGGAGATGAACTGAGAGAAGGCCAAGCACGAGGCGGATGCGAGATGGTCCTAGGGAGAACTGGAGGCTTCTAGTTCAAGCACATCTGAATCATCAGATTCAGATACTGTAGTTTTATGGAGTCAGCACAAAAATATTCCATTCCTAAGTAGGGATGTGCCAGATACCACTATCCGGCAGGATAACAGCTATTATCCAGTATCCTGTATCCGGCTGGATATTTATGATAGTCTTTTTTGTAATGGGAATACCATCTGGGCCCACCCCTTTCCAATCTTAGCTTGCATAGCCTTTAGCTAGCAAAAGTTGAATATAGTTGTACAAAAATCTAAAATTAAAATAATTGATAAATAAGCATGTACCACTACTAGTATGTAACTATATTAACACTGCTAAAAAGGCAAAATGTTTGGTCCAGCTAAAAGTGTGACGCATAGCTAAGATCCTAGCTTCCCTTACTTTTTATTTTTTTATATATATTGCAAATTACAATATGAAAAAATATGAATTAGTGAAACCTTTTATTAAGATTTGAGATATAAAAATAAAACAGCCTAATCAAATATACCAGTAAGGTAAGTGAAATTATTAAAATAGCAAAACCTTAAAAAGTAAAAACTCGCATTAAACAATAAAAATTAATACTATGTTCAAGACACTAGATTCACAAGTTTAAATCAAATTTTCGTCCATTGTGATGGATAAAAAGAAGCATCTCCCCTCACTTTGGTAGCAAAGTACTTTTTTCTTCAAAAATATTTCCGTATTCGGAAAACATTCTTTCTGAGAAAACTGAAGATGCTGGTGTCACTAGCCATTTTAGAGCAATTTTCTTGAGATAGAAAGGATTCTTCATTTTTCCAAATTTCAAGTGGAGATAGTCATCTATCTGATATGGTTTTTTTCGCATATTGCTCAATTTCCTCTGCTATTTCTGCGAATGAAGCCATCTTGCAGCTTTTTTTAAACTTTTTCTCACCAGGTATCTTTTCTGAATTTTCTTGTGTTAGTTCCCTGAAACAAGCAGAGAGTGGATCATCATCAAACTTTTTGCCTTTTTTTCTTCCTGTTGAGGAGGAAGAAGAATTAGAATTGTCACTGTTGTGAGCCTGTTCTTCAAAATATTCATCTCTAATTTTCTCTAGGTTGTTTATTTCATTTATTTCTTCAATTAACCATGTCTTAATATTTTCCTTTTGTTGATCTTTGAAAAACAAAAATTTAAATCGTGGATCGCAATGACTTCAACAGTGCATCTTTTGTAGTTTGGACTCCTTGATCATCCTGGCCAATTTTTGAATGAAACCTTTCAAGCGCGCACATGTTTGGGATAACAGTAGAGAGTAAACTATATTCTGCACTCATTTCTTGGGTGAGATTAAAAAATGGCTGTAAAAGCTTTAAAAGATTTTCAATCAAGTGCCACTCAGATGAAATAAGTAGTTCACTATGATCAGCAAGGTATATTTGAAATGATTTTTTCAACTTAACCATACGTTCTAGCATCAAATAAGATGAGTTCCAGCGCATTAAAACATCTTGTACCAATAGAAGAGGAACATGACCCTGTTGTGTTTGGAGAGCTTTAAATTCAGAAGTAGCCAGTGGGGAGTAGTTAAAATGTGTCACTAAACATCGACACTTTGCCAAAAGATCTTTTATAGATCGTTGAGCCATTAATGCATCATTCACCACTAGCTGTAGCAAATAAATTGAACAGTGAACAGAAGGTATTTCCACAAGGTCACATCCCAAAGCTATGTTAGAAGCTCCATCTCTGACCAATATATTACGCCTTGATCTGTCAATATTCCATGATTGCCACAGATTGCAATTTGTCCGCTATATTAATTCCTGTATGTGATCCTGAAAAATGAGCTGAATGCAATACTGCATTACAATGAGTGTAGTCATTCATGATCCAATGACCTGACAAGGAAATGAATGATTCATTTGAAGAAGAGCAGGTCCAAATATCGGAAGTGAAGCTAATGTATTTCCCTTCTTTCAATTTATTCATAACAATTTCTTTGAGTTCTTCATAGATTTTGGGTATGACTTTCTGAAAAATATGTTCGATTTGGTAGCAAATACCTTGGCTGTACGTGGGCCATCAGTCCTATAAAGCCATCTTGTTCAACTAAAAGGATGGTTGTCCAATGCCATCATTAATCCTATCTTTTTATGTAAAGCTTGAGCTTTTGAGTCATTTATATCCCATATTTTCTTAAAGGAAAAACTTTCTTCTAACATGAGTTGCTTTTCCATGGCAACTAATTTTTTCTCCTTCGGAGCCACTGAGGTGGTTGCTATAGGTTGATTTTAATTTTCAGATGATTTGTTAAGTTGAGACATTTCTTTATATTCTTTTGAATGCAGCATCTTTGCATGATTGTGCAAAAGTTTTGTGCTATAGCACCTAACACCCAATTTCTCTGATCCCCTTTTAATCTGTTTGGAAGATAGGAAGCAAATAGCTATCATTGGATTAGTCTCATGTATTGTAAATATTTTCCAAATAAAACTAGCCATTTTAGGGAGTAAATAATGTTAAAATATTGCTGTAAGCTTGTAACTAATACTAACTAGCTATATAGCTATATGATTTAGGCAATGAAACAATCCTGAAAAGGATAAAATATAGGTAATTAGTAGTTATTGAAAGATAGCTATAATTTACATCAAATAGTGATTAAAATTTGATAGTATAGTCAATTAGTCAAGTAATAGCTAAATAATAATATATAAAAAATTATGAATTATTTGAATGATATTATCCAGTATCTGGCCAAATATCCAGCTGGATATTTTTTTTTATTATCCGGCTGGATAGTAAAAAATACTATCCGGCACACCCCTACTCCTAAGCGATTGAAGTCTGTGATCATGCCTGACATTTCCTTAGCCTTGGATAGCCACAACATCAGTGACAGGAAAGGAATGGCAGTGGTTGCAGCAACTATTAAATTGCTGGGGCACAACTTGGACGAAGTGTTAATCTCACGCAGCACCATTCATCGTGTGAGACAATGTACACATGAAGCGGTGTGCTGCAAAGATCAGGCCACTTTCAAGACCCATGAGCCGCTTCTCTTGCACTGGGATAGTAAGCTGCTTACAGATATCTCCCATGGGTTAGAGGTGGTGGACCGTGTGGCTGTGCTTGTAACCAGTAACAGGGAAGAGACTCCTTGGAGTTCCAATGGTAGCTGCTGCAACTGGAGCATCTCAGGCTCAGGCGTGCCTGAAGCTTGTGGATGACTGGTCTTTGAGGGGCAACGTTCAAGGTCTTGTTTTTGATACAACTATGTCCAACATGGGACTTCATGATGGAGCTGGTACTCTCATTGAAAAGGAGTTGGGTATTGATCTGGTGTGGATCACTTGCTGACACCACGTGGTAGAAGTCATCCTTGGTGCGGCCTTCAGTGCTTGTTTCAGAACATCCAGTGGACCTGAAATTGGCTTATTCAAGCGCTTCAAGCAGCACTGGGTTTTCATTGATTGCAGCAAGTTCGAGTGCACCCAACAGCCTGTTCATTGAAACAGCAGAGCAGAGTAAGGAAATGGTCTACTACAAGAAGGCTGTCAAGAAGAGCCAGCGGGACGACTATGATGAACTGATGCTTCTCTGCCTCCTTTTCTTGGGAGGGAAGCTTGATGGTCCTGTGAGAATTCGAAGCCCTGGAGCCATGCACCATGGATGGCCAAGGCCATTTACACGTTCAAGGTGTTCCTATTCAGAGATCAATTCACCTTGCTTCAGACTGAGAAACGGAACATTGAGGAACTAAGCCTGTGTTCCTATTCAGAGATCAATTCACCTTGCTTCAGACTGAGAAACGGAACATTGAGGAACTAAGCCTGTGTTCCTATTCAGAGATCAATTCACCTTGCTTCAGACTGAGAAACGGAACATTGAGGAACTAAGCCTGTTTATCATGCTCCTTTACAGCCGCTACTGGAACGAGGCCAGTGTTGCATACATGGCTCCATTGAATGACCTCACTTTCTTACACCAGCTAAAAGCTCACCCAGGAAAGACAAATGATGCGGCATTTGCAGTTCATTTCTGAGCATTTAATCCCCTTGGTACTCTTTGATCCTTGAGTTCACGCATCCACAAAAGAGAGGATTGCTTACATCATCATAGCTGTTCCCAAAAAAAGAAAAGGACAAGCGTGTGGATGGTAAAACGTTCTCCTGGAGCAATCCCTTGGAATTCTATGCCACCAAACGTTCAGCAATCTTCTTCAACCTCGTCATGCAGCACGGAAGTGAACACAGATCCAGCTTACCAAGGAATAAAGGAACGTGTAGAGAAGATGGCAGTGGTTAACAATTGCGCAGAAAGAGGAATTGCACTCATTAAGGCTTTCAACAGCACAATCATGAAGGATGAAGCGCAAAAGCAGTACCTTCTCTGCGCAGTCGCTCAGCACCACAAGGAATTCAAAGAGCTGACTAAAACTGGTCTCAAGAAGACCTAAAGATCTTCAACTGTGTCCATTATTTGTTCCACTATTATAATTTCATATATATATATATATATATATATATATATAGTCATAAATTGTCGTTATTATTATCCTTGTTCAATAAATGTTCGTCATAAATTGTCAAGTCATTATTCAAATTGTTTCATTTTGAGCGAGTGCATAAAAAGGTCCTAGAGCAAAGATAATTGGCACATTTATTCTTGTGGGAGGAATAGAATAAGAGCAGATGTGACTGAATTTAAAATTCAAAAAATGCTGTTGTGGACCACCCTAGTGTGTGTGTGTGTGTGTGTGTGTGTGTGTGTGTGTGTGTGTGTGTGTGTGTGTGTGTGTGTGTGTGTGTGTGTGTGTCATCTATTTAGGGTTTATATATTAGTCCTGCTATTTTAAATTATTAAGTCTTTAATAACTTAAACTTTATAAAAGTCAACTTTCTATGCTTTGTGTGCTAATTTCTCTAAAAATTCCCATTGAACAGAGTATCCTTAGGTTATGAAACTTATGACATCTTGCTGATTGCTGAGTAAAGTAGCCTATATCAAATCAATTAATACAATCACTGATCACTAGAATTATTATTACAGTCACTGAGAACTGAAATATTAACAGTGAGGCCTTGCATAACAAACGCCTTAAATAGCGAATTTTTGCTTAACAAATTACCTCCATAAGGCTCCATTGATTTAAATAACGATTTTACCTTGCAGAACAAATTTGGTAACGAAAAATATAATAACACATTTTCTGTTTAGTTGGAGGTTGGTAGCTGCCATGAGCAGTTGTTTACAATTACTAGCAATTTTTTTTTTAATTTTGCTTTATAGTGATTTATCATTATAATATCATTAATTTAGTGAATAGATAATTAATGCTTTTAAGCATTATTAGTGCTAAATAAAGTTAATTACAGTGCATATAATAAAGATAAAAAGTGAATTACAGTGAACCAAGTGGGCTTACGATAACACGTGTTGTTACAATAATAACACAATTGCTCACTATTAAATTTTAATTTATTAGCTTTATAAGTGTATAAAACATGTAGTCATGGCCCCTAAAAGGCCATAATCTGCTAATGCTCCAAAGAAATCCAGGAAAACTATCAGTCTCCAGATGAAGCAGGGCATTATTAAAAAAAATGAATCTGGAACAAGCACCAAAGATCTTTCTGCTGAATATGGATTGTCTGCCAGTACAGTTTCGATGATTTTTAAGAAAGAAGAAATTATGAAAACTAAAGTAAGTGATGCTACAAGTAGACTTATTAAAGGAAGGGAAGCTATTGCTGAAGTGGCTGGGAATGCATCAGGGGACCTGAAGATTAAGCCTATGCTTCTGTATCATTCCCAAAATACCAAGATATTCAAGCAGAAGGTGAACCCATCTACTCTTGGGGTGTTTTGGCGACACAATAAAAAGGCATGGGTGACAAAAACCCTATTTAATCAGTGGATTGTGGAAGTTTCTGGCCCTACAGTGCAAAAATACCTGGAGACCAATAAACTTCCTTTAAAGGTCTTATTGCTTCTTGACAATGCTAAGGCCCATGACCCAGATCTGGACAAAATTGTCAAGACAAGTTTCAGCTTCATTAAGTACTGTGAAATATCTGCCTCCAAACACATCACTGCTCCAACCTATGGACCAGCAGGTTATTTCAAACTTCAAGAAGCTATACACGAAGTTCATGTTTGCTCAGTGCCATAATGCAACCTCCAGTGAGGATTCTGTAACCTTAACACAGTTCTGGAAGCAGCATTACAACATTTTGGAGGCTGTCAAGAATGTTGCGAGAGCATGGAGAGAAGTCTCAACAATTTGCATGAACTCTGCCTGGAAGAAGTTGTGGCCATCTGCTGCACGTGATTTTGAAGGTTTTCAAACAGATGAACCAAATGTAGAGGCTGAAATTGTCCAGTTGGTTCAAGACATGGGCCTTGAAGTCAATCAAGAGGAAGTTGAAGAACTTCTTGCAGACCATGGAAAGGAGTTGACTGCAGAAGATCTTCTGGAGTTGGCCAAGGAATCAGAGTCAGGGTCAGATGCTGGTGAGGATGATGATGAAACAGAAGCGAAAATAATTTCTGCTGAAGTCAAAGAATTAATGTTACATTGGGGCAAGCACTGTGATATACAGTATGAGACTCATGTTCACATGCCTAATAGAGACCTTTAAATGGGAGTACAGTCAACCCTCGCTATAACAGACCCCGTTAGAGCGGATATCAGATAAACTGGACACACCACTGGTGACATTAACCAGGAAAAAGAAGCGTGTGACCCTGTCGGTGACCCAGAAGCTGGAATTAATCAAGACGTTAGAGGCAGGTGCTTTGGTGGCCAAGGTGTGCGTGAGTATGGCGTGAAAAAGCAAACTGTTTCCGACATTCGTAAGGCCAAGGACAAGCTAACTTTTATATTTTTATTATATTTCATTATTTTCTGTATCATTTATCATGTATCGTGTTCAGCAGACAGTGCACAGTACTGTATATAGTATCTCCATTACCATATCATATACGTATACCGTAGGTTACCAGTACCGTCGGTTATATTGGACAATCGGCTATAACAGACACCTTTTCCCCCCCTATTAGTCCGTTATAATGAGGGTTGACTGTACATTCAAATATTCTATACAGCCTTTACAGTCACACCTACTCCTTTTATCTTAATTGTAGAGCTTGTATTATATTATTCAGGTTGTAGCTATGTGGCTATATAGCTATGTAGCTATATAGATAACCATGTGATGTCTACAATTAGTACAGTAGTGGTATTGATCCACAAGATCCAAAGTTTTGAAGTTTATGTACAGCTAGTAGATGCGAGACAATCTGCAATTAGCAGAGATCAATTGGATCTTAATTTTGCATGCAACTATTTATGGTTTATATTAACAGTGGAGACACCCAGATGGGCAAAGGGCCCCTAGTGCACCCACTATAAAATTTTGACCGTGTTACCAAGGAGAATTAAAAAAGTTCATGTAATACCAAGTTTTATTTGAGCATATATTCACAAGTTTTAATATGAATATAATGTCACCAACTTTTTTATTGAAATTAGTCACTGTTTATTTGATGTATCATAATACCATAAGCACAAATGACATGAAAATATAAATTATATGCGTAATTGTCCTTATTTGAATATAGCTGTATATGTTTATTACAATATGGGATTGCAAACATTTAAGTGATTTAAGTTATTTGATTAACTGACTTGGTAAGCCACGAAAGATGGTCTTCATAATTAGGTTCAAAAGGTGCTAACTTTTTATTGAATAAAAAGATTCACCATTTGAATAAAGATGTTAGTACTCACTTTGGATTCTGTTATATATGTATTCTTTAAAATTTAAACTTTGAATAAATAAACACTAAAAATTTTTCAAAAACTACTAGTAGTAATTTTAATTGATAATGAATATAATTTTAGCTTGTCTAAAAGCTGCAAAAATTGTTCAAAACAAATTTTTGGTTGATTTTTAAAATTTACTTAACATGATACCCACCCTTTTCATTGTTTTTATTTATCAACCATAATATGAAGTTTAATATTCATAAAAAAAATTGGGGGCTTTAATGTCCATGGGGGGTAGGAGGTCAAGCAAATAGGGGAGATGGGGAGTAAAATTTTGAAAACTGCTTTACAAAGCTAAAATTAATATCATTAGATAGATCTAGCTAGTCTTGCTGATTCCAAAAATGTATAAGATATTCAGTTTGATTAACTGGATGGGAGATATTGCCTGTCAAAGTGGGTGGTAAAAGGGGGGGGGGGGGGGGGGGCCTAAACTTTGGGGGGCCAATAACTTAAAAACTATTAGTCAGAACTTTTTTGTTTGAACCAATAGATTTGGAATACAAACTAACCCTATATACCAATTTTTACACAAATCCAAGTCAGAGCGGTTTTGCATTGGTTGATCTCTCCTGGAATGCCTCTGATGTATTTCATGCTATTTCAATTTTAGCCCACAATTTCCTTCTTCAAAGCCAGGGGGAAGGGGGTTATCTCCATAATGGTGCATTTGCACCAAAAATGAAAGTCAGATTCAACAAACAGCATTAAATACATGAGAAAAACCTATTTGGGGCCAGTTCTGTATTGCCCCCACACGCAAAATATGATTTTATTGAATATTAGGATTATAAATTATTTTGCGATGAGGTTAAGAATAGCAAACCCATTTACCTCATGTTAAGAATGGCAAATCCAAAATTAAACAAGTTGAGAATAGCAAACCTAATGTTTCAACAGGGAAAAATACTTAAAAAAAAATATGCTCCACTATTTCCATATAGCCAACTGATAGGGTTGTACTTTTATCAACTAAACTGAATACCCATACTTGATATGCAGGATATTTGTGCTACCCGCACATGAAGGGTAGCAAAAATAACAATACCCGGTTAGGTCAACTGAATACCCTTGACAATTGGTTAGGTTTAGTTATGATATTTTTGTTAAAAACTAACAAATCTATCACGACTAAACCTAACCAATCATCAAGGGCATATACAGTCATACCCCGCCTAATGTCGGTAATTGGTTCCAAGGACCCCGACGTAAAGCGAACAGAGGTGCCTAAGTCTACCGAAAACCGATTGTAAACACTGTAAAACACTCCGACGACGGTAGCGATTAGATACAACTATAAATAAACACTTTATGGTTATGTTTTCAATACTATAGATAATAAATATGAAAATAAACGCCTAATGTCGGTAATTGGTTCCAAGGACATAGGTCAAAAAATGACGTAAAGCGACGTAAAGTTGAGTAAAACGACGTAGTGTGAACAAAATCTTGCTCTTGAAAACTGACAAAGTCGAATTCGACATAAAGTGAACCGACGTAAAGCGGGGTATGACTGTACAGTTGACCTAACTGGGCATTCAAATTTTATCTTATGTAAATAATAGTTTTTACAAAATTCTCCATGTTAAGAATAGCAAACCCAAAAGTTTCCATGTCAAGAATAGGGAACCCAAAATCATCCATGTCAAGAATAGCAAACCCAACACCCTATAGCAGGGGTCCCCAACCCTGTGCCTGCCGACCCTTTTGCGTGTGCCCACCACTAACTGACTACGATTGATAAGTTTTTATTTAAATTTTTAATAAAATGTTATGTTACATATTTTAAATATTTAGTTACTAAATATTTAAAATATGTAATATACTTAACATTTTATTAAATGTTAGTAGTTAATTACAGAAACAGATGCTCACTTATTGAAAATAATTTTCTTTATAAATAAATTAAGTTATCATTTTGATCATTTTTCTAAGATTCTTAGTTAGCACATCCTTGTTTTTTTGTGTGTATTATGTTCATTATTTTACATTGGAATTAAATGTTTTTTGTGTATTATATTCATTATTTTACATTGGAATTAAATGTTTTTTATGTATTATGTTCATTATTTTACATTGGAATTAAATGTTTTTTATGTATTATGTTCATTATTTTACATTGGAATTAAATGTTTTTTATGTATTATGTTCATTATTTTACATTGGAATTAAATGTTTTTTATGTATTATATTCATTATTTTACATTGGAATTAAATGTTTTTTATGTATTATATTCATTATTTTACATTGGAATTAAATGTTTTTTATGTATTATATTCATTATTTTACATTGGAATTAAATGTTTTTTGTGTATTATGTTCATTATTTTACATAGGAATTAAATGTTTTGTGTGTATTATGTTCATTATTAAGTCCAACTATAAATTTGCCTTGAAAAAGTAAATGGTGCCCACCACACTACCGGTAGTCTTGAATGTGCTCTTCGGCACAAAAAGGTTGGGGATCCCTGCCCTATAGGTTCGCTATTCTTAACGTGATCCTTATTTTGATACAGTATTAAAAATTCAAAATAAAAAGCAAAATATGATTTCATTGAACATCAGGATTATAGGGTTTTATAGAGTTTTTTTTTTGTAGCCAAACTACTTTATCCCTCACCAGTGCGATTGTTGCACAACTTAGTATTACCTGTATAACAATCACACTAGTGGGGGATAAAGTAGTTTGGCCACAAAAAACCTATACCAATCAATTTGTGATTCATGATCTTTACAGGGGCTCCACCTCCATACCCCCCAAGAGTTAAGTTATACAAATGTAATAACATGTGCCCACCTTGCCTGGGCAACCAGAGCCATAAGGACTAATGTAAAGGATAAAAAAGTTAGTGCACTTTTTTTAAAATTTATTACAAACCAATATTTTCTCACCATATTGAATATTTGGTAATTGTTACTTTTCAGCCCAGACTGTTATTTTCCACAAAACCTAGGTTTTTCATATCATTCATGCGGATCTGACCTTCATTTCCATTGGAAATGACCAGTTGTTAAGATATACCCCATCCCCTACCCCCATCAATATTTGGGAACCTGTGGGGAATAGTTTTTTTGGGGGGTGAAATACTTGTCATTTCCAATGAAAATGAAGGTAAGAATGTCATGAAACATCAAAAACCATGAGAAAAACCTAACCCCTAACCTAATATTCATTTTTGATAGGAGACATTCTATGACAATTTAACATATAAATTCATATTCAGGACACCTTGAAACCTCAGGGAAACTGATAAAAATCAAGGAAATAATTATTTTTTACAGAAAAAAAAAAATTGATATAAAAAGCAGCTATTATAGGCCAATGACAGTGTTTACCTCTTTCTACTGTTAAAATTTTGCTGGTCCTCATTGTCTCTAGTTTTATAGGGAGACATCTCATGGCAAAATTAGGAAACATAGGTCAAATCAGCCAATTAAATCTGGTTTTTATTTCATGTTACCTTATCCGACCAATCAGACATGCATTTTGAATCTCTAATAATGCACACTCATTCCAAAATCCTTATTCAGTTCAGTTTTTGCTATGGTTTGTCTGGGGTATGATTTGGATTACCGAGTGTAATTATAGAGAAGTTGCTGACTAATATCATTGCAGAAGATTGGCTAGGGACGAGTATGGCAGAAAAAAAGTGTTCCTTCTCTGTTTCCCATCAAAAGGGCACAAGAGTTGAAAAATCCCACCTCAAACTGTGGCAAAACTTATTGTACATTGGGTTATTCTCGACAAAACATTCAACACAGCTAGATGCACAGCTCTATTTAGCGTTGGCTTCCGAGAGTGCAGTTAATTGGAGGAGTTTTTGCTTCAACATCTGCGAGTATTGGCTAGGTCAACAAGTTCAAATTGGTAAGCCTGACAAAATCGTCTATTTATTCCTATTGATTGCCACTGATTTGTACAAACATCCCAATGCTGCTATTTAAGGTAAGAAATTGCGAAAAAACGCGGGTTAGGTTAAGTCTGAACCAACACATATTTTTCTGGTGTTCTTTAGTGCGATTTGTTCAAATCTGAACTTCGTTTCTTTGGGAAATAAGCCATTTGAGAAATTTTCAATTTTAAAATTTCCCAAAAACAGCTCATTTCCCAAAGAAACTAAGTTCAGATTTGAACAAATCTCACTAAAAAATATCAGAAAAATATGTTTTAGTTCAGAAAGGAGAAAAAGTACTAAAATGAATAATTACCTGAATGTTATTACATCATTTTAGCATCAGAAATAAAAAACTAAAAAAATATAAAACCCTATACCGATCAATTTATGATGCGTGATCTTTACGAGGGCTCTACCACCACCATCCCCCCCCCCCCCCCAAGACTTAAATTATACAAATTGGACACTACATTTAAAGGGAGAACACTGATTCTAAATTTGAACTGAAAATAGGAGATGAATGAGGAAGCAGATCAGTTGGTGATTTGCTGGATTAGGTCACATGACGAAATAGGAGCCTGTGATTGGCTACCTCATAAATGTTTACATAGTTCGTTGCTAGATGGTGCCACCTGCTGTTATGGCGACAATAGAATGCGCCTTCAAAAAAAATTTTCTTCAACAAAACTTGTAAACTAAACATTTGCGACGGAAATGTTATTGATAAATGTTTTATGCCTGTTAAGACATTGTAGAACCACTCAAAATTATCAGAAACATCCTAGACTGAAAAGTAACTAATACCAAATATTTTTATCAGTAGAAAATCATGGTTTTTTTTTTCACTAACAAAAAGCACCAATTTTTTAATAATATATCTACTTTTTAATAAAAAATGTGGGGGGCAATACAGAACTGTAACCACCTATTTTTGTCACGTTTCAGTGGATGTGTTCTACCAAACCTTTACCCTTAAGCTAAAAATATACAGTATTTAGAATCTACAAACTCTGCAATTTGGAGTGAATGAGCCACTGTAGATTCAATAAAAGCCAAAAAACTAGTAAAATCTATACTATTCTAGTGTAATTTAGTTTTTGATCAAATCTGACCATTTCTTGTGCAAACTTACTAAAAGGAAGTGAAAGAAGGGCAAGTGGGAATTTTAACACGACATTAATGGCGGTTTGTGAAGGTCGAGTTATCTTGTATTCAATATATTAGGTTACATGGTGAAAATAAGAGTATTAGGTTTTTTCGAGAACACCGTGCTTTACATCTTCTAGGTTACGTTACGTTTTGGAAATGTTCCAGTTTTGCACAATGGTCAGATTTGGACAAAACACTAAATTACATTAGAATAGATGTGATTAGAATCTTGGGTCATGTATTTCACTGCGTAATTATAGCACCATAGATTTAAGTGAAGCCTAATTGCTCCTGATAACGGGCAATTAGGGCTTGCCTACATTTGGTTTACAAATTAGGCCGTAAGGCCTAACATACGTTTAAGTCAAACCACCTGAACTCGGTATGACTTAACAGTTTTATTTTTAGTTGACATTCACAAATACAACAATTTAATAAATATACCTGGACTACAGAACACTCTCGGATAAAAAACTACCTTTGATTTCACTATTCAATATAAATGGCTCAAAGAAATAACAATAGCAATACCTTATTTTTTGCGTCCTTACTACGTACCAGATAAATTTTAAAGGAATGTTGCCTCGTGAGCGGTTAGAGGAAAATCTTTCCAAAAGTCGTTATTGTTTTCTCTCTAAACAATTGGACAATATTGTGAAATAGTATTATGGTGATCGAGAGTCTAGACCATATTAGAGACCCTGTGATCAAAGTTTTATTAATGCAGCCAAGCATGTTATCGGCTCTATTATAATTCAACATTTCCACAGGACATAGAGCATACTATAAGCCTGAATTTTCATTAAATTTTGTAATACACACGAAGGCGGGCGATGTCAATGACATCTATCAACACTGTTTTATTGATGACCCTAAATTACCTTTAACATTAAGATATGTTTCTGTAAATGATATAAAATCCAAATGGATCTTCACTGAAATGTACAGATGTGAGAGAACTGTATAAAGAATATCGTTCATGTAATTCTTCCAGTATAATGTACCAAAATTTCATTATTTATACGCGAAAGCAGCGAAGATTAAAATACTTTAGTTAAGAATTTAAATTATAAATTAATTAAACCTTCTTTTAAAAAAGTATTACTTTCTATTTAACGGTGATGAGTGAATCTAGCTACTTGTTATAACTGGACGCTTGGAAGTGAAAGTGATTCAGGGCATTTTTTACTGATCATTGCCTTTTGCTAAAATGTGACTCAAGTACTTGAATACACATTCTGCATGCCGAGTGTGTGCCCACGAAGTGACTCAAATCTCACTTTATGGAAAGAAAACCATAATCAAAGGTAAATCAAGTACCGGTACTTTTTTTATGGAGAAAGGAGGGCCAAGGGCGGGGGCCTGCAAAAATGCCCCCTTTATAAAAAAGAGAGCCAAAATCAAGGTCTCCGAGGCTCACGATGCTATTTTTTTCTTTTTTTTTAATTTTGGAAAGATTGTGTAATGTGTGCAATGTGCATGTGCAATGAAGAATAAGGGGAGAAATGTGTATTTGAGAGCATGATGGACTGCTCACAGGGTAGATGAGAAAGAAAAAGATAAAAAAATTGAATTACTTCTTGAATCTTGACGTTCTGAATACACTTGAATCACATTCCCTTCCAAGCGTTCAACTGTCGTTCAAGCTTTGTCAGTCAGTAATCAATGTTCGCTTTATTTTCAAAATTAAATGGAAATGTATAGGTGCATCATAGTCACTACAGGGGTGGGGAACCTGCCGCCCGCGGCCTCGTTTTTAATTGCTTGCGGAGAGTTTGATTATTTAAAATTATATAGTAGTTACATCTTAATTATGTCCCAAACTATTTTTAAAGCTGTAATTTGCCCGGTAGAGTATCTTAGTTGAAATTTGCTCGCCACATAATAAAGGTTCCCACCCCTGGTCTAATATATTATCAAGTCTTTCAAGTAGAGATGGAAAGAGTACATCAGTACGTGAGTATTCTTGTACTTGAGTACGGGTTTTGTTGTACTTGTTTTCAATACAATGCGTTCATATGGTCTAATAAGCTTTGCTCATGCAAGCAGCCACGCTCCAATTAAAGTTTGAAACCACACTCTTACACACGTACTCGTACTCGAACACTAAAAAAAACTGTACTCGTGCTCGTACTCAAGCACAAAAAATGTATACTGTACTCGTAATCGTACTCGTCCAACTCCATAATTTTGGTACTCTTTCCACATCTACTCTCATTCATGAGTTGCCGTTTTCTTTTCGTCCAAAACTTGTCTTGACTTGAAGTCACATTCTTTCACTGACTTGGCTAGGCCTACCAGTGCCGGATTACTTACCGAATAGACACAGTAGGCACGTGCCCCTAGGGGCATCCAAGGTTAGGGAGCCCCCGAAGGCTAATTGTTATATAGTCAGTATTATTGAAAGCAAAAAGAATAAATAAACAAACCATAACAAACATAAACTCATTGAATTTATATTTGTTATGGTTTAATCAATTTAAAATCAATATAATTTTTGTATTTTCTGGATCCAGTTTTTCTTTTACAACTTTACAAGTCCTTGTTAAGTTCTAAAAATAGAAATAGAGCAGTATTAATGGCTTATTTTTATATTTAAATCTTAAAATATAAATTAAAATGTTAAAAACATAATATAATTATTTTTTCATTACAGTACATCAAATGACTTGGATCATAAATGTTAAAACCATAGTATAATTTTTTTTAATTACGGTACATCCAGGGGCGCATTTACAGTGCTGGGCCTTGGGCAAACTATTTCTCGGGATGTATTATTTTAGTGTGTTAATGAATGACAATATTTTGTAATGCACATAACAAATATATTTTTTTAATACACACAAAACACACATGCGGAAGCCATTCGGCTTATTAATGTGATATTAAAGACTATAACTTAACTATGTACATATACAGTGTATACAGCTACACTAGTAGACTACATAATTGTAATGCACTTAATAAACATCTAAACAGTTATTGTAATGTACTTAATAAACAGCTACACAGTTGTAATGCACTTAATAAACAGCTAAACTGTACAGCTTACTGTACTGTAGATAGAGTGTCGATTTGTAATGAATATTACATAGGACGCTTCCTGGCTTTTTGTTTGGAAAACTGCGCGATTGTGTCCTCGAAACTCACCGACTGCAACACCTCATGCTCTATATTCAACAGCGCCAGGGACGAAAGGCGCTCCTGGCCATTGTGGAGCGAAGGTAATTTTTGATCAGTTTGAGTTTCGAGAATGAACGTTCACCAGAACAGTTCGCGACAAACATACACAGGTATATTCTCATTGCTATTTCCATGTTTGGGAATGTTCCTTTCAGTTCGTTTGTGTTCATATGCCGATAAAATCTGTTGCACATGTCTTCACGTTCCGTCTGGGATTCTGTTTCACTTTCGGTGAGTTTTATTAGGGCAGCGAACTGCACAACTTCTGTTACCAGCTCTTTCTCCAGATCAGACGGATAGCATTCTACTAGATGTTCAGATGACCGTCGAAGACTGTCGATGTCCAGGACTAGAAGGAAATACAAAAATCCAAATCTTTTCTGCAGGACAGCGTACGCTTCTAGACGAGTGTTCAGAGTGGTACACAGTTTACCAATTATCGGTAGAAATGCAGTGGTCCGAAATGAATCTCTTGGTGTCAGGTTCGTATCTTCGGCAGTTCCGATTTCGTCATGATGGCGCTTTCTCTTCTTTGTGCGTTGAGTCGATTCCTTGTAAGTTGTATACTCGATGACTATACTTTCCGATGCCCTGGTCCTCGAATTCGTCAAATCTTGATCTGAGATCTTCAACAAATTGCAGTAGTGATTTCAGCAAGAGGGTGGCTGAGTCTAACGATATTCCTTGTTTTTGCAGAGATGCATTCGTTTTTTGAAATCGTTCGAGAATAGTGTTCCATAAAACCAATAAAATGGCTGTTTCGAGTTGTTGAAGTTGTTTAGACAATCCCCTGGCTTCGATCCTGGCTTCCGCAGTTCCGCTCATCCAGTTCCACGATATTCTCGGCGTAGCCCTCGGTTAAAAATTGGACGGCATCTGATCTGGCTGACCAGCGGGTATCGGAGAGACCTTTGTCGACTTTTAGTTTCTCAATACGGGAACTACTATGAGAACCTCTACATGTCGACGCCATTGGTATGTCGAGGAGACGAGAAACGTGTAGACATTCTGAATGAGCATAAACAATTCAACGGCTGCTGTGCAACTGTCCACTGCTGATTTACCCACAAGATTTAGTGAGTGGCACAACTGGCACAATGAGTGGCACATGCATGGCACAAACTCAGCATACGGAGATTTTGACTTGATGTGGCTCTTTACGCCGTTGTATTTCCCTGCCATATTGCTTGCGTTATCATAAGACTGTCCTCTGCAGTCTCCAATTCGAATGCCATGCGTCTCCAGAAAGTTGAGGACCACGTCGGCGATTCCTTTCCCTGTATGTGTGTTCATAGGTAGAAATCGTTCGACGGACCCAAACTCAACCACATATCGGACGGTGAAGCACAGTTGATCGGTGTGGGAAACATCAGGCGTTGAGTCGACGGATAGAGAGTAGTATTTTGACTGCTGGATTTCTCGGATAATCGTCTGAAGTACTTTATCGGCCATCAACAGTATGAGTTCCTCGCAAATGAAATGAGAGAGATACGAGGTGTGTCCGCTACCTTTGTTGGCATGCTCGCTTATATGTGCAGCTAGAAAACTGTCATACTTACTTAAAAGTTCCAAAATTTCGTAATAGTTGCCGTTGTTTGGTGAACCGAAACGGGAGTCGTGTCCACGAATTGTTAGTCCTCGTGACGTAATATACTTGATAACGTCGACACGGCGCCGCAAAACTTCCTGCCAGTAGTTGCACTCCTTTTCAAACTGGTTCACCAGTTTCGAATCAACACGGCCGGAGACAGACTTTCTAACCAACAAATATCTCATCGACTCCATATGTTGCTCGCATTTTCCGTGTGCTTCGACCGATTGTCTACCATGCTTCCAGTCGTTGAACCCGATTGTGAACTTGCTGTCCGCCCTCGACATTAATTTACAGACAAAACAGTAAACACAGCCTGTGGACTCAGCATAGCACAGCCATGACACCTTAATCCTCTCATTCGTCAGGCTATGTTTCTTAACAAATAATGTCTTCGTACATCGGCGTGTTGTACCACTTTCAGTAGTTGAAGAGTTACTGAAGTCGCTGTCATAATTTCGGCAATCTGATGTTCCCCGCTCTATCCAGAACTCTCTAAAGTCATCGGTCTGCACTTGTGGCCACAAACCAATGTCATTAATTGCATGTCCTGAAGCTGGTGGGCCTGCTGAACGCACTGACATAGACGGGTCTTCTGAAGATGCAGCTGCTGATGTAGCGGAGGCAACTGGTGGGCTTGCTGAAGGGGTTGACGTCCAAGGCAAATGTCCAAGGCTCCGCGCCCGATGGGCCCCGCAAATTTCAATTGAAAAAAAATTAAACGTCACGTATTTGCCCTCTGCGACGAGTTTTACTTTTTCCGGCAGGCGGCATGGCATCAGGAATTCTAATATCCGCTTTGATGGTGTTTAATTTGTTGTTCTTGTTAGCGTTACTCATTTGTAATGTTGTTACTAACTTACTTCTTGTTGTTTCTGTTGCAGATTCATGATTTATGTTCTTATTGTTGGCATTGTAATACGTACAAAATGGAAACGAGCCGTGACCGGGATCGAAGGAGGAAATATAAATCCGGTAGTGAAAAGCGTAAGGATAAGAAGCGCAGAGAAGAGTTTCTTGCGACGGTACCGAAACTGACTAATTGGATTAAATCATCAGCAACTTAGTCAGCCCCTTCAGCAGGCCCAGCAGCTGCCTCCACTACTTCAGCAGCTGCATTTTCAGGAAACTCGTCTACGTCAACCCCTTCAGCAGGCCCACCAGTTGCCTCCGCTACATCAGCAGCTGCATCTTCAGAAGACCCGTCTATGTCAGTGCGTTCAGCAGGCCCACCAGCTTCAGGACATGCAATTAATAACATTGGTTTGTGGCTGTTAGAAAATCTAGAAGAGGAAGAACAATTGTTGTCCCAAGGCGATATGATGACTAAGCTGACTGATGCAGCATTGCTTGTATATATTAAGTTAACGTGTATATATATCCAACTCATAATTGTAAGGTTAGTGAAAAATTCACTTAATTTAGAGCTAGCATTTTTGAGCTCTTGTGGCATCATTGTTTGGGCACTCTTGTGGCATCATTTTTTGGGGCGCTGCGCGTCTTTTCTATTCGTTTGTGGAATGCCGTACTTACAGGGTGTGGTCTTACAGAGAGCTCTCTTGCAATTCAGTTTGGCTGTTTAGATACAAGATTGTTGCATCGTGCAATAGTGCAGGTTGTGTTGTTGCAAGTTTTAGAAAGAAGACCGTAAATAGTGCCCCTTTTGTTTTTTATCTTAAATTCATGCAACTGAGGCCTAAGGTAGGCCCACATCGAGTCAGCAACCCTGAGGTAGGACCTAATAGGACCTCCAAGTCCGTAAGTTTTTAATTCTAGCTTAACTTGGGCTGTAGGTTGAACTGGCCCTTCAGAGCTCGGCCGTTCACGGCTCAGCTGGGATTTTGAACCCAATAAAAAATAATAAAAAATAATAACATGGTCCTTCAGAACCGGATTCTAGCCCAAGACTGAGTCAGTGACTATTTTTCGGCAAAGTTCTGATTGTGCAAATTGTAGCCTAAGTTAGGCCTAGACGGGTTGAGCATTATTGAGTTAAGGTCCCAGCAGGGCCGTAACTAGGGTTTAGAAATTAGTGAGGTCCAGATTTTTTTCGAGCGCGGCGGGACGAGCAAAATTCAGACCAAAATGACATCTACAAACACAACCCAAGCTATACACTAAACACAAAACACAAAACGCTCGACGCTCCCTCTTTTCAAAAGAAAAGCGGTAATATGCGTTTCATACACGGAGAACGGTTCAGTCTCTTTTTTTTTTTTAGGAAATAATTACCGAGGTCCGGACCTCGGTGACCTCATAGGTAGTTACGGCCATGGGTCCCAGGGTAGAAAGTTTGGTCGCTCAATTGCGAAACTTGGCCACTCGTCTGTCGTTGTTTTTGGCCTACATTTCTACCGGTTTGGTTATTTTTGGTTTATTGTTCGTAGGCGAAGGTTGCAGACTTCGGTGCGCCAGTTACTTGGGTGGAAAATTTGGTATTCCATACTGGTGGTTGGTCAGTACCCCACCCAGCAATTCAGTTTATTTGAAAAAAGCAAAAAATGCGTTTGATCAGTTTGGTTAAGTATTTCTGCCAATTCAGCTTATTTGGCATTGAGCCCAGTTGTTGTTTGCATTGAAGATGAGTGCAGCTGAATTGAACAAGTTTAAAAAAAGGAGAAGCGCCTACAAAGGTCTAATTACAAAAGTCAATGCCACTATAGATTCAGCCATAGAGCAATCGGATTTAAGATTAGTGACTGCGCAGCTTTCAATATTAGAAACTAAAAAGGTTGTTCTAAGTGAAGTAAATGTTAAAATTGAGGCTCTTATAGAAGAGGATGAAATAGAAAATAACATAATTTACTTTGAAGAGATTATTGATGATATAATTAAAGTATGCCACCGAGCAAAAGAGTTTAGCAGCTCAGTACAGTTAGAGACCAGGTCTAATAATGAAACACAACACTCAACAAATGGTGTTTGTGAAGTTAAGGTTAACAGATCTGCAGTTCAATTACCGAGGCTTGTACTCAAAACATTTTCTGGGAGTATTCAGGAATGGCAAGGATGGGCAGACAGTTTTCAATCAGCAGTTCATTCTAGTGAAGTGTTAAGTGCGGTGGAGAAGTTTAATTATTTGCAGTCCCCAGGGCCGGCTCAAGGTACCGGCAACTCGGGCAGTTGCCCGGGGCGCCACGTGCTAAGGGACGCCACGTCGTGTTTGGGATCTTCCAAATACAAAGGGAAAAATAGAAAAATAAATAAATAAAATAAAATGAAATAAAAGAGTCAAATGTGAAAATTTCCTGATGTGGAGTCAAATTTTCAAGGATTATGACATTATATTAGCCAATAGCATTAGTACCAGACTACCAGTAAAGCTAAGGTCAACTTGGCCCGACATGGGATGACATGTCCAGGGCCGGATTAAGACCTTTAGAGGCCCTAAGCACTTAAAAGATTTTGGTGCCCCATATATATGTAATTCAAAATATAAACAAAAATAAACCATAAAATAAAATTTTATTTCTTGAAATGAAACAAAACTTACAGTAAGATGGAAAATAATGTTTATTTTTGTATACTTCCACTTCATTTATATTTGAAAAGTTTTCTCCTACTTTTTTTAATTGCAAAGTCTGATCAGATCCTCAAAACTAATCTTACGTAACACATCTGCTTCTATACTTAGTAGAGATAAGGCATCCAGCCTGCCTTGTTGCATAGTTGTTCTGTTGGTATTTTTAATATACTTCAACTGAGAAAATGAACGCTCAGCTGAGCAATTTGTGACCATTAATGTTAAAAATATACGAAAGGCAATTTCTACATTTGGGAAGGCACACTCAATATTGTCTTCTACAATTATTTTATAAAGTTCAGCATGACTGAATCTTGTTTTTACATTTACTATAGCACACGAAAATATTTAATCTATATGTATTTTTAATATGGCGCTCAAAGATTTGATATAAACAAAATAATAACGCAAAGCGTAAAGTGTGTGATTACAACGAAATATATTTATTCTCTCAAAAGGGTTGTTGTTCACTACAAATTCAAACAATGAAAAAAAATAAATACTATATATGAATATATATAATTCAGTTTTCAACAGCTTATAGGCTATAAGCCGCGATTATAATAGTATAATAAATCCATGGTAAATCCGACAATGGAAAATTTCTGTGGTGCCCCCCTTCCCTTGATGCCCTAAGCACGGGCTTATTTTGCTTAATGGTTAATCCGGCCCTGGACATGTCACATGGGTTGATGTGGCCGCGTAGGTGAGCGTTGAGCACAAATTACATACGCCTGGCAGCGCTGCCATCCTTTAATATCTCATCAGTGTTGCCACTTTGTGGAATTTTTACATTTTTTTGTGGATTTACCTCAGACAAAAGTGGCAACACTGTCTCTCATATTTTCATACATGGTTCCATTTTGAGAATGTTTAGTTGTACTTTGAGTGAATATCGTTAATTGTAATAAATTCTTTATTCCTACATTTGTAGTTTTTCCTCATTGTGAACAAATTTTAAAATTATACTTGTAAGGGCGCCGAAGTTCAGCTTGCCCGGGGCGCCAGCAATCCGAGGGCCGGCCCTGGCAGTCCCTCTTGGAAGGGGAGGCAGCAAAGACAATAGCAGGATTAGCATTAACAGAGGCTAATTATAATGTGGCTTGGGATATATTAAAGAAACGGTTTGGTAAGCCAGAGATCTTAATTAAAAGTTACCTCCGTGAACTTTTGGCTATACCTCCTGTTAATAATCCCAATAGTGTCAAGGAGTTACGGCAGTTATAGGATGAATTTGAAGTTAGAACTAGGTCCCTGGACAACTTGGGTGTAGGCAGTGATGGGCATCGATACATGAAAATCGCTAAAGCGATACCGATACATCGATACATGAAGAACGTCTTAGGCAATACCGATACGCCGATACTTTCTAGATGTCTTAAGCGATACCGATACCGATACATGCATCGCCGATACATGTATCGCCGGTACATTTTTATAATTATTCATTTAATATGTAGGTATTAGATATTATTGTTTATACTGGTAATTTGTACGCACTGTAAGTAAAATCAACGACATTTTAATGGGTTTTATAGATGTAAATAAAAACAATTGCTTTATTTAATGAAAGTATGTTTTAATTTTGTGGGATACATGAATGACTGAAAATATTACACTAACAATTAAAAGTAATTACTATTACCCTTCAAAAATACCAGCTGGCTAAATATTTAAAAGTTCTTATTAATGTATCGATGTATCGAAGTATCGATTTTTTTCGATACATTTAAGAAAATTGACCTTAGCGATATCGATAAATCGATACTTTTGTCAAGTAGCTAAAGCGATACCGATACCGATACAAAAGTATCGATCGATACGTATCGGCGATACATGTATCTAGATACTGCCCATCACTGGGTGTAGGAATGGAAAGGTATGGTATAATGTTGGTTACTATACTGGAGTCTAAATTGCCTAGCTCAATTTTGCTTGAATTAAGTAGGGGACACTCTACAGAACATGTGTACATCCCCCTTCAGCAGATGTTAAGTCTTTTAGGCACAGAATTAGCAAGACGAGAGGGAATTGAATTTGCACAGTGGGATGTTAAACAAGGGGACAAAGGCAGGCACAGCACCAAAGTTTCTACAAAAAGGAATAGCCCAGGTACAGTGTCGGCTCTACATGCATCCTCTGAGAATAAATTAAAGGGAATCAAGGAATGCATATTTTGCGAAGGCAACCACAAGTCATATAAATGTGAGATGGCTGAGGCTTTACCTTTTGAGGAGAGAAAGGACAGGGTAACTAAGTCCACAGCATGTTTTAAATGTTTTTTGAAAGGTCACAGAGCAAGGTTTTGTAGGTTTAAAATTTTGTGCAAAAAATGTCATGGCAGGCATCAGCCATTATTGTGTGAAAACACTCCTAGTAGGCCTACCCCAGAAGTAAAGACATCAGTGGCACATGCTACTGCTATGAAAGGGAGTAAAAGTAAAGGGAGATTATTGCAAACAGCTGCAGCCTTATTGATTGGGAATGATGGAGAAGCTACTGTAAGAGTGTTGTTTGATAATGGTAGCCAGTGTAGCTTTATTAAGACCAGAATTTCCAGAAAATTGAAGTTTAAAGAACTTAAGAAGGAAAATTTAAGAATTTCTGGGTTTGGGGGTTCCGTTCAAAACCAAACCAAAGTTAAGAAGGTAGAAGTTCTGGTTAAGGGGTTGTTACCACAAAGTCCCACTATCAAGGTCCAAGCTGTAGAGATTGAGGAACTTTGTGCTCCAGTCACTACTTGTTTAGATATGGCATGTGTCCAAGAATTGCAAGTTAAAGGAATTAATTTGGGCAATAATAAGTTTGAAGGAACAGAAGATATTAGTCTTTTGATTGGAGCTGACTATTATTGGGACTTCATCAGTGGTAATATTGTCCGCACATCTCGAGGCCCGGTAGCTATTGAAAGTAAACTAGGCTGGATGCTACATGGTAGCTATTGCAATGAAATGGAGGTTAAAGTTCTTTTTGTTAAGATTGAGGAGAACAGCCATGGTTTGGAAAGACATTTGAAAGCGTTTTTTTGAACTTGAATCCATTGGCATAAAGGAAAAACAGGAAAGTACAGTGAACAGTGATGTTTTAGAGCAATTTGAAAAAGGGATTGGGTTTAGAGATGGTTGCTATGAAGTTGGCCTCCCTTGGAAGGATTCTTGCAAACCCAGTTCAAACCTTCAGCTAGCTAATCGGAAGTTGGAGACTTCATTGCACAGGCTAAGAAAAAATGAGGAGTTGTTAATTAAATACAATGAGGCCATCCTAAGCTATGTAAAGGGGGGCTATGCTGAAAGGGTGCAAGGTGAGCTGGTGAGCCAGGAGGCACATTATCTGCCACACCATGCAGTGGTACGGCGAGACAAAACTACCACCACACTGAGGGTAGTTTTTGATGGCTCAGCCAAGGACAAAGGTGGTGTGTCCTTGAATGACTGTTTGGATGCTGGGCCAAATTTAAATGCAGATTTATTTTCCTCGTTACTGAGATTCAGGTTTGGTAGAGTAGCATTGACTGCAGATGTGAAGCAAGCCTTTTTGCGGATAAAGTTAAAACCAGAGGACAGAGATGCAGTAAGGTATCTGTGGGTGGATACGAAAGACTTGTTGGAAAATGAACCTAAGGTTCAAGCATATAGAATGAAGTCAGTGTTGTTTGGCCTCAGCTCTAGGCCATTTCTGTTGGCAGGAACTATGCAGTACCATTTTAAGAAATATTCTGAAGTCTATTCTAACACTATTGAACACATAAGGAAAAATCTTTATGTTGATGATTTGCTGTGTTCCGTGGATAATACAGAAATGGCTAGACAGATATTCATGGAGGCTAGAGCTATAATGAGGGAGGCTGGCATGGAGCTTAGAAAATTGCAGACCAATCATTCTCAATTACAAGAGTTTATGAGTCAGTTCTGTGTAGTACCTGATGCAGCAGAAAGTATTGAGGATTCTGGTATTAAGGAGTTGTGGGCAATAGACGCAAAAGTGCTAGGCATTGTTTGGCAGCAAGGAGAGGATTTGTTTACCTTCAATGGAAAATCTTTAGTAGAGCTGACTGAGAATGAGACAAGGTGGACAAAACGTACAGCTCTTAGTTTGGCTTCAAAGATCTTTGATTCTCTTGGATTCCTGGCTCCATTTGTGATAAAGTAAAAAATTTGGTTTCAGAGCCTCTGGGAAATTGGACTTGGTTGGGACCAAGAGTTATCTGATCATATGGTGGTAAGGTGGAAATACTGGTTCAAAGAATTGGCACATCTTGGAAACATTGAAATCCCAAGATGGTACTTTGGAGAGTTGAACAATAGTCCAGACAATTTGGAGCTGCACATCTTTTGTGATGCAAGTGAGGAAGCCTATGCAACTTGTATTTATATAAGAGACACATTGCAAGAGGAAGTAAGTTGCAGGTTGGTTGCTGCAAAGAGCAGAGTAGCACCTTTGAAAAGGCTTTCTGTTCCAAGGTTGAAATTGATGGGTGCAGTTATTGCTAGTCGGCTTGCAGTTACAGTGCAAAAGTCTTTGGCCCTCTATGAAATTCCAAGCTATTATTGGATAGACTCCACTATAGTTTGGCACTGGTTAAGAAGCCAGGCAAGCAAATGGAAAACATTTGTTGCCAATAGGGTGGAGGAAATTCAAGCGCACACAGATCCCAAGCAATGGAGGCATTGTCCAGGCACCCAAAACCCAACTGATTTACCAACACGAGGAATTTCAGTGAAAGATCTTGCACAGTCAAGTTTGTGGTGGAATGGGCCAGAGTGGCTAAAACTTGGAAGTGAAAACTGGCCTTCTAATCAGCCTATTGTAGGAGAATGCCAGGCTGAAGAAGCATGGGTGAGTGGGGTCAGAAAATGTACTGTGAACAGTTGTCAAGTTATGCAGCAGGACCCATATTGAGGCTTGAGGACATTAGCAGTCTGAAAAGGTTGTTAAGAGTGACAGCTTGGGTATATAGATTTACCAACAATATTAAGGGAGAAACAAGAAGGGAAGGAATTCTAAACAGTAAGGAGATTCAGCAAGCCAGGAAATACTGGGTGGTATATGTGGAGAAGGAAAAATTTGGTGAAGAGAGGGAATTGCTCACCAGCCGTCCATTACAGGTTCTACCAACACAGTCTGCTCTCAAGGGTTTGGATGTGTTTTTGGATCAGGATTTATTGAGAGTAGGAGGTAGACTACAGTTTTCTGGGCTTCCAGAGGAGAAAAGACATCCAATTTTGCTACCTTCTGGGGGTCACTTTGTGGTCCTTTTGATCCTGGATACTCATCATAAGTTGTTACATGCTGGAGTTAAAGAAGTGATAATAGAGATCAGACAACAGTTTTGGATTCCCAAAATTAGACAAGTAGTAAAAAAGGTCTTGCATAAATGTGTGGTTTGCAAGTGTTCGAGTGCAAAGTCTTATTATGAAAAGGTGGCTCCACTTCCAAGAGAAAGGTGTGTCTATACTGCCCCATTTGATGTAGTGGGAGTAGACTTCGCAGGTCCAGTCTATGTGTATGAGCAAGGGGAGTCTAACAAAGGTTATATATGTCTTTTCACATGTGTTACCACCACAGCAATCCATTTGGAGTTGGTAAGCAACTTAAATAGTAACGTATTTCTTTTGGCCTTTTAAAGGTTTGTGAACAGAAGAGGTTTCCCAAATAAAATCATATCGGATAATGCAAAAACCTTCAAAAAGGCTGCAAAGGAACTCCAAGAAGTTTGGTTCTTGCTAAAAGAGAAAGGATTCCAGTCCTACTTTTCACACCAAGGGGTACAGTGGGAGTTTATTGTTGAGAGAGCACCATGGTGGGGAGGACTTTGGGAAAGGCTAGTGAGAAGTGTAAAGTGTCCATTAAAGAAACTTTTAGCTAATGCTCATTTGAACAAAGAAGAATTCTGCACTGTTTTATGTGAAGTAGAAGCAATGGTGAACAGTAGGCCTATCACTTTTGTTTATAACAAAATGCAGGATGCAGAGCCATTGACACCAAATCATTTTCTTTGTGGTAAACGATTAACATCAAGCCCCAGTGTGCCAGAAGACTTGCAGCCTATCCAGAGCACTCAAGGAGAGTTAACCAGACAGTTCAGGTACCTTGAAGAGCTACAAGATCAGTTATGGAAGAGGTGGCAGATAGAATACTTGCCAGAACTCAATTATTACCGATCAGGCAATATAAAGGGCTCCAATGCAAATTGTATCAAGGTGGGAGAAGTGGTAATGATTGGGGATGAAAGACCAAGGCAATGCTGGAAGCTTGGCATAATTGAAGAGTTGTTTGTTGGCAAAGACAATTTAGTTAGGTCTGCACTGGTAAAGACTTCAGGTGGAAAATTAAAGAGACCAATACAAAAACTCTATGCTTTAGAAATCAGCAAAAACACGGATAGTCAAGATGAAACATTTGAGTTACAGCCTCATGGAGAAGGCTTGGCTAACCTTGCAGAAGGTAATGACAACAATGCCTCTTCGGTGGGGAGTGTTAGAAAATCTAGAAGAGGAAGAACCATTGTTGTCCCAAGGCGATATGATGACTAAGCTGATTGATGCAGCATTGCTTGTATATATTAAGTTATCGTGTGTATATATATCCAACTCATAATTGTAAGGTTAGTGAAAAATTCACTTAATTTAGAGCTAGCATTTTTGGGCTCTTGTGGCATCATTGTTTGGGGCGCTGCGCGTCTTTTCTACTCGTTTGTGGAATGCCGTACTTACAGGTTGTGGTCTTATAGAGAGCTCTCTTGCAATTCAGTTTGGTTGTTTAGATACAAGATTGTTGCATCGTGCAATAGTGCAGGTTGTGATGTTGTTGCAAGGTTTAGAAAGAAGACCATAAATAGTGCCCTTTTGTTTTTTATCTTAAATTCATGCAACTGAGGCCTAAGGTAGGCCCACATCGAGTCAGCAACTCTGAGGTAGGACCTAATAGGACCTCCAAGTCCGTAAGTTTTTAATTCTAGCTTAACTTGGGCTGTAGGTTGAACTGGCCCCTCAGAGCTTGGCCGTTCACGACTCAGCTGGGATTTTGAACCCAATAAAAAAAACAAAATAATAATAACAGTGGCCACAAGTGCTGACCGATGACTTTAGAGAGTTCTGGATAGAGCGGGGAACATCAGATTGCCGAAATTATGACAGCGACTTCAGTAACTCTTCAACTACTGAAAGTGGTACAACACGCCGATGTACGAAGACATTAGTTGTTAAGAAATATAGCCTGACGAATGAGAGGACTGAGGTGTCATGGCTGTGCTATTCTGAGTCCACAGGCTGTGTTTACTGTTTTGTCTGTAAATTAATGTCGAGGGCGGACAGCAAGTTCACAATCGGGTTCAACGACTGGAAGCATGGTAGACAATCGGTCGAAGCACACGGAAAATGCGAGCAACATATGGAGTCGATGAGATATTTGTTGGTTAGAAAGTCTGTCTCCGGCCGTGTTGATTCGAAACTGGTGAACCAGTTTGAAAAGGAGTGCAACTACTGGCAGGAAGTTTTGCGGCGCCGTGTCGACGTTATCAAGTATATCACGTCACGAGGACTAACAATTCGTGGACACGACTCCCGTTTCGGTTCACCAAACAACGGCAACTATTACGGAATTTTGGAACTTTTAAGTAAGTATGACAGTTTTCTAGCTGCACATATAAGCGAGCATGCCAACAAAGGTAGCGGACACACCTCGTATCTCTCTCATTTCATTTTCGAGGAACTCATACTGTTGATGGCCGATAAAGTACTTCAGACGATTATCCGAGAAATCCAGCAGTCAAAATACTACTCTCTATCCGTCGACTCAACGCCTGATGTTTCCCACACCGATCAACTGTGCTTCACCGTCCGATATGTGGTTGAGTTTGGGTCCGTCGAACGATTTCTACCTATGAACACACATACAGGGAAAGGAATCGCCGACGTGGTCCTCAACTTTCTGGAGACGCATGGCATTCGAATTGGAGACTGCAGAGGACAGTTTTATGATAACGCAAGCAATATGGCAGGGAAATACAACGGCGTAAAGAGCCACATCAAGTCAAAATCTCCGTATGCTGAGTTTGTGCCATGCATGTGCCACTCACTAAATCTTGTGGGTAAATCAGCAGTGGACAGTTGCACAGCAGCATTTGAATTGTTTATGCTCATTCAGAATGTCTACACGTTTCTCGTCTCCTCGACATACCAATGGCGTCGATATGTAGAGGTTCTCATAGTAGTTCCCGTATTGAGAAACTAAAGGTCGACAAAGGTCTCTCCGATACCCGCTGGTCAGCCAGATCAGATGTCGTCCAATCTTTAACCGAAGGCTACGCCGAGAATATCGTGGAACTGGATGAGCTAGCAGCAGATACCAGCCAAACTGCGGAAGCCAGGATCGAAGCCAGGGGATTGTCTAAACAACTTCAACAACTCGAAACAGCCATTTTATTGGTTTTATGGAACACTATTCTCGAACGATTTCAAAAAACGAATGCATCTCTGCAAAAACAAGGAATGTCGTTAGACTCAGCCACCCTCTTGCTGAAATCACTACTGCAATTTGTTGAAGATCTCAGATCAAGATTTGACGAATTCGAGGACCAGGGCATCGGAAAGTATAGTCATCGAGTATACAAGGAATCGACTCAACGCACAAAGAAGAGAAAGCGCCATCATGACGAAATCGGAACTGCCGAAGATACGAACCTGACACCAAGAGATTCATTTCGGACCACTGCATTTCTACCGATAATTGATAAACTATGTACCACTCTGAACACTCGTCTAGAAGCGTACACTGTCCTGCAGAAAAGATTTGGATTTTTGTATTTCCTTCTAGTCCTGGACATCGACAGTCTTCGACGGTCAGCTGAACATCTAGTAGAATGCTATTCGTCTGATCTGGAGAAAGAGCTGGTAACAGAAGTTGTGCAGTTCGCTGCCCTAATAAAACTCACCGAAAGTGAAACAGAATCCCAGACGGAACGTGAAGACATGTGCAACAGATTTTATCGGCATATGAACACAAACGAACTGAAAGGAACATTCCCAAACATGGAAATAGCAATGAGAACATACCTGTGTATGCTTGTCACGAACTGTTCTGGTGAACGTTCATTCTCGAAACTCAAACTGATCAAAAATTACCTTCGCTCCACAATGGCCAGGAGCGCCTTTCGTCCCTGGCGCTGTTGAATATAGAGCATGAGGTGTTGCAGTCGGTGAGTTTCGAGGACACAATCACGCAGTTTTCCAAACAAAAAGCCAGGAAGCGTCCTATGTAATATTCATTACAAATCGACACTCTATGTACAGTACAGTAAGCTGTACAGTTTAGCTGTTTATTAAGTGCATTACAACTGTGTAGCTGTTCATTAAGTACATTACAATAACTGTTTAGATGTTTATTAAGTGCATTACAATTATGTAGTCTACTAGTGTAGCTGTATACACTGTATATGTACATAGTTAAGTTATAGTCTTTAATATCACATTAATAAGCCGAATGGCTTCCGCATGTGTTTTGTGTGTGTTAAAAAAATATATCTGTTATGTGCATTACAAAATATTGTCATTCATTAACACACTAAAATAATACATCCCGAGAAATAGTTTGTCCAAGGCCCCACACACTAAATGCGCACCTGAATCCAGCCCACAGTAAGATTGAATAAGGCCTAGACTGTAGCCTAGGTTTGATTTCGCCATAGCGACCCTAGCCTAGCCAATATAAACTCAAAATTTCAAGGATTGAAGGCAGATTCTTTACTTCAGACTTATAAATGGTAAATTTAATCTTACACAGCCTTGTAATCTATCTATAAATAAAACAAACTTTGCTCGGTTTTGAGCGGTTGAATGGAGTAACAACTATCTCTTTCGCTCAGTCGCCTGTTATAATTGGCTGCCTCGCATAAAGTGGGTGGAGCTAATGTCTCTCGCTCAGGCGCCCGTTAGTGCCGGATCTATCAAGATGAGTGGCGTTAAAGATCCCGAAGTGACCACAAGCCCTATCCGTAGGGTAGGGAGCCGAAGGCGCGGCTTGTTCCAATAAAATATATTTTCTTTTACATTACATTACATTTCATTTGGAAAACATGAAGCCACTCGGTTCTATCGAGGTAATCCAAGTCATGAGCTACATTTTTTTATATTAATAAAATCTTGCAAGATGTCAAACTCAAGTCAGCTAATTAATATACAGTGGTGGGCACGCGCAACGATTTTTGTAGCGCCGCAACCGCAACCGCAACTCTGCTGAAATAGTTGCGCCGCACGCGCAAGCGCAACCCTTTTCAAAAAGTTGCGCCGCAAGCGCAAGCGCAACCAAAAATGTTGCGCCGCAAGTTGCGCCGCAACTTTTTGCGGCGCAACTGCCCACCTTTGTTAATATACAACTATTTACTACCACCATAGTAGCCGATATAACTGAAGCAAAGAATATACACTATATACAATATAAAACTATCTCTTTCACTCATGAAAGTGTCTAAATTTTTCTTAAAATTAACTAATGAGCTACTGTTTACATCATATGACAAGTCATTCCAAAAATCTACTATTCTATGACTGAAGAAGTATTTTCGCAGATCAAGTCTACAAGTCTGTTTTCTAATTTCCTTATCATGTGTTATTTTTTATTTTATTGGGTTCAGAATCCCAGCTGAGCCGTGAACGGCCAAGCTCTGAAGGGCCAGTTCAACCTACAGCCCAAGTTAAGCTAGACTAAAAACTTACTGACTTGGAGGTCCTATCAGGTCCTATCTCAGGGTTGCTGACTCGATGTAGGCCTACCTTAGGCCTCAGTTGCATAAAATTAAGATAAAAAACAAAAGAGGCACTCTTTATGGTCTTTCTAAACCTTGCAACAACAACACAACCTGCACTATTGCACGATGCAACAATCTTGTATCTAAACAACCAAACTGAATTGCAAGAGAGCTCTCTATAAGACCATGCCCTGTAAGTGCCGCATTCAACAAACGAGTAGGAAGGACACACAGTGCCCCCAAAAAATGATGCCACAAGAGTGCCCAAACAATGATGCCACAAGAGCTAAAAAATGCTAGCTCTAAATTAAGTGAATTTTTCACTAACCTTACAATTATGAGATGGATATATATACACGTTTTAATATATACAAGCAATGCTGCATCAATCAGCTTAGTCATCATATCGCCTTGGGACAACAATGGCTCTTCCTTTTCTAGATTTTTTAACACTCCCCACCGAAGAGGCATTGTTGTCATTACCTTCTGCAAATTTAGCCAAGCCTTCTCCATGAGGCTGTACCTCAAATGTTTCATCTTGACTATCTGTGTTTTAGCTGATTTCTAAAGCATAGAGTTTTTGTATAGGTCTCTTTAATTTTCCTCCTGAAGTCTTTACCAGTGCAGACCTAACTAAATTGTCTTTGCCAACAAACAACTCTTCAATTATGCCAAGCTTCCAGCATTACCTTGGTCTTTCATCCTCAATCATTACCACTTCTCCCACCTTGATACAATTTGCATTGGAGCCCTTTACATTGCCTGATCGGTAGTAATTGAGTTCTGGCAAGTATTCTATCTGCCACCTCTTCCATAACTGATCTTGTAGCTCTTCAATGTACTTGAACCTTTTGGTTAACTCTTCTTGAGTTCTCTGGATAGGCTGTAAGTTTTCTGGCAAACTGGGGCTTGATGTTAATCGTTTACCACAAAGAAAATGATTTGGTGTCAATGGCTCTGCATCCTGCATACTGTTATAAACAAAGGTGATAGGCCTACTGTTCACCATTGCTTCCACTTCACATAAAACAGTGCAGAATTCTTCTTTGTTCAAATGAGCATTAGCTAAAAGTTTCTTTAATGGACACTTTACACTTCTCACTAGTCTTTCCCAAAATCCTCCCCACCATGGTGCTCTCTCAACAATAAACTCCCACTGTATCCCTTGGTGTGAAATGTAGGATTGGAATCCCTCCTCTTTTAGCAAAGACCAAACTTCTTGGAGTTCTTTTGCAGCTCTTTTGAAGGTTTTTGCATTATCCGATATGATTTTATTTGGGAAACCCCTTCTGTTCACAAACCTTTTAAAGGCCAAAAGAAATACATCACTACTTAAGTTGCTTACCAACTCCAAATGGATTGCTCTGGTGGTAGCACATGTGAAAAGACATATATAACCTTTGTTAGACTCCCCTTGCTCATACACATAGACTGGACCTGCGAATTCTACTCCCACTACATCAAATGGGGCAGTATAGACACACCTTTCTCTTGGAAGTGGAGCCACCTTTTCATAATAAGGCTTTGCACTCCAACGCTTGCAAACCACACATTTATACAAGACCCTTTTTACTACTTGTCTAATTTTGGGAATCCAAAACTGTTGTCTGATCTCTATTATCACTTCTTTAACTCCAGCATGTAACAACTTATGATGAGTATCCAGGATCAAAAGTTCCACAAAGTACCCCCAGAAGGTAGCAAAATTGGATGTCTTTTCTCCTCTGGAAGCCCAGAAAACTGTAGTCTACCTCCTACTCTCAATAAATCCTGATCCAAAAACACATCCAAACCCTTGAGAGCAGACTGTGTTGGTAGAACCTGTAATGGACGGCTGGTGAGCAATTCTCTCTCTTCACCAAATTTTTCCTTCTGCACATATACCACCCAGCATTTCCTGGATTGCTGAATCTCCTTACTGTTCAGAACTCCTTCCCTTCTTGTTTCTCCCTTAATGTTGTTTGTAAATCTATATACCCATGCTGTCACTCTTAACAACCTTTTCAGACTGCTAATGTCCTCAAGCCTCAATATGGGGTCCTGCTGCATAACTTGACAACTGTTCACAGTACATTTTCTCACCCCACTCACCCATGCTTCTTCAGCCTGGCATTCTCCTACAATAGGCTGATTAGAAGGCCAGTTTTCACTTCCAAGTTTTAGCCACTCTGGCCCATTCCACCACAAACTTGACTGTGCAAGATCTTTCACTGAAATTCCTCGTGTTGGTAAATCAGTTGGGTTTTGGGTGCCTGGACAATGCTTCCATTGCTTTGGATCTGTATGTGCTTGAATTTCCTCCACCCTATTGGCAACAAATGGTTTCCATTTCCTTGCCTGGCTTCTTAACCAGTGCCAAACTATAGTGGAGTCTGTCCAATAATAGCTTGGAATTTCATAGAGGGCCAAAGACTTTTGTGCTGTAACTGCAAGCCGACTAGCAATAACTGCACCCATCAATTTCAACCTTGGAATAGAAAGCCTTTTCAAAGGTGCTACTCTGCTCTTTGCAGCAACCAACCTGCAACTTACTTCCTCTTTCAATGTGCCTCTTATATAAATACAAGTAGCATAGGCTTCCTCACTTGCATCACAAAAGATGTGCAGCTCCAAATTGTCTGAACTATTGTTCAACTCTCCAAAGTAATATATTGGGATTTGTAGCTGGTTCCTTCTTGCTACTACTTGTATTTGCCGGGAAGAATGAAGGATACGAGAGGCAGGCTATCTCTTTTAGGGGTATCTCTTTTCGGGGCCTCTCGTGTCCTCTTCTCTCCCTGTCGTTTGGGGTTGGCGTCTTGAAGGAAAAGCCGGTCGTTTTCAGAGTTTATTGAGTTCTTGGTTGGCTGGGTTATTTTACAGAAGATTTTGTTATTTTATATACAGCTGAATTAATTAAATATATATATATAAATTTATGTACAATACTTATTTATAAAGATTATATATGATTCTTAAAATTACACAATGATAAAATATATACAATTTGGTACGCGCAAAATTGGTTTGTCGGTAACTAATATAAAAATAATATAAATGCGGAAAATTAACTGCGCGGCCCCACACTACTGCCCACCCCGAGAAGCGGAGCACGTATATCAAAAGTAGAAATATTCGGGTCTTGATTTGAATCGGATCCTTCGTCCAGCTCGCGTTGATCCTCGGTCGGCCTCGTTTCCGGTTGTTGCGTTGTCCTGCGCGCCCGTCCTGAGGTCTGTATTTGCTACCTCCGAGGTGCGTCCTCCATCGTCCTTTTTCCTTGCGTGCTTTTTCTCCGATCCGATGTCGTCCGATTGTGCGCCCGGTACCTGTGTGGGACCTGAAACTATATACGCCGGTTTTAAACGATTAATTGAAATGGCTTCTGATGATCCGTTGGTTTTTTCTATTACGAAGTACTTATCGTGGCGTTCGAGAACACGGAAAGGTCCTTGATATGGTGCCTCGAATGGTTTTCGAACGCGGTCGATGCGTACCCATACGTGGCTTGATTTGTGGAGTTCCGATGGAATGAATGATTTGGGGGCTGAGTGAATGTTTCCTTGAGAGAGTTGGGCGAAATCGATTTGCGTCATTTTCTTGGCTAATTCGGAGATGAATTTTGAATTGGATTTTGACGACGAATTGGCGATCATTGGCCTCGGGCATAATAGGGTGGTTCCGGTGACGGTGGTGAACGGTGAATAACCCGATTCGTTGGGGAGACTGCGTAAACCAAGGAGAACTATGGGTAAAGCGGGGAGCCAATCTTGTTTTCGAGCGATGATTGCTGTCTTGATGGTGCGATGAGATCTTATTCCGTTGGTCTGAGGGCGATACGACAAAGTTCTTAGTCGGTGAAATCCGATGAGAGCTGAGAGTTCCCTAAAGAGTTCGGATTCGAATTGGGATCCGCGGTCCGTTATGACTTGCAGTGGTACACCAAATCTTGAAATCCATACATCGAGAAATGCGTGTGCTATTGATGTGGCTGTAGTATCAATCAGAGGATATGCTTCTATCCATCTTGTGGCACGATCGATGCAGGTTAGGAGATATCTATATGGGGAAGGATATGTTTGACCGGGCAAAGTGGTTGGCGGTAAGGGACCGACGATGTCGATATGTACCGTTTCAAATCTTGAACTTGGTAAATCGAAGGGGGTTATTTCTGATTTTGTATGGCGAGAAATTTTTGAGGATTGACATGATTCACAATTTCGGGACCAAGTTCGAATATCCTTATTCATTGAGGGCCAAAAGTATCTTGATTTAATGATACGAAGTGATTGCTTGATGCCTGGATGAGAAATATTATGAAATTGATTGAAGATGGAAGATCGATGCTGCTTGGGAACAAAAGGACGGGGATATGGCGTGGATGTATCGCAATATAAAGTTGTATTTTCTGGAAACGGGAACGGCTTGAGACGTGGGAGAAATTCTTGCGTTTCTTGATCTTTTTGTTGAGATTCCGCGATTGCTGATAAATCGAAAGCGTCGATATGTACTGCGTTTACGTTGCGTGAAAGGCAGTCCGCTACGACGTTTTCGGATCCACAGATATGTATTACATCGCATACGTATTCCGTGATGGCAGACCAATGACGTTGTTGTCGGTCTGTCTTGGCTCGTAAGGGACTCTTGTAGGCAGAAACCATCGGTTTGTGATCCGTGAAGAGTATTACTTGACGACCTTCTAAAAATTGACGGAAATGCAGGACGGCTAGGTATGCTGCGAGTAATTCTCTATCGTATGCGGCGTACGCTTGCTGAGTTGTAGTTAATTTCTTGGAAAAGAAGGCGATGGGAACTGGTGTGCTGTCGATTATTTGATGAAGAACTGCTCCAGCTGCTATTTGTGAGCAGTCCGTAACTAAATGAAGGATTGAGCTTGATGGAAGAGGATGACAAAGCGTAACGGCGTTCCGTAGTGCATCCTTGACATCTTGAAAGGCTTGAATTGCTTCGTCGTTCCACTGTAGACTTTTGCTTTTGACTTGAGTTCTGACGATTTCACTTAAAGGTGAGACTAAATCGGCGTAACGGGGTATCATATGGCGATAGAATCCCGTCATTCCTAGGAATCTTCTGAGGCTTTGGTAATCTTGCGGTTGGGGAATATCTTGAATTTCGGAGACTTTGTTTACAGGAGGACGAATGCCTGCTGGGGAAACTTCATGACCCAGAAATTCAATTTTGGATTGCTGAAATATGCATTTTTCTAAGGAAATTCTTAAATTGTGTTCTTGAAGGATCTTGAATACGCGTTCTAAGTCTTTCAAATGGTCAACTGCGTTATTTGAATGGACTAAAATATCGTCGAGATACACAAATACGCAGTCAACTCCTCTGAAAATTGTATCCATGAAGCGTTGAAATGTTGCAGGGGCGTTTCTTAAACCAAATGGCATGTATAAATACTGAAATAAACCAAATGGAGTTGTTATAGCCGTTTTCTCGATATCTTCTGGGTGGACTGGAATTTGGTGATATGCTCTGACTAGATCGATTTTGCTAAAGCATGATTTTCCGTAGAGATGTTGACAGACTTCTTATATGAGGAAGTGGATATCTGTCCGGTTTCGTGACAGCGTTTAGGCTTCTATAATCACCACACGCCCGCCATTCGCCTGGTATCTTCTTCGGAACGAGGTGTAACGGTGAGGCCCATGGTGATTTTGAGGGTTCTATAATTCCATCTTGAAGTAAGTTGTTGAAAGTAGCCTTAGCTGAGGATAATTTATCGGGTGGAAGACGTCGAGGGCTTGCAAACACTGGTGGTGCGCTGCCAGTGTCGATGGTATGCTTGACAGTGTTGGTGGAAACTTTCTGCGGTTGAGCTGGTTTCAGTAGTGAGGAGTACTTGTCAAGCAGGTTCCTGATTTCTTGAGGTAATTTGTCGGTAGGGTTAATATTGATGAGGTGAAGGTCTTTGGATTGCACAGGTTTAGTAGTGGCTTGAAGAGTTGTTGCTCTATCCTTCAAAATGCCATGCTTACAGTCCACAAGGATGTCATAATGGGATAGAAAATCGGCGCTGAGAAGTGGACTGGAGACTTGGGCGACGACGAATGGCCACCTGAATATTCTTCGTAATTTAGGAATTGATATGTCCAGTGTTACTTCTCCGAATATTTCGAGCGGCTGACCGTTTGCGGTGGAAATCTTTACTGCGGTTGGGGAGTTGACAATCATTGACACAAGTTGGTGGTAAAATTGAGATGCTCGCTCCTGTGTCAAAGATAAAATTGACCTTCAGACTGGCGATGCGAGCTGCGACTGAGATCAGCGGCAGGCCGGACGTCGCGTTAATCACAGCCTGCTTATCTAGTTTTCCGACGTTTCTCTTGATGGTGAGGAAGATCTTGAATTTGGGCGTGACGAGGGGAGCAGCTTGGCGTCATCTTTATTTGGCCACTTGCACCATGGCCTGCAGGTCCTTGCTTGGGGGCCATAATAAAGGTGCGCGCGGCACACCACCGGCCGCTGATTCTCGCTGAAGGGTTTTAGGCCGATGGGGATATTCGTTCTTGGGCTTGTATTGGCTCGAGTTGACGTTGGCGCCGCGTAGCAGCTTTGTTGAGCGAACGGTATTAACTCATCGGCTAGTTTGCCGAGTTGAGTTAGCGTCAGCTCCTTTTGTGCTGCTACGACGGGCGCTATTGAGGATGGGAGCGCCTGGATGAATTTATGCTTCACCAAATCATCGCTGACGCCCACCTTCAGTGCCGTTTGGTGGATATCTTGAAGGAATTGGGAGGGCTTTCCAGTGAGAGGAGTGTTGGAGATGAGTCGTTCGAAGAGTTCTGGCTTCGTCTTTTCGTAATGACTCACGATTTCTTCTTTTAAATCGGTGTACGACTTGTTGGAGAGAGTTGCTGCTGAAATTCGTGAGACGACTTCGGGGGGTAACGAGGCTAGAACATGGAAAAATTTGGTCTCTTCGGATGTTATTCTGGAAATGTGGAATTGTGCCTCCATGATGGAGAACCATCCTGCGGCCGACGCTTCAGAGAACGTGGGTGGCTTGATGGTGACATGGTGCACTCCTGATTCCATCTTGCGGGAATGTAATTCGGGTCTGCTGCTGCGGTTCCGACCGGCTACTACGGGTGGGCGGCGAAGAGGCGTGGCTTCGGTTTGTTCCGCCCGGCGACTGAAGGATGCTGCTTCCGCTGGCTGCTTCGGGTCACTCCGGGGTCACCAATTGTAGCTGGTTCCTTCTTGCTACTACTTGTAGTTGCCGGGAAGAATGAAGGATACGAGAGGCGGGTATCTCTTTTAGGGGCCTCTCGTGTCCTCTTCTCTCCCTGTCGTTTGGGTTGGCTCTTGAAGGAAAAGCCGGTCGTTTTCAGAGTTTATTGAGTTCTTGGTTGGCTGGGTTATTTTACAGAAGATTTTGTTATTTTATATACAGCTGAATTAATTAAATATATATATATAAATTTATGTACAATACTTATTTATAAAGATTATATATGATTCTTAAAATTACACAATGATAAAATATATACAATTTGGTACGCGCAAAATTGGTTTGTCGGTAACTAATATAAAAATAATATAAATGCGGAAAATTAACTGCGCGGCCCCACAGATTTCAATGTCTCCAAGATGTGCCAATTCTTTGCACCAATATTTCCACCTTACCACCAAATGATCAGGTAACTCTTGGTCCCAACCAAGTCCAATTTCCTAGAGGCTCTGAAACCAAATTTTTTACCTTATCACAAATGGAGCCAGGAATCCAAGAGGATCAAAGACCTTCGAAGCCAAACTAAGAGCTGTACGTTTTGTCTACCTTGTCTCATTCTCAACCAGCTCTACTAAAGATTTCCCATTGAAGGTAAACAAATCCTCTCCTTGCTGCCAAACAATGCCTAGTACCTTTGTGTCTATTGCCCACAACTCCTTAATACCAGAATCCTCAATACTTTCTGCTGCATCAGGTACTACACAGGACTGACTCATAAACTCTTGTAATTGAGAATGATTGGTCTGCCATTTTCTAAGCTCCATGCCAGCCTCCCTCATTATAGCTCTAGCCTCCATGAATATCTGTCTAGCCATTTCTGTATTATTCACGGAACACAGCAAATCATCAACATAAAAATTTTTCCTTATGTGTTCAATAGTGTTAGAATAGACTTCAGAATATTTCTTAAAATGGTACTGCATAGTAGCTGCCAACAGAAATGGACTAGAGCTGAGGCCAAACAACACTGACTTCATTCTATATGCTTGAACCTTAGGTTCATTTTCCAACAAGTCTTTCATATCCACCCACAGACAGTGGCAGTCCTAGCTTACATGACGCCCTGGGCGAACCTCACCTTCAGCGCCCCCCCCCCCTGTTCGCCAACACACACACATTCGAATCCCCCCAAAATAAAGGACAGACATAACTCTTTCACAAAATAACTTTTTATTGGACTAATTGTTGGAACTTCAGAACCAAAACAAAGACTCAAATTTCTGAATTTTACAAATCCTTCATCACGTAAATAGAATAACTCACTTAAGAGAATGTAATTATGATACTATGAACAGGAAAAATACAAATTAAATTGCACAACTGCCATAAATAAACTAGAGAATCAAATTTCTAAATTGTACAAATGCTCTATCACATAAATAGAATAAGACACTTAAGAGAGGGTAATTATTATGCTACACTTTGAACAAGAAACAAAATAAATTGCACCACAGCACAACTGCCATCTAAAGCCTGACTCTTCTTACCTTCCTTGATGCAAAGTCATGAATTAAATCATCATATGAAATCTGCTCAGCAATTGTATGATTTATACTGATGATGGCCAGACCGGTAAGGCGTTCCTGTGACATAGTTGACCTCAGGTAGGATTTGATGAGCTTCAGCTTTGAAAAGCTCCTCTCTGCTTCAGCAACAGTGACTGGAAGAGTAAGACCAATTCTGAGAGCAGTCCACAAATTTGGATATATTTCAGAGAGCTCCCTTTCATGGATAAATGTCAGCAGTTCAAGCAAGGATATGGTCTTTGATGGCAAGTCAGGCAAGTTCTTCAGCTCCTGTGCAAGCTCTCTGCCATCCAAGTCAGATTGTCCCTTAAAGTGTAGTGTAGTACTAAGGTTCACACATTGTTCTGTCAGCTCCTCAAATGTGAGATTTTGGAAATGTGTCAGCACTCCAAACTTCTCTCCCACAATTTCCAACGTGGAAAATCTTTCCTGAATGGCTGATGTTGCAGCATCAACCACTGCATTAAAAAATGTCACCTCCAGCTTCTTCAAAGCATCAATCAAGGGCTCATCAGATGCTTCATAGGAGAAGTACCGCTTTGTGGACCTCAGCCGTTTTTGTTTTAACACAGCCTCCACATTCATTTGTTCACAGATATCTGTGGCTGCCATTTGTGCAGCCACAAAACCTGTTGCCCTGTAATTGCGGAGACCTCTCTCTGTTTTTTTTAGGAGATTTACTGCAACATCAACGTGCATGCTAGGAGACTGCATCTGCTTGCTCACATGCTGAATTTGGCACAACAGGTCATGCCACACCACTGAACAAATGGCGAAGCGGTATGACCCAACCTCCTCTGACAGAGATTGAGCCTCGACCTTTATTACAGAGTCTTTGGTGTGGTCCCTGTTGTAAATTTAACTTTACTTACTTTTGCTAACTGCTATTATGTTTTCATTGTGTTTAATTATTATTTCTGTTCTGTTTCAGATGTAATCTCGATTATGAATTATGTTTGAATTAGTTGAATAAAGCCTCTTAACGTTGAATTCATTGGCCTTTTCATAATTTATTCAACTCATTCATATCATGGAAAAATTTCTGAGGCCTGAAAGATTTAATACAGACTCCAACTGTGCTAACGCAGCTAAGGAATGGAATCACTGGTTCCGCACATTCAATAACTTCCTCTCATCATTAGCTGACAATACTGTGGACAAATTGGCTCTTCTGGTGAACTATGTTACACCTACTGTCTATGAATTTATAGGTGACTGCAATACCTATGAAGACGCTATAGCTATCCTCGAAGGAATTTACGTAAAGCCTCAGAATGAAATCTATGCTAGACATTTGCTTGCAGTCCGCAAACAGGAGACTGGGGAGTCACTCGATACATTTCTCCAAGCACTGAAACAACTCAGTCGTGACTGCAACTTTCGCGACAGTACTGCAGTGCAATGTCGTGATGACTCCATTCGTGACTCCTTCATCAGTGGACTTCGATCCTCAGCGATTCGCCAGCGATTGTTGGAAAACAGAACTTTAGATCTTCAAACTGCCTACGATCAGGCTCGGGCCTTGGACGCTGCACAGCTACAGGCCGAATCATACCCCACTTATCATTCATCTGTTGTTGCCATGGCCGAATCAGAAAACAAGCCAAAAACGCCTTTATCTAACCGATCAGAATACAGTCCAATTGAGTCGGACGCTCCTGAAGATTCTGCCATGTCAGCTGCTGTAGTGCAGAAGTGCTACTTCTGCGGATTTCCTCGACACCCTCGGAACAAATGCCCTGCTCGAGAGGCTGTTTGTGGCCGGTGCACTAAAAAAGGACACTTCGCTAAAGTCTGCCGATCTGCTGCTGCTAAACCTACCTCTGCGGCAGCTCCATATTTGGCTACCATTTCTGCATCAGTTCCTGGCAGTTTATCGAAAGCTCTCCTACGAGTAAAGATTAATGGCATAACGGCCGACGCTCTCGTCGACACTGGAAGCTCGGAAAGTTTCATTTGCACAGAGTTTTGTTTGCGCAATTCTTTGCAATTGCTTCCCTGCTCCAGTAGCATTTCCATGGCTTCTACAGCATTTTCAGCGAGGGCCGCTGGTGTGTGTCATGCACAACTTGAGTACGATACTCATGTTTTTCAAGACGTCAAATTCACTGCTTTAAAGCATCTATGCGCTAATGTAATACTGGGGCATGATGTTTTGGGTGAGCATGAACGAGTGGAAATAGCGTTCAATGGTGCACATCCTCCACTCAAATTATGTAGTCTTGCTGCCGCGTCGGTGCCTCCACCCTCTCTATTTTCCTACCTCACGCCTGACTGCCGACCAATCGCAGATAAATCTCGACGATATTCGCTATCAGATTCAAAATTCATAGATTCTGAAATCTCTCGTCTTCTCAAGGAGGGTATCATCGAACCCAGCATTTCTCCATGGCGTTCCCAGGTTCTCGTCACAGCGAACGAACGACACAAAAAGAGAATGGTTGTCGATTATTCTCGGACGATAAACAGATTTACTCTTCTCGATGCCTATCCATTGCCCCGCATTGATGAGATGGTTAAAGAGATCTCTCAATATGGATTCTACAGCACTCTAGACCTGAAAAGTGCGTACCATCAGATAGCTCTCAAAGAAGAAGAGAGAATATACACTGCATTTGAAGCGAATCAAAGACTGTACCAGTTTCGTAGAATACCTTTTGGAGTCACCAATGGCGTTGCGAGTTTTCAGCGTGTTATTGATGGCGTTATTGCTAAGGAAAACCTAAGAGCTACCTATGCCTATATTGATAACGTCACTATTTGTGGCCGTACTCAGCAGGAGCACGACAGGAATCTTGATTGTTTTCTCGCTGCTTCCAAGAAATACAACCTTACATTTAATACAGATAAAAGCGTGTTCTCTGCCCAATCAATCAATCTTCTTGGTTATTGTGTTAGCAAGGGCACTATGAAGCCAGATCCTGAACGAATAAAACCATTGCTGGAGCTACCGCTCCCATCAGACCTTCCGTCGCTCCGTCGAGCATTAGGCATGTTCTCTTACTACTCACAGTGGATCCCTCATTTCTCGGAAAAGATTCATCCTCTCACTCGATCTACAGAATTCCCTCTTTCCAGTGATGCAAATGCTGCATTTCAGTCATTGAAGCAAGACATACAGAATGCAGTGGTGATGGCTATAGACTCTACTTCTCCATTCGTTGTTGAGACTGATGCGTCTGAACATGCGATAGCCGCTACTCTAAATCAAATGGGACGGCCTGTCGCATTCTTCTCCAGAACGCTCTCAAAATCAGAGCAACATCACTCTGCCATAGAAAAAGAAGCTTATGCCATTGTTGAGGCATTGCGGAAATGGAAGCACTATCTCCTTGGGCATCACTTTCAGCTCGTTACAGATCAAAAATCAGTGGCATTTATGTTCAACAACAGAGAGACTGGAAAGATAAAGAATGAAAAGATAATGAGATGGCGCTTGGAACTGTCATCCTACTGCTACGACATCGTTTACCGACCTGGTAGAGATAATGTAGCCGCGGATGCACTGTCACGCAGTCATTGTTCGGCTACGGGAACTGATCTATTATATCAATTGCACGATTCTCTCTGTCACCCTGGAGTAACTAGGATGGCCCATTTCATCCGTTGCCGCAATCTTCCTTACTCAATGGATGATATAAAGAAAATGACAGCTTCTTGCTCTCTATGTGCGCAACTCAAGCCTCGATTTTATAAACCACCAGCAGATCATCTAATTAAAGCAACTCAACCATTCGAGAGGCTCAATATTGATTTCAAAGGTCCTCTGCCTTCTTCAACTGGTAACAAGTACCTTCTCGTAATCATTGACGAATTCTCACGGTTTCCTTTTGCTTTCCCTTCCCCCGATCTATCTTCATCTTCGGTCATCAAGTCCTTATGCCAATTGTTCTCCATTTTTGGCATGCCAGCATTCGTGCATAGTGACCGGGGGTCTTCCTTTATGTCACATGAACTACGGAAATTCCTCCATGAGAGGAGAGTGGCTACCAGCCGTACCACTCCATACAACCCACAGGGTAATGGTCAAGTCGAGCGCTATAATAGCATTATTTGGAAGGCCGTATCTTTAGCTGTGAAATCCCGAGATTTGGATAGCTCTCAATGGGAAGCTGTACTCCCGGACGCCTTACATTCTGTTCGATCCTTGCTCTCAACTGCCACTAATATGACACCTCACGAACGATTCTTTGGATTTCCTCGTCGATCATCCTATGGCAGTGCTATACCAACATGGTTGGTCTCACCGGGGAAGGCTCTCCTCAAAAGACACGTACGTCATCATAAAGACGACCCATTGGTCGACGAAGTAGAGATATTAGATGCTAATCCACAATATGCGCACGTACGTCTACAGGATGGACGGGAAACCACGGTTTCCGTCAGGCATTTAGCACCAGCCCCGCAAGAAAATGTCCGTTTGGATGCAGATGCAGAACCTGTGATCTCTACATCCAATGAACAAAGGCAAGAAACTTTGACAAAGAACGATCCCCCGGATCTACCGTCAACTAAAAGCCCGAACTCCCCTGTACACATGGATGTGGAGAAAGGTATGGAAGATGAGCAACGACACATCACCAAAAACAGTAGTCCATCAATTGATGTTCCAGTCAATGCTGGAGACATCCCGTTACGTCGATCTCAGCGCCGCAGGAAAGCGCCGGATATTTTAGATTGTAAGATTATGTACTGTAATGTAATTCGTCTCATATTTTAGATTTGTAAGATGTGTACTGTAATGTAATTCGTCTCATATTAATTTTTGAGAAAATTTATGTTTTGCCTTTTGGGAGGGGTGAATGTTGTAAATTTAACTTTACTTACTTTTGCTAACTGCTATTATGTTTTCATTGTGTTTAATTATTATTTCTGTTCTGTTTCAGATGTAATCTCGATTATGAATTATGTTTGAATTAGTTGAATAAAGCCTCTTAACGTTGAATTCATTGGCCTTTTCATAACAGTCCCTCACCTCGATCAGTGCATCTCTCACTGCAGCTGCCTGATATCTCAGGGGCTCCACACTCTTGATCTTGCTTTCCCACCTTGTATCAGACCACATCTTCAATGTGATGTTCACATGTTTTTTCAAAATGGCCCATCGTTGTGTGGAGGCTGAAAACAAGTTGTAAAGCTTCTGCAAGATGCCAAAGTAACTTGTGGCATCAATAGATCCCTTAGCAGCATCGGCCACAAGCAAATTCAGAGAATGAGCCCCACATGGAACAAACAGAGCTCTGGGATTAATTTCTAGGAGCCTGGATTGAACACCCTTGTTTTTTCCCCTCATGTTGGCCCCGTTGTCGTATGATTGTCCTCTACAGTCCATGAAAGGAACTTTTAGCTCCTCCAGTCTCTTCAGAATCAGAGATGCCAAATGTTGACCAGTGGACTCCTCTGCCTCCAAAAACCCATGAAATGTTCCTTTATATGGGGCTTCCCCTCCAGTGACACAACCCGAATCACAACTGACAACTGTTCAGTGTGGCTGATATCTGGAGTGCAATCTAGAATTATTGAAAAAAACTTTGATTGTTTGATGTCGCTCACCATTGCTGAAATGGTCTTGCTGCGCGACAAATCAATGAGTTCGTTTTGTATGTGGTGGCCGAGGTAGCTGGTGTGACTGGAGGTCCCTTTTTGGACACGGTTAATGTGCTCTTGCATTATAGGATCAAATTGTGCCATCAGTTCAACTTCTTTCAGAAAATTGCCATTTGATGGTGAGAACAATTTTTCTGTATGTCCCCTTAGTGCCAAATTCCTAACTGCCAGAGAATGCACAATAGCAGTGAGACGTGTCAGCACCGCTCTCCATCTCAACTTCTCAGCCTCCAGAAGTGCCATCTCCTGCTTGTCAATGGTCTCCCCCTTTCTCATCCTCACTGCCAGTTCTTTCCAGATTTTCATAGAATTTAGGTGTTCTGAACTGTTGTCATGTGATGTGAGCAATGAGCTTGCATGCTTCCAGTCCGAGAGTCCCAAACTTGTTAAATTTATTTTCCTCTTGGAAAATAATGTACAACAGAAACAGAAAAGGCTGTTGTTTTTTAAGGAATAGACCAACCAACTTCTGGTTATATTTTCCCCACTAACCAATGACTTCCTGAAGTATTGATGGTGGAAACTTCTTCCGTCACTGTCGTTTCTAGGGAATACAAAGTCAGATGGTACTTGACTTGGTCCCCTGGAAACCAGTTGTGTCCGAATTCTCTCAGTCAGAACTGAAGGCCAGTTAGCAGGGTCGGTGGACAGAGACTCATCCTCAGGAGGCGATTCTGCTCCAGGCCTTTCTAATAGAAAGAACAAGAGCATTACTCATTAGTATACACACCTAAGTTAGATAACACATTATTCACAGCACTTTGTTATGGTGGTGGTGTTATGGAATTATGGTGGTGAAACACCACACATACCCAGTAACCCAGACCCAGTGATAATAACATTATAATTTATAACTGTTTGCAAAATGCTTTGCAGGGATGCACACACATACACATACACACACACGCACACACTCACAGACATATGTGCACACAAACTCACCTGAAGAGTCCTGCCGGGGAGAAGTAGAAGCAAATGGGTCTTCATCCTCAGGATCAGACTGCATTTGTGGAGACATATGTGAGGCTGAGGAGGTAGATGGCTCCTCAGCCTCAATAATGGCAGAAGTAGACGGCTTCTCATCCTGGCTAGTGGCAGAGGGTGTTCCAAAATATTTCAAAAGTGCCCCTGCAAATAGTAAAATAGAACATAACAGACCAATGCATGAATAGGCTAGTACAATTAATTTAACATGTTATTAAGCACAATTTATTAAACTTTTAGAATAGGAAACAAATGAATAATACAACCTCCTTGGTTAATGGCTAATTATATACATAATAGTACACTTCAAATGACTCAGAAAGCTATATCACAAAATAGCAGTGCAATATAGCAGTGAAGAGTAGATGACATAGCTCTATACCTTTATCTTTTGCTCGTTTCTCCTCTTCTTCTTTCCTCTTTTTTCTAAACTGAGCACCTGATAGCTTTGACCTCTTCTTATCCATTTGCGGTTATTTGACAGACCTTAGTGGCTTAGTGTGAAGATTCGTTCTGTAATAAATAATATACATTTCACTATTTAACCAAACCCAGAAAAATAACATTACATATGTTAAAGTATGGGCCTTTATTCCCAATAATATTAATCTGGAAGCATTTTGCATTGTTTAGGTCTTTTATGGGAAGGTTTATGGAAAATGCAATAGATGGTTTTTTATTAATAAAAATATATTTATTGATATTTTATTATTTATTTTATTTTTATTTTTATTTATTTCTTTATTTATTTATTCTTATTTTTATTTTTTTTTTTTGCAGGCGCTCATGCCGCCCCTCCACAAATGCCGCCCTGTGCGGCTGCCCATATTGCCCATATGAGGAACCGCCACTGCCCACAGATACCTTACTGCATCTCTGTCCTCTGGTTTTAACTTTATCCGCAAAAAGGCTTGCTTCACATCTGCAATCAATGCTACTCTACCAAACCTGAATCTCAGTAACAAGGAAAATAAATTTGCATTTAAATTTGGCCCAGCATCCAAACAGTCATTCAAGGACACACCACCTTTGTCCTTGGCTGAGCCATCAAAAACTACCCTCAGTGTGGTGGTAGTTTTGTCTCGCCGTACCACTGCATGGTGTGGCAGATAATGTGCCTCCTGGCTCACCAGCTCACCTTGCACCCTTTCAGCATAGCCCTCCCTTACATAACTTAGGATGGCCTCATCGTATTCAATTAACAACTCCTCATTTTTTCTTAGCCTGTACAATGAAGTCTCCAACCTCCGATTAGCTAGCTGAAGGTTTGAACTGGGTTTGCAAGAATCCTTCCAAGGGAGGCCAACTTCATAGCAACCATCTCTAAACCCAATCCCTTTTTCAAATTGCTCTAAAACATCACTATTCACTGGACTCGCCTGCTTCTCCTGTTTGTCCTTCATGCCAATGGATTCAAGTTCCCAAAACGCTTTCAAATGCCTTTCCAAACCATGGCTGTTCTCCTCAATCTTAACAAAAAGAGCTTTAACCTCCATTTCATTACAATAGCTCCCATGTAGCATCCAGCCTAGCTTACTTTCAATAGCTACCGGACCTCGAGATCTGCGGACAATATTACCACTGATGAAGTCCCAATAATAGTCAGCTCCAATCAAAAGACTAATATCTTCTGATCCTTCAAACTTATTATTGCCCAAATTAATTCCTTTAACTTGCAATTCTTGGACACATGCCATATCTAAACAGGTAGTGACTGAAGCACAAAGTTCCTCAATCTCTACAGCTTGGACCTTGATAGTGGGACTTTGTGGTAACAACACCTTAACCAGAACTTCTACCTTCTTAACTTTGGTTCGGTTTTGAACGGAACCCCAAACCCAGAAATTCTTAAATTTTCCCTCTTAAGTTCTTTAAACTTCAATTTTCCGGAAATTCTGGTCTTAATAAAGCTACACTGGCTACCACTATCAAACAACACTCTTACAGTAGCTTCTCCATCATTCCCAATTAATAATGCTGCAGCTGTTTGCAATAATCTCCCTTTACTTTTACTCCCTTTCATAGCAGTGTCATGTGCCACTGATGTCTCTACTTCTGGGGTAGGCCTACTAGGAGTGTTTTCACACAATAATGGCTGATGCCGGCCATGGCATTTTTTGCACAAAATTTTAAACTTACAAAACCTTGCTCTGTGACCTTTCAAAAAACATTTAAAACATGCTGTGGACTTAGTTACCCTGTCCTTTCTCTCCTCAAAAGGTAAAGCCTCAGCCACCTCACATTTATATGACTTGTGGTTGCCTTCGCAAAATATGCATTCCTTGATTCCCTTTAATTTATTCTCAGATGATGCATGTAGAACTGACACTGTACTTGGGCTATTCCTTTTTGTAGAAACTTTGGTGCTGTGCCTGCCTTTGTCCCCTTGTTTAACATCCCACTGTGCAAACTCAATTCCCTCTCGTCTTGCTAATTCTGTGCCTAAAAGACTTAACATCTGCTGAAGGGGGATGTACACATGTTCTGTAGAGTGTCCCCTACTTAATTCAAGGAAAATTGAGCTAGGCAATTTAGACTCCAGTATAGTAACCAACATTATACCATACTTTTCCATTCCTAAACCCAAGTTGTCCAGGGACCTAGTTCTAACTTCAAATTCATCATATCACTGCCGTAAATCCTTGACACTATTGAGATTATTAACAGGAGGTATAGCTAAAAGTTCACGGAGGTGGCTTTTAATTAAGATCTCTGACTTACCAAACCGTTTCTTTAATATATCCCAAGCCACATTATAATTAGCCTCTGTTAATGCTAATCTTGCTATTGTCTTTGCTGCCTCCCCTTCCAAGAGGGACTGCAAATAATTAAACTTCTCCACCGCACTTAACACTTGACTAGAATGAACTGCTGATTGAAAACTGTCTGCCCATCCTTGCCATTCCTGAATACTCCCAGAAAATGTTTTGAGTACAAGCAGGGCCGTTTCCTGGCATAAGCAGACTAAGCGGCCGCTTAGGGCCCTGCTGCTACTAGGGGGCCCCTAGACAGGCTCCCAGGTCATAGCTCAGTGGGCAAGAATAGGAATATAGCTGAAATTATTATTAATATTATTGTTATTATTATTATTATCATCCTTATTATCATTATTATTATTGTCGTATTAATTAAAGTTTTTGTATGAGACAAATGTGATAAAAGGGAGACAAACGAAACGTTTTGGTCGTTATGTGTAAATAACTATTGTGAGATCTTATTTCTATATTATTTAACTTTATTCTTACAATATGCTTATACTTTCCTAAATGCTTAAGTTTTCTAGTATTGTTGGCTGGGAGATTTCATATGATGATGTTATTGATGATTTCGCCCAGAAAAAATCTAGGAGGCAAAAATTTTGAAGATACAAACTGTTCTGTATAACTGTTAGCTGTTACACGATTGTATCGTAGAGTTAGTAATTGTTTGGTAGTTGATAATTGCATTTTTTTTTATACATAGTTCTGTGTCATTTATTCTAAATAATGTATAAGCTAATTTTCAGGAATTTCATGAAGAGTATTTTTTCTGTTTGTCTTCTGAAAGTACATATTTGTTGTTTTGGACATAAATATTTCATTAAAATTGTTTCATAATTGTTTTTTATAAACAGCCATTTTTTGTATGTGTGTGCTGAGGTGATGTAGTAAGGCGTGAGTTGGTGGATGGAGGGATGGGGCCTCAAATGGGTATACTGCTTAGGGCCCCCTAATGGCTAGAAAAGGCCCCAAGTACAAGCCTCGGTAATTGAACTGCAGATCTGTTAACCTTAACTTCACAAACACCATTTGTTGAGGGTTGTGTTTCATTATTAGACCTGGTCTCTAACTGTACTGAGCTGCTAAACTCTTTTGCTCTGTGGCATACTTTAATTATATCATCAATAACACAGCTCAACAAAAAAAAAAATTTGTTTCGTTGCCAAGGAAATTCGTACGAATTTAGGGTATTTTGGGGTTGCTGAATTCCAAAATGAAAGTAGTTTTTCCGATTTGGCTCTAGTTCTTGAGATAATGAATACCCTCAATTAAGAGGAAACGTAACCATAACGCGTGCATATGGGAAACTACCGGAACATTCTAGATGGTGAGACACGCGAATATTCTTAGTGTTTACTCCGCAATCATTCTAGAATATTCCCCCTCCGTATATAAGTCATCGGCCACCCAACCAGTAAGTAGGCTCCGCCTGAACATTAAATTTTTTGCATTTTTACGTGTTTCAATGGGGTACCAATTATCTCATAAATTAGAGCCAATCTAGCAAAACCGATGTCATATTCGGAATCAGCACCACAAAGTTACCCCAAAATCACTCTAATATGATTAGCAATAAAATGAGTGTTGACCAGTGTAATCTCTTCAAAGTAAATTATGTTATTTTCTATTTCATCCTCTTCTATAAGAGCCTCAATTTTAACATTTACTTCGCTTAGAGCAACCTTTTTAGTTTCTAATATGGAAAGCTGCGCAGTCACTAAGCTTAAGTCCTCTTCCTCTATGGCAGAATCTATAATGGCAATGACCTTTGTAATTAGACCTTTGTAGGCGCTTTTCCTTGTTTTAAACTTGTTCAATTCAGCTGCACTCATCTTCAATGCAAACAACAATTGGGCTCAATGCCAAATAAGCTGAATTGGCAAAAATACTTGACCAAACTGATCAAACTCAAATTTTGCTTTTTTCAAATAAACTGAATTGCTTGGTTCGGGTACTGACCAACCACCAGTATGGAATACCAAATTTTCCATCCAAGTAACTGGCGCATTGAAGTCTGCACCCTTCGCCTACGAACAATAAACCAAAATTAACCAAACCGGTAAAAATGTAGGCCAAACACAACGACAGACGAGCGGCCAAATTTCGCAATTGGGCGACCAAACTTTCTACCCTGGGACCTTAACTCAATTATGCTCAACCCGTCCAGGCTTAACTTGGGCTACAATTTGCACAATCAAAACTTTGTCGGAAAATAGTCACTGACTCAGTCTTGGGCTAGAATCCGGTTTCGAAGGACCATATTACATTTTTTTTATTGGGTTCAGAATCCCAGCTGAGCCGTGAACGGCCAAGCTCTGAAGGGCCAGTTCAACCTACAGACCAAGTTAAGCTAGACTAAAAACTTACGGACTTGGAGGTCCTATTAGGTCCTACCTCAAAAGAGGCACTATTTATGGTCTTCTTTCCAGAGGCGTACCCAGGGCCGGATTTACTTGCTTGTGGGCCCTAGGCCAAACCTTATCAGTGCCCCCCCAAAAAAAATATATATATATATATATATATCGTAATATTGTAATGTAAAAAAAAAAAGAATTACAACATAATGTAACACATCAATAATTTTATTCAAATTAGTTTTATATCATGTACAACTTATTCTTACACAAAGGAATAATGGAAAAAAATACAGTCAAATTGAAGCATAATAAATTTTGCAATAAGAATTACAACATAATGTAATACATTACACATTAATAATTTTTAATCAAATTAGTTCCATATCAAGTACATCAAAGTAAATCAAGTTCCATATCATGTACATCTTACACATAGGAATAATGGAAAAATACAATGAAACTGAAGCATAATAAATTTTGCAAGCACAACTATGTGAAGTTCAAAATTACTTTTTCCTGCTTTTTTCTATGGCAAATTTGTCAATGATACTGTTTGTGTCAAGGGATTGTAGGACGTCCCCAGTGGGCCCCCAGTTACTGGTGGGCCCTAGGCCAATGGCCTATGTTGCCTATTGGAAAATCCGGCCCTGGGCGTACCAATACTTTTTGCCGCTCGGGGCGAAAATGCCAACGCCCCCCCCCCCCCCCCCTGAAACAATTTTCAATTTTAAAAACAATTCCTTTACAAAAATACACTTCTAAACAAAACTTTTATTGGAAGAAAAACTTAAATAAAGCAACTTCAATTTTAACAATACTACATAATGTACCGTACATAATATACTACATAATTTTAACAATAACTATATGATGTATAATGCCGAGTTAAATTTTCGGACTTTCATAACAGAAAATTCATGAATGATTTTTTCTATGTCCATTGTCTCTGCAACTTCGCGTTCAATTGAAATAATCGCCAAATTGCTCAGTCTAGATTGACTTATAGTTGACCTGAGGTAAGTTTTTATAAGTTTCAGTTTCGAGAAACTTCGTTCGCAACTTGCCACGGACATGCATGTAGTTAGACAGATCCGGAGGGCAATTGTTATATGAGGCAAAGATTCCACTAGATCCCATTTAACGATCCACTGAAGTAGTTTTAACATATCCCAGTTCTTTGGATCATCGTCGACGCTTATGCTTTCGAAACTGAGCAAATGTCTGCGCAAACGCTTTATTTCTTCCAGTAGACTTCCTGGATTAATGTCATTGTAGATGGAAGAAAAATTATTGACCTTGGTATTAATTTCTTCATCTTTGGACTGATTCAAAAGGTACGAAGGAGACAGAAATTCAAAGCGATCATTCATGTTTTTAAGACAAACTGTGCGTTTTTCAATTTCTGCTAATAAACGATCCATGATTTCACAAAATTCTCAGCGTACATCCTCTTGCACGGGTTGGAGGGTTGCATTTTAAAACATAAAAACCCAAAATTTTGCATACTGCGCCCGCCTGACAGTAACTTGCCGCCCCTCGGGAAGTGCCGTCCCTCTCGCCCCTCCCTTGATACGCCACTGCTTCTTTCTAAACCTTGCAACAACAACACAACCTGCACCATTGCACGATGCAACAATTTTATATCTAAACAACCAAACTGAATTGCAAGAGAGCTCTCTATAAGACCACGACCTGTAAGTGCCGCATTCAACAAACGAGTGGGAAGGGCGCGCAGTGCCCCCAAAAAAATTATGCCACAAGAGTGCCCAAACAATGATGCCACAAGAGCCCAAAACTGCTAGCTCCAAATTAAGTGAATTTTTCACTAACCTTACAATTATGAGATGGATATATATACACCTTAACTTAATATATACAAGCAATGCTGCATCAATCAGCTTAGTCATCATATCGCCTTGGGACAACAATGGCTCTTCCTCTTCTAGATTTTCTAACATCATGCACACGAGTTATCCCATCAGTATCTAGTGAGAAAAAGTTATTTGCGTCTAAATTGTCCAAACCTGAAAATATTTTGAACATCTGCCTCATATCTCCCCTCATACAATGTCTCTCAAAACTAAACATACCTAATTCCTTTAATCTATCCCTGTATTTCAATCTTCTTAGATTAGGGATAAGCTTGGTTGCCCTTCGTTGCACACCTTCAAGCATATAAATATCATTTCTAAGGTGAGAGGACCAAGCTTGAATACAGTATTCTAAGTGAGGCCTAACATAAGAATTATATATATAATTTACAGATGACTTTGTTACTCTTGTAAGTAACATTCCTCTTAATAATACCTAACATTTTATTTGCTTTATTTCTAGCCTCTAAGCCCTGCTTAGAAAATTTTAGATCACTACAAACTATAATGCCAAGATCCCTTTCCTTTCTAACATCTTCCAACCACTTTCCTTGCATCAGTAGTATAGCCGAAAAAGGGGAGAGTGCAAGAATGCTGCAAGTGATTACGTAATGTTGCAAAGGGGGTGGGGGTTGTTGCAAAAAAGAAAACAAGAAAAAAAAAGAAAAAAACATTCCCCCAAAGGGGGGGGGGGTGCTGCAGGTGCAACAAGGAAAACTTGGAGGCGGAGTTCTCCCCCAAGCTATTCCCCCCAAAGGGCCAGAAAGCAGAGAAAGGAGGAGAGAAAGGAGGAGAGGTGTTCACCTGGCAGGAGCCAAGTGCATATTAAGACTTCAGCCGAGTAGGCGTTGTTTTATAGGCTCCTAATCAGCCAGTTGGCTTAGAAGGCGTAAATGGCTTGAGTTGCCAGATAGCGCCATGTATTCATTTAATTCTAATCGAAGACTGAGTTGCCAGATACCACTTTTTAGCGATACCATTGTATACATTATTATAGAATCCTAATCAGCCAGTTGGCTTAGAAGGCGTAAATGGCTTGAGTTGCCAGATAGCGCCATGTATTCATTTAATTCTAATCGAAGACTGAGTTGCCAGATACCACTTTTTAGCGATACCATTGTATACATTATTATAGACTCCTAATCAGCCAGTTGGCTTAGAAGGCGTAAATGGCTTGAGTTGCCAGATAGCGCTATGTATTCATTTAATTCTAATCGAAGACTGAGTTGCAAGATACCACTTTCTAGCGATACCATTGTATACATTATTATAGACTCCTAATCAGCCAGTTGGCTTAGAAGGCGTAAATGACTTGAGTTGCCAGATACCACTTTTTAGCGATACCATTGTATACATTATTATATTTCTTAAAAGTTGGTTTAGAATACCGGTAGTAGGTTTAGAAGGCGTAACATGATATAATTAAGTAAAACAACATTGCATCATTCTGTTTATTATAAATATATAGAAAATAAATATACATTTCAATAATAATTGAGGAATACGCATATAATCATAACAGTACAGGAAATATATACACACAATTATGGATATATAAAATAAATATACATTTCAAATAGAAATAAATATACATTTCAATAATAATAGAAATATGCATATAATCATAACGGTACAGGGGAAATATCACGCAAAATATATATAAATACATTTCAATAATAATAGAAAATATGCATATAATCATAACAGTACAGGGGAAATATCACGCAAAATATATAAATACAATTCAATAATAATAGAAACATGCATATAATCATAACAGTACAGGAGAAATATCAAGCAAAATATATAAATACATTTCACTTTTTTTTCAAAATACTAAACTCGGTCTTAATCGAGTTTACAATTACATCATTATTGCTCTGCATTACGCAGTATATGCGGCTTAATAATATTTCACCGCTTAAAGTATAGGGAAACCTGTATTCGATATGAAGGGCTTTCATATCGTTCAGTACTATTTTTGTTCCCACTGGCTTGGGGGAGAACTCCGCCTCCAAGTTTTCCTTGTTGTACCTGCAGCACCCCCCCTTTGGGGGAATTTTTTTCTTTTTCTTTTTTTTTTCGTTTTTTTTGCAACACCCCCACCCCTTGCAACAACCCCACCCCTTTGCAACACCACCCCCTTTGCAATATTACGTAATCACTTGCAACATTCTTGCACTCTCCCCTTTTGCGGCTATACTACTGCATCTCATAACTAAAGTTTTCATTATTTCTACCAAAATGCATGATTTTGCATTTTTGAACATTGAATTCCATCATCTGCCATTTACTAGCTTAAGCAATTAATCTATCAAGATCCTTTTGCATTTTATAAGAATTTTCCATATTTGTAACTGGAGCAACTACTTTTGTATCATCTGCAAATTTAGAAATTTTACAACCTAGTCCTTTCTCTAAATCATTGAGATATAAAATAAAGAGTAATGGACCCAAAACTGATCCCTATGGTACCCCACTTTTCACTTTCTGCCACTCAGATTCATGACCATTTAGAATTACCCTCTGTTCTCTGTCTTCTAACCATTTTTCTACCCGATTTAAAACTGACCCTAATATACCATGAGCTTTTAATTTATATAGAAGTCTCGTATGTGGAACCTTGTCAAATGATTTACTAAAATCCAAATAAATAACATCTATATCATTTCCATTATCTACCTGATCAGTTACAAATTCTAAAAAGTCTAAGAGATTAGACAAAGAAGACCTTCCTGATATAAATCCATGTTGTGAACTTGAAATAAGATTAAAATTCTCCAAATGATCTTGAATATTATTCTTTATAATTCTTTCTAGTATCTTTCCTACCAATGATGTCAAACTTTTATATATATATATATGGATAATGGACCTAAATAATGCAATAAATTCTTAAAATATCTTCGATTTTGCAGACAACAAATGTTTGTTTACAAAAAATAACTCGGGTTTTCTCTAGCCACTGGAACTTACTTCAGTAAAACTCGAGTCAAGTTCAGTCGGATCTTGAGTTTTAGCTGAAAGGAACGCGGCAGATTTGAATTAATTCATCTTGATTTCAAGTCAGTTGGACGAAAACAAAACGGCTTAAAATTAATATATGATAATCTACAACTTACGTTTAGTATTTATACTTACTATGCTCTTCGCAAATTTTTATCTCTTGGAAAATAATGAAATATTATATTGCTTTTTTTTCCTCTATTCTATAGTATATTTTATTACAACCGTAAAAAGCATGATATGTAACACATCCTGGACCTAATTTGAAGTTATCAGTAGGGCGGTCAAAAGTCAATAAAGTCAAATTGTTTCCTATGGGGCACTTCGCTGAAACGACTGAAAATGCAATAAAAACACCTGTAGGGGGTATACAGTGGTGGGCACCGTTAACCAAAAAGTTAACTTCGTTAACCGCTAATCCGTTAACCAAAAAGTTAACTTCGTTAACCGTTAATCCGTTAATTCGTTAAACATGTAACGGAAGTTACCGATAAACCGTTAACGTTAACTTTTATTATAAAAAAAATGAAAAACACAATATATATATATAATTTAATTTTCCCTCTTCTTCTCGTTCTCCATTTTGTCCATGAGATGCATGTTGCCCTTCATGAAAATTAGCATATCAAAGTTTTCATCAGACAGGGATGATCTCTTGGCCCTCAGGATGTCCTTGCCCGTAGAGAACAAACGCTCCACTGCAGCACTGGAGGGGATGGCTGTGTTGAACTTGATGAACAAGTCCACCAACACTTGCTCACCCAAGAAGGCAGCATCTGTCAGCAAGTCCTTGGAGTTGGTCTCCAGCCAGGTCTTGACCAAGTTCTGGGCCTTGCCCTTGAGTTACCTGTGGCTTCTTGAAAGAAGTTGAAACATTCAACTCAAATGGCAAATCTTTCCGCCTGATGTTACAGTCGACCATGTTTTGCTCAAACCAATGCCATAAATAACTATCATATTTGGTAAGACACAAACTGTGGCGACGGAAACAAATATATCGCCTGATTTTGCACTGCGGAAATGGAAATTCGTTCATCACTATTAACAGTGGCGGATTAATTGCGCACCTGCTCAGCACTGAAAATAATAGAAACTTTTAAACGTTTCTTTATGAATTTTTTGGGTTAACGGACTTGAGTTAACGGAAGTTAAATGTAACGGAAGTTAATTAGTCCGATAATGATTTTCAAAGTTAACTTAAAAGTTAAATCGTTAACGAAAAAGTTAACTTCGTTAATTAACGATTAACGGATTAACGGTTTGTGCCCAGCTTTGGGGGTATATTACCAAAGTTAATAGGTCAACCAAAAGTCAACTTTTACCTGTTAGGTCAAAAAATAGCAATGAGGTAAATAAAGTCAATTTTTTGGAATAAATAATTAAAATAACTAAAAATTGGCATCTTCTTGGTTAACTGGCAACTTCGCTGCTCGTATTTGTCTTATTCAGTTATGTCTGTTCAAACAGTCAAACAATACATTGAAACAAGACTCAAGACAAATGGTATTTGTGAAATAATTAACCTCAGTGGACCTGAAATCTCACCAACAGTTTATGGTCAGCTTTTGCAATGTCAACCAACAACTGCCGCTGTAGAGAGATCTTTCTCCATGCTTAATAAATTATTAAGTAAGGATCGCAATTTTTTGCCAGAAAATGTCGGCAAATACTTCATAATTTACCACAATCGGTCAACTGATGTAGAAGAGCAAGAATAAGTAATTAAAGTATCGTTTTTATTATTGAAAGTAAAGGCAACTTTATAAGTCAATTTGTTCAATTCGTAAGGTCAACTTTCTTAATTTTTCGGTCAACTTTTGACTGCCCTACTTTATCAGCTATTCCAAAAGTGCGTCTACCCCCATACCCGTCTACCTATAGTTGAATAAAATTTTTAATTTCTAAAGCTCATTTGTAATTTTTAAAGCTCGCAAGGAAGGGTGCTCGGGGTCAATTTTTGTATGAACGTTTATGATGAAGTGAACTTTTATGATAAGACTTGGTAATTCTAATTTAAAATAATTTTAGACTATGGATGCATTCGTGAAACGACATTTAAAAGACTATTAAAGGAACGCTATACACCATGTATTTTATAATTTCTTTTACCAGAATATAGGTCAACAACAGTATCACCATATCGATCGAGTTATGAATTTAGATCAGGAAGGTCTGGTTTGTTTAATCTTTTAGATTTTTAGAGTGTAGCTGCCAGGTAGATGATGGACATGATGCAGATATTATTTGGATTTTATTAAGACATTTGACAAGGTTCCACATAGGAGACTACTTTATAAATTAAAAGCTCATGAAATATTGGGTTCAGTCATAAACTGAGTAGAAGAATGGTTGCAGGACAGAGAACAGAGAGTAATTTTAAATGACCATGAATCAGGATGGAAAAAGGTGAAAAGTGAGGTACCACAGGAATCAGTGTTAGGTTCATTACTTTTATTCTATATCGAAATGATTTAAAGAAAGGAGGAGGTAATAAAGTTTCTAAATTTGCAGATAATACAAAAGTTGTTGCTCCAATTATAAATACAGAAAATTTTTATAAATTACAAAAAAATCTTGATAGATTAGTGGCCTGGGCTAGTAAATAGCAGATGGAATTCAGTGTTAAAAAGTGCAAACTCCTTCATTTTGGCAAAAATAATAAAAACTTTAATGATGAGATATAAAGAAACTGGTTAGAGGATGTTAGCCAGGAAAACTATTTCGGCATTATATGTAATTAGCAGTGATCTAAAGTTTTCAAAATATTGCTTGGAGGCTAGAAATAAGGCAAATAAAATGCTAAATATTATCAAGATAACTGTTAGTACAAAAGTAAAGAAGTCATCTGTAGATTTTATAATTATCACGTTAGGCGGACATCGGAATAACGCATCCCATCTCCAAAAACATTTTATTTTTCCATAACTTCTTGGATTTATAGGTTTCAGCATATACTGATTTTAAATCTGTTAAAAAATAAATTTTTTAGAAAAAATTTGTTAATTTTTTTTGAAAAAAAAATGTTAACAATTTTTTCTAAAAAATTTATTTCTTAACAAATTTAAAATCACATATGCCGAAACCGATAAATCCAAGAAGTTATGGAAAAATAAAATGTTTTTGGAGATGGTGTGCGTTATTCCGATGTCCGCCTCATGTTATGTTATACTGCATTCAAGCTTAGTCCCCTCACCATAGGCAGGATATAGATATGCTAGGTGTGCAGCGTACGTAGGGCAACCAATTAAACTCATCCCTAACTTAAGAAGGCTAAGAATACAGTAAAAGATTAAAGGAATTGGGTATGTTTAGTTTTGAGAGATGTTTAAGGGAAGATATGATACAGATATTCAAAATGTTTTCAGGTTCAGGTAATTTAGATATAACTTTATAAGTAACTTTTTCATATTAGAGTCTGACAGAAGAACTGAAGGGCATAATGAGAAAATTAGAAAATAGGCTTCTAGACTGGATCTACGAAAATACGTTTTTAAGTTAGAGAGCAGTAGATTTTTTAAATGAGTTGCCATATATGGTAAATATTAGAGCGTTAGATAATTTTAAGAAACAAATAGATCGACAATTTCATAAATGAAAGAGATAGTTTAAGTTGTGTAAATAATGTGGACTATATATTAACTAAGACTTCAGTAATGCAGGCTACTCCAGTAGCTTTGTAAATACTAGGGGCACTCAATATATTTTTCCCCACCCTTTTTTCTTAGCTAAATAATGTATTTTTCGCCTCATAAGACGCTACTTTTTTCCTGAAAAACGTCTCCAAAAATCACTTCAGGGCTTATATGTTAGTGTTTTGTTTAATGTTCTTTTAATAAAGTTATGGGAATATATTTTTTGTCAGGCTGATAAATCTTCGAAATATTTTTTTCCTAAATATTCTTTGCTAAATATAGGGTGCGTCTTACCACTTGTAGCGTCTTATGAGGCGTAAAATATGGTAATAGGCCATGGGGCTGAAATGTCTTTTGGGCCGTAAGTTTGAACTTTCTGCGCTTCACATAACCGGATTTTTCCAGTTTGAACCTCCCCTCCTTGTATAAAACCGCTTTTAAACGCCCTTGTAATAAAACCGATGGTTAACGCAGTTTCGAAAATGGCGTCTGACACTGATGTACGTCGTAAACAGAGAGCTGTTATCGAGTTCTTAACCGCAGGGAAGGAAACAGTTGGAAATATTCACAAACGTCTAGAAAACGTTTACGGAGATGCTGTTGTTGATCGAAGCACAGTTGGACGCTGGTCTAAACGTGTGAGATCATCGGAGAGAGGGAGAGCCAGCCTCAATGATGAGCCACGCAGCGGTCGCCCGGCATCGACTGTGACATCTCACACTGTGCAACGTGCTAACAGCATCATTCGATCAAATCAGCGCGTCACATACAAGGAGCTATCACTGGAGATAGAAATTAGTGAAGGAAGTGTGAATACGATAATTCAGCAACTGGGAAACTCAAAAGTGTGTTCACGGTTTGTTCCTCGTGAATTGACTGAAGATCACAAAGCCCAAAGAAAAGAAATTGCTTCTGAGTCGTTGATTCGATACGAGACAGAATGGGATGACTTCCTTTCACGAATTGTGACGGGATAAGACTTGGGTACACCACTTTGAACCTGAAACAAAATGCCAATCCATGGAGTGGCATCACGCAGACTCCCCACGCAAGAAAAAGTTCAAAATGGCTCCCTCTGCAGGAAAGGTTATGGCCACCATCTTTTGGGACATGAAAGGGGTGATTCTGGTGGACATTATGAAGAAAGGATGAGCAATCAACTCAGAGGCATATATTGCTACCCTACAGAGACTCCAGAGACGTATAAAGCGAGTTCGACCGGAGAGAAAACTGGAAGACGTCCTTCTTTTGCATGATAACACAAGACCACACAACAGTTTGCAAACAAGAGAGGCCATCACAAAAATGCGCTTGACTGTGTTACCCCACCCTCCATACAGCTCGGATCTGTCACCTTCAGACTTCCATTTGTTTGGGCCAATGAAGGATGTTATTCGTGGAAGAAAATTTCAGAGTTTCAGAATGATGATGAGGTTGTTGAGGAGGTTAAGAGGTAGCTCCAGCGGAACCCAGCGGACTTTTACCAGCAAGGAATAAAGGCCCTTGTTTCGAGGTGGAGGAAAGCCGTAGAAAAGGATTGAGAATATGAAGAAAAATAAAAACTTATAAAAAAGGTATGTAACTACTTGTGTAAAAAATTTCTGGAACTTACAAGGAAACTTGGAAAGAAAAAAAAAAGGTGGGCAAAATATAGTGAGTGTCCCTCGTAGTTTAATAATAAATTAGTTGACGTGAAACTGATATTTTGCAAATAAAATATAGCTTTAGATCATTTATCTGGCTTGGGTAACCGCGATAGGCCCGAGTGGTTTCATGTTGTACAAATGTAATGTAACTCGATAAAGGGTCATTCACACTATTGTCCTGATTCATCCACAACCGTCATCCTCCCCTTGATTACCATTCACACTATTGTCAGGAGTTGATCGTCCTCTTATTGGTTTTAATCTGCCTGTTAGATTATAACCAAAACCAAAATAATAATCGATTATTTCTGATTATTTCCTAATTATAAGGAAAACCAGATTTCTCCTTGAAAATGACAAGGTAATTAGGCCTATATAATTAAGCAGTTCGACTTTCATCGAGTCTCCATCTTAGACTTAGTTCTACGGCCTAGTTAAAATCCGTTTCCCAGCCTAAATTTTAAAAATAGTCAGTAATTTAAATAATTTAAGTAATTAAACCCAGGCCCTAGCTATATCATTTATATTTACATAACTTTATATGAACAATATAAATAAATCCAAACTATATATTTTTAAAACAAAATTATGATACCAAAGATACTGATATAATATAGGAATCAAAATAAAATTGTATTTTAGTCTGGAATTAATTTTAATGTTGTGTCATATAATATTTTGATCCAAACATCCCGCTCAATTGCCGTCATGAGATGACAAACCGAGGGATCTGGCATCGTCCCAAAAGATTTGGGACGAAGAAAAGATGATTACGTCACAAACTGAGTTTTGGAGAAATGAGGATGATACAGTAATATGAATGACTTTTAACCACTACCGTGACAAATTAAGTGGGTGGGAGGCTTGGGGGGTGGTTGCCCCGGGCGCCGTTTTAGCAAATGCTGAACTCGAATGTAAGGAATTTATTTACTACAGTAATGTTTCCACAGGGGCGTACCTAAAGTATTTGGCACCCGGGGCGGATCCTTCCTTTGGCACCCCCCATAAATAATTTTAAAATTTAAACACACAGAAAAATATATTATGTTTGCGAGTAGATTTTTAAACAGTACAGTACTGTCATAAACAAATTGGAAATAAGAAAAATACAGGACATTAAAAATTCAGTGAACAGTAATACTGCATTTTATTTTATACAAAAAAACACAGGAAATCCAGTCTCAACGTTCAGCCTATTCTTCAAAGGTAAATAGAGAGGATTCACAGTCTCTGCTTTCGAGCCTTAATTTCTGGAAATTGATCAATGACCTCATCAAAATTCACCTTCTTTGCATATTCATGTTCAATTGAAAGTAAAGCCAGATTTGTCAATCTTGTCTGACTCATGGTCGAGCGAAAGAAATTTTTTATCAATTTCAATTTGGAAAAACTTCTTTCACACGAAGCAATAGACACACAGACAGTCAAAAAAAATCTCAAACACAGTGACAAGCTTGGCAAAGATTCACAAAAATCCCATTTCACAATAAATTCCAGAAGCTGCAATGCTGTCCATTTCTTTGCCTCTTCAACGCTGATTTTGGCAGCTTCCAAATGCCTCCGAAGTCGTTCAATTTCCACACTATCTTCATCAGAGAATTCATCGAAAATCTGAGTCAAATTTGGAATATACTTCCGAAGTTCTTCTTCTGTTGCAACAACCAAAGTGTTTGGCTGAATAACAGCGAAGATTGACAGAATTTGATCCATTGCCTTAGAACGAATCTCCAATTCTTGATGAAAGCGATCAAGACATTCAAACATAGCCCTTTTTACTTCCTCTGGCAATGTGAGACCAGCATCCTTTGCCATCTCTCCTGACATCCTTTTTCGGAGCTTTATTTAATAAGCAATAAGCATTAACAACATATTAAATATACAATGATACTACACTGGACATTGTAAAATTGTTGAACTTGACTAAGCCAATAAGCATTAGTACTAATTCAATATAGAATAGTACTGTAGTTGTTGATGTAAATCTGAAACGGTGTTTACTATATTAAGCATGTAAGCATTAACACATCTCCATGCAGTCACATCATCATCCTCTCTGTCTTAACATCACCATGTAGTTGCATTAAAAAAAATCATGCAGTCATATCACCACCACCATCGTAAGATCACCACATAGTCATCATAAAAAACTCACTCAGCCATACACATCATCGTTACTTCAGTAGTCATGGTTGTAGGAAAAAAGTCAAGTCTAAAGTTTAGTGCAAAGTGTGACTTTCCTGTCTTTTTACTGATAACCAGTAGTCACAGGGACCACCATTCATAAACATGAGTTTCTATAACATTACGACGATGCATTTACCGGGTATTATAACATCACGACAATGCATTTATAAACACTTAAACATCACTATGATACCACATTGTCAAAAATTACTGGACACTGGTATAAGTACCATGATATTGTTATAAACACCAGCACTTTATGCTTTATCATAATTATTTAATGAAACATACCTCATGTATGTGGAGTCACAGTGTCAAGTGAACAAGACTTGGAATGTCAGTTGCAGCCAGCTGGCTATGCTCAATAAACTGATGACTAAAACGTCAACAAACGTTCGCCTTTCGATGTAATTTTTATCAAATATTTAATTTTTCGTTTGTAAATTTTGTATTGCCAATAAAAATAAAAATTTATTTTATAATGGAAATTAACATTAAGCTGTTGTAATAGTTTGAACATTTTAAAAAAAAATTTCTTTGGCGAATTTTTCATTTGGTTTGAAAACTTGTACTGGTATTTCAACTCTCCCGATGGCACCCCCCTCCTGGCTGTCACCCGGGGCGGACCGCCCCCCTCGCACTCCCCTTAGTACGCCACTGTTTCCACAATTCAATCACATGAGCTCTCTCCTCTCTCTCTCTCTCTCTCTATATATATATATATATATATATATAGGTTTTTGTGCCGTAACGCGCCGGAACGGCGTTCTGGAACCTTTTTTCTGAGATGTGTTCAGTTTATTAATAAATTAATAAAAATAGTATAACATACTATTTTTATTAATTCCGACATTCTATAATATATGTACACACACACACACACACACACACACACACACTAGTGATGGATCGAATAACCGCAACCGCACTACAACCGCACAAAAATTCACAACCGCAACCGTAACCGCAACCGCCGTTCCATAAGTGCGGTTGCGGTTGTAAAAGCTTAGTTAATTTTAATTTTAGGTTAATTAGAAATATTTCTTTTTTTTAAAAGAAAATGATGGGTCTCCTTATGCGTGGTAGGTGGGATGAACAGTGCGATGGGTCCTCGTCCCTCATCCTGTTAACACACTTAGTGCAAAATATGGTTTTAATTAATTTGACCTATTCTTTCATAATAGCTATATAAGTTTACAATATACTTCATTTAAATAGTATTTATTTAGTAAATACCTTATGTTGAACACAAGTTTTGCAACACACAAATAGCGGTAGCGGTGTATTGCAAAACTTGTGTTCAACATAAGGTATTTACTAAATAAATACTATTTAGTATATATTATGTACCAAGTGTGGCTAAATCGCACTATAGTGGCTAAATCCAGTTAATAATTACGCATTTTTCCTAGTATATGATAACCGCAACCGCAACCGCAGTTGGAAAAATTCGACAACCGCAAACACAACCGCAACCGCGGTTGTGAAAAACCGACCACTCGATCCATCACTAACACACACACACACACACACACACATATATATATATATATATATATATATATATTAAAACTTGCCAATATGACCACCTTTGCAAAATGACCATCCGATTAAGTGACTATTTTTCTGCGGTCCAGACAAAACGATATACTATATTTACAATATATTTTTTCTCAGTATAGTGACCACCTGCATATTGCAGAAAGTAACCGGTTTTACCGATTTAAAAAATAATTTTGTTCAGAATTTCGACCGTTAAAGTCCGTACGATTGTAATAAAACACAATGATGGTCTTACAACTTAATTCTGCAATGACTTATAATTTCTGTGAATTTTTTTTCACAGTTCAATAAATAGAAAGTTAAAATGAATGTGTTTCAGTACAAAAATACATCGTTTTTTGAAAATTAATGAAATAATCCTCTACAACTGAAGAAAGTGATTAAAGAAATGGCCGGTCAGTTTCTTATTAGTTCTCTTTGGAAAAATAAGATTTTTCTTTAAAGTGACCACTTTTGTTTGGTCCTAATTGGAGTTACTTTACGCAAGTTCTATTGTATAGTGTTTTGTAAAATTATTAAATAAAAAATAATTAAGTTAAAATTAGTTTCCCAAAATAAATTAATTATTTTTTAATTATTTATTTAAAAGCTTCAAATTGGAGGTGAAATTATAGCCTTTTGCGTTACAATTTTGTATTCAGTATATTTTAAAGTTAGAATGTGGCACTTACGAAATGAATCTTGGCTCATGAATTGAGATACGTATTAAAATACGGAAAAATACAAGGTAACTTATTACTAGGGCAGTCAAAAGTTGACCGAAAAAATTAAGAAAGTTGACCTTACGAATTGAAAAAATTGACTTATAAAGTTGCCTTTACTTTCAATAATAAAAACGATACTTTAATTACTTATTCTTGCTCTTCTACATCAGTTGACCGATTGTGGTAAATTATGAAGTATTTGCCGACATTTTCTGGCAAAAAATTGCGATCCTTACTTAATAATTTATTAAGCATGGAGAAAGATCTCTCTACAGCGGCAGTTGTTGGTTGACATTGCAAAAGCTGACCATAAACTGTTGGTGAGATTTCAGGTCTACTGAGGTTAATTATTTCACAAATACCATTTGTCTTGAGTCTTGTTTCAATGTATTGTTTGACTGAACACATATCTTCGCCAAGGTTGATAGAAGAAATGGTTTCATATGCCTCTCTAATGGTGCAATCAGATGCTTCCATCCTAGTCACTAAGCTAGCAATCAAACTATAATTCATTTTGTTTGACATTAGTTGCGTTGGCAGTTTTTCATTAGCAACACTCTCTTTAGCCTTCTGAACAATGATTCCTTCATCTTCAAAATTTTCCACAATTGTCTTCACATTTGGAAAATTGTCTGCATAATAAAAAGCAGCGTTCAGCCAGCTTGCCCAACGTGTTACAATCGGTTCTGGAGGAGTTCCTATTTCAGCAAACAATTCCTTCCTTCCTTTTGTTTTTAAGAGTAGAAGCCTTGACACATGCAATTAAAGTGTCAACATCACTATAAAATGCTCTTATTTGCATCGCACAATTATGTAACAGATGCGCAAGACACGTTACATGGAAAAGTCTTGGAAAAAGTTGCTTGAGTGTCGCTCCAGTTGACACCATGTAACGAGCTGCATCAGACAGAAGTAAACAGAAATTTTTCTTGGTATCTCGAATTCTTTTACAGTATCGTCAATCTTGTGTATGACAGTTCGTGCATTAACATTTCCAAGAAGAACATCGCACCTGATTAAATATGTTTTCTTGGGAACATCAATAGATCCAGCAAGTATGTTCAAATATTTTGAGCCCCTTACTTCACTTTCATCAACAATTAGGAAAACTAATTTACCCTCTAGCAAATGTTTTATTCTACTTAACTCGCTTTCTGCCTGTTTCATTGCTATTGATCTGCAAGTTGACACGCAAGGCACTGCTACACCTAATTCAGAGAACAATTGTTTCACATGAGGGTTGCTCAACTTATGAAGAGGTATGTTGGCTGACAGAAATGTAGTCACAAGTTTTTCCGAGAAATCTGAAGACTTGTACTTTAAAAGGGTTTGCGTCTTTTCATTTCCCACATTTTGGTCTATACCACGCTGGTGCTTTTGGGTAGAGCGATGTTTATCCACAAAAAAGGATTTGTTATGCTTGACCACAACACAACAAATCTGACAGTATAGCTCATTTTTTCCTGAACAAATGAATTCATTAGGATATTTTGCAATTATAGCGCGCACTTTAGCAATAGAACTAACTGCAACTTTTGGCATTTTAAATATCTGAAATCAAAAGAAATCGAAATCAGTGAAATCACAAATCAGAAAAAATCACAAATCAAAAATGGTAACCAGTAACCACAATACATACAACACAACCACATCCAAAACCAGAACGGACATAACTGAATAAGACAAATACGAGCAGCGAAGTTGCCAGTTAACCAAAAGGATGCCAATTTTTAGTTATTTTAATTATTTATTCCAAAAAATTGACTTTATTTACCTCATTGCTATTTTTTTACCTAACAGGTAAAAGTTGACTTTTGGTTGACCTATTAACTTTGGTAATATACCCCCTACAGGTGTTTTTATTGCATTTTCAGTCGTTTCAGCGAAAAGTGCCCCATAGGAAACAATTTGACTTTATTGACTTTTGACCGCCCTACTTATTACAGTAATATGTTTTATCTTCATAGAGATGAAAACCAAGCATCCCAAAATAGTACCCTCATACGTAATCAGTGCTAGGATTTGCTGCGCTAATTTTTTTTATTAGCGATACTGTTAGCGCCACTAATTTTCAAAATTGTTAGCGAAACAGGTCTTCTTGTTCTATACATACAGATTGTAATATTTTGACATAATTACTGCATTTATTATTGCATTTAAATTTTTTTAACATTTATTATTATTATTACCTTTACCCTAATTATTAAATTTATAATATTACCTTTATTATTACATCTGTTGCATTTATATTTATTTCCACATTTATTACTTCCATTATTACATTTACTAAAAGCGAGTAAGGAAACAATCCAATCCAGAGACCTTTAAGAAATTCACACTTAGGTTCGAACACGTTCCCACGACTCCGTAAGGGATTTTTTGACCAAGAATCTCATTAAAGGGTCTAACTTATAAGTACCTTCGCACAAATTAAAATTATCTACTTTTTCTATACACACAGATTCTATTATTTTTCTTTTGACATAATTATTACATTTATAAAGTACCTTACTTGATTCCCAATCTATAGCATGATTATTTTGGCTGGCGTGATAAAAAATGGCATTATTAGTATTACAACTTCTGAAGGCATATTTGTGTTCTTTAATACGGGTTTCAATATTTCTTCCAGTTTCTCCCACGTATACTAAATCACAACTTTTACAGGGAATGCTGTAGACACAGGCTTGTTCCTCTTTTGCCACGTTATTCCTACGTTATTCCTAACCAATTTACTTTTCACGGTAGACGAATATTTGAACGCCAAAGCAAACTTAAAATCTTTCGTCAACGGTTTTACTCTTTCTAAGCCGGCAATGTAAGGCAAACTCACATATTGTTTTTGGTTAACTGAAGGTTCCCGAGGTGCATAAAAAGATTTTCTGGCTTTAAAATACGCCTTTCTGATAAACCACTCGGGATATTTTAAATCCTTAAAAATGTTCCAAATCTTTGAATTTTCCGGGTCCAGCAAATGTGGGCTACAAATCCTGAGTGCTCTTAGAAACATGGAAGAAATAATTAAGCTTTTAACCCCTTCATCATTTCGGATTTGGATGAGACATATGTCGATAAATTTAAAACGGAACCTTCCACCGCACACTTTGACCAAGCACTTTCATCACATAAATAGGATAGCTTTCTGTTAAGTCGTTGTTCAGTGCGTCTAGTCTCCACGTCGCATTTATAATCTGCAGTTTCAAACAGCGCCACAAGTAGTTCACACGACACATGCGATTTAAGGACGCGTAGACAATTTCTTAGTTTGAAATTGCCAACATGTAACGTAGAACTAGGCATGCCCACATCTGTATTTTTAGAACTGATAAAACTCTGTGTCACCAATAATGCCTTCTCCTTCGGTGAAGAATTTTATTTGCAACGTTTTGGTATGGGAATGGGGTCCCCTTTATCCCCAATACTGAGTACATTATACATGGAATATTATGAGTCGGAATTGTTGCAAACAATATGTCCCAGGAATCTAATTTGGTTTCGTTATGTAGATGATATTTTCTCATTTTGGCCTGACCACTGGAACAACTTTGACACTTTCTTTCAGTCATTAAATAATCTTGTTCCCTCTATTAAATTTAAATATGAATGGGAGAACGACAAACAATTACCTTTCTAGATGTTTTGGTCATTAACGAAAGCGGAAAGCCCAATTTCACGGTCTATAGAAAACCTACTCATTGTAATTCGTACATTCATTATTTTTCATATCATGATGAAGGGGTTAAAAGCTCAATTATTTCTTCCATGTTTCTAAGAGCACTCAGGACTTGTAGCCCACATTTGCTGGACCCGGAAAATTCAAAGATTTGGAACATTTTTAAGGATTTAAAATATCCCGAGTGGCTTATCAGAAAGGCGTATTTTAAAGCCAGAAAATCTTTTTATGCACCTCGGGAACCTTCAGTTAACCAAAAACAATATGTGAGTTTGCCTTACATTGCCGGCTTAGAAAGAGTAAAACCGTTGACGAAAGATTTTAAGTTTGCTTTGGCGTTGAAATATTCGTCTACCGTGAAAAGTAAATTGGTTAGGAATAACGTTGCAAAAGAGGAACAAGCCTGTGTCTACAGCATTCCCTGTAAAAGTTGTGATTTAGTATACGTGGGAGAAACTGGAAGAAATATTGAAACCCGTATTAAAGAACACAAATATGCCTTCAGAAGTTGTAATACTAATAATGCCATTTTTTATCACGCCAGCCAAAATAATCATGCTATACAGGGTGGGCCGTAAGTTTCCATACATAGTAAAAATTAAACGTTTGTTTTTATGTTTCAGATACCCTAAGAATATGCGTTTGACGTAAGATCTTGTTTACTGATGAAGCAAATTTTTACGTCAATGGAGAGGTTAATCGGCAAAACATACGTTATTGGAGTAATGCTAACCCTAACTGGCTGAGTCCGACGAAGATGCAAGGTGCCGGTAAAGTGATGGTGTGGGCCGGGATATGGGGTGACAGAATTATTGGACCAATTTTGTCAGTGGAAATCTTAATGCCGAAAGGTATCTTAACATGTTGCAAGAAGAGATTTTCCCATCCCTGCTAAACGAGGAAGGTAACTTCCCAGTTTACTTCCAGCAAGATGGAGCTCCACCTCATTATGGTCTTCACGTGCGTCGGTATTTGGATCAGCAGCAGTTTCCGGATGCTTGGATTGGTCGGCGTGGTCCTGTGGAGTGGCCTCCCAGATCCCCAGATCTCACCCCCCTTGATTTCTATCTTTGGGGGCACTTGAAGGCCATGGTGTATCAGGAAAAGATACGAGACATAAATCATCTAAAGGAACGTATCACCAACGCCATTACAAGCATAACGTCAACTGTGCTAATGCGTGTTCATCAACAGTGGGGAAAACGTATTGAAATGTGTTTTCAAAACAATGGCAACCATGTAGAGCATATTATATAAATAAAAATGGTTGTCCATAAAAAAATGTTTTTTTTTCCTATGTATGGAAACTTACGGCCCACCCTGTAGATTGGGAATCAAGTAAGGTACTTTATAAATGTAATAATTATGTCAAAAGAAAAATAATAGAATCTGTGTGTATAGAAAAAGTAGATAATTTTAATTTGTGCGAAGGTACTTATAAGTTAGACCCTTTAATGAGATTCTTGGTCAAAAAATCCCTTACGGAGTCGTGGGAACGTGTTCGAACCTAAGTGTGAATTTCTTAAAGGTCTCTGGATTGGATTGTTTCCTTACTCGCTTTTAGTAAATGTAATAATGGAAGTAATAAATGTGGAAATAAATATAAATGCAACAGATGTAATAATAAAGGTAATATTATAAATTTAATAATTAGGGTAAAGGTAATAATAATAATAAATGTTAAAAAAATGTAAATGCAATAATAAATGCAGTAATTATGTCAAAATATTACAATCTGTATGTATAGAACAAGAAGATAGTTTTAATTTGTGGGAATGTACTTATAAGCGGACCCTGTAATAAAATGCCCTTCCGGTGTCGGGAGAACGGTATCTAACCTAGGTGCGAATTTCTCAATGGTCTCTGGATTGTTTCCAAATCAGCTTTTTTCATTCGTTTTTCGGTTTATAAGTCCTGTATAATAAACAACAATGTAATAACCAATGTAATAATAAATTTATAATGTCTGTAATAATAAATCAATATATGATTATCTAATTATAAATTATAAATTAAATAATAATAAGTAAAGATTGAATATAAAAAAAAATTAAATAAAAAAAAAAAAAATAAATAATAGAATCTGTATGTTTAGAACAGGAAGATAGTTTTAAATTTGTGCGAATGTACTTAATGAAAATGCCCTTCCGGTGTCGGGAGAATGGGATCTAACCTAGGTGCGAATTTCTTAACGGTCGGTCCCTGGACTGTTTTTCCCTCTTGTTTTGGTTCATTCGTGTTTCTGTATCCACCCGAGGAGGATGCCAGTGGGCGTCGAAACTGTTGTGGAAATAAACTCTGTCTATTAGAGTGGGTTTTTATTTTCATATTTTGACCTTCACGTAGAAAAAAAGTGAAGGTTTTTGCATTTTCACATTTTTATGTCTTAGCAACCAATTATATGAAGGTGTGTGTGCTAATATATGTAAGTAAATTACGAAGGCATTAATTAATTAACTAGTGGTTTTGTTTAACCGCCTTCGCAACATCTAAGGTCATATGACGGAGGGGAACTACAGCTTTACGTGGGATCCGAACCACGGGTCGCTACATAGTCTGGACGCAGCTGATGGTTTCCCATCCAACTACTATCCGACCCACTGTCGCTTAACTTCGCTGATCAACGGGAAGCAGTGTTACGACATTGGCTACGACGTAGCCCTTACGGAAGGCAGAACATATATAAATTAGGGTGATTTCAGAAAAAATTAGCGACAAAATTAGCATTAGCGTTAGCGGCGCTAATTGTTGAAATGTTAAGCGTTAGCTTAGCGGCGCTAAATTTTATGGTAGTTAGCGTTAGCATTAGCGGAGCTAACTTTAGGAATTAGCGGCGCAGCACTGTACATAATTAATCACAATGTTTATTTGTTTTATCTTACAATTAATTATAATTAATCATAATATTTATATATTACGTAACCATGACTACCCATGAACTGTTTGTTTTATCTTGTAATTTTAATCAGTAAAAAATGAAGGTAAAAAATGTTTAAAAATGAAGGTAATTAAATAAAAAATAATAATCAGTATTCTTTAATTATATGGTAGACTAAATTAAGTTACATAACAACTTTCCTTACAGTTATTCTTACATTCTTGTTCAACAAACAATAATAAAATAACAAAAAAAAAAGAGTGGGATCACCTGAAGATCAGGGCCCCAAGCCTTCGTTAGTTAGCCTTATAAGGCTAACTAACGAAAATATCACGACCTAACCTAACCAATCGTCAAGAGCGTACAGTTGACCCAACGATTGGTTAGGTTAAGTTGTGATATTTTCGTTAGTTAGCCTTATAAGGCTTATATAGCCTTATAAGTTATATAGCCTTATAAGGCTAATTGAAGAAGGCTGGGGTCCCTGATCTTCAGGTGATCCAAAGAGTGTATACGATATATATATATATATATATATATATATATATATATATATATATATATATATATATATAAGTGTGGGTGTGTGAGTGATATAACAAAATAAATTTAATACTATAAATAGTTTATAGGACAGGCTAATGAAATATGTTCCCTGTTCAGGCAAAGCTAAGTCGCTCTGTCTTATTAATATCAATGTAAAATATAACTAAAATGTAAAAACTCACACTAAGACATCACAAGTCATTTTGTTATTAGCTTTCCAACGGAAGCTATGATAAGAGTCCATTATCAATTCTGATTACACAGATTTTGCTTGAAAGCCTTGAATACATCTTATAAACTAAAATGTTTATAGGCTAACAGCGATTCCCAACCAAATAACAATAATACCCTTAGGTATGTATTAGGTGGGATCACCTGAAGATCAGGGCCCCCAGCTTTATAAGGCTAACTAACGAAAATATCACGACCTAACCTAACTAATCGTGAAGGGCGTACAGTTGTCCTAACGATTGGTTAGTTAGGTCGTGATATTTTCGTTAGTTAGCATTATAAGGCTAACTAGAGAAAGCTGGGGGCCCTGATCTTCAGGTGATCCAGTATGTACTGATTATTAATAAAAAGTTAAAATAAGTTTAAAAAATATTAATTTCTCTCATTTTAAAGGTCCAAATTCGTTATTGTAAGTTAAAACTTTCGTGATGGATTAATAAAATAAAATTAACAAAAATGTGGAGTGAAACTGCGTAAGCAAATAAATGATTTCCGGTTCTCTAACATGATCTTATAATAGGCATTCTGAATTCTTATTTACATAGAGTCTATACATTGATTAATGATGATTATACAAGCTGATTATGCATTATTTCTACATTACTCTTTCGTTATTTATCGATGTAGTGTTTTTCGAGCTTTTCTACATTTGGCAGTTCGGCGTGTATTCATACAACACGTGAATACTATGTGAATGTTATTATGTTTTGGCTTTTGTTGTTAGAATCAGTTCAGTAGTACCATAAATCATATGTTTAATTAACTATATTTATTTTGTTTATCTTTTTGGCAAAATATACAAATTTCAAACATGTCTAAAACTGCGAAATCAGTTTTTGTGAAAATCCAGGCAATTATTACTAGCTATCCTAGTGAATTTGTCCAAACTCCAACAACATAACTAAATAAGTTCGTTAATAATTTAAGAAATAAATTAATGTGATGTGTTTTATTTTATTATTAAGCGTTAATATTTATTCACAAATAAGTTGCAAATAAATAATTTTTTAGGTTAAATAAAGCTAATAATTGGTAAGAATAAAGCTAATAATTTCAATTTTTAGGTTAAAATTGGGTCGCCCTACTCATTACTCACCAGTCTGTGCCGTCACAGTATCCTGCAACATGGCGGATTTAGTTATCTGTGAAATTCATAATTTCGTAAAATATTTATAAATTTAAGTAAATGCTGAAATTAACATTATACAGGGTGTCAGGAAATAGAGGAACTATGCTTTTTTAAATACAAATGTGATGATGTGGGTTGTTTAACCATCTTCGTATTATCTAAGGTCATGATGGAAGGACCTACGTTGGATCCGAAACACGAATCCCTACGAAATCTGGACGCAGAGGAAGGTCTCCCATCCCACTACTCTCCAGATCCAATCTCGCTTACCTTCGTTGATCGACGGGGAGTGATGTTATAATACTGGCCACGACGTAGCCCTTTCAATGTCAAAAAAATATATACTCGTATATACAGTATTTATATATAGGTTGAACAGAATAATACGAACATATAATATTGAGAAAATCTACTATTTTAATGCGTTGCTATTGGTTCTTTTTTTTTTTAAATAAGTAGAAGATAGCCCTTGGAAAAGATATAACTGATTCTGAAGGGAACATGATAGTAGGAATTTGTTTAGTTGGCGTCTCACTGACGAAATCGCCGGGTTTGCCCATACAACTCCAAGAATCCGACAAGGGATGGCTTCATGGCGAGAGAGGAAAAAAAATACTATATCAAATAAGAACAATATCACTACGAAAAAAAAAATATATATATATATATAATTAAAGATTGTTAAGGAAATTGTGAAAACTGCGAACATTGTATTGATAAGAAAGATAAATATAGAGGGGTTCAACTTACGAAGAGCTGATAGAAAAGCGAGACGTAAAAGTGGCTGTGCTATATATGTACATGAAGGTCATATAACAGAGACGGTAATAAGTAAATCAAACAGTTTTGTGTAACTCCTAGCAGTGAAAATAGAAAAACTAAACGTGATACTGATAGTCATCTATAGACCCCCAAACACTCCAACCGAAAAGTTCTCGGATGCCATTGATGATATCAAAAACTTAATAAAGACCATAAACCCTCCATCCCCCAGTATAATGCTCTGCGGAGACTTTAATTTCCCATTTATAAAATACAAAAGATGGATAGGAATATATATATATATATACCAGGACAAGGGGGGGGGCACAAGAGAAGACCAGGAGCAAGCAAAATGTTGATGACTCTCACCACAAACGAGTTTATGCTGACACAGGAGATAACAGAAAATACCAGAAAAAATAACTGCCTAAATCTGGTATTTACGAATAACACGAACTTGATTGCTGATATAAAAATAACCCCAATTATTATCTCAGACCACAACTTAATCGAGACATCAAGAAATATGATGACAACATTAAAAGACAATACACATATTGAGGAAAGAAGCAAATTTGGGGCTTTTAACTTGAACTCCAAGACTATAAATTGGGAAGCAATCAGATCTCACATGGCCCAGATAGAGTAGAGAACAGTTTTAGAGAAAAAAACAACTGAAGAAATGCTAACAACCTTCGAAGAAAAGACGCTGAGAATTTTAGAAAAATATGCTCCGAAAGCACAGTCAAAAGGAAAGAGGGACTGGCAAGAGAGGCAAATTAGAAGAATATTCCGCAAAAGAAAGAGAGTAGCGGCGAAGTTAGTTAATTGAGGAGACAACAATGCCAGAAAAGTAATACAAGAAAAACTGCAGAGTATCGATAGAGAAATGTAAGCCCTGATTAAGGGCCATACAGAGAGGGAAGAGGAAAATACGGTAGAAGCAATAAAGGAAAATCCAAAATACTTCTGTAGCTATGCGGAAAGAAAATAATGAATTAACGGACGATCTAAGAGAAATATCTGTAACACTGAGAGCCCAGTATGAACCAGTCTTCAGTGACCCAAAAAGTGACAAAGCAATACCTGACATAGATGCATTCTTTGAAGAGAAAACTAAATCTGTACACCCTGAAAAGAAGAAGTAAGGTACACTATAATTTACATATGGAAAATAATCGAAAAACTGGTACCAAACCTCAAATTAAACCCAATTACCATCCAAACAACGCTGTAAAATAGGAAAGGCATAATGTGTAGTGTTCCCAAATTAAAGGCCCGACGAGGGACCTCTTCAACACTGAAGGAAAATAGCTTGGTTGTCAGGGGGCAAGACTTTTTAATCAGCTTCCAAAGGACCTCAGAAACGTTACAGGGGTCGAAGTTGAAGGCTTCAAAAGAAACCTAAATGCCTGGCCCAGAACGGTACCAAATGAGCCGGGTGTACCTGGCTATGTACGGTGGAGAGCGAAAGAGAGAAACTTGCTCCTCCACGAAGTCAGGCCTAGAGGCGGGGCTACCAGCTTGACCTAAGTATGAAGAGAGACCAACATATGGAATTTCAACGAGGTTGACGAGGTACATACATACATACATACATACATACATACATACACGCACGCACGCACGCACACACACACACACATATATACTGTATATATATATATATACACACACGAAGTCTGATCAAAAAGTTCCGGGACAGATGTTTATTGCAGAACTAAATGTCATACCTAATCAAATTGATCTCCTTCAAAGTAGTCTCATTTTGATTGTAAACAGTGATTCGAGCGGTCCAGCCATTTATTAAAGCACCTTGTACTCTTCTTTCGGAATATTCTTCAATTCTCGTGTCGCATTTTGTTCGATCTCTGGTACTTCCTGAAATCTTTTTCCCTTGAGGGTGTTTTTCAGCTTGGGGAACAAAAAAGTCACAGGGTGCCAAATCCGGCGAATACGGTGGTGGTTGGAGAACCAATGGAATGTTGTGCTTCGTTAAGAATTCCCTTATGGAGAGTGCTGTCTGAGAGGGCGCATTGTCGTGATGCAACATCCACGAGCCCGATGCCCCTTTTGCCGGGCATTTTGCACTTTCCATAAGGGAATTCTTACCTAAGCACAACGTTATACTCGTTCCTCAACCACCATATTCGCGGATTTGGTACCCTGTAACTTTTTCCTGTTCCCCAAACTGAAAAATACCCTCAAGGGAAAAAGATTTCAGGAAGTCCAGAGATCGAACAAAATGCGACACGAGAATTGAAGAATTTTCCGGAAGAAGAGTATAACAGGTGTTTCAATAAGTGTCTGGACCGCTGGAATCACCGTCTACAATCAGAAGGAGACTACTTTGAAGGAGACGAATCTGATTAGGTATGTGACATTTAGTTTTACAATAAATACATCTGTCCGGAAACTTTTTGATCAGTCCTCGTGTCCTCTCTTCTTCTATGGGAGGGGCGCTTTTGTAGGCATTTGCCCTTGGCCCCTTCTTCCTACATATATATATATATATATATAACAAAACTATTTAAAAATAGTATTAAAAACAGGAAGGTAGTGAATGACCGAAACGAAGGTATTAAGAGGAATCATTAGGTAACGCTCTAGTTACACTCCATCCAATTATCGCCCTATTTCCATATTGCCAACTTTAAGTAAAGTATTTGAAAAAATCGTGTTCAACAAATTTACGAAATTCTTAATCAAATACAATAGTTTGGGTTTAGAGATGGGCATACAACGAAAGATAACATAACCATGCTATTGGAAAATGTGTATCAGAACTTAAACAGCAAAAAACACAGTCTTTATCTTCTCGACTTGTCAAAGGCATTTGATACATTTTCGCATGAAATCTTATTGAATAAACTTTTTATTTACGGAAGAAGAGGAAATACCCCCCGATTGATTTAAATCATATCTGTCAAATCGTTATCAGTACATCAAATTAAAAGATAATTCATCTCACAAGGCGATGCTAACTGGCGGAGTTCCACAAGGATCTATTCTTGGCCCATTACTATTTCTAATTCACGTCAACGATTTTCATCTCACAACCACATTAAAATGCGTACAATACACAGATGATACCACACTTATTTCTTCCCGTCATAACTCAGACTTTTTGATTAATGAAACGAACAGGCGATTAGAAAATGTGTATAAATGGATGTGTGCTAATAAACTTTTACTGAACCTGACAAAGTCATCTTATATGATTATTACCACAAAACAAATTATTACAAACTGTCAAATAAATATTGGGAATACTACTCCTGCAAGGATGAATGAGGTTAAAGTACTTGGCATTAGTTGAGACGAAAAACTAAATTTCAAGTCATGTACAACATATCAAATCCAAAATATCAAGGTTTCTCTCCATATTATTTAAACTAAAAAAGACCCTTCCTCAAAACGCACTCTTTATCCTATATTATTCCTTCATTCATCCACCTTTATTATATTGCATTCCACTGTCGGTAGCTCAAAGACATATATAAAACATCGTTTGGAAGTAATTCATAAATAATGTCTGCGAAATCTCTCGAATAATGATAACAAAGTCACACTTCCCCCAATATTTAAAGAGCTAAATATTTTAAAACTAAAAGAGTTATACAAATTCAATGTTGCTGTCAATATGTTCAAAGTTACTGTAGTAGTAAAAATCAACATACATCACCCATTCAAAGAGCAATCACCCCCTATCAACTACACCATCGTTATGTGAATATATTAATGTCATTTCAAATATCTAAAAATTGTAAAACTCCGTCACTTGTATTCTTCTCTGAATAAATGTTTTTGAATGTTAAATTTTGAATTTTGAAAAAAAGGGAAATGAGGAGGTTGCAGGGTGAACGGTGGGTGGGAAGAGAAAGGACGAGAGAAATGGGAACAGAACTGGACAGAACGGTGCCTCAGCACAACCAGTTCTCAACTTGGACTCTGCGTAGCGAGAGTTCAGTTGCTTTTTGTACCGTGTGGATATTATGGATTTTCATTTACTCATTTTTTTCAGCACGTATATTTCAATGGAAGTTTGATGGAAAGTCCGTCCAGGACCTTTTCCAGTTTGTGTACCGTTTTTCATACCGTTTTTCATAATTAATTTTTCCGAAACGTCTGCCAATAAAACTTCAATATGTATCGTTTCATCGTTCTTATTCCTCAAAATTATTAATATAAACACCCAGGAATGTCTGTTTGTCAGTCAGTCACGCTCAGGAATGTCTGTCAGCCATTGACGATTGGTTAGGTTAAGTCGTGATATTTTCGTTAGCTTTAACCAAAATATCACGACTTAACCTAACCAATCGTCAAGAGCGTACAATTAACCTAAAAAAATAAATAAAAAAATTGATATTATCACTCATTTTTGATCTGAAAAAAGCAAAAATAAATTATATGAAAAACGGTACACAAACTGGAAAAGGTCCAAAGTCCATTTTTTTGTTGTTGACGCATTATTGCCATTCTAAGGTGGATTCATTAAACCATTTACTTTCTCTTGCAGTGGCATTGCCTTATAGCGGAAGTATAGTTAACGTTGACAATAAAACGTTATTCATTTGGTCACTGGATAAGTTCTGACTGGATACTGAAGATGAAATTATTACTAGAGCCTTTAAAAAAGAAAGGTTAAGAGATTACGCGAATGCTTAAGAAAAATGTACACAATTTTAAGTAATTTAAATTAAGTTATTTTCATGCGAACTTTGTAGTTAATGAATGCTATAAAAATTACATAATTATATTAATAAATTACAATATACTATATATAAATACAAGTATAACTATTAAATACTATTAACTGGAATAGTTGTGATTAGGTAAATAAAAATATACATTCCAATACCAAATATTTTAAGCACAGCCTTTATACTCGTAACATACAGTATATAAACATAGTAATAATTTAACTGTCATAAATATCATAAATTATAAAAATTCTAGAAATGTTTTTATGAAAATATATATACCTATGTTTCATACAAATTATAAGTTTCATATAAAGGTACAAAAAAAAACAACAAGGCCTTTGTAAGTCCCTTTTTTTCTTAATGTCAAACGGTACAAATAGGCCTATATAATCCTGTATCCCCACACAACCTCATTCTTAACCTTGGAACTACTTTAACCGCACTACACAAATGCAACAGAAAATTTGAGCAATCGCATAGAAGAATGTAATGGTGAATCCCCTTGTCGGCAGCACTTTTGTGCAACGTTAGACGCCGCAGGCCAACGTCGGCTGTCATGCTGCAGTACAAGGCCTTCGCACCTGGAACGTTGGAAGAGAAAAAATAAGAGACGCTTTGGTTTCGGCACGTGTAAAAATTAAGAACGACAGAAGTTTTTTGTTTGTTTACATGTACACTTTCGGAAAAAAGTTCGCCTAGAAACAAAAATTTTAAAAAGCATAAAAGATTACTAATCAGTGATATTCTATTTTTCTTTGGATATTTTCTTCATTTTAGTAACGGTAATAAAATTTTAAAAAGACCCCAGTCATTACTGATAAATAATTTTATGCTTTTTAGAAGTGTTATGCTTCTAGATGAGCATTTTTCCCCGAAACTGTACATAAATATTACTTTATCCTGATGTATGGTAGCGTGCAGCAACCATTCTGAGTATATGATAGACTGTCTCCCTTCACTTCGAGGGCATGTTTAGCGCTGTAGGTTTTCTGTTAATATAAAGGGAAGAAGCATGTATTTTCCTAAATAATGTCTCATGGACAAAGCAAACGGCATATGGGTAAACTGGATCGAAACAAGCAGATTAAGTAAATTTATATGTTCTTGTTACAACTTAATTTAGTTGAGGGTCAACTCCTCTTTGTTGGATGCACACCCAATTAAGTAAAATTTGGTTAAATTAAAAATTAGTTGGTTAGAAAACGTATAACTGCAGTATATCATGCAGGAACCTTGTCCATCAAAGTGTTTTGCCAAATGGCCGAGGAAAGTGGAAAAACCATGGGGTAGTTGTAGAACATAATTGACACTTATTCTTTTGACACGCTCTTATAAAGTTGAAATACGCGTAAATAACTTTTCTTTTTCCAGGTATCCTTCAATAATATTACTCTAATTTTTAGATAACCATTCAAATCTCTGCTAAATATAATATAATATAAGGGTTTGCTCTGTATAAACCTATTTAATTAAAATTTAAATTTTGGAGAGTTTACACCTAAACAACTTGTTTATGATATATATATATATATATATATATATATATATATATATATGTTAAACACAGACCATGCATGGAACAAGGAACTCTTCTGGGAAAATTAAATCCACTATAGTCCGAATAAGTAATGGTAAATGACAAATACCATAGTTTTTCTTTTTCATGATGCTAGCCCGACGTGGGCAACGGGTCTCTCGCAAAGAGGTCCCATAAATATAGCTTCCCTCACCAGCTATCTGCAAAGCAGACAGGATCCAGCTTTGGGACATGGATCTAGGGTTTAAAGCAAGCCTAGTCCCACTACATTTAGAACCTCTATATAAGTAAAAGACTCGTTGCATTCACGTCGGATTGAATAAATCAAAGAAAAAGGGGTAACTATTGTATTTTTAGCCAAAAAAACCAAAACTTAAACCTCAACCGGGACATTGAGCGTCCACTTTTCAAGGCACGTAACTAGTGTTGCAACCCAAAAAAAACAAGGAGTTTTTTTTAAAAAAAAAACACCAACAAAAAAAAACAAGTTTTTTTTTGTTTTTTTTATATTAGCTAATTCTGTTGTGTATATATACTAGTGTATATATACTGAAGTCTTCTGGGATAAACTGGATGGATCTTTGAAGTTGTTGAAGCCGGTTTCTGATGCTATCACTGCAGTAGAAGGGGACAACAAATACCTCTCTATTGTACCAAAGATATTTAATGACCTTCAACAATCCTTCGAGAAAAATCTCTCCTCGAGCCCAATTCTGAAGAGCGAAGAAGATTGTTTTAAGGGAATTATTCCTAAACGGAGAAAGTTTCTTCTTAGAAGTATCCACCTGGCAGCAAATCTTCTTGATCCTTGCTACAAAGGATGCCACATCTCTGGAGAAGAAATAGTAAGTTGTTGATTTTACAACTAGCACCGAATATTGATTTATGTTCTTATTTTGCAGACATTCATTATCTATTATTTGATATTATTTTATATTTAATGTGTTACAAATTGTATTTCAGGTGGATGCCATGGAAGTCATACAAGAGATATCTGTAGCTGTTCCATCTGTGGATGATAGTAAGACATTGGGAGAGTTAGCTGACTACCGATCAAAGAGAATATCTTTGCAAAGCCTTTTGTCTGGAAGGCAGCTGCACAGGCGAATCCAACAAGCTGGTGGAATGGAATTTGTGGTTCGACCCAGCTCTCCAAGGTTGCAGCAAATATTCTCAACCTGCCCCCAACTAGTGCAGCTGTGGAACGCTCTTTCAGTCGCCACTCATGGATCCACTCAGTCAAACGGAACCGACTGACAACTGATAGAGCATCTAAGCTAGTTTTCATCGCTCATAACCATGCTTTGGGTGATCACAATGAACCACAAGACCATGAATCTGAAGCAGGTGCTCAGCAGAAGCAAAACATGTCCCAGACAACTCTCCAAGCACAAGAACGGCCATCATCAAGCAGAGAGTATGATCATGAAGGGAATGAAATGTTCTATTCAGAGTCTGAAGCAGAGTCTGAAAACTCAATGTATATGATGAATGATGATGAAAAAAATGTTGAAAGTGTATTTTTTTTAGTTAATAATATAAATTTACAATGGATTTTATAATTGGGCTTGTGTCTGGAGTCTTTTTAGGGGCAGTGTCAACCTTTATTAAAAGGAAAAATAATTAAAAATGGATTTAAACCTTTTTTGTTTTCGTTACTCCTTGAAATCAATGTTACAATGAGAACAACATACGTGTACTTTTGTTTCAAAATAAAGAAGGGATAATATCTATATACCAATTTTATAAAAAAAACAAAAAAAAAACATAAAAAACAAAAAACACGTTTTTTTTATAAAAAAAAAAACACGATTTAAAAAAAACAGTTTTTTTTGCGACACTACACGTAACACGTCCGTTTAATATACACAAACTCAGAATGGTCCCCTGAGAAACTTATATGTTAAACACACCATGCATGGAACAAGGAACTCTTCTGGGAAAATTAAATCCACTATAGTCCGAATAAGTAATGGTAAATGACAAATACCATAGTTTTTCTTTTTCATGATGCTAGCCCGACGTGGGCAACGGGTCTCTCGCAAAGAGGTCCCATAAATATAGCTTCCCTCACCAGCTATCTGCATGTCCCAAAGCTGGATCCTGTCTGCTTTGCAGATAGCTGGTGAGGGAAGCTATATTTATGGGACCTCTTTGCGAGAGACCCGTTGCCCACGTCGGGCTAGCATCATGAGAAAGAAAAACTATGGTATTTGTCATTTACCATTACTTATTCGGACTATAGTGGATTTAATTTTCCCAGAAGAGTTCCTTGTTCCATGCATGGTCTGTGTTTAACATATAAGTTTCTCAGGGGACCATTCTGAGTTTGTGTATATTAAACGGACGTGTTACGTGCCTTGAAAAGTGGACGCTCAATGTTCCGGTTGAGGTTTAAGTTTTGGTTTTTTTGGCTAAAAATACAATAGTTACCCCTTTTTCTTTGATTTATTCAATCCGACGTGAATGCAACGAGTCTTTTACTTATATAGAGGTTCTAAATGTAGTGGGACTAGGCTTGCTTTAAACCCTAGATCCATGTCCCAAAGCTGGATCCTGTCTGCTTTGCAGATAGCTGGTGAGGGAAGCTATATTTATGGGACCTCTTTGCGAGAGACCCGTTGCCCACGTCGGGCTAGCATCATGAAAAAGAAAAACTATGGTATTTGTCATTTACCATTACTTATTCGGACTATAGTGGATTTAATTTTCCCAGAAGAGTTCCTTGTTCCATGCATGGTCTGTGTTTAACATATAAGTTTCTCAGGGGACCATTCTGAGTTTGTATATATATATATATATATATTAGGGATGCACCGGAACCAGAATATCAAGTTTCGACCGGAACCGGAACTTTAAATGTTGCTTAAACAACGAAAAAAAAATCTGTTTCATAGGACACCCAGAAATGCTAATATGATATTATTGATCTTTGTCTCGGTTTTTAAACTAATTTCTAAAACTAAAGCCGTGAAATGAAGTTCAAGTAGGCCACTTTGTTTTATATGCTTTACCACTTTTTAATACAGTGTTTTTTTTTATATAGGAATACAGCAATGCTTCAAGGTAAGATTCACCTTGTATAGTATTTTTCCAAAACTGTATGTCATATCACCTAAAAATATTAAGTTTAGCATGTTTTAATTCATGAAACAGTAACCAATATCACAATAAAAAGTTCCGGTTCCGGTCGGAACCGGAACTTCATAAAATTTGAGGTTCCGGTCGGAAGTAACCGGCCGTAACTAAGTTCTAGTGCATCACTTATATATACATATATATACTATAAAAAGGGAGTCCTGTCCGTCCCTCTGTATTCCGGATTGGTTGAAAGATAGACACGTCATAAAATGGGCGGAGCTCTAGCGCCTGCTTTTCACTCTACAGTATACATTTACAATTCAGCAAACAGAATAATAATTTTTTTAATTAGACAAAAATTTTAATTTTTAAAAATCTATATATATGCTGTTTGTCTGTCTGTATATCTGTTCCACCCTAAAACACGGAAACAGCTCCTCGAGAGAAAAAATTATTAGGTAATGGTTGCTTAAAATTAATCGAAACCTACGAGAAAATTATTGAATGCCCAGCTAATTGAATGCCGGTTAGGTTAATTGAATGCCCGGTTAGTCAACTATCCGCCCTTGACGACTGGTTGGGCTAAGTCGTGATATTTTCTTTGAAACTAACGAAAATATTACGACTTAACCTAACGAATCGCCAAGGGCGTACAGTTGACCTAACCGTGTATCCAATTGACCGAACCGGGTATCCAATTAACCTAACCGGGCATTCAATTATCCCAATCAGTTGGTTAATTTTAATGTTAATATTATACAGTATAATTAATGTAAAGAACGACGCTTGTGTAGAAGAGCGTTCCGTACAAGATGAGGAGGGAGAACAAGCAAATGAAAAATGAGGTACCTCCAAGGAATCGAACCCGGGATCATCCAATTGCCGGTCGGATATGTTAACCACTACATATCCGACCGGCAATTGGATGGTCCCGGGTTCGAATCCTGGGAGGTACCTCATTTTTCATTTGCTTGTTCTCCCTCCTCATCTTGTGCGGAACGCTCTTCTACACAAGCGTCGTTCTTTACATTAATTATACTGTGTCTTGTTTGCAGTTAAAATGTATTATACAGTATATATATACTAGCTGAGGTACCCGGCGTTGCCCTGGATAAATTTCACATTAGATCCCCAGGGGGTGGGGGTAATGGGGGAGAGGGGGTGGGGGTAATGGGGGTAATGGCGGGCATTCAATTAACCTACCCGGGCATTAAATCAGAGCTGGGCACTTGCGTTTTTTTGCGCGTTTTTTTGCGGTACTGCGGTACTGCGGTACTACTACCGCACTACCAAACCGGTACCGCATAACGCAGTACCGCAAAGGATCGCTGAAAGTACAGCAGTACCGCTACCGCATTCAAATTTCCCGCGGTACTTTCCGCGGTACCGACCAACACGGTAGTACCGCAGTACCGCAGTACCGCAAAAAAAACCGCAAGTGCCCAGCTCTGAATTATTATTTCAGTTGATCTAACCGGGCATTCAATTAACCTAACCGGGCATATACTGTGTCCAAATAATTAGTAATGAAAATCTTAAGATTCAGAAATCTTGACACAATGTGAAGCTCAAAATTTTCACGGCTGCGTTCTTTTCTTTAGTTTAATCGCGGTGAAGGCCCAGTAATTTTAATTATAACACCCAGGTGCACAACCTGGGGACCTGTGTTGTTCCCGTGCCAAATTTGGTAGCTCTAGGTCAAACGGTTTGCGCTTGCATAAAGGATAGACAGACAAACAAACAGACAAGCGAAATATATATATATATATATACATACACACACACACACACACCTTTCAACCTTTCAAAGGTTCCGCGCGATGATTCCTCATTTCATGAAGGTCAAGCTTGTCGCCCCTCCTCTCGAGTTTAATATATATATATATATATATATATATATATATATATATATATATATATATATAATACAAAACAAAAGAGTGGCGGGACAGGTACTAAGAACGTTCAAAAGGAGGGACAAGACCAGGGCCGGATTTAGGAGTGGGCAAAGTGGGCAGCTGCCCATGGGCCTCCACATCTTGGGGGCCTCCACATATTGACAAGCCATTATCAAAATAGAAAAAAACAGAAACTAGAAAAACCCGATAGATGATCAACAAAAAAACACGCGCATCCAATACCACTGTAGTACATAAACTTTTACCAATTACTGTTTGTTGTGTACTGATTATTATTTTGTTTTTATTACTCTTTTAGGCCTACTCTCACTATAATGGAATACCCGAGTAACCCGAGGCTTTCATTTTTTGCAGAAATAAGTGGAATGGACAGACACAAGAGTGCACGATGTTTTGAAAGTGTATGTATGTTAATTATATTATGAATCTTATGGATAACTTCAATTATGTCTTCCCCTAAGGTAGGGGGGCCTCCACATGGAGGCTGCCCAGGGCCTCCACACGTCTAAATCCGGCTCTGGACAAGACAGTAATGATTCCCCTACTGAGAACACTGATCATACCAAAACTTGAATACTGCTCAGTTTTGACGTCCCCATATAAAAAGGAAGAAATTAATAAACTAGAAGAAACGCAGAGACATTTCACAGCCAAGATTGATGGCTGCAAAGAACTCAACTGCTGGGAAAGACTACGTAAACTAAATCTGTACTCCCTGGAAAGAAGAAGAGAGAGGTACACCATAATTTACATATGGAAAATGATCGAAAAACTGGTACCAAACCTAAAACTAAACCCAATTACCACTCAAACAACACTGGAAAATAGGAAAGGCAGAATGTGTAGTGTTCCCAAATTAAAGGCCTGACAAGGGACCTCCTCAACTCTGAAGGAAAATAGCTTCGTTGTCAGGGGACAAGAATTTTCAACCAGCTTCCAAAGGACTTCAGAAACATTACAGGGGTCAAAGTTGAAGTCTTCAAGAGAAGACTAGATGCCTGGCTCAGGACGGTACCAGATGAGTCGGGTGTACCTGGCTATGTACGGTGGAGAGCGTAAGAGAGCATCTCGCTCCTCAGTAGTATAGCCGCAAAAGGGGAGCGTGCAAGAATGTTGCAAGTTATTATGTAATGTTGCGATGTTGCAAAATGGGGTGTGGGATGTTGCAAAGGGGGGTTGGGGGTGTTGCAAAAAAAAGAAAAGAAGGGAAAAAAAGAAAAAAAAGAGTACTGGCCTTTGTTGCTAACCGGGGTTGCAAGGGGCATGCAACTTGGAGGCGGAGTTCTCCCCCAAGCTATTCCCCCCAAAGGGCCAGAAAGGAGAGAAAGGAGGAGAGAAAGGAGGAGAGGTGTTCACCTGGCAGGAGCCAAGTGCATATTAAGACTTCAGCCGAATAGGCGTTGTTTTATAGGCTCCTAATCAGCCAGTTGGCTGAGCCAAGGGGGGGTAGGGGTACACCTGCAGGAGAGAGAGAGAGAGTAGTTGCCTTTGATTGCAAGGCATGCAACTTGGAGGCGGAGTTCTCCCCCAAGCTATTTTCGTTTACCTAACCTAAGAGGCCTCTAAGGGGTTTTCCCAAAGGGCCAGAAAGAGAAGGACCAGAGGTCCTTGCTCGGCTGGGAGCCGAGCTTGTAATGACTCCGTCAGTCGTCTCTCGGTCTTTTATAAACCTCTATTCTGGCTGAGTTGCCAGATAGCGCCATGTATTCAGTTGCCAGATAGCGCCATGTATTCCAGATAGCAAAAACCATATATTAATCATCCATTTAAATAGTGTACCACAATATATATTTATATGACGGTAGATGAATCCAATTAAATTCTGTTTATTAAATAAATAATTTTTACACACTTAATTTTTATTATAAATATTTAAGTCACGAATAACTAAACGAAATGAAAATTTATGAACCACCCGAGCCTCATTCCCCCCCCCCAATCCCTGCGAAGAAAATTGAAAAAAACGAAATTTAAAGAAATTAATCAATTGAAATTAGCCAAAACACAATCCGCTATAACGGGGTCGGTTTCGAAGAACACCTGCCGGTTGAGAGACCTTCCCCCCAATCCCTGATAAGTCTCCCTTCACTCCAAACGAAATGAAAATTTATGAAACACACGAGCCTCATTCCCCCAATCCCCTGCGAAGAAAATTGAAAAAAACGAAATTTAAAGAAATTAATCAATTGAAATTAGCCAAAACACAATCCGCTATAACGGGGTCGGTTTCGAAGAACACCTGCTGGTTGAGAGACCTTCCCCCCAATCCCTGATAAGTCTCCCTTCACTCCAAACCGAAATGAAAATTTATGAAACACACGATTGTCATTCTCCAAACCCGTATATATATATAATATATATATATATATATATATATATATATATATATATATATAAACGAATAAACAACTCGTGAACACACACACACACACACACACACACACACACAACACACACACGAGGAAAAGGAGACTCTGTGTCAATTCGATTCACCTATTGCCAGAGGCGAATTTTTTTCTGACCATAATTTTTACCTTTCTCCCAGACAGCTTGAACAAATCCTCTCTTCACTCCATTTCTTAGATATACCCACAATTATATATATATATATATATAATATATATATATATATATATAGAGAGAGAGAGAGAGAGAGAGAGAGAGAGGAGAGAGACAGAGAGAGAGAGAGAGAGAGAGAGAGAGAGAGAGAGAGAAGAGAGTTTTGTTCAAATAAAGGAATATGCTTGTACCTTTTGCCAGCAAGTTCCATTCACGTAACCTAGAATTTTTCTATCACCCATAGTTTTTCGAGAAAATAATATTTCCATTTACTCAGTTTTCCCAAAATATTATTTAAAATTAAGTGTACTAATTTAAATTTACTTTCTTTTTTCCAGGTTAACTATACCCACAATTATAATAAATAATAATCGAATTACGGACGATTGTTCGAACACAATTGTTCGAACACAATTGTTCGAAAACCATAGTTCGAAAAACAGTTGTTCGAAGCAACAATTATTCGACGTTATAATTGTTCGAATGAACAACCAACTAAATAAAATCTTAGTTGCCAAGACGCAAATACGAAGACGTAAATAAGAAGGTTAGCCTCTTCATTTAAACTATAACATTTATAGTGCTGCAGTTAAACCACCCTTAAAATGGCAGAGTTTGTTTCTAGTGAGAAAGGAAAGCCAATGCTCTTAGTGAATGGGTTTTTATATGTAAGAGACCTAACCTAACCTAACCTAACCTAACCTAACTATAATTTGCAACTATAGTTTACCTTGACTTTCATATGCTTCTATCCTGTTTTATTAATAAAGATTTTAACTTTGAATAACGTATGAATAAAGATTTTTAACTTTTAATGTTTTTTAATACTTTTTGTTTTTCGAACTATGGTTTTCGAGCAATTGTGTTCAAACAATTGTGTACAGGACCTGCATTGTCTATAAGGGGAAACTCTGAGTAAATGGAAATATTAATTTCTCGAAAACTATGGATGATAGAAAAATTCTGAAACCATATTTGGAATCAGTATCAAAAGTTCTATAAGAAACACCAAATCATTTTCCAGAAATGTTGTTCCCTAGCGTAATTTCTCGCCGAATTGGAAAGGTTTTCACTCTACCTCAGACCCACAGTTTAATGTTGAAACCGAAGGCGTAAATGGCTGATTAGGAGTCTATAATAATGTATACAATGGTATCTGGCAATGCTAAAAAGTGGTATCTGGCACTCACAAGTCCTGAGCTGGCCCTAGCCGTACGCCATGGTTATAGAATACTGAAGATACATGAGGTGTGGAGGTTTCAGAAGCTACCCAACCTTTTCACACCATATATAAACGCCTTTTTGAAGGATAAGGTTGAGGCATCAGGGTATCCGCGAGGAGTTGATACCGAAGATGAAAAGTCGGCCTATATTCAACGTTACCGCGACCGCGAAGGTATACAACTTGATCGTGTCCAAATTGTAAAGAATCCTGGCAAGCGCTTTAGTGCAAAGTTGTGTCTAAACAGTCTATGGGGAAAATTTGCGCAGAATACCGGCAGAGGGAGCATTCATTTGGCACAAAATTATAGCGATGTCGGGGATTATGCCAATGCTCCCGATAAAGAGGTCATGGAGATCGTGAATGTAGGTAATACTTACATAATAAAGTACAACAACACTGAATTTGCCACAGGTACCTCAAGGGTTACAAACATACCTGTGGCCAGCTTCACAACAGCCTAAGCCCGTATAAAACTTTGGGGTCTATTGCATTCTCTTGGGCGGAGAGTATTGTATGCCGATACAGATAGCGTGATATTCTCAGAGAGGGAGGGTGAATACATGCCCGCTATTGGGGAGTTCCTCGGCGAGCTCACTGATGAGATCAAGGACGAGTATGGGGACAACGCTTACGCCGACTCTTTTGTCTCAACAGGACCTAAGACTTATGGGGTACGGGTCAGGGTGGGGGAGGAAATGAAATATATCGTGAAGGCAAAGGGTATTACGCTCAACCATGCGAATCGGCGGGTTGTTAACTTTGAATCGTTGAAGGATCTAGTATGTTTGGACGATGATGAGGGCGAACAACCTCCCCAACTAATTGTAGGCACCCACAATTTTCGGGCGCAGAAGCTGGGGGGCGTGAAGGAACTTAGGGGTACGAAGGTGTGCCGTAACACCTATAGGAAACGTTACCAGTTACCTGCTACCTATGATACCGTACCCTTTGGATACCATAACGTATGATGCTTCTATTGTTAACTCACACGTATTTGTCTTGTATATAATCGTATCTATTGATTTATTACACGTATTTGTAAATATATATATAACTTGAATATCTCATTTATTAAATCGTATTTGTAAAGTATCTATTGATTTATTACACGTATTTGTAAATAAATATATATAACTTGAATATCTCGTTTATTAAATCGTATTTGTAAATATATATAACTTGACTATCTCGTTTATTAAATAAATCATGTTTCAATTAGAGTTTCACTTTCTCCTTTGTGTGTGTGTGTGTGTGTGTGTGTGCGCAGGTGAAAGTTCTAAGCTCCGCCCACTGTAAGACCGTGAGTCATGCTACTATCTGGGAGTCCCTGCGTGGTCAGTCGACTGCAGTAAGCCCGAGAGATCAGACGTGTATTCAGATCAGAAGTGTATTCAAATGGCTACCTTTAATATTGCTTGTACAACGTTTATGAAATGGTATTCAGCAAAGTGTCAGGATGTGGTGGATACCGAAAAACTTCCTATTCCTCCCTCCTATACCTCTTTTAAAAACACATTGGATTGTGCGAAGTTCCAAGATGTACAAATACTCTACGGATGTTCTGGCGAGACCGTTGAAGGCTTTCGTTGCACAGACGATGTGCTGAAGTATACTGCAGAGCTAAACTTTATAAAGTCTCACATACACCGTGAAGTAAAAGAAACAACGCGGGCAGAAGAGAAGCAGCAGGTATGGATAATGAGTCTTGCGGATGGGTGGTGTGACAAGCGGTATTACGTCATGCTACACCATGTCGATTACTCATACCCTACGACTGAAAATGTGAATCTCGTGATCATGGACAATCTTAAGTATTTTTATCACTATATTAACGTATATCATGATGAGGTTCGTAGTGAGGTTGTGGCTAGTGCCCTGCGTGAGTTTTTAACAGACTTTAGAGACGAGTATCATTTGATGGGCAGAAAGGAAAAATATGAGCATATGTTCCTCTCAAATAGTGCGCCGGAGTGTGAAGATGTTTAGTAAAACATAAAATGTTCCTAGTTCTTATCCTGACAGAGTTTCCCGCATCATTAGTCACTAATGTAATCGAGAGGATATAAAGAAATATATCGTAATTATATTTTTAAAAGAGCATTCGGTTTCAAAGTTAAACTGTGGGTCTGAGGTGGAGTGAAAACCTTTCCAATTCGGCAAGAAATTACGCTAGGGAACAACATTTCTGGAAAATGATTTGGTGTTTCTTATAGAACTTTTGATACTGATTCCAAATATGGTTTCAGAATTTTTCTATCATCCATAGTTTTCGAGAAAATAATATTTCCATTTACTCAGAGTTTCCCCTTATAGACAATGCAGGTCCTGTACACAATTGTTTGAACACAATTGCTCGAAAACCATAGTTCGAAAAACAAAAAGTATTAAAAAACATTAAAAGTTAAAAATCTTTATTCATACGTTATTCAAAGTTAAAAATCTTTATTAATAAAACAGGATAGAAGCATATGAAAGTCAAGGTAAACTATAGTTGCAAATTATAGTTAGGTTAGGTTAGGTTAGGTTAGGTTAGGTCTCTTACATATAAAAACCCATTCACTAAGAGCATTGGCTTTCCTTTCTCACTAGAAACAAACTCTGCCATTTTAAGGGTGGTTTAACTGCAGCACTATAAATGTTATAGTTTAAATGAAGAGGCTAACCTTCTTATTTACGTCTTCGTATTTGCGTCTTGGCAACTAAGATTTTATTTAGTTGGTTGTTCATTCGAACAATTATAACGTCGAATAATTGTTGCTTCGAACAACTGTTTTTCGAACTATGGTTTTCGAACAATTGTGTTCGAACAATTGTGTTCGAACAATCGTCCGTAATTCGATTATTATTTATTATAATTGTGGGTATAGTTAACCTGGAAAAAAGAAAGTAAATTTAAATTAGTATACTTAATTTTAAATAATATTTTGGGAAAACTGAGTAAATGGAAATATTATTTTCTCGAAAACTATGGGTGATAGAAAAATTCTAGGTTACGTGAATGGAACTTGCTGGCAAAAGGTACAAGCATATTCCTTTATTTGAACAAAACTCTCTCTCTCTCTCTCTCTCTCTCTCTCTCTCTCTCTCTCTCTATATATATATATATATATATATATATATATATATAATTGTGGGTATATCTAAGAAATGGAGTGAAGAGAGGATTTGTTCAAGCTGTCTGGGAGAAAGGTAAAAATTATGGTCAGAAAAAAATCGCCTCTGGCAATAGGTGAATCGAATTGACACAGAGTCTCCTATTCCTCGTGTGTGTGTGTGTGTGTGTGTGTGTGTGTGTGTGTGCACGAGTTGTTTATTCGTTTATTATTATTATTATATATATATATATATATATATATATATATATATATATATATATATATATATATATATATATATACGGGTTTGGAGAATGACAATCGTGTGTTTCATAAATTTTCATTTCGTTTGGAGTGAAGGGAGACTTATCAGGGATTGGGGGGAAGGTCTCTCACCCATCAGGTGTTCTTCGAAACCGACCCCGTTATAGCGGATTGTGTTTTGGCTAATTTCAATTGATTAATTTCTTTAAATTTCGTTTTTTTCAATTTTCTTCGCAGGGGATTGGGGGGAATGAGGCTCGTGTGTTTCATAAATTTTCATTTCGTTTGGAGTGAAGGGAGACTTATCAGGGATTGGGGGGAAGGTCTCTCAACCAGCAGGTGTTCTTCGAAACCGACCCCGTTATAGCGGATTGTGTTTTGGCTAATTTCAATTGATTAATTTCTTTAAATTTCTTTTTTTCAATTTTCTTCGCAGGGGATTGGGGGGGAATGAGGCTCGTGTGTTTCATAAATTTTCATTTCGTTTGGAGTGAAGGGAGACTTATCAGGGATTGGGGGGAAGGTCTCTCAACCAGCAGGTGTTCTTCGAAACCGACCCCGTTATAGCGGATTGTGTTTTGGCTAATTTCAATTGATTAATTTCTTTAAATTTCTTTTTTTCAATTTTCTTCGCAGGGGATTGGGGGGGAATGAGGCTCGTGTGTTTCATAAATTTTCATTTCGTTTGGAGTGAAGGGAGACTTATCAGGGATTGGGGGAAGGTCTCTCAACCAGCAGGTGTTCTTCGAAACCGACCCCGTTATAGCGGATTGTGTTTTGGCTAATTTCAATTGATTAATTTCTTTAAATTTCGTTTTTTTCAATTTTCTTCGCAGGGGATTGGGGGGGGGAATGAGGCTCGTGTGTTTCATAAATTTTCATTTCGTTTCGTTATTCGTGACTTAAATATTTATAATAAAAATTAAGTGTGTAAAAATTATTTATTTAATAAACAGAATTTAATTGGATTCATCTACCGTCATATAAATATCTATTGTAGTACACTATTTAAATGGATGATTAATATATGGTTTTTGCTATCTGGAATACATGGCGCTATCTGGCAACTGAATACATGGCGCTATCTGGCAACTCAGCCAGAATAGAGGTTTATAAAAGACCGAGAGACGACTGACGGAGTCATTACAAGCTCGGCTCCCAGCCGAGCAAGGACCTCTGGTCCTTCTCTTTCTGGCCCTTTGGGAAAACCCCTTAGAGGCCTCTTAGGTTAGGTAAACGAAAATAGCTTGGGGGAGAACTCCGCCTCCAAGTTGCATGCCTTGCAATCAAAGGCAACTACTCTCTCTCTCTCTCTCTCTCCTGCAGGTGTACCCCTACCCCTCCTTGGCTCAGCCAACTGGCTGATTAGGAGCCTATAAAACAACGCCTACTCGGTTGAAGTCTTAATATGCACTTGGCTCCTGCCAGGTGAACACCTCTCCTCCTTTCTCTCCTTTCTGGCCCTTTGGGGGGAATAGCTTGGGGGAGAACTCCGCCTCCAAGTTGCATGCCCCTTGCAACCCCGGTTGGCAACAAAGGCCAGTACTCTTTTTTTTTCTTTTTTTCTTTTTTTGCAACACCCCCCACCCCCCTTCGCAACACCCCCACCCCCTTTTGCAACATTACGTAATCACTTGCAACATTCTTGCACTCTCCCCTTTTTCGGCTATACTACTCTCCTCCACCAAGCCAGGACTAGAGGCGGGGCCACCAGCTTGACCTACGTGTGAATCAAGACCGACGCACGGAACCCAAACAAGGTTAACAAGGTGTGTGTGTGTATATATATATATGATGAATAAAACCACGAAGGAAAGGAAACAAAATGGTGCTCAAGCGCTTTCGTCTAATGACATCCTCAGGAACACTCATTAGACGTCATTAGACGAAAGCGCTTGAGCACCATTTTGTGTTTCCTTTCCTTCGTGGTTTTATTCATCATAAATATTTTTCACGTGTTACTTTCGTGAAATAATTTTCATATATATATATATATATATATTTTTTTTTTTTTGTATAGTAAAAAAAAATTAAAATTTAACCTTGACGATTTGTTAGGCCAAGTCGTGATATTTTCGTTAAAAAAAAGATTAAAAAAAATATATATTATTTTTGACTGTACAGTAACTATGTATTACCCGAAGGATAATAACAGCCTTCCACAGGAACTACCAAAAATATTCTGCCCGTAGACCGGGATATTTTTGCTACCCGCACGAAGGGTGGGTTCTCTGCCACTATCTCTGCTATATATAAATCCTGCATGCCAGTCGTTCATTTCTCGTGGATCAGTCACACATTCTTCTGATTTGCTCTGAATAATTTATTACCTGACCAGGTTAACCAGTTTCTTTCGAATTTTTGCCCATCGTCTCCTTCAAAGACTTTAAAGACCGATATGATATAACCAGTTCCTGGTGTTGAAGCTCTTCTGTTTAATTTTTCTGTATCACAAGAGAAAATAGAGCTACTATTAACATTCCAGTTCATTGCAGGCTAGATTGTCATATTGACGAACTAATAATCATTTTATATATTCTGCATTTCAAATAACAAAAATTCTTACCCAAAGGAGGCCTAGCTAATGTTGCCACTTCTTCAAAGTTGTCAAAATACTGCTCGCTCGTAAAACCCGTTTTGGATGGATCCAGGGCTTCTAAACTTAATTGCTTTACTTTGGCAACGACTGTTTTAAGGTCGCATCTCTTGGAATCAATTACCCATACTATCATGAACGGAAATTCAACTGAAAAAGGAGATCATAATTCTATCGTATATGGAGAGGATCCTATAAGCACAGGTATGCACAATCTTTGAACTTTCAACAGATATAATGAGGGTCCTACAACATGTATCATTAAAGAATGGACTAAGATTCTTTTTCCGTAATAAACTTTCTTACGGAGATTTAAATTGAAGTGTTTCTTTGTTAGAGTGTACCTTGAAGTAGGGTGCCCAATACGATAAGATCTGAGCAAAAAACTTGACTCTTGATGGTGACCCTTTTTCAGAAGGGATCATCATCCGGTATGTAGTACTAGAGTTATTCCCTTACCCCAAAGTGTATTTAAATTTTAACTTAAATTTAGAATATGTACTAGAGTTATTCCCTTACCCCAAAGTGTATTTAAATTTTAACTTAAATTTAGAATGTTCTTCATTCCTAGATACCATTTTGTGTTTGTGAATAATAAATGATATAATTTTTTAGATTTTGCCTGAACCTTGTTTGAGTTCAGTTGAATTTAAGTTTGAGTTTGAGCTTGAATTTGAGTTCTGCATGTGTGTTGGATACATTCAAGTCAAGAATACGTTGTTAAACTACTGAAGTTATTAGTAATGAAATTAAAAATGTACACACACACACACACACATTCAAACAGTATATATATATATATATATATATATATATATATATATATATATATATATATATAATCGTGAGGTAAAAACGTCCTTGGTATAGGTAATTTAAATACAGTATACAAATAATAACAGTTTTGCTGATCACAATGTAATGATCCTCCCGGAGGTAACAAGACGTGCCCAGTACAGTCTAATTAATGCAAAAAATCTGAAACTCAGGTAATCCATTTCTCCAAACCATGCATCAGTTCTGTCATATGTCTTCTAAACTTTGGGGTTCATGGTATGTGAAAATGTTTGTCTGTAGTTCCACTCAGTACTGCTATTTTTATTTTTATTTTTAGTTATATTAAAAACTCAAAAAGAAAACTAATTGTATAATGAAAATTAATTTTCTGTAAAAAACAACACTTTTTCATTTTCACATAGGCCTATATAGGAAATAATAAAGGATGGTGTATATGGTGTATAGAGAGACTTTAACTCCGCCTGGGAGTGGGCAAGCCAGCCCGTCTCAGCCGGTCCCAAGCCCGGATAAAGGAGGAGGGTTGGCGGCAGGAAGGGCATCTGGTCGTATAATTTTTGCCAAAACGATGATGAGGATGATTTAATAAGAGGAACAACAAAAGTAACGGAAATCTCCAAGAAGGCACAGGAAAGCAGATTGAGATGGTATGGGCATGTCCAGAGGAGGGAGGAGGAGTATGTGGGACGACGGATGCTGAGGATGGAAATTCCAGGCACGAGGAGAAGAGGTAGACCTAAGATGAGGTGGTGGGATAGACTGAAGAAACATATGAGTGAAAATGGACTGGAGGAAGAGGTGGCTCAAGACAGAAGTGAATGGAGAAGAAGGATCTGCAACAGCGACCCCACATAGAAGTGGGCTAATAAGGCTGCGGAAGAAGAAGTGTATAGAGAGACTGCACAAGAGCTTACAAATTTTTTTTTTATGATACAATATACTTTTCGTAGTTCATATGCTCGGTAATATGTTCTCTTGTCATGCAAATGTAACCTTCTTTCATAATGTATCGGATCCCATCTCTGAAAGTTAAGTGTGATCTTTAACCATCTGATCTGAATTTATTTTGTTTTAAAATCCTATACATGACTGTTAACTTTATCAACATGAGCTTAACATGAACTTTATTGTAAAATATAAAATTGTTCAAAAAACTAAACGTATATTAACCTAATTTATTTAAGTTACAGAGTTACGGGTGATGGGCTCACAAAGACCCTAAGATCCACTCTAGGCTAGCCCGTGAAAGAAGTAGAGAAAATAAAGGAAAAATAGAAAAAGCAAGTGAAAATAAAGAATACTAAAAACTTATACCAAGGAGAGAGAGAGAGAGAGAGAGAGAGAGAATGTCAAAATGTTGTTATATCAAAATTCCATCTTCCTAAAAAGCACACCTGTAGATGTGCACTTATCAGGTTCCATTTATTCCGAATTTGAGTTATGTGAGTTTAATGAAGTTACCTGACAAAAATTAACTCAATTCACTGTCACAAGATAAGGTTACTGAAGTTACCTTTACCAAGTTCCCCTCCTTTTTCAAGATTTAAGAGAACCATTCCTTGTAAGACAGAACCAATGTTGATGCCTGCAACTGTAGTTTTAAATGCCTGCGTAAAATAATTTTAGATATAATTATATTACTTATTAAATAATAATTATTAATTAAATAATAATTATTAAATAATTTATCTATTTATTAATTTGTGTGATATAAAATTAAATTAAAAAATATTAACGAGATATTTTAATCCCTTTAATTGTAATGACGTTTCAGTAGTTACAAAATACTGTATTTATTTTTTGTCTCGTCATTTATGTATTTTTATTCACTATATTTAACAACGTTCAGGGTTTTCCAGTGGTAAAGCGCCTGGCTGTTAATCTAAAGCTCCTGGATTCGAATCCCGGCTCGGATTTCGGCAGTTAAGGTGCTTTTTTTTTTTTTTTCTAGGTCTGCCCTGATGGGGTTCGGTGGTTCGGATCCCATTAAAAGCCGTCGGTCCCCTCCGTCATACGAAATTTACAGTTGGAAGGAGGGTTAAAACCCCATGACTCTCCCATTATATCTAAATTAGTTACTTTAAACTTTTATATATACACATACTGTGTATATATATATTTTTTTTTTCATTATTTTTTTTTTTTTTTTCATATACTAGTAAATGTATACATGTTTTTGTGATATTTTGACTGCCATTAATATTTTGTAATAAGATGTTTATTAAACATGCAACTGAAGAATAAAAATTGTTGTCACTACGTTCCTAATATATATATATATATATATTATATATATATATATATATATAGAGAGAGAGAGAGAGAGAGAGAGAGAGAGAGAGAGAGAGAGATGACTATTAGATAAAATGATTTATAGATGTTTGACAATCTTCGTACATATTTGCTTTGTTACTGTAAATAATAAGACTTTTGTTGTGTGCAAAATATATTATCTAATCTAAAAAAAAAAAAAAAAAGAGCGAGAAAACCCTACAACCTTTCTGCTAAAGAGGCCACCCAAAGGCCATTCAAGTTTCGTGCTTTTTATTTTGTGCTTAAAAAAATCAACGTTCACTTTCTCACGCTGAAGTTAGCATAAACATGAGAATCAATGAGAGTTGATTACACTCTGGTCAACACTCATTTTATTGCCGATCATATTAGAGTGATTTTGGGCTAACTTTGTGGTGCTGATTCCGAATATGACATCGGTTTTGCTAGATTGGCTCTAATTTATGAGATAATTGGTACCCCATTGAAACAGGTAAAAATGCAAAAAATTTAATGTTCAGGCGGAGCCTACTTACAAATCGCATTGAAATTGTCTCAAATCATACAAAAGTAAACATGAAATACATAATGGCATTTTATTCGGTATAATAACAGATAAACACAGTAAGCTGATTCGCATAATTACAATTAATGTATAGTAAATCTCTGTTTGTACGATTCTCTTTTATGTGGGTTATCAGGACAATCACGTTGGAGGTTCCAGCAATAGTCTGCCATCGTGTGTCTGTCCCATCTGCCTTGATACCTTTCCTCCATCACCTTGATGAAACCTCTCCCCTTGTTCCTCGCTAAAATCACCAAGATTATCCGGAAATCTGTGTAAGTGGCTATGGAGAAAGTGTACCTTTATGCTCATATTAGTACCCAACTTTTCAAAGTTTGTGAGCATGTTTTGCACCAGTTCTTCATAATTGTCTGCTTTGTGGTTACCCAAGAAGTTCTTGACAACTGAGACATAACTGCACCAGGCAGAAGCTTCAACACCATTCATAAATTTTGTGAAATTAGAATCCTTGATAAGTGTACGGATTTGAGGGCCATCAAAGATTCCAGCTTTTAGTTTTTCCATACTTAGTCCAGGGAACGATCTACAAATGTATTTGAAGCAATCGCCATCTTTGTCCAAGGCCTTAACAAATTGTTTCATTAGTCCCAGCTTGATATGAAGTGGTGGGAGGATGATTTTTTCCCTGTCAACCAAAGGCTCGTTAATGATGTTCGCTGCATCTACAGTCATGTTTTCTCTTGAAGGCCATGTCACTTTTTTCAATGATCTTGCCTTGCCCTACTATCCATAAACAGATGAAACAAGGGTACTTCGTATATCCACTTTGCTGCCCAAGCAAGAAGTTTACCATCTTTAGATCAACACAAATAGGCATCTGGTGCTCATGATAGCAGAGTTTCTGCAGGACCATTTTGATATTTTCATATTCTTCTTTAAGTTTTGTTGAGTGAGCAATTGGAAGAGATGCATATCGGTTACCATTGTGCAATAAAACACATTTCAAGCTTCTACTGGAGCTGTCTATAAAAAGCCGCCAATCTCCTGGTCGATATTCCAGTCCCATTTGAAGAACAAGTCCAGGGATGTTATTGCAGTATACAAGTTCTTCATCTTGGCTGAAGTAAGGAAGAAGTCCCGCCTCTCTTGTCCGATAACCTGTTATTTTAGCTTCTGGCTGTAGACAGTTCTTTTCTTTTAGTCTGGATGCTAAAAGTTCAGATGCTTGCTTTGACAGACTGAGGTCCCGTATCAGATCATTGAGTTCGTCTTGGGAGAACTGCTGAGGTGTTGAAATGCTTCCTTCATAGTCACTTCCACTACTACCACCTAAGTCCTGAATTTCTTCAAATTCTGACAACGGAAGGTCGGGCAGTGTGGTAAACACTGGTATGGGAACGTCTTCGCTGTGTGACACAGGTCGCCTTGCTGATTCCAAATTGGGATAATCCCACTTGAGTTTCTTGTATCGATTGAAACCTTTCACATTAACCACACAGAAATAACAATCGTCGTGGTGGTTTTTCGGCTCTCGCCACACCATAGGCACACCGAAGTTTAAACTTTTCCTTTCTCGATTTTTCCACTGTCGTAAGCATTCTACACAGGTTTTGCAAACCTTATGGGGAGCCCATGACTTGTCTTGGTCTCCAAGCGCCACGCCAAAATACGCAAGATAAGCTTGCTTTACAAAGTCTGTGATGTTTTTTCTTTGTTTTTGCAGAGTGTATTCGCCGCAAATGTAGCAGAATACATTAGGATTGTTTAAGCAGCCTCTTCGTGAAGAACTCATATTTCTCTGAAAAAAGAAAACAATAAAATTATAAGTTCATTTCATATTGACTTATGTACACTAAGTACATGTATACAAATACATTACACGGACGAGAAACACGAAAAACACAACAGACAACACGTACCGCTCCACTGCCAACTGTCAACTGGTTGGGTGGCCGATGACTTATATATGGAGGGGGAATATTCTAGAATGATCGCGGAGTAAACACTAAGAATATTCGCGTGTCTCACCATCTAGAATGTTCCGGTAGTTTCCCATATGCACGCGTTATGGTTACGTTTCCTATTAATTGAGGGTATTCATTATCTCAAGAACTAGAGCCAAATCGGAAAAACTACTTTCATTTTGGAATTCAGCAACCCCAAAATACCCTAAATTCGTACGAATTTCCTTGGCAACGAAACAAAAAATTTTTTTTGTTGAGCTGTGTTATCAATTGGTCTCATTAATAAGAATTCTTAAACAACTTCCTTATTGATAATAACGTATCATACGTATAACGGAGTTATTCAATTCATTCTTGTAAAAATTCCTGCACTGGAAATTAGATAACGCCAATTCTGATGTCAAAACAAGCGTTTAAATAGCGTTGTGTCAGTCTGATGCAGTTTGGCGTTGGGAAATTGCGATGTTTATTGTTTTACGGAAGTCCTACGTCACTTTTGATGTCACCTCTGCAATATTTCACTTCCTATTCATTTTTTTTTTTACGGATTTCAACAGTATTACGATATTATAATACATTATACAATTAAATATAATAGAAAAACTAAAAGTAACACATTTAAAGAACTTCACATAGCTAAAATACAGAGGGTTGACAAAAATAAATAGATACCTTCGGTTTTTTCCATAGTTTTTATTTAATAATAAAAGTCAATAAATAATAACAGATTTATTGAATCATGTTGCTTTCCCCTTCAAATTATGTAAAAGTTAATACATTCTGGCATTCCAATGATGAGCTTTGCCATTTGTTCTTGAAGACAATCGTCGTGTGTATATTTATTTTCCCAACCCTCTTAATGTGTGGGACGATTCGATTCTGTGCCGGATCCAGGGAGGGGGGGGGGGTTCGGGGGGTTCGATCGAACTCCCTCTAAACCAGAACCACTCTAAACCAGAAAGCCCCGTTCCCAAGGCTAACTGACTGAACATATATGTTATTTTACAAACAACACTAAAAGCATGTAATATACCCTTTTGTTTCATTTGTTTCAGATCGTTAGTCGACCCTGTGTCTTACTTTAATACTCAAAAGTCTAAAAAGCAATATTCATTCAACGGAGAGATTGTCGGGCTTGGTGTTAATGAGCATTCATTACGACAAGCCCGTGGATTACGAAACTGTAGTTCAACGGTTCGCTGAACAGCAACTCCGACGAATGGCGCTCGTCGATCCAGTCTTTGAGTCGGGAGATTAACTGATATCTCAGTCAACACAAAACTTTGTCAAGAAATATAATAACTTCAGTTATATTAATGAAGAAATCCAGAATGATAAAGTAAGATTTTCAAAAGAAATTTAGGTTTTGATATTGTGAAATTTTCGGAAACAGTGTTTCTTTAAGACTTATCACGAATTTTGTCTTTCCTTGTATAATTTTCTTGCAAATCAGTACATAACTTAGATGTTGTAAAAGCTAATAAACTTGAACAAACACCCCGCAAATTGCTTAAAAACACGTTTCTGAGAGCCTTAATTTTCAAAATTTTCCGGGGAAGCATGTCCCCGGACCCCCCTAGAAGCCTTCGCCGCTCGTACCGAACCCTCCCCCTTCAGCAAATCCTGGATTCGCCCCAGCGATTGTACACTCATATATGTCCGATGTATGAGACTGCAAAATTAAAAATATATGGGTTTAACCCCTATTTTTATGAACAAATGCTTATTTTGTATTAGTACGTCGATATACGATAATTGATATTGCCATGCAATAACATATTAACTCAGTTTCATTCAAATGTTAAAGAGAATATTGCGACGATGATGTAACAGTTATGACGCCAAACGTCCTATAATTGTCAAGCTCCTGAAAATAGCAAAAGTGAATTTCATTCTTTCAGACTCACTCTAACGGAAGTCTGGCGTCAATAAAGCGCCATATCAATTGGAATTTGTGGCTGTATAGCTTCGTAATGTTTATTATAACTAACGCCACCAATCTCCATTGTTTATTCAGTTTATTCACTTTATTTACAAATGTATGCAGAGTTTACATAGATGAGTATAATTTTATTATTGAATACAGGTGCTGTATACAGTTGTCAACTGCCTTAAGCGAGCTTACATGCTTTACAGGATGAAAGCTCTGGTTAGATATTAGATATAATTATAAAATTTTTATATATTTTTATTGTCAAGAATTTCCTGAAATAACTTAAAACTGATCTATTTTAAAGAAAATCCCCTAAACTACTACTACTACTACTACTACTATTACTACTACGGTAACTTTTCCTTTAAACCTTCTATCTAGTAGCTGGTTTAGTTTCATTGTTGTAGTTATTGATAAATTTAGTAATTTTCATCACTAATTCGTTTAAACTTGTACCGTCCGGGCTATTGTTTGCGCCAAAATTTAACTTATATGCACCATCATGTGTTCGTTTCTTTGTGCCAAATGAAAAAGCTCTAATTTTATTTCTATATTAGGAAAGGTTAGGTCGATCGATAAGTTAAATTTTGGCGCAAACGCTATAGCACCACCTGTACAATATACATAGTCATAGCTTTGAGGGATATTAAGAAAATTCCTTAAAGTTGGCGACACTCATAACAAATGTAAATGAATTGAAATATTTTGATAAAAAAATTAATGGAATAAATTATTTGTAATATAAAATCATTATTTACAATGAATTTAATATTTCATTTAAAAAAAGTGGAACCTGCCAATCAGAAAGCAGTCCCAACTGTGACGAAATCATGACGTAACACTTTGATTATATTATAAACGACAAGAGGGCAGCGTATTCTAGAGTAGCTCGAGCCCCATCAAATGAAATTGGTACCAGGGGCGTACACAGCATTTCTTAAAGGGGGGGGGCACACACACACACACACACACACACACACAATATATATGTGGTGCTTTCCTGTTAACGGGAATACCCAACCGCCCGCCATCATCTGGACTCGTATCTCGCGGAATTTATGTGGCGACAACGTACCGAAAGCAGCGACGTTTTTTCTGCGATTTTAGATGACATAAAGATATTTTGGCCCCCTTCTAAGTGATTATCGCTTACATATTAACTAATTTCATTTAAATGATTAATAAATTCGGTGCTTACGTATTATCGGGACTACCAAACTGTTTATGATGTATTTTTGCTCTCGTCATTTTCGTTAAAACTAACGAAAATATCACAACTTAACCTAGCCAATTATCAAAGGCGTACAGTTGACCTAACCGGCATTCAATTAACCTAAATGGGCATTCAGTTGACCTAACCGGGCATTCAATTAACCTAACTGGGCATTCAGTTGACCTAACCGGGCATTTTCCGTTATATTAACCTGTTAGGTTAATTCAATGCCCGGTTAGGTCAACTGTACGCTCTTGATGATTGGTTAGGTTAAGTTGTGATATTTTCGTTAGTTTAAACGAAAATGACGAGAGCAAAAATACATAACAAACAGTTTGGTGGCGGGCGGTTGGGTATTCCCGTTAACAGGAAAGCACCATATATATATTATATATATATATATATATATATATATATAGTGTGTGTGTGTGTGTGTGTGTGTGTGTGTGTGTGTGTGTGTGTGTGAGCTCAAAATTGATGATGATTAATTTGGAATCAAAATGTATTGCATCTTGAAAGGCTTCAGATGTACCGGTATTTTATTTCCAATTTATGGGCAAAGAATTAAATTTGCACGAATTAATTGTACGTATAAAGACATATATAAACGTTCCTATGCCAGCCAAAATTGCTTTTGAGTTTTGAATTAATAACATGTCCTGGTAACTATGAAATAACTGAAATTCCATATGACATCAAAATTTTTTTGTGAATGTTGCAAAGTTATCAATTTTTGAAAATTTCTTTTTCAAATATTTTTAATGAGAGTAGTAATAATTTTTACAATGGGGGGCCTATGCCCCCTATGCCCCCTATGCACCCCCCTTATGTACGCCACTGATTGGTACGGTATAGGTTTATTTTATGAAGTGCATAGGCTAGAAACCAATTAAATTTTTTTCTTTTTAAATTTTGGGATGTCATAAAATTCGTCACATTTCTCAGGATGTAAGCAATGAAGTCTCTCACTTATTTAAAGAGCTCTCTCATTCGTTTCAGTATCGCCCTTAAAATGACAGATCGTAAGCACTGTATTTTCTGCCTACACTGTGACGTAATTGAAAACGAAACTCTGAAATTACAATATTCTTGTGTCAGAAGCTGATTTACAAATTACATTCCTTTAATGAGTATAATCAGGGAAGTAAGAAATAATAGTGCATTTACATCACTCTATTATCATACCTTTACAACCCATTCCTTTTGAAAAGTATGCAAGTCTACAATAGGGGAAGAGAGTGAGGGCAGAAAGGGTACCGCTGGGCCAATTATGTGAAAGAGCATTCGTACGTCTGGCTCATTCATTTCCACCATACGAAGACGCGCGCCATCTCCGGAAGGAATCTGAAAGCAAATTTGAAATCTTTATCTCCCACTTAAGCATCTAAGATCTTATTCTTTATTAGTTGGGACTTGCATTAAAAGTACTTCGCAGAATGTCTACAGAAATAAATAAGCAACAAGTTGTTGAGTTGGTTATTGGTGCACTCAATTATGCATAAACCTGGTAAACCTGATAAAAGTTTCGTGTGTCGGTCTCTCTTCACACGAAGGTCAAACTGGTGGCCCTACCTCTAGACCTGGCCTGATGGAGGATCAAGATGCTCTCTTGCGATCTCCATCGCACACAGCCCACACACACTCGACTCATCCGATACCGTGCTGAGCTGGGCATTTAGTCTTCTTTTGAAGATTTCAACTTTGACCCATGTGACGTTGCTGAGGTCCTTTGGAAGCTGGTTAAAAAGTCTTGGCCCCCCCTCACAACCAAACTATTTTTCTTCAGTGTTGAGGGTATCCCTTGTCAGGCCTTTAGTTTAGGAACACTGCACATTCTACCTTTCCTATTTTACAGTGTTGTTTGAATGTTAATTGGGTTTAGTTTGAGGTTAGATACCAATTTTTCGATCATTTTTCATATGTAAATTATGGTGTATATCTCTCTCTTCTTTCCAGCGAATATAGATTTAATTTACGTAGTCTTTCCCAGTAGTTGAGTTCTTTGCGGCCATCAATCTTGGCTGTGAAATCCCTCTGGACTTCTTATAATGCATTAATAATCTTCTTTTATTTTATGTGGATGTCAAGACTGAGCAGTATTCAAGTTTTGGTATGATCAGTGTTTTCAGAGGGGAATCATTACCTTTTCGTTCTTTCTTTTGAAAGTTCTCAGTAGTTGTCTCGTAACTCTTTTTGCTTTGTTTAACGCTATCTGATTCTGTCTTTCAAATTTTGCATTATCGATTATTATTACTCCAAAACCTTTTGCTTTCGTGCTTCTATGAATTTCTTGTCTATCTGGGGCATAGTATGCTGTTTGTTTAATTCTTCATTTCTTCCATACCTCAAGAGCTGAAATTTCTCGGTGCTAAAACTCATGTTATTGACTTCGAACCATTTACTGTATATATTCTGTGTGTCACTCTGTAGGGCTTGCACCTCTTCTGCATTGCCGATTCTTCTGCTGATCTTTGTATCGTCTGCAAAGGATGTTACTATACTGTTGTCGTCTACTTCATTGTCTAATGTCTGTTAGCATGATAATAAATAGGAGTGGAACTGAGTTGTATATTTCGGATTCTAATGATGATATACCTTTGATTTTTACGATTTGCTGCCGTTCTCTAAGGAAGTTGTAGATCCATTTGATCTACTTTGCCTGCTATTTCCATGTGTTTCATTTTATGTGTTATTATATCATTATCACACTTATCGAATGCTTTAGCAAAATCCGTGTATATTACATCGTAGTTATCATTGCTCTCAAGTGCGTCTATGATAGTGTTATAGTGCGCTATTAGTTGTGCTAGGCACGATCTTCCTGATCGGAATCCATGCTGGTTTTCAGTGAATCTTTCCTGTGTCTCCAAAAAGTCATATATTTTCTCTCTGACTATTCTTTCAAATATTTTGGTGAGATGTGATGTCAGTGACACTGGTCTATAGTTCTTAGCTTGAGACCTATCCTCCCCTTTATACAGCATATAGGAACAATGTTCGCTCTTTTTTAATACGCTCGGTATTTCCCCCCGTGTCCAGGGATCTTCTCCAAATCCAATAAAGGGGTGTAGCTATTTCATTCTTACATTTTTAAATCAACAAGGCACTCCATTTGTCCAGAATTGCAGCTGAATGTTATTTCACTTGTCTTATAGCTTTCGCCATATGTTCTGCGGTAAATTCAAAATCAGTTATACATTTTCCATTTAATTCCTCTTCAAAAAAGATATTTCTGTCAAGTACTGCTTTGTCTCTACTTGGGGTACTGAAAGCTGATTCATATTGAGCTCTCGATATTTCAGATATTTCTTTTAGATCATCGGTTAGCTCATTATTTTTTTTCCTTAAGAGTGTGATAGTGGTCCGAGTTTTTGTTTTTCTTTTCGCGAAGTTATAAAAGTATTTTAGATTATCTTTTATTGTTTTCACTGCATCTTCCTCTTCTCTCTCAAAATGGCCTTTAATTAAAGTTTGTATTTCCCCGTCTATAGTTTCCAATTTTATATGTATCACGTTTTTGGTGTTGTTTTCTGTATAATTAATTAACTTCGTAGCTACTCTCCTTCTCTTGGGGAATAATGTTCTCTTTTGCATCTCGAAATAGTAGTTCTTTTTTCCCTTTGCCTGTACTTTCGGAACATATTTTTCTAAAGTTTCCAGTCTTTTTTTTTCCAAGGTTATTAGCATTTCTTCGGTTGTTTTTTCCTCTAAGACTGTTTTCCACTCTATTTGTGCCATATGGGATCTGATTTCTTCCCAATTTATAGTCTCAGAGTTTAGATTTAAACTCTCAAATTTGCTTGTTTCTTCAGTATGAATATTTTCTTTTAGTGCTCTGGACATATTAGTGGATACCTTATATATATATATATATATATATATATATAAAGGAATACAAAGGATACCAAACAGCAATAGACCGGCTGGTGTTATTCTTGTATCACTGATCTTGTACTAGGGGCACTCAATATATTTTGCCCCACCCTTTTTTCTTAGTTGTTGTTGATCAAAGCACAGTTGGACGCTGGTCTAAACGTGTGAGATCATCGGAGAGAGGGAGAGCCAGCCTCAATGATGAGCCACGCAGCGGTCGCCCGGCATCGGCTGTGACATCTCACACTGTGCAACGTGCTAACAGCATCATTCCATCAAATCGGCGCGTCACATACAAAGAGCTATCACTGGAGGTAAGAATTAGTGAAGGAAGTGTGAATACGATAATTCAGCAACTGGGATACTCAAAAGTGTGTTCACGGTTTGTTCCTCGTGAACTGACTGAAGATCACAAAGCCCAAAGAAAAGAAATTGCTTCTGAGTCGTTGGTTCGATACGAGACAGAAGGGGATGACTTCCTTTCACGAATTATGACTGGGGATGAGACTTGGGTACACCACTCTGAACCTGAAACAAAATGCCAATCCATGGAGTGGCATCACGCAGCTTTCCCACGCAAGAAAAAGTTAAAAATGGCTCCCTCTGCAGGAAAGGTTATGGTCACCATCTTCTGGGACATGAAAGGGGTGATTCTGGTGGACATTATGAAGAAAGGACAAACAATCAACTCAGAGGCATATATTGCTACCCTACAGAGACTCCAGAGACGTATAAAGCGAGTTCGATTGGAGAGAAAACTGGAAGACGTACTTCTTTTGCATGATAACGCAAGACCATACAACAGTTTGCAAACAAGAGAGGCCATCACAAAAATGCGCTTGACTGTGTTACCTTACCCTCCATACAGCTCGGATCTGTCACCTTCAGACTTCCATTTGTTTGGGCCAATGAAGGATGTTATTCGTGGAAGAAAATTTCAGAGTTTCAGAATGACGATGAGGTTGTTGAGGAGGTTAAGAGGTAGCTCCATCGGAACCCAGCGGACTTTTACCAGCAAGGAATAAAGGCCCGTGTTTTGTTTTGAGGTGGAGGAAAGTCATAGAAAAGGATGGAGACTATGTGGGAAAATAAAAACTTATAAAAAAGGTATGTAACTACTCGTGTAAAAAATTTGTGGAACTTACAAGGAAACTTGGGAAGAAAAAAAGAGGTGGGGAAAAATATATTGAGTGACCCTCGTCTCTTGTATCTTTTACAAGTGATCTTGTATTCTTGTATCTTTAGCGCACAGTCACTTTACTGATTTTGTTCTGGCTAACGCCTGACGATTTTATTCAGTCTTGGAAAAGACCTCCGGTAGTTAAAGGGTTAAGTTGGTGTTCTTCGTGAATACCAGATCCAAGCAGTTATTTTTTCTAAAGTTACCTGTTATCTCCTGTGTTAACATAAACTCATTTGTTAGGGCTATCAACATTTTTGCTTGCTCCTGGTCTTCTCTTGTGCCCCCCTTGTTCTGGTGCGTATATATACATTTCTTCCCATTCTTTTTATTTTATAAATAGGAAATTAAACTCACCGCAGAGTATTACATTCGGGGATCGGGTATTTAAGAACTTTTTTAGGTTTCTGATGTCGGTAATGGTTTCAGAGAATTTTACAGTCGTAGTGCTCGGAGGTCTATAGATGATTATTAATATCAGGTTAAGTTTTTCAGTTTTTACTGCTAAGAGCTCTACGTACTGTAGCTGATTGAGTTACTTATTATCAGTGGCGTACTAAGGGAGTGCGAGGGGGGCGGTCCGCCCCGGGTGACAGCCAGGAGGGAGGTGCCATCGGGAGAGTTGAAATACCAGTACAAGTTTTCAAACCAAATGAAAAATTCGCCGAAGTAAGAATTTTTTTTTAAAAATGTTCAAGCTATTACAACAGCTTAATGTTAATTTCTACTATAAAATAAATTTTTACTTTTATTGGCAATACAAAATTTACAAACGAAAAATTAAATATTTGATAAAAATTACATCGAAAAGCGAACGTTTGTTGACGTTTTAGTCATCAGTTTGTTGAGCATAGCCAGCTGGCTGCAACTGACATTCCAAGTCTTGTTCACTTGACACTGTGACTTCACATTCATGAGGTATGTTTCATTAAATAATTATGATAAAGCATAAAGTGCTGGTGTTTATAACAATATCATGGTACTTATACCAGTGTCCAGTAATTTTTGACAATGTGGTATCATAGTGATGTTTAAGTGTTTATAAATGATAATTAATGATAATTAATAATGATAATAATAATGATAATTAATTGTCTCTGCTTGTCTGGGTTGATAATCTGATAACTCAATGGGTATCTGGTTGGAAAAAGTTTGAGAACCACTTGTTTGAAGCTTTTCTGTTGTGATAAATTTTTTTACTTCTTTATGTACTGGATATACTGTTAATTTTCATTTTGTCAGTGATCTAGTTATTTGCAGGGTTGGCACTCAAAAACCCAACCCAAAACCCACTGGAATTTTCAATGGGTTTTTGTGTATTTGGTCTGAGATGTTTATTTTAAAATAATTTAAATTTTTCTGATTGCTACATTGTTCAATTGTAGCTAATTAGAACGCTTTGGCATGTTGATTATTTCAAGGAAGCTGATTTATAAAACAATTCTTAAATTGTGCAATGTGTAAATAAAGATTATGAAAAATTGAAAAGTTTTATTGGCCTTTTAAATGGTGTCCAGACTACAGACACAAATAGAGTACAGTAAAACTAATGAATGCTAAATAAAGGTGTGTGTATATATGTATATATATATATATATATATATATATATATTATTCACAAGTATTACTTGATCTTAAATGCTTATGAATTCTTATGAATTCTTATGAATGCTTATGAATTACGAATGAATAGCCTGGTCTTAAATTTTGGACCCATTTAATAAATTTTTTATTCTCTACAACTACAAATGGAAAATACACATCTGCAGTATTTGCACCGAACTCTATTTGGTTGGTCACTCAACATTTTTACTTCATCCCATTTAGCAGCTTTAAGTCTTCCACCAGTATGTGCAGGTCTAACTTTAGGCATTATTAAATATATATTAATTAACTAAAACTGATCTCTGAAAAAAAGATGTTCAAAAATAAGAATAATGTCTACTGTCTAGGCCTATAAACAAATTGCAATAAAAATTCAGAAAAACGCTACCGTGTTGATTCAAAATAGAACAAAAGCCACACTTTATGTTAAATGAAAACACAATACGTTTCAACAGCACATTGCTATCTTCTTCAGTTGAAAGTGACCTTAAAACTTAAACAAAATATATAAATTCTAAAAATCATAGCTATAACTTTAATTTAAATTATAAAACCCCAAAACCCAAAAACCCACCCAAAAACCCATGGGCTTTGGGTTTTTGGTGAAAACCCAGGTTTTTGCCAACCCTGGTTATTTGTGAGTAATGCTCATAGTTTTCTGCTTTTTTAGGAGTCGTGTTTGCACTTAACCCCCCCCCCCCCCAAATAATAATAATCACAGACAATTTGTTCAGTTAATGTATTTCGAGTCATAATAGTTCATGGTTGTTATGCATGTTCATCCTTTATACCTTTTGATTTTAAAATTTTGCGTGTTTAAATTTAAAAATTATTTACGGGGGGTGCCAAAGGAAGGATCCGCCCCGGGTGCCAAATACTTTAGGTACGCCCCTGCTTATTATTGTCTCTATCATATGGCTCTCACGGCTACCCCGACTTATGAGCGCAGGACAAATGAGCGCCGACAAATGAGCGCCAAGACAAATGAGCGCAAGACAATAGAGCGCAAGACAATAACCTAACCTAACCTAACCTAACCTAACTACATTATTTTTAACATCCTTAATAAATATTGTTTTTTTAACATCCTTAATAAATATTTCTTCAAGCTTATTTTGTTTCTTTTATCCAGTTTTTATTTGCTTGCTCTCGCTCAATTGTTTTGCGCTCTTTTGTTTTTGCGCTCTTTTGTCTTGCGCTCTTTTGTCTTGCGCTCTTTTGTATTGGCGCTCAATTGTCGGCGCTCATTTGTCGGCGCTCATTTGTCCTGCGCCCAATTGTTGTGTCACGGGCTCTCACGTATGTATATAGCACAGCCACCATTTCGTTTTTCTGTTCTGTCAGAATTTTTATTTCTTTTTTATCGATGCAGTATTTGCAGTTTTCACAATCTCCGTGGCAGTCTTTAAGATGTGTTTCTATGAGGCATGCGATGTCAGTCCTTGTTTTTTCCATAAATCATTGCGGGTGTAAAACTTTGTTTATCGTGAATATTTGCCAGGAATATATTTTCGTTTCGTGTTTTGCGTTGTCCTTTGAGTATCCAAATTCAGTTTCCTTCAGTGTCGCGTGTTTTGTATTCCCATGGTCCTCCAAGAAAGCTCCGTTTCCAGTTACCTATTCTGGTAGTTTCTTACTTGGTAACGGATCGGCTCGGAAGTTCTCAGCTGTGTCGACTGTATGTGCTGAATGAAGCTTAATAGCTGTATTTTGTCTGCGATGTCGAGAAAATTTGCTCTTTGGTTTGTATTCGTAGGTTTCTGGCCGTATTTTCTATTGTCCCTGGGATTTGTTGGGAGGTGATGATAGTAGCATTTTTTACCATATTTGTAGACTCCCTGTCTTACATAGTACTTGCAAATGGTGAGACGATAAAATCTGCAGCTGTCGCCAAATTTACAGTGACCATTATTATAAGAGGAATTGCACATGGTGGGGGCGCTCATATATACACTGTCCTTCCTTATATCTGCAAAAGCCCTTTGCATAGTAGGCTATATGCATACACGTATTACCGCTACACGGGGCAAAAGGAATAAATAAATAAATAAATAAATAAATAAATATATATATATATATATATATTATATATATATATATATATATAACCAGCTAAGCTTCAGAGTTGATGTCCTTTCTGTAAATTAAAAATAAAATAAAAAACTATACAGTATATATATATATATATATATATATATATATTAGTGGTGGACCGGATATCCGCGCCATTTTAACATCCGCATCCGCACTTCTGACTGCGGATGTTATGCGGATATTACCTGTAATAAATTATGCAATTTACAATTAAATTAGCTTATAAAGTAGCTTATAAGGCCCAGTCATGCACATTTCATGTAAAGTATTAATTATTAATGAACAAACAAATATATAAACCTGAAAATATAAATACCTGGTAACACAGAAAATTGAATGAAACTTGTTTCATTGAATTTTCTGTGGCTGAAGCTCTTGAGAAAGTTATTATTTTTATCATAATGAAAACATTAATATTAATTTTAATTCTTATGCATTGCCTGCCATAATAGTAATATCACGAAATTTGAAAAATTATGTTATATATTCATAATTCTATATTATATTGATAGAGTAACTAAATATCCGCATCCGCGGATACTGAAATTAAAAATCCGCATCCGCATCCGCAGATGTTGAAAAACTGACATCCGGTCCACCACTAATATATATATATGGGATGAATTTCACAATTAAACACATGAAATGAATGAATGCTGCAAACCCACAAGGAAAAAGAAAAACGATTCCAAGGCCTTTCGTGTATTCAGAGCTACACCTCGTCAGGGAATGAAGAGAGAAGGCAAGATGCCCATAAATAAATACAACGTAGCGGAAACCAAAACAATTAGCACATACTTAACAAGAGTTAATGAGAGGCAAAAAGAATTTTAACAAGATATTGTCAATTTTATACATTCCCGCACTGTTATTGAAATTGTTTTTAAAATGAATAAATGCACATTCTAAAATATTTCTTTCTATTATATCTCTGTTTTTAACAAGCGCTTTAGAACTATCCCACTTGATGCTATGATTACATCTATACATATGGTTAAACAAAGCATTGGAATTATTATCTGTTCTACACGCATATTTATGCTTTTTTACCCTAAATTCTAACGTTTTACCCGTTTGGCCTATATATACTGAGTTACATTGTTACATTCCGGGCTATTCTTTATTAGGCGTGATTTACAGTATTATTGTACTTAAAGACTACATTGATGCCAATTGCTTTAAGTAAAGTCGGAAGATATTGAAAATTAACATGGTAAGGTAGGCTAAGGATATTTTTACGCTCAAATTCCTTTACAATTACATTATTATAATACCTATTCTTGGCTTTCCTAAGACAGTTATCTAAAAATGAAATAGGGTAACATAATTTAGTACCAATATTCATGATATTGCATAATTCGGAATCTAAAAATTCAGGACTGACAACTCTCAATGCTCTAAGAAACATAGTAGAGAAAATAGAGGATTTAATCGCGGGATGATGGTCAGAATAAAATGCACGTAAGACATATATATATATATATATATATATATATATATATATATATATATATATATATATATATATATTATTATTATTAAATTAAATAAACCCCCGTGTTGTCGATCTATACTGTTTTATTTTTATTATATTTATACCTAATTTATACCTGCGAATGCTTCTTATTTGGATTTGGATCGACATTCAGTTGCTGAACTTGTTGATTCTAGAGAATTTGATCAGGAGGGAGTATCACTCATGGATATTTCACGTAATCACCATACGAAAATAACTCTGTAATGTCATTAGGTGTGAGAGAGCGTAAAAAACGGTCGTAGGCACGTATTTTAAATACCGTAATCATGGAATTTATATGAAGATAACATTATCTAATACGCGTGTGTTAGCAAGTTTTAAAGGTAAAGGTAAAAATCCAAGTAGCTCATTTCGCCACGACATTGGAGTGAGTGTGCGTGCCCCACTGATCACATGAGCCAGAGCAGAAACGGAGTAAACGGCCAAACTCAACTCCACCCAATACCAGCGGCCGGGAGCGAACCAGCGCCACACCGCTCGTAGTATGTCACAGTAACCATTGAGCGCCCTATATGAAATTAGAAATAACGCTTATCGTTTTAACGATATATTTTATATTTACTAGCAACTTATTTTAACGTTTATACCTTAATTAACATCTAACGAGCAATATCTTACCGGATGTCCAGCGGGGAAGAAGTTTTTTATTTTTGCAACTGGAATCATAAAGCAGTCTTGTTTTAACGTAGACAAACTCACTGGTTCTAATGGCACGTTTGAAGGCGTTCCATTTGCGACGTTACTTTTCTTCGAAGATTTTAACCCCATGTCTTCATGTTCGTCAAACTACCTTTCAGAATTGTTAATACTTTAGACAAGTATAGAAATATCATACTCTTTAGGGTAGAAACTGTATGTATTTCTGAAAGTGCCACCAAATGTACAGTCGCATAAATATTGACCCCCTGTTTGCTTGACAATGTTGCTGCGAGCTGCTCATACCCTGAAATGGGCGTATAGGTGGAATGATGCTCAAAGTAAAAAAAAGTTAAACTTTTCATCTTACTACTTCCAGTTACGTTGTAACTACAAGTGTCTTGGCCATTGATTATATATATATATATATATTACCAATATTGACTGAGTTTTATTTTTTAATAAAATATACAAAAAGGTAATAAATATTATTGATGATACGATGATTTTGTTGTCCGAAATATTTTATTACTTGTATAGTAAGTTTTGCACGCTGATTCTGAAAATAATATTAATTTTTCGCCATCACGTACAGATTTTTCACAAAATGTCATATTTCATATTACATATGTAAGTAATTTTCATTAAATTTTGATTAAAAACTATTGCCTATAAATGCTTATAAATGCTTGGTTTCACAAAACATCAAAGAAATGGAGAAGAGATATCAGGGAAGGTGGGACATCATCATGATGGATGATTACTGCTGGATGTTGAAACGGGATACTCCAGAATTATGATATTACGTAAAAGAAAAGGAACAGCGCGCACATTCGAGACTAAAAGGCATACATCTCGCAAGAAAACTCAGGATAAATAAAGATGAATATATAATTGACGTTAATAGTCTTCTTTCTTTTTAAAGTTGTTTGCATTTGTAATTAGTATAACAAAGCGAAATAGGTACCTAATGTAAATTGAAATAAATACTATTTATTTATGTTGTTGTTTTTGTCCTTCCAGTTTGCAGAAAATCCTTACGTGATAGAAAAAATGGACACATTATTCGAAATGAGCGTAGTTGAATTATATAAAATCAGTTATTTGTAAGAAAACAACTCTTACAAAGTTCTCATTCGCGGGACTGTGTAATTTTTTGATTTTTTTCAGAAATCTTAAGTTTCTAAGGTGAACCTTTTTTCGAAACTACGACGAATCATATATTCCATCATTAATGACAGAATAACACATTCCGTCAACAATACATTCTGTCAACAGGGTTTTGGGAGATTGGCTTGGGTTGCATGATTAGGTTAGGTTAGGTTAGGTCAGTTAAGTTATTAGAAGGTCAATAAAATTTCCCGTCGACGAAATGTGTATAACTGTATATAGCTCCCATTAATGGCCCAGTATATTTACAATTTTAGTCTAGCATTGTTACGATAAGAAATGATATTGAAGTTACGCCCTTTATAATCCAATATGATTCGAAGCACTAAGTCACTGAAGAGCCTTTTCGCCTGCCCAAAGTTACTTTTCCACCTCTACTGTATTTACATCAAAATGGAGGAAAAAAGAGAAAGGCAAGTTGTTATACCATTTACAAGGATAAAATAATAGAAAATTAACTTAGAAATTTACTCTAATAGATGCCTATAAATGCTTTCATCAGTGAAGTGATGAAGATCTTCACAGTTACTTATTCGACAAACAAAACTTTTCGAGAACATCCTTTCCCACCCTTTACGATAATTATATTTTATGTGACACAAATTATCAAGTTTTATAGGAAGCTTAAATAATGTCGCTCAGTTACTGATAATTTGGCTTCAGGTCTGTTTGTCTCGATATATACAGGGTGGGCCGTAAGTTTCCATACATAGGAAAATTTAAATACGTGCGTCGGTATTTGGATCAGCAGTTTCCGGATGCTTGGATTGGTCGGCGTGGTCCTGTGGAGTGGCCTCCCAGATCCCCAGATCTCACCCCCCTTGATTTCTATCTTTGGGGGCACTTGAAGGCCATGGTGTATCAGGAAAAGATACGAGACATAAATCATCTAAAGGAACGTATCACCAACGCCATTACAAGCATAACGTCAACTGTGCTAATGCGTGTTCATCAACAGTGGGGAACACGTATTGAAATGTGTTTTCAAAACAATGGCAACCATGTAGAGCATATTATATAAATAAAAATGGTTGTCCATAAAAAAATGTTTATTTTTCCTATGTATGGAAACTTACGGCCCACCCTGTATATATATAAGTCCAGATTTCTAGGACACCATATATATATATATATATATACATATACACACACACAGTATATATATATATATATATATACACACACAGTATATATATATATATATATATATATATATATATATATATATATATGGTGTCCTAAAAATCTGGACTTATAGGGAAAATAGACATTATATTTTTAAAGTGAAACAAACACATTTCTAATGGTAGTTTTACATATTTCAGGAAAGAAAATACCCTGATTGCTCAGTATACCAATCAAGAGAAGGTGGAATTGGTATTGCTACAGGTTTCCAGAAAAAAGCCAGAGGGAGGCATGTTCGTGAAATAATTGACATGCCTCCCTCTGACTTTTTTCCAGAAACCTGTAGCAATACCAATTCCACCTTCTCTTGATTGGTATGCTGCGCAATCAGGGTATTTTCTTTCCTAAAATATGTAAAACTGACATGAGAAATGTGTTTGTTTCACTTTAAAAATATAATGTCTATTTTCCCTATGAGTCCAGTAATGATAAATGACAAATACTATAGTTTTTCTTTTTCATAATGGAAGGCCCAACGTGGGCACCGGGTTACTCGCAAAGAGGCCCCAAAATATAGCTTCCCTCACCAGCTATCTGCAAAGCAGATAGAATCCAGCTTTGGGACAGGATCTAGGGTTTACAGCTACACCTAGCCTACTATATTCAGAACCTCAATATACGCAAGAAACTCGTTGCATTCACGTCGGATTGAATGCATCAAAGAAAAAGGGGTAACTATTGTATTTTTAGCTAAAAAACAAACCTTAAACCTCAACTGGAACATTGAGCGTCCACTTTTCGAGGCACATAACACTGTTTAATGTAATACAACTCAGAATGGTCCCCTGAGAAACTTTTGTTACACACAGACCGTGCATGGAACAAAGAATTCTTCTGGGAAATTAAATCCACTATAGATCCTGTGTCAAAGCTGGATCCTATCTGCTTTGCAGATAGCTGGTGAGGGAAGCTACATTTTGGGGCCTCTTTGCGAGTAACCCGGTGCCCACGTTGGGCCTTCCATCATGAAAAAGAAAAACTATAGTATTTGTCATTTATCATTATTTATTCGAACTATAGTGGATTTAATTTCCCAGAAGAGTTCCTTGTTCCATACACAATCTGTGTGTAATATATATATATAATTATATATACACAGTGTTGGGCGCATTACCTTTTTAAAGTAACGGCGTTACCGTTACCATTACTCGCAATAGAAAGTAACGTCATTACCGCTACAGTTACTTCTATGAAAAAGTAATACGTTACAGTTACTGTTACTTTTATAATAAACTAGAAAATACGATATTTCTCAATATAAGAATATGATACGAGTATATCTACATCGCAATTATAAAAGACTTTCTGAATATCGAGCAAATGTTTAATTAAGGTCAGATATATAAATAATACAATGAAACAATATCTGATTTTAGACTTATACTTAAATAATAAGCAATACAATTTAACAATTTTACCATTTGAAATAATATTAATAGCGATCAATAGATCTTAAGTAAAAAACGAAAAATATAAAATAAAATTGCTCTTTGCATTTAGTATTACAAAACCGAAAATTATTGAACAAAATACACTAAAATAAATCGTGAATAAAAAATTACAAAATACCTAAATGGATTAATGGATTATTCATATAAGAAAAAATAGAAATCTTAAAAAAAGTAACGAGTAACGAAAAATGACTGAAAATGGAATGAAAAGTAACGAGGTTACCAATTTCGTTACAATATAAATAAAATAACGGCCTTACCGTTACAAAATAAGTAACGGCGTTACTTCCAACATTGTTTGTGTATATATATATGAAACATTCTTTGAATAACCTTCATGCGTTTTCTATGAACACTAATGGCTATATATATATATATATATATATATATATATATATATATATATATATATATATATATATATATAATTACTTCACAGGGTTTTATTTAAAAATTATCTCTTAACGAGTGAAAAAATCACTCTCTCTCATTTTTCCCTTCCCAATGTCAACTGTCAATTATTTCAAACTACAAAATGCAGTCAATCTACCTTCAGCCAAATGAAAATAATTGGGTAATGCTACAACTGAAGCCATATATATATATACAGGGCGTCCCAAAAAAATGTATACACACTTTAACAGCTGATAGCTCAATTGATGTTTCTTTCTTTCCAAGTTAAACCCATTAGAATTAATAATGGCAGTCAGACTAAGCTTTGAACAAAGGAAATTCATTCTAAAATGCTACTGGAAGTGTGAAAACGCAGTTGAAGTGCAAAGACAGTTTAGGAGGGAGTTTCAAACAGATCCACCAACGCGACTTACCATCACTCGAATTAGAGATAAGTTTGAAGCCGATGGAACTGTTCAGAATGTCCACAAGAAGCGTTCCGGAAGACCACGGACATCGACAAGCCCCACAAAGCAAGAAAGAGTACTGGAAACGTATCACCAAAGTCCAAGAAAATCTGTGCGGCAAGCGAGTCGTGAGGTAGGAATTTCAGAATCGTCTGTCCAACGCATTTTGAAGCGCTGTCAATGGAAAAGTTACATTCCAAGATTAGTCCATGCTATTAATGAAGATGATCCGGACCGAAGAGTGGAGTATTGCGAGTGGTACTTGGCACGATGTGGATGTGGATTGGACGAAGGGGTTTCGTAGAATACCCTCCGCGTTCACCAGACCTCACACCACTAGACTTTTTTTTATGGGGATACTTAAAAGACAAAGTCTACGCTATAAAACCTGCAACAGTCGCTGAATTGAGAGCTGAATTGAGATTCCATTGCTTCGCGTTATCAGCAGTGCCTGGACCAGAACGGACGTCAGTTTGAAAACAGGCGTTGACAAAACAATTAAATAATGTCTGTAGATTCTATTACATTTTGAAAATGAAATGTATTTTAATAAACACTGCCTTTATAAGTATTTAAAGTGTGTATACATTTTTTTGGGACGCCCTGTATATATATATATATATATATATATATATATATATATATATTTGTTCTTCATTACTCTTCAAAATCCCTGCTAATAAAAAGTAAGTGAAAAAGACTACATTTTGAAACTCACCCTAACGCATGGTTTTCTCTCTTCGCGCCCCGTCTGCGATACCGAAGACTTCTTGCGCAAACCGAAGAAATTAAACATTGAGGAGGCGGTCGATTTTCTTGTTTCTTTGTAACGTTCTTGATCAGCTCTCGAGAAGGACATATCAAGGAGTAAATGCGTTCGTAGTGGGTATTCAGTGGCACATATCTCGCACATGCACTCTTGGGGATGACCTGTGAATGTGCATAAGCTTATAAGCCTGGTCAAAGACTAGATTGAGGCTAGTCTATTCTATCTAGACTATTGATGGGTAAGTTTCATCCAACATTTTTTATTTATACGCTTTCATGCAATATATGTTTAATGGTTTAACGTGAATGACAGACAGTTTTATTTGAAGTAAGGGAGTTAAATGTTATTAGGTACGAAAGATTAAATCTGTAAGCTTACTTATTATTTTTTTCAAATGGTATTAGTAATTTTAGTTACGTATTTTCAGAGTTGCGCAGTACGATATTAATTATTTATATTCTTAAACCATTTGTAAGCAGTTTGATGAATCTTACTCGTTACCTATAAAATTTATCTCATTCGCTCCAAATATGTAGTTACAATATAACACATTATCAAACGTTGCTAATAACAACGTTAAAATAAGGACCGTTTCTACTAGAAACAGTTATCTTCTGTATTCTAGTGTAAAGCCCACAGCACACTGCTGTTTGTTGCCGTTTTTGGCCACTGAATTGTGCCCTGCTGAAAACCCATTAGAGCCGTTTACACATCACTCTTATAACTTATACTGAATTTTTGTCATGTAAATTGAAAGTGACTTCTTGTTTGATATTAAATATTTTTACCTCGTATTTGTGGACTTAGAAATTATTTAAAAATTTTAGTGCTATGTTGGTTAAGATTGAATTCATACGAATTTCTAAACATACCATTCTAATTTCGGGTCTTTACTTTCTGGTGTGTGTGTGTGTGAGTGAGTGAGTGTGTGTGTGTGTGTGTGTGTGTAAACTTTAATAGTCAAATATTCAGCCGAACAGCAGAACGGTCAATTGACTTCAGGAATGAAATGATGCAACGGTCGCTTTTTAGTTAATAAATAAATAAATAAACTTCAAATATGTGAATGGCGCGCATTAGATTAATGCAGGGTCGCGTTTTATGCCAGCTTTTATTTTACATTCTTTTCTAATGAGTGAGTGACTAGGTATACGAGACAAATGTTCGCGTGGTATGAAAGGTGGTTGATGTGGTTGTTTAACCTCCTTCGCAACATATAAGGTGATATGACGGACCACGGATCACTATATAATTTGGACGCAGAGGACGGTCTCCCATTCAATTGTTATCCGACCCAATGGTGTAAAAGAACTACAAAGCTTTTCTTTTCAATATACTTTTTTAACTCTCCTATAACCCTTCCTTTCTCACTCTTTCCTGTCAGCAGTATATATATATATATATATATATCCGACAAGGCTATTCCTCTTCCGCCAGCCACTGCTGACAGAAAAAAGTGAGGAAGGAAGGGTTATAGAAAAGCTAAAAAAGTATACTGTAAAGAAAAGCTTTGGAATTCTTTCACATCATTGGGTCTGATAATAATAGCAACCCATATATATATATATATGAAATAGGATCCCTCCTAAGGAGACGTAATTTTACATTTAGGATAAAAACGAAGACGTAGAGCAAGAAAGTCATTATATTTGGCTGCAGCCAAATATAATGACTTTCTTGCTCTACGTCTTCGTTTTTATCCTAAATATATATATATATATACAGTATATATAGTAATTGCATGACATCACATAATAGAATTTTTCTATCCCAAAGTTGGTGGTGAAAACGAAAGTTTACGTTTATTTAATTTACATCTCAAGGATGGCAAAAGCATTTGGATCGAGGAAAGGCCCTTTAGTTGGAACATTATTGTATGCCAATTTAGGTGCAGAAAAAGCCGTTAACTGATTGCCAAGAAATTTCATATTCATGCGCATTTGTGAGGAATATTGCGTGTATCGAAGTTCAGTGCAAAGCATGGCACTACTGTCACGAAACGACCTGGAAGACCTTCATCAGTGATGCCAAGTCTAATGAGTGCAATGGCTCGCTATGCCACTGTTCGCCGTCAAGATTCTGTTGCTGACGTTGCCTCTGCATTTGATGTAGGGTCGAGAACGGTTCAACGTCTCCTCCATGGTCTTGGCTACAGACGATGCATGACTCGACGGAAGACCTGCTTTTCGAGATAAATAACAGTAGGGTTCGTACCCTACTGACTGTTATTTATCTCGATGAAGAGTCGTGGGTTTTGGTGACATTTTCTATCTTCGATGAAGTGAATCAAAATTTCAACAATTTACGTCTGGAGAGTGGAGCTGTATGAGTATGAAGAAAACCAGGCGAAATCTTTGACTTTCAGTGCCTTCAACCTACTATGAAGTGAGGTGGAATAAATTTCATGATATAGATGATCATTTCATAGTCAGGAAAGACAGTTCGAGTTCAATGATGCGAATTTTAATTCAGTAGTTATAGACCAACATCTTGAAAAGGCATATTGAGAACACATTGGTCGATTTAAGAACTTAAAGTAAGATATAGTCACATTAAATTCAACTTGGAAATTGAGTCGAATGGCTGCCCATAATTTCTTGATACTCGTATAAAGATATCTAGTTTTAATAACTTTGTTACTTCAAGCTTTAGAAAGAGAACGTTTTACCGATTTAACAATGAGAAAGGATAATTGTATTTCACGTACTTTAAAGAAAATTTAATAATTACTTTATTGGAAAAATCATATTCCATTAGTTCTAGCTCTTCATAAGGATTTGCAAATTTGAGGTTTTTGGTAAGAAATGGGTAAAATTCGTGGTTCATGAAAGGTTTTTGATAAAAAAGCTGAGTCCTCTCTGCTTAGCAGATAGCTGGCGATGGAGGCTATACTCATATTTTGGGGCCTCTTTGTAGTGACCCGTTGCCATCCATCATGAAAAGGAAAAAACTTCAGTAATTGCGACTTACCATTACTTATTCGGACTATAGTGGATTTAATATCCCAGAAGAGTCCTTTGTTCCATGCACATTAGTTCTGTGTATTCCATATATATATATATATATATATATATATATATATATATATATATATACTGTGTGTATATACATACAGGGTCCCCGCAAGGGGGTTCTAAGCTCGTGCTCTTGAGTGCTCTTTGTGCTCGTTTGTACGTGCTTGTTCCTGGAGGTTTCACGTGCGCCCTCCCGGCCCTAGCACCCAAGGATGATGGGGCTCGACCCTGCAGTCCTTGTCATCCTTGGTCTTTTTCCACTTCGACTGTCCCCTCCACCCTTTCTTTTTCCTCTGTCTTTCCTCTCACTTTTTCTTTGTTTTTCCGCTGAGATATGCCCTTTAAATAGAGGCGAATCGGTTCTTCCTGAACTAAAAAAAAAAATAAAAAATATACATACAGGGTGAGTCAAAAGACTGGAAACATAGGAACTATGCTTTTCACTGCAACAAATATACATACAGTATATATTTGCAGTGAAAAGCATAGTTCCTATGTTTCCAGACTTTTGACTCACCCTATATATATATATATATATATAATATATATATATATATATATACAGAGTCATGTAAGAAGTAAATAGACAGCCCAGATTTTGCTGTAACAATTTGGCGTAAAAGATTCAACAATTCTGATTGTGTTGCTGGTTTTTTGGGCTTTTTACGTAAAGTCTTGTCTAGTATTGCCCACATGTGTTCTATGGGGTTCATGTCAGGGGACTGACTCGGCCAAGGAAGTCGTTTGATACCATTTCGCTCCTCCCATTCTTTCGTCTTTATTGCAGTGTGGCATGGGGCTCCATCTTCCATGAACAGGCAGCTGTCTTTTTCAATTTGACCACTTGAGAATATTGGCATAAGTCCTTCTTCAAGGATAGAAATGTAGGAAACGAATATTAGTCATAATAATGGCAAAAAAATTGGATGCATACATTTTGCCATAAAATTAAGGGTGTCTATTTACTTCTTGCATGACTCTCTGTATATATATATGTATATATATATATATATATATATATATATATATATATATATATATATATATATATATATAATTTATATATATTATAAAAGTATGATTTAAATTTTATTTATTTCACTATGCTGGATATACAAAATGAACGACTAATATCATGGTATTATATAAAGTGATACTGTACCTATGATAATTCATTAACATCACGCATCATTTCGTCATGATAAGCATTATATAAAAATATTATATAAAAAATATGGAATTTGTTAATGAAATGAAAGTTAGTAAACATTAAATGTCTCATATTATGACACTAATTTCAGAATTCCATTATAAAAACTGAAGTTGTAAGTTTTGGTTGTAAACAGTATACGTAGTATAGGATACGATGGCTAATTGACTGTTTAAGGCCAAAGGGATATATGAATCTTACTTATAAAGTATATTAAAACTTTTCAGCTGTACGTAACCCTCATTATCATCGTATGGTCAGTGTGTGTTAATTGATTCGACGCGCGAGCTTTTTCATTTGAGGGAAAGAATATGTACACGATAACGATAAAGAGACAGGAGGTCCAGAAACTGGCATACTGCTCAGGCCAGACGAATGCGGTCCATTACGTTAACTATCGAATTATTATTATTATTATTATTATTACTAGTCCCATCGAGAGTCGAACCCCCGACCTCAGTATCCCTATTTCGCTTACAGGGATACGGTGTAGAACCACGGACACTGGTCAAATGTACGCAAACGGACACAAACCAATCTAATTTTATTTTGTTCCAATAATTAATGGATGGGGAAAACGAAGAAGGAGAAACCCAGCAATTGACTGTCTCAAGCCAATCTGAGAAATAGGGAGAGTGCAATGACAAGCCCGCTGCACGTAATGTATTTGGGTCGCTCCAGTTCCCCCTTTTAAAGATTTAAAGGGGACTTATTTTTCCCGGTTGATGACGTTACAGCTCGTCTCAACGCCCTCTGGTGGACGAATAACGCAAAACGAAATACTCAACCAAGGAACGAACTGAATTATTTAATTCTTATTAAAATGTTACTTGGGGAGTGGTTGAGTTGTTCCGTTTAACGTCCTTCAACTACGAAAGGTCATTGAGACGGGAGAGCCGGAGACGGATTTAATATCACTAGTTCAGTTGGGAAAAACAAATCTCCCCCTTTAAACTTTTAAACGGAAAACTGGTTTGAGCCAAATAAATTGCTCGCTAATTACTGTCACTGTTCTCCTTCCCCATTTCGTAGACTGGTTTGGAACAGTCTTTCGCTGGGTTTGCTAGGGAGTGTAAAATCTAGAGTTTTAGGAAATGTACGGGATTATATTTTACTTCTACGCATATATACAGTTTCGTTAAAAGTTCGCCTAAAAACATGAAACGTCTAAAAAGCATAAGAAATTACTAATTGGTAATATTTTGTTTTCAATTCGATATTTTATTCTTTCTGGTAATAGTAATAAAATTTCAAAATACAAAACCCAGTTATTACTGATCAGTAATTTTTTGTTTTTAAGAAATTTAATTTTTCGGCAAACTTTTTTCCAGAACTATAAATTTTAAACCACTGTTCATTATATTTAAATAAGAAATAAAAAAGATTTACGCTTTGTACAACTTCCATAATTTTATTACATGTTTAAGAGATGACTCATTCATTTATTCTATATTCAGATTTTCGTTGACTATCGTGCCAGTGGAGATATACAGAGTAATCCAATAAGGTATTAAAAAACTTATTGCACATTATTTTTTTGGGGAATACCTTTTTGGATCACCCTGCATTTTCTATTATTAGTAAAAATATAAAATTAAGTTCTTTTCTTTTGTCACGGATGAGAGCTACAGTTGTATCTCTCCCAAGCGTAACCATAAATAGCTCAGTTAGCCATCTGATGTATGAACATTCTTTCATTCATTTATTGTAGCGAGAACGAAAATAATGATTTATTGTTGCTATGACAGATGAAGTTGCAACGCATCATCGAAAACGTATACGAAATAGTTTAATGCAGCATGAACAAACAGTGAAAATAGCACTGAAATCAAGGCCGCGAAAGTTAATGTCTCGTCACTTCAAAGGAAAGTAATATTGAATTTTGAACAAAGCAGGAGTACAATTTTCCTTTAGGCCTATTTTTTTCTCTTGACAATATGATGAGACCTTTAAAAACAGAAGTTGAAAAGTTTAGATATCCTATGAGGTTTGTAGAGAAGCTATTCATGTTTATTCTTTATGGTCAATGTTGAACGTTCGTTTTCTGACTCTAGGTGAATTTGTATACGTCCAAACTTTGAACAAGAAATAGTTTACATCAATAAAAATCTTCATCTATCGTCAGGAATTTTTTATATATATAATTTGAAAGTAAGTGGCTACAATATACACATTTTATCGCTGTCATATTCTATCAACACTTTTATCCTAACCTAGCTTAATCTAACCTAACCCGTAGGTCAGGGGTACTATATGTCGTGGCCAGTGTGTTATCATCGTTTTCCATCGATCAGCGAAAGTAAGCGACAATGGTGTGGGTAGTATTTGGATGGGGGACCGTCCTCTGAATCTATATTATGTAGCAACTAGTGATTAGAATTCCACGTAAAGCCGTAGGTCCCCTCCGTCGTATGACCTTAGATGTTCCGAAAGAGGTTAAACAACCCTATCAAATATCAACAACAACAACAACAACCCGTAGGCCAACTGTCGATAGAAGACATTGTCAACGGAATGTCGCACCTCCGGAAAAAACTGAATTATTCATTAAAAAGTCTATATATGTAAAGCAAATTGTACATCTGTTTCATTTAGTTACTGACCTTAAATTTAATAACTACTAAAACAGATTCAATTTTTACAAGACGCAATCGGTGACCGAACTAATGTCAATCCCTCAGTATGAAAAGTATCGTCGTATTGTAGCAAACTAGCGAAAATTAATTTATCCTAACTTAACAGGTTAAGAAGTTAGGTTAAGTGAGATTAGACTGGTTTTGGTTAATTTAGTTTAGGTTAAGTTTGTTAAATTAAGTCGTTCAACGATTTAATCATTCAACTCTTTCTCCTTTCGAGAACTAGGTCTTTGCTCGTCAATGAGGATACTGGGCTATATATATATATATATATATATATATATATATATATTATACAGGCACACAGGGTGTTTATAACATGTGGGACGCACTTTCAGGATGGATTCAGGACCTGAAAACAATGAAAAAAGTTTATACAGTGCGTTCGAAAAGTCTCTCCGCAGTCAACCAACACTTTAAAAAAGTGTTTGACAAGTGTAGACGAGTTGCTCGGTGCCTGCCTGCAAAACGGTGGAAAACACTTCAACACATCCTGTAAAATCAAAAGGTTATGTAATAAAATCACTAAATCATGGTTGAATGAAAACATTGTAGTTTTTCAATTTGCTATGCGTTTAACATAGCACTGCGGAGAGACTTTTCGAACGCACTGTATAAACATATGCCCGAAATCGCAAACTGTTTACAAACACTGCTTGCCGACAATGTTTGTGAGTGTGTATGGGACTTATTTGGGGGCCATTCAAAAACCACGTGGTCCTTAAAGGGGGGGGGGGTTCCTTATTTGACCACCAAGGGCCACATGGGGGGGGGGGAGATCTTGACGTTTAACCACGTGGCCAATACTAAACATTAAAAATCCTGTTTATAATATTGTTTATCATATTATCATATTATATATATAGGGTAGTCTGGGGTAAAATGCCCATGCGGGGTGATAAGCCTATGTATATTTATTTCAAATGTAAATGACTGCGCATGCGTATGTAGGTTTCAGCTTGTCCGCAAGAAAGTACATTTTCAACTGACAGTGTTCACTAGGCTGTGAACAGAGGAAGGTATGTAATTCTTGAGTTTTCTTATTAAAATTCAGGAACGCCTATAATCCCAGAGGACCAAAGAGTACAGCCTTGGGAAAAAATATAAATACGCTACACGTATGGTCCAATTAATATGTACGCATCCACTATGTTAGTATGTATCCAATATGTATGCTCCAATAAATAATTTTTTGAACATTCAAAATTTCCGACTCATTTTAGTCGAGTAGCCAGAGACTGTTTGGATGACCATTTCCCTGATAAATGGATAGGCCGTGGAGGACCCATTGCGTGGCCTGCTCGCTCCCCGCACCTGAATCCATTCGATTTTTTACTGTACCTGTGGGATCATCTGAAATCCATCGTTTACGTGACACCCATTGACAACGTTGAAATGCTTCGCCAACGTGTAGAACAAAGACGCCAGAAAATCCGAGCAATACCTGGAATGTCTGAACGCGTGAGGCAGTCTATAACGAGGCGTGTTCAGGCGTGTATTCAAGCGTAAGGCGGTCATTTTGAGCACTTCTTTTAAAGGTAAGGCGGATACTTTCTGGAACGCATAACGGGCTGTAACTCGGAAACAAAGCGATTTCAGGCATATGTTTATATAAACTTTTTCATTGTTTTCACGTCCTGAATCCATCCTGAAAGTGCGTCCCATATGTTATGAAACACCCTGTGTGTATATATATATATATAAAACTGCGCCTTACGAGTGGAATGTTAACGCAGAGACTCGATTCAGCAGTGGAATAAACTTTTTCAGAGACTGAAGAAATAGTATCTACCTTTGAATGAAATGCGAAATTTTAGTCACGAGCACAAAAACAAGATTACTTTCCACTTCATGTTACTCTCATTTCCATTCTGGGTCAGTGCGCGAAGTGAGAACGAAAAAATTAATATTTCCTGACCTAACGGAACGTATAACACAACCTAACCTAAAATTAGCCTAAACTTTCTTCAGTCTAACTTATCCGAACCAAACCTGGACCAAAGTGGGAAAAGCCGTAAACGAGAAGAGGAATAACAAATAAAAGGGAAGAGACTTATAAACAACAACAACAACAACAACAACAAAACAGTAATAACCTTACCTTCCTGACCATAATGGAGATTTCTGATCTTTCTTGTACTCTCTTTCTTCTTCTTGAAGGTTATTGGGGATGTAACTGGTTTGTTGTCATCTCCGAAATTTTTATAGTAAAGAAAATTCATCTTATTTTAAAAGAAAATATTTAAATCTTTGTAGATGAATTTTTGTTCTTAAAAATCTAATTTGTAGCATTTATATTTCTGAATTTTAATTCTTCTCTTTCACATAAAAAGAAATAAAAATTCTTTGAAATTATTATTATTATTATTATTATTATTATTATTATTATTATTTGTGTATGTGGCGTAACGTTTTAAAGCATATACTTTATTAAAATTATAAGAGAAAACCGCAATGAACGCGGGGATTTAGACAATGGTTGGAAGCTGCAATTAAGCACAATTCAGCAGTGTTGCAACTTCTAAGCATGGTCATATATATATACAGGGTGTCCCATAAGTCCGGTCTCATAGAAAAAATTTACTTTAAATTAAATTTACAGAAGTAATACATTAAAACTAAAACAAATGTTCAAATTGATGTCTCGTTTTGGGATCTTTTTTTGTTGCGGGTAGAATAACACGCAATAGCTAATATGCAAATGAGTTACACTCGTGAGTAAAAGGCCTCACCCTGTATATAAGAATGCTTCCTTAAGTAGTTTTTGACGTGTATTGACCGAATTAATTAGGTGTCAAACGCTCCCTGTTTGACGGATGTATGCAGACAAGGAGAAATAGACAACTTTTGAAAACCAGAAATATTTAATTTTTTTTTTAATTTAAAAGCTTTTATAAATGTCGAAGAATCAATAGTTATACAAGAGAATTGAATCATTCTTAAGTCATTATAGAGCTCTAAAGACAGGGCAAGTGACATGTGTTTGGAAGGAAATGTAATTAAAAATCTATACTCCGAAATATGTATTTAGTGAATTTTAAGGCTCGCAGCATTGCCCCGTTTTGATGCTTGAGCGAGTTTTTAAAACGAGGAATGGACATTGATTTTCAGTTTCAGAATTGAAGTACTTGAGACGATTGTGATGTAAAACAAAATGATACAATAAAGAGTAATGATGATTGTATGACTCAAGATTACATCACATTGTTAAAAAATTCTCTAATAATAATAATATTAATAATAATAAAAATAATAATAATAAAAAAATATAAACCTCTCTCTCTCTCTTCTCTCTCTCTCTCTCTCTCTCTCTCTCTCTCTCTCTCTCACATATAGTATCGTTTTAGAAAAAACTATCAGGACAGAAAAAACTATCAGGACAGAATTTCAGTGTTTATCGCCTGTTACTATTTACTATCCGTCAGAGCAATAATACTAATAGTTGGTCATTCCAACAGTTGGCAAAAATCATACACAAATATAAATGATGCATATGAAAAAAATGGCAAGGCAGCAATTTCTAAAAATATATTTCTTTGGGTGAAGTTTTCACCTAAACTTAGTTTGATGTTTGAGAATTGAGAAAAGGCCTAAATATTTTCACAAATGCATCTGTGCGAAGGCTTTCAAGCTCTGTTTGGTATATTTATAGGCAGTTAAATTGCTTGGTTGTACTGTAAGCAAGCCATTATTTTTCTATCATTTTTAACACGCACAAGAAATTTAGTCTTAGCCACTACAGCGAATTTGATTTAGCGGATCAAAATAAACTTGTTTTAGTGTATATATATATATATATATATATATATATATATGTATGTGTGTGTGTGTGTGTGTGTGTGTGTGTGTGTATGTATGTAAGTATGTATCCTTACAAAGCGTTAACATGAAACGCAGTAAAATAATTAAATTTAAGCGGTCGTAGAATTTATATTACGAAGAATCGCGCGCGTGCAACTACAAAATGCTTCTCATTTGGCACTAAAATATGAATAATTATAGCTTAAACACACTAATTCTATGTTAATTTAATATAACAAATATTAATTCTATACGTACCCACCGCGAAAACATTTTATTTGTGATCTATATATATATATATATATATATACACACACACACACATATATACTATATATATATATATAGTTACAGAGGGTACAAAAATAAATGAGGTGCAAATAAAGTAGTTGAGTCACGGGTTCTTTTATTTTTTTGCGCGAAAATAAATGTTTTCAAAAAAATTTAATGTGGTTTTAAAAAAGGTACCAAAAGAATGTTAACTTTACATAATTCTTAAGTATGTAAATAACAATATGTTAAAAATATGAATACTGTAATTATTAAATATATATATATATATATATATATATATATATATATTCACATCTAATAGGAACATTTGTTTCGTTGTTAACTGTGTTTTATCTATTTGGGTTAAAATTAAGTTTATCAGTTAAATTTAAAGTATGTAACAAATTCTCATTGTACAGTCGTTTCAGAAAGTTCTATTCTGAAATGCGATGAATGCTTCATACCGGTCTTTACAATATTTATCGGTAAGAAAGAGGGCGTTCTACGATAAGACTTTTTAAATCGACTGTATTTTATGTAATACAAACATTGACTGTACATTTTTTTAATATATAAATTTTTTTTATACATAAATTGAAGAAATTAACGATTTTTTTTTAAAAAAATTTACATTAAAAAAAATTATAATCCTAAACTTTTGTTTTCATTATTTTTACATATCAATATTTGCTTTCACGCAACGGCACTCTTGCAACATCACTGGTGCTATCACTTCAAAACAGGTTTTGGCACAGTCATCATGGCCAACTATTTGTATTTTATTTTATTTTTTGTGTGTGTGTGTGCGTTCTATAAATAACATACAACCTTTGCCATAATATTATATATATATACTCGCAAATAGATATGTGTTTTACTGGGTCTCTCATTTTTCATAATTAATGTGGGTCATGGATAAAAAATAACTTCTATGCCCTAATTAAAGGATAAAATTTTTAAAAAATGACTTTAAGCTGTTTGCGTACAAAGAATTATAGACACTTTTTTTTCTTCTTTTTTATCCTGTTTTACTTCATTGTTGTCATTTTCCCCCAAATTCTCAAAAAAAATCATTTTGCCCATCTCTCTCTCTCTCTCTCTCTCTCTCTCTCTCTCTCTCCTCTCACACATTTATATACAATGTTATTAATAACAATGCTTGCCAAACTCAAAATACATATAGACTATATTTAACAACAACGGGAGCAAAAAAAAACCCACCTTTCTCGAGCTTATGTATACATAAAAAATTTTAAGTTGTCAAAAGATGTGTCGGGAGAAAAATAATATATATATATATATATCGAACAGCGAAGGGTTTATTTTTTCTTCTTTTCTAAATGACGTGTTTTGGTAAGAAACTATTTCCATCTTTGGTAAAAGAGCAAAATCTGAAATAAAAATAAAAATAATAAAAAATCCAAGAATAATATTAAATAATACATATTTGTGCAAAGAATTACATTTCTAAAAAGTTGAACATAAATTGAAAAGTGAGAATTAATTAAAAATATAAAAAATTATTTAATTTTAATACATTTTTCCTTTTTTATTTTCATTTTTAACTTTTTTGCGCGTAAATATGTATTTTATGATTATTTTTTTTATATAAATGTCGTCGCGCTATGGGGGCAAGGTACCCCGGGGGACTATTTTGGTTGTAGACCCGCGATGCGCAACGGAACAAATCTGGTGGTGGTTATCTGCCGTTTAAGCAGCTTCTTATTATTCACATTTGTTTAAACTTGACTTTCAGTATGTTAACACTTTTACGGTCTTCGTTTATACAAACAAACAAACAAAACATCTTTGTTACGCATCATTCACATTCCATAGCCACTTAACCTAACAAACAAGTACAATCTTACGTATTATACACGGATCATAATACAAAAATAAGACCAACATAGCCGCTTAACCTAGCATACTGGAATACTGTTTGATTAATTATCTGCAATTTTATGTATATTTTTATTACACGAGACATCATTAACTGAAAAAGACCATTTGTATACGTAGGAGAAAATAATTGTAGCTTAATGAAAGAATCAGAGAAATTATGAAAATAAAAGAGTTTAATAAAAATGCTGATGAATTATGGGAAGCTGAGTTCGGGTATGATTTTGTGGAAACTATATTTTAAATTATTAATTATACAACAAACAAAACATCTTTGTTGCGGATCATTCACAATCCATAGCTACTTAACCTAACATACAAGTACAATCTTACGTATTATACACTGAACGTAATACAAAAATAAGGCCAACATAGCCACTTAACCTAACATACAAGTACAAAAATAAGGCCAGCATAGCCATTTAACCCAACATACAAATACAATCTTATTATAACACAACTTAATATGCATATATAATCTTTGCTACATTACAAAAATAAGGTATTGTAAACCAGCAGTTGTCTGAACCAAGACTGCCATATAAGTGAGAGGTACACAGTATCTGAAGACAGGACATTGCACAATAACACATTAGAGCTGTTTTGGACCGTAGTAATGAAATTATATATATATTTTTCCGGATTAACATTTGGCTGGTAGGTAGGTTACGCGTAGTAAACATAAAACTGGCACTGCACCATTTTGATTCCCTACATAGCATACGAAAAATATTATTATAAGCAACAGAGAGTTTATTCATAGCAGTTTTTGTATAGTTCCACCACAAATGGGATGTATACAATGCAGTACAGTAAGTTCTACAGTAAAAAGATAAGTTTTAACTGATTCTGAACACATATCAAATTTCCTTGCTAGCATGTTACCCTGTACATATAGCTTTTTACGTTGCCTCTCAATATCAAGTTCATCTCACAGCTCGTGAGTAATTACATGACCTAAGTATTTACATGTGTCTTTGACGGGTATTGTCTGACCATTCATTTCAAAAGACCCACATGATACATGTTTCAGTAGATTACACCTAAAAATCAAAATACAACTCTGCCCCATTATAGGTGATGTCATTTTCTATATCATATTGTTCACATATCTCTAATAGTACTCTCAGCCCATGGGGAGAGGGTGACAGAAGAACAAGGTCATCAGCATAAATTAAATGATTAATTTTTTCCTTTCCAATGACACAGCCAGTACGTGCAGTTTTTAGTTCATAGGTAAGGTCATCCATGTATATACAGAAAAGATAGAGTGATAATATACCCCCTTGCATAACACCATTAGTTACCTTAAAACCTGGTGATACAGTGCTTTTCCATCTTACAAACATGGTCTGATCTGTATACCAGAATGCAAGTATCCGAAGTATATATTTAGGTACCCCTCGACACAAGAGTTTCTTGAAAAGTTTCTGATGGTTAACTCTATCAAATGCTTTTGATGCATCCAAAAAACAGGAATATACATTGTTACTTGACTTCTTGTACTTTAGGACGGATTCCTTTAGCATATAAATGCACATGTCAGTACCATGTTTCACTCTAAAGCCAAACTAATTGTCATAAGTCTGCAAGTAAGTACTTATCCTATTATAAATGACATAGTCTAACACTTTAGAAAGTATACTGGCAAGTGCTATTGGCCTATAATTATTCTTATCACAGATACTAGCACCCTTATTTTTAACAACTGGCAACAATACAACTGACAAAATGAAATGTGGCAAGTACCCATGTATCATACAGCTTGTGAAACATATTGCAAGCATAGGTATTATACGAGGGCTACAACATTTTAAATGTTCTGCTTGTATGTCATCCAGGCCACAACTTTTGTTATCATCTAACTTATGAATAGCCTGCCATATTTCTGAGTCATTAATTAGTAGCTCCTCAGAGCGTTCTACATTTAGGCATATATTCAGTCTATCCCTCCCGAGACAAGTAAATAGGGTTTCCTAATGATTTTTCCACAGTTTTGCAATGTTTTTCGCACCATGTACACCCTCTATTACATTTGGCAAGGTAAGATTACTATCGTTAATTTTATTAACCTCCTTCCAGAATAAGGTAGGTTGATTTTCCGCATTTTTTTAGATATCGACTTTGGACTAGTCGAGATAGTCAGGGCTTAATATGATAATAACTGACAAAAAATTCAGATCCCTAGCTTTAACCGTTTTTTGAGGAAACCGTTAAAAAATCGTCAAAAAATCGTATCGAAAAATACCACAATTTCGCAATTTTCGGCCGAAAAAATCATGCTATTTTCATAAAAAAAATCCTGACAAAATTTACAATTTTATTGAAAAAAGTAAAAAAACATGTACAGAGTCAAATAGACACATTTAGATCCCAAGATCATCATAATTTTCACTGTAAGAGCCCTTAGAAGCAAAGGAAGGCCTCATCTGGTGGCTTAGGGCTTTGGCCAGAATGTGTTTGTGCCTTGATTCGAGTCCATAAACAGTATGGGAAGCTTCAGATGTCAGCTTCACGGCCCTTTCAACACTGAGAATGTGAAGGCAGATCAGGCAGCTCCAGCTTGGTGCCATTCAGCAATGCTTCTTGAAGCTACTGGTCAGAAAAGTCTTCTGTGAGAGCAGGTTCACAGATGCCACTTTGAGAAAGGTTGATTAGTTCTGACCAGTGGGTAGCTTCAATATTGATGGCTGTGATCTTCTTCAGCCTCTTCTTGGATGGCTTCCCACTTCTGAAAGAATAATAATTAATTTATTTTTTATTCCAGTTCAAGATTTAATCCCTATTAGTCTCAGAATTGCTGATATAATTTAACTTAAATTAAAAAAAAAAAAACCCGAGTTCTATAAATCCCTATAATCGAATTTTTTTTCAGAAAGAAGGTAAGATTATTTCCATTATCAGAGGGGAGGGGGGGAATTGGGATAAGAAAATGTGAAAAAAAAATTCGATTATGGGGATTTATAGAACTCGGGCCTTTTTTTTATTAAATAAATCCCCATAATCAAATTTTTTTTTTCACATTTTTTTAAATTAATAAATGCTTACCTGATGGACAGAATTTTCTTGAGAGCAGCTTCTCTCACTTCCAAGTCATCAGACTTCATCATGGAGTACAGCACATTCTCGGGCAGCAAGGCAAAAGCATTGTACTTCAGGTTCTTGAAAGCAACACCCTGGATTTCTTTAGACTGCTGCTTGATCCTCTGGATCATGTTGAAGATGTACAGCTGCTGATTGTGGAACTTGCTGTCCCTTTTGATCTCAAACCAACTGACTGCATACACTTTCACAATGAACTTGATGGCCTGGTAAAGCTTATCCTGTAGTTCTGGACGGTAAGCACCTCTGGTCCACAGACACATCAATCTAATTGCCAAAGTCAACCATCTTGCATGGTTTAATGGTCCAATTTTCCAGGCAGCAAATCTTGGGTTGACTTTGCCCCTGGAAATTCCAAGCACATACTCCAAAAGAAGCCTCTGGTCGCTACTGAGATCATTCAGTGTCTCCTCAGCAAATTCCATGTCATCCAGGAGACCACTGATTTTGCTGAATTCCACTTGTGGCAGATCTTGGTAGTCAATTTCACAGAGTTTTTCCAACGGACCAGTGAAAGCAGTGGGACTTTTGGTACTGCCATCAAGATGCTTGAAAACAGCTCTGAAAGGAAGCTCATTCTCATGGAGTGAACAGCCAATGGTGTGCAATTTCCCCTCAATCGCACTAAGTTAGGCCAGTTAAAAGTTAAAAAAATAATAGCATTACCTTCTTACTGGGAGGACAAGTGCAGATTATGTGCTGTGTTTGACAATTTTCTTTCTTGCACTTCACAGTATTGTCATCACAGGGACGAACAGGTAGCTTACAGGTGCAAGCAGAAATGTCAAAAAGTTTATCCAGCTTTTCCTCCAGATTCTGCTCCTGGACTGTAGAAAGAGATTTCCTGTTTATCTCTTTTGCTTTCTTGAAGCACACTTTATCCACCAATTTCACTACATAATATTCCTCATACAGGGGCAGCCGCGGGTTCACTGCCTGCCAGATCTCAATCACATCCTTTGCTATCATTTTAGCAATATCATAGTCTTTCAAGTCCGGGTGGCTGTTTTGGAGGAAATAACTGTACTGAATAACTTGGCGGAGGGTAGGAGGCTCTGTTTTATCTAAAGGGGAAGGCTGGCCACTGAATTTTTTGGCATTATCACTTCGAGTTAACACTGCAGACTTCCGTTTTTTACCCATTTTTATGAAATATCTGAAAATAAACACAATTTGAACGCATCATAAAATAACTTAATTTAATACACATTTTATAGGTAAATATTATTAAAAAATACAAAATAATACACTAATAAACATCTATAATGCATTTACAATAAGTTTCAAGCATCGTTTTGTTAAAAAAAGCCGAATTTTAATTGATTATTTTGATGAAATAAGGTCCGATATTTTGTTTGTTTACATTGCGCGAATGCCGCGCGCGCGATTTTACGCGTAAAATTCGGCAATTTTACAACTTAAAAATAATTAACAATCCTCAAAAAATACAATCATTTTCACAAATATGAGTTGGTGCAACGTTTTTTATACGTTAATACCTTTCTATCTAGACTAGTCCAAGAACACAGTTCCAAAATCAACCTACCTTATTCCAGAATTCCCTACTGGAAGTATTGCTATTGCCTAATTTCCTGGCTAGAGATTCTCTTCGAAGATTCTCTTAATTTTTCCTTATAAATCTAAGAGCACCCTTGAACCAAGCACGAGTTCTATATTTCAGTTGGAAGAGTTCTCCCTGCCTAGGTTTCCCCATAGCAACCCATTTCACGAATACATTTTTTGCTACATCATAAAAATCAGCACAGTATTCTGGCCACCCTGGATTGACATTTACTTTTCCCCATTTTTTTATTCTTAAAGCTACTTCCACTCGCAGCCTTAATGGCATGTTCAAACTCACCGTAATGCTTATTTAAGAGAGCTATATGTTTTACATCTCACAGGAGGGATTCCTACAAGCCAAAGCTTCTGCAGGAATCCTCAGAAGCCTTAGTAGTGCATCAGTCTACATTGTAATCTTCCTCAGAGTGACTAAGATTCGACCAATTAACCTTATAATAATCAGCATTATCACAGTCATTGTCTAAGTCAGGTGCTACCATACACTCAAGCCCTACTACAAATGGGATATGATCAGATTCAAATACATCATAAAGTATGGACATGCTCTTGATTATATTATAACCATTGTGGGAGGCTATACAGTGGTCTAGCCACGAGTGAGTCCCCAGGCATTACTAACATACGTAAATGAGTCATTAGGGCGTAGCAATTTACTGGCAAGTTTGTAGTCGCATGCCTCACAGTAATTAATAAGAAGCTTAGCAAAATCCCAACCAGGTTTAGTGATATTGCTGTTAAAATCACGAACCATTACAACACATGAGAGTTCAACTTCTCTAGCAGTATATTTGGTTTACAGAGTTTATCTAAAAATACCTCCTCATTTTCAACACATTAATAAGGCATATAAACATTTAATATAGTCTGTAAATCTTGTTTCTTACCTTTATTCTTATACATTGGTACAATTATAACTTGTCCAATCACCCGAAACATCCACTTTCACACGCTTTTTTACATACTTTTCACAGCTACTGAAACACCATTCTACCTCCACATTCAATCATCTCACTACACACCTCATCAATTCCTGCTGACTTTCATTTCTTCAGATTGCATACTGTTTGTTCAACTTCAGTAGTATGACCCCAAAATGGGAAAGTGTAATGCAATGCTGCAAATGTCGATCAATGTTGAAAATGGGAGGGGGATGTTGCAAGAGGTTATGTACCAAGGGGGGGGGGTTATCCCCAAGATGCAATGAAGGGGGATGGAGCTTTGGGGGGAGAAGGGAGGATGACCTCCCCCAAAGGGGTAACCTTAACCTAAGAGAGGGAGAGAAAGGAGAAAGAGGAGGGTCTTTGGGGGAGAAGTTGGGATGTCCTCACCCCCCAAAGGGAAACCCTAACCTAAGCCTTAACCTAAGGAGAGAGGAGAGTTCTTTATTCCACCGGTGACCGTCGCATAATGAGCATCCAGGGGCCCAGCATCTGTTATACAGAGGGTTGTGAGTTGCCAGATACCATTTATTTATTTATTTATATATGGAGGGGTTACCAGAGAGCACTATATATTTATTTATTTATATAAGGAGGGTTACCAGATGAGTTTCCAGAGACTCTTATATAATTTAATTATATGTAGGGTTACCAGGCTGTACCATTTATATTATTTATTTATTTATTTATTAAAGGCAAGAGAGACGTTCTCCTTAATTTGCTCGAACTAATTAAAACACATTATTTATTTAATTAACAAAAAAAGAAAAACCATTAATCTGAAATGAATGAAAAAAACAAATGACAGAAAATACAAGCAAAAAATAACAATACACACTTTAGACGCTGTATAATATATATATATATATAATATTATATATATATATATATATTATATAATATATACCATCTAAATTTGTTCAAAAGATACGTGTACTATTTTGCTACACGAATAAAATAAAAATTTTAGTGGTAGATTCCGTACCATGTTTCCATGTTATACTGTAGGTCTAAGGTGGAGTGAAAAACAGATTACATTTAAACATAAGCCCCCCGTGTGCCTATTGTGTATACTGTAGGTCTAAGGTGGAGTGAAAAACATAGATTACATTCAAACATACGCTCCCCGTGTGCCTATTGTGTATACCGTTGATGATATTTGCAATGACGCTCCTTACGATCCGACGCAAGGGACTGCCGTAGAAATGTAAGTAATTATGTGCCTGTAATTTTATTTTTTGTAGCCAATTATTCGCGAACTGGTTATTTACTTAGTGTGCCTGTCACTAGGAGAAAGAGCACTGTTCTGGATTATTTCATCATATATATGGAGGGTTGTAGTAATTTATCTCATATTTAAAATGCTTCATTTAAATAGTAGGCATCCGCAGTTATAGATTAGTTTGCAATTAACATTATGCTAGAGTCCTGTTTTGATTCGTTGAATTTTTTTGTAGCAATCCTTTGAAAGGTTTAAATAATTTTATAATTTCCATAATAAATTTTCTCTTAAAGGAGCTTCCCTGAGCGGTTCGAAGATATCTTCACATTGTAATACTCTGCATATGTTTTAAATAATTGGGTTTTTATTAAAAAATATTCAGTATGAACTAATTAATTATCCTTTCTCTTTAAAGGTCCAATGAGGATTTAACTCGTGTTATACAATCTTTTCGTTTTGAAGAAACGCATGTCGTGGACTTGAATACGGAGGTAGAAGATTTACCGCGCAGTCAACCCAGCGATTGCCATATCATAACGAAATAATGTAAGTTGTTTCTTATGTTTTGAGCTTTTTATTTTTCGGGTAAGAAGACAATGTATTTTCATCAATTTATTAAATGAAAGAAATCATGTTTTTAGTACAATAACCATCTTAAATAAGCTGCAGAATACACAAACTAACATTATTGGATACAAATATATATATACGAATAAATCATTATACTATATGAGTGCGCACAATCAGAAAACGGTTTTTTATCTGTCTGCATACCATTTCGTCGTTTCGTTGAGTGTGATACGGGTCGAATAAATTTTAAAAATTTATAAATTCCTTACCACGTGACATATGCATGAGAAATGAGAGGCAGTACATCCCGCAAGTAGGGATTCCATACAACTTCGGGGATATGCATCTGCTCGAGAAATTTTACATCAATGAATTCCTTCATTACCAATAACATCTGTGTTCACAATAAGACTACCGCAATCTCTCGTAGTTGACAATTCCAATGTTTCATTCTTCGCAAACACACCGATAAATTTGGAACGTGTGATTCGTTCACTATTCATTAATCTCTGAAGTGTATTCGCGTCCATTTTAAAAGTCAGTGACAACGCCCCTAAATCTGTCTACTTCTATTAGGGCTTGTGGCTCGAGGTATACTAGTACACTAATAGATGCGTCTATCGGCTTGGCGAATTCCAATCTGACTGAGATGTTTCCACTCTGTTGTGGACTTAAGTGTGTATTTACACTAGCAGATAAGTCAGGTGTGATGTCAAACGGATAAAGGTTAAATTGATCGATGAATTCTTTCTGCGATACACCAATCCCGAGCTCATCACAATCACCTGCGATATGGGCCAGATTACTATATGCTCTCGCGCAAAGCGGGAACACAGCGTCTGATGAATAATCCGTATCCAATGTTCCCCCCAACGCAACGCCATTGACGTACAGAGTTATACTTTTAAGGCCGAAATTCTCGAATTTAAAGGCATTCCTGCATTCCAATTAATATCCTTTTAGGTAGATTTCCCAGGGCGATGTTTTCTATCTGTTTCGATGCCAACCCTGCTGGCACCATGTATAGTTTGATCTGTACTGTTAATTGGGTATTTTACTGTGGCATGTAGCAAATTTTTCTCAATTTCTATTTGTTTAGGCGAACTTAATTTCACTCACCGTACGCGGGGGTATGTCTCCATAATGTGAATCATAACGGGTTTTTCTCCCTCTTCTTGATCAGCATCCAGATTCTCAGGATGATCAGTATCTCAGGATTCGTGCGGGTGAGCTTTATTTTCATATCCACCCCATTCACAAGCAACTTCTGGAATGTGAAGTCTGTATGCAGGCATCCAAAACACTCATATATCTTCTTTTTAGAATTTTTAAATTTGTCCTTTATACTATCGTCTTTAGCTTGATAATAGCCCTCGGCACTTAAAAAGGTATCCTTCGCTTCTCTGGAAAAGTTCAGCACATTTTCCAGATAGGCTCGTAGGTGATAGTACCCCGTTCCTGCCGATATGTTGACCTGATTTAAATATACGTCACACTGTTAAATATGGAGTGCAGAAAGTTTGTTTCAGGGTATACAGCTTATTTGTCATCGCAGTCCGTTCCATCAGAATGGGCTATACGTAGTTTAGCGTATATGTGCACACAGCTTGGGTCAAAAAAGTAAGGGCCTGAGCTGGGTATCACGAATTCTATTGGAGCACTCGGGGAACTAATTGTGTTTAAAGGGTTAATTGTAATAAAGTCACTGTGCTCAATAGAAACTTGAGTTGGGGGCATGTCAAAAAGGGACAGCTCCAATTTACAACATTGTGAACTACAAGGATGGATGAAGCGTGCCATGACGAGTTAGAAATAGTGCCTCCTCTCTCGACAAGTAGTAAACAAACTATGATTCATGAGATCAATGTCCTTAGCTTATATCAGTCAAAAAAATGGTCAACCATAGGTTTCATTCGCTTAGAACACTTCCTTTTTTTTATCCTTTTACGTTTAATGCCACGTGGTGGTAATCCCTTCTTCCGGACAGCCCTCTTCTTCCCACCACCACGCATTTTTCTGTTTGCATCTTTGACAATTTCGTCCCGTGTACGCTTTAAGTGTCTTTTTTAGAGCTTCTTTAGGTTTAGCCCCAACCAATATGTCTTCTGCCGTGTTAAGACCTGATTGTAGCGCTTTCCTCCCGAGATATCTGGCACCCCTCTTCAGCAAAGGTACAGCCGTACGTAGTATGGTTGAAAAAATGGATCCAAGTCCACTACCACGCTGGTATCTCGCACCTTGATAGACTGTGAAAGGCTTTCTGTCCATTATAACTCAGTGCGTCGAAAGTGCAGCTTCACTGTTAAGCTCTCATCACCGAATGGGACATTTTTTTCCTCAATCGTTCTTATATATATTGAGATATTGGTTATTAGATTAGTCGCGACATTTACATAATGGGACCTGTCATATGTAATACTCAAGTTCTTCTCTCTATGGTTGGGAATGTGAGTAATGCGTAGCAGGCGTGCCTGAGTATCCCCAACAAACTGGTGCTCCACTATATTGCTCTAAATATAGCACATGTCTGGGGGTGTATAGCCAGCAACCAATTTCTCCAATTTCATCTGATACATTAAGCTGGACAAGTCATGTTGTACTTCGTGAAAGGATCTCTTTGGAAGGCTGATCGATATCGCCCCTAGGTTATAATTTTGAACAGCCCTTTGTCTTTAATATTTCTGTTAGCCTTTGATTTTAGGATTAGAGTATGTACAGGGTTTTCTTGGTTTACGATTTCGTATACTAAATCAGCCGTAAGATTTGAGTTTTTTAAACTTATATTTAAGTCTCTCACAACATCCTCAGCCGTACCATAACGGTACCATAACGGTACCATAACGGTACCATAACGGTTACTATTGTACTGTAATACCGTGCATCCCCAGTCCGGGCGATACGTGTAGTTTCATCCCGAGTTACCCCGGCTTTTTCACACTCATTACAGTCGCTAAGACTGTGCAGACAGGGACGAGGAGGATGGGTGTCAAGTAGAAATGGTTAGGCGCCATGTTGCCTACTATTTAAGCTTCATTATTGCAGCAGCTTTTATATAGGTGTTGAAGCTTTCTGAGTACCCTAGCTATTTCACCAGGTACATTTTTCTCTTACCTGAACCTTTGCTTCCTAAAAATTTTTCAATTTTAAACACATTTTTTCCTAAATTAAATATCAATTTCTGCAGCTCCTCTCGGTAAAAGCCTCCTGCGATTTCTCCCCCATTCAAATTTTCAGCGTAATACATTATCTCGCCTTTAGGTCTTATAGCCCTAACTTTAAAAGTCTCACGTGTCCAGCCTTGCTCAAATCCTTTCGCGAATTTATTTCCCGAACGCGACAGCCTTACATAATCATTGATTTTGAAACGCGCAGAGTGTGGTGGTGGTGTTCCATCTCTTCTCACATCGGGGTCTGTGCGCGTACCTCTTTCTAAAATCTCGTTAGGTGTTGTCCCAATCGTGCGATGGTGTGAGCGGTTGTACGGTGAGACCAATGATTCCAGAATGTCTATATAGCTGTATGTGTTTTTGTGTGTAAAATAGCGGTGCATGCGTTCCTTTATGGTACGTTGAACTCTTTCAGCTAAAGAGGCCTTATGTATAGAATTGGTAGTGTAGTAGCTGATATTAAATTATGTCAGCATGTTCTGAAAAGCTCGGCCTATAAATTCTTTCCCCATATCCATACAAAAATAGCCAGGAACCTTGTTTTCTTTCAACATCAACGTTTTGGTGGCTTTAGCAACTGTTTCAGGCGATTTATTTTTCAGAGGAATTAGCCACAGATATCTAGAGAATACATCTATTATGTAAAAACCTCTCAACATCTTTTTTCCCTACTCCAACATTGTAAACACTTCTGTACAGTCTATCTACGCCTCCGTAAGATGCTTGGCTAGAAATGTCATAATGGCGTCTTCTAAATATGTTAGCCATTTGGTATTTTAGAGGCACGTGGGTAGGGTTGACCGTTGTTTAACCCTTTAATGTCCAGTGTGTGAAATTTTCATCGTTAACTTTGGAAGCAATTTTAGACCTTCCAGTTCCCAATGTGTGAAATTTAACACATTTCGTATTTTATTAATTATGAACAATAAAACTTTGTAAAATATATTTTTCAGTTATTTTGGGTCCAATTAAACGATTTTTATATCCCAATTTTTTTTTTTACTTTTCGACTTAATTTGGGTATGAAAGGGTTAACTTCTTCTTTCTCCTCATCAGAGGTGTTACCGCCGGAGGTGATGGCGTTTTCAATTGTGGCACGTGCGATGCATGTTCCAAGTCTTTTAACCTGTTCAGATTTCCTATTATTGCTTTGGGGATATTTATCTGTTGTAGTCTTGCTTTAATATGGTTTCATCCTGATGGTGAGGGCCTATCCCACTTTCTTACCAGATCATGGACGATGTCTACGATATTCGATCCCTGTACCTTTGTTCCTTCCACAATGACCTCACCTGTAACGGTCCATTGTATGTTGGGATCCTCTTTCAATAGATTATAAAGACTTAAACCTTTATTCCTCAATGTATGTGGGAGGGTGCTTTTTAATACATGTTCGATATGTTGTGGGGCCGACCCGTTAATCTTTGGTTGGTCAGCTCTATCGTTCGTCGGACACAGGCCCTATGTCACCATGTCTATCGTTGTCCGTGTTGTGCCTAATAACCACGGGGATCTCTGTCGGATTCTTATAATTCTCGTACTCGTGAAGAAATTTCTGCAGAGCTTCTTGGTATAATATTCTTTTCTCATCAGGTGTTTTTTCACTGTTTAATAGGGCTAACAATTCGCTTTCCATTCTTTTAAGCCTGCTTTTACGGGGTTCTAGAACCGTGTCTGGATTCTTTGAACTTCGCAGTGAAGCATACACCTCGTATGGAATCACTACCACTTTCTTCATTATATTAATCTAGTCAGTAAAATACCCAAAACTGAAAATAAGATGGGGAGGAGTGACCCTCCTCTTTGTACAATAATGCGTTTTTTCTTCCCCACGGTTTGATTTTTACGAGCGAGTGTACGTATTATGTTCTTGTAACGGCGTAGGCGAGCCTTCTGAGGGGGTTTCATTGACACATTGCAATTTATAACGTTAAGAAAGATTTCACAGATGCCCCCGGGGCAGTCGATGATAGATTTTTATTAATTCCTGGTATTTCTTTAGCCTCTTTGTCATTCTGGAATATACACCGCTTCAGGCTCGTTTGGAAATATATTCATTCTTAGAAGCACCCTAAACGTGTTTCGCGGATGAAGGTCACAAAGCAAATATCCGTAACGCTGGCTTGTAGCTTCTTTATAAACTTCCAAATACTCCTTACGTTGATACGGAACTATTTGATTGGCTAATATCCCAATTTGTGATACATCTCTACGTTGCGCGAATAAGACTAGATATTGTGTATTTAACGACACATCGTGCATGCATCTATTTTTGAAAAATAGATTCTGATTGATGAAGAACACGCTTATGTTAAGATGGTGGGAGAATACTGTAAATGTCTAGGCAAAGTTTTATCCATCTCCAACATGAGATCTCAATTACAATGACTGTATGTTCATTTCCCTTTAACGAATTAACGTCATATACACCTTTGTGGAGCAAAATATCATGTTACTACTCGTTGAACACTGATTGATACGTCGAATAGCACCATATAACTTTATGCACAAATTTTGAGAACATCTCTCCCTTTTCTTTAATGATTTCAAGCATAAACGCAGTTTTACTACATCCTGTAGGGCCAGATATAATACATGTGAATGAGCTCGTGAACCTGAATTTTTCTACAGAATCCATTTCTAACACGTCACACTCCTAAGTGGGTCATTTACAAAATATAATAAATATTTAAGTGATAATCCTTATATTCTACAGTCTTGTTTTTCTCTTCTCCCACAGAACCGTGAATGACGATGAGGTACAGCACCCCATCATTGATATTACAGATGACCCGGCGACAGTGTAGTTGTAATCACAGACTCCATCACCACTGCCGAGTCCACACCAGCGATACCTGTAGCAAGCGACAATTCAAAGCGGAGGCATGCTGAAGAACCCTCCACGTCAGGTATACGGCGTGCCAGGATTGCACCGGTTGTTAGATCCCCAGTAATAGAATCCCAACCCTCTACGTCTTACGGCATAACCCCCACAATAGTACCTTCCTCAAATATACCCCCTTATTCCTGTTCAATTCTGAGTACATCCTCCACAGCAGCAGCAGCTTCTCGTTCTGTAGAGGATGGCATAACACATCGAGTTGGTGCGCACCGCTATCCCCACCCCAGCCTTGACTAGAAATCGGTATGGTAAAACTTTACAAGACACCCGCATTGCCATGTAACTTGCTACAGTAACGAAACATATATCAATCGATAGAGCAGAAAACATGGTGCAAGCAGCTATGTATCATTTTGAAAATATTAGAAAATAAGAAAGTTATGATACTTTGAAGCAATGTCATTTTTAGCGACATTTAGCGACAGTTTCAGATATATCTAGCGACATCTGCCAGTATTTTTAGCAATTATTGGTATATCTAGCGACATTTGGCAACCCCTTAGTTGCCACACCGTTCAATTATTCCATTAAGTCAGATCTGGTCAGTTTGTATTTTGTTGTTGAGGCGTAAAGATGGATTGTTGTGACATGTCAGTTATTGTGTTTTTTTATAAGTTTCGCTCTAAGGATAAGAAGCTATTTAAATTTTGTGTTGAACATAAGTTACTATTGAGCGAATGCTACAATAACGAAACATATATCAATCGATAGAGCAGAAAAAATGGTGCAAGTAGCTATGTATCATTTTGAGAATATTAGAAAATAACAAAGTTATAACACTATGAAGATGAGGTAAAACTTTACAAGACACCCACATTGTCATGAAACATTGGTTAGGTTAAGTTGTGATATTTTCGTTAAAACTAACGAAAATATCACGACTTAACCTAACCAATCATCAAGGGCGTACAGTAGGGTGGATCGATTTTACATTTTTTCGATTTCCATATTCTAATAGAGACAGAAACTTGCGCATGCATGAGAAAATACCCTCTGCAAAATCGTAGCTTAATAGGTAATCATCTTCTGCCCCCGGCAGAGCGATGAAAATCATATTTTAGTAGTCAAAAACGTATTTTTCTTATTATTTTTAAAATATTTCAATATGCGTGTGTGTTATTTCATGCCTAAGCAACGATATAAATGCTATGGGAAATATATAAATGCATTATTTAAGACAAAGAGCCGATCTGAAAATATGTATATAAATTACCTATTTTTTCAACATTTGACGTTGTTGCCGGGGGCAAAAGATATTAACGTAGGACAACGCGCTTGGAAAAACGATCATATGAGGTCTTTTTCATCGACTTTATAGTTATTAGGAATAATTTTGATGCATATTGAAATATTTATAAGAATACGTTTTTGACTACTAAAATATGATTTTCATCGCTCTGCCGGGGGCAGAAGATGATTACCTATTAAGCTAAGATTTTGCAGAGGCTATTTTCTCATGCATGCGCAAGTTTTTGTCTCTATTAGAATATGGAAATCGAAAAAAATGTAAAATCGATCCACCCTAGCGTACAGTTAACCTAACCGGGCATTCAGTTGACCTAATCGGGCATTCAGTTAACCTACATTAAATATCTCATTTGTTTTAACGAAAATATCACGACTTAACCTAACCAATCGTCAAGGGAATACAGTTGACCTAACCTGGCATTTAGTTAACCTACATTAAATATCTTATTTTCAACAAAATCGGAAAAAATACATGGAACGGAAAAGATCCAAATGGTGTAAGCTATGATAGGCCTAGTAACGTCTTCATAGTGTCATAACTTTGTTATTTTCTAATATTTTCAAAATGATACAAAGCTGCTTGCACCATTTTTTTCTGCTCTATCTATTGATATATGTTTCGTTACTGTAGCATGTTTCATGGCAATGCGGGTGTCTTGTAAAGTTTTACCATCGGTATATAGGCAGGGTTGATCCTAGATCCATGTATAGCGATGGTGTTGAGCACGGACTGCGACGCATAGTTGAACGTATTGTGGAGTTTTCCCTTCAGAACCGCGACGAACGTGAAATCAGAATGCGGCTGTCCTTGGGGTTCGGGTCAGATGATGGAGATGTAGATGATTTTTGGGTAGTAATACCATTCAGACGCTTGGCAGCTGTAGATATAGAGTATATATTAGGCCGTATAATGCAGGCCTCTCAAAGTAGTATAGCCTTTAATATGGACAACTTCACGGTAAATATTGACCGTGTATTCCGTATTGCGGGACAGTGCCACACCTTATACTCTTAACTTCAATTCTCAGGCTATTTACAGGCGGCATATAAACGTCGATCGTGGTTGCGGTTTTATAGCAGTAGTCTTAGCTCGTATGTTTACTGTACTAAATACACGGACCCAAAAAATTTGGTTGCCTACGGTAGTGGAGCGTGCCCGTAAACTAGCTGTAGACTGTAAACTTGAGTTTGACTGTAATATGGGTCCTGAAGAGCTGAGAAGGGTAGAACACGAAATGAATGTTCGTATAGCTGTATTTGGAATGGATGATCGTCGTAGGACTGTAGTTTTTAAAAGCTGTATGAGAGATCGTACAAGACCCCTAATTATTTTAGGACTGTCAGGAACAACGTATCTCCCCATCCGTAATATGAGGGACCTTTACGCGAGTTATGATAAAAGTCGAAAATATGGACGACATCATAATTTGTGGAGGGGGTGTATCGAGTTTCCGGATGATATAGTGAAACATTGTAAAGATTGCCACATGGTATGTGAGCAGTGTAAAAGCTCCAAATGTGAAAGCCGTGTAGTTGAAGCTGAGAAGAGGGATTGTGGTGTACGTAGACGCACATTTTTCAATAATAACTGTTTTGAGCTCCATAAGTCAATTGACACGTGCAGGAAAATGAGAATCTGTGAATGTGGTATGTTTCACATGATGGATAATTAGGGAAAATTTACGCATAAATGTGATGAAATTCACTGTTCTACATGTCATGAGAAATATAAGGCGGTTGGTTTCAGCGTTCGTGTATGTTTCTATATCGTAGTACACAGTTATACAAGGGCTAAAAATAGCCCTTGTATAACTGTGTACTACGATATAGAAACATACACGAACGCTGAAACCAAAGAGGTTATTCCACATTTACTTGTAAGCCAGACTATCTATGATGAGTGTATGGAGATCGAGTGTGATGGGTGTCACAAATGTGGTAAACGGACAAACGTTTTTAAAACGATTGCCCACGATAGCCCTGTGAAACTCTTTGTGTCCTATATTGTCAAGTTAGCGGACAAGTTCAAAAAAATAACTGTGTATATTCTTGTCCATAACGGGGCAAAATTTGACACACAGTTCCTTTATAAGGAGTTGCTTGAGCACGAGTCATCTGAGATATTTACAGGTGATCCCTTGAAAAGAGGAAACAAACTTATAAAGGTACAAATAAGAGGTAATGTACAGTTTAAACACACTTTATTATTCACACCTTGTAAATTAGCAAAGCTACCCAAGGTGATGGGCGTAGCCGCTGAAGTTTCAAAAGGATATTTCCCTTACACATTCCTCGCTAGCGAAACTTTAAATTACGTAGGACTACCTCCACCCAAACATTAATTTAACTATGAATGTATGAGTACAGATGAACGTGAAGATTTTGACCCCTACTACAACAGTTTTAATGAATCTAATCCTTATAATATAGCTGATGAATGTGAGCGTTATTGCGTGGATGATGTGCGCGTGCTTAGAGTATGTTTCCAGGCTTTTAGAAGGATGTACATAGACCGTTTCAAATGCGATCCGTTGCAAGTCGCAACCACGATCGCCTCATTGTTTTATTGTGTTGAAGAATAACTTCATGCCTAAAGACCCCTTAGCCGTCATTCACAGAAACAATCCCCGCAGTTATGGACACAAGGCTATTTACTGGCTCGTACACATACAGCAGCAGACAGGTGTATACATAAAGCATGCTCGCAATACGGGGGATGTACCCATTAAGGTTAATTGGTCGTGTTTTTTGGGTTGATGGTCTAAGCGAAAACCGTGCCACTGGTGAGAAGAGTTTGTACTCCTTTAATGGTTGCTGGTGGCACGGATGCCTCCGTCCTGAGTGTGGAATCGTAGGAGATATCCACGGTAGATCTCCTGCCGACAGTCTTGCATGGACTCGCACCCGCGATCAACTTATAGGCTCCCAGTTCACTCACAAGGTGAGTGAACTGGGAATATGATGAGTATGATGCACGGATGGAAACAGATGGATAGTACCGTGAAGAAATAAACACGATTAAACGTTCAATGGTGCTGGATCCTCTCAAATGCGGTGATAGCTTGTTCAGAGCTATACTTTCCGCCTACGGAGGGCGTGAAACTCCATTACTACGACTTCTGTTCTTTATATCCCTACGTGATGAAGAACAATCCGTACCCCGTAGGGTAGAAGCATCAGGGTATCCGCGAGGAGTTGATACCGAAGATGAAAATTCGGCTTATATTCAATGTTACCGTGACCGTGAAGGTATACAACTTGACCGTTCCAAAATTGTAAAGAACCCAGGCAAGCGCTTTAGTGCAAAGTTGTGTCTAAACAGTCTTTGGGGAAAATTTGCACAGAATACTGGCAAAGGGAACGTTCATTTGGCACAAAGTTATAGTGAAGTCTGAGATTATGCCAACGCTCCTGATAAAGAGGTCATGGAGATCGTGAATGTAGGTAATACTTACATAATAAAGTACAACAATACCGAGATGTCCACAGATACCTCACGGGTTACAAACATACCTGTAGCCAGCTTCACAACGGCCTACGCACACATCAAACTTTGGGATCTATTGCATTCTCTTGGGCGGAGGGTTTTGTACGCCGATACAGATAGTGTGATATTCACAGCGAGCGAGAGTGAATACATGCCTCCTATTGGTGAATTCCTCGGAGAGCTAACTGATGAGATTGTGGGGCCGCGCAGTTAATTTTCCGCATTTATATTATTTTTATATTAGTTACCGACAAACCAATTTTGCGCGTTACCAAATTGTATATATTTTATCATTGTGTAATTTTAAGAATCATATATAATCTTTATAAATAAGTATTGTACATAAATTTATATATATATATATATTTAATTAATTCAGCTGTATATACAATAACAAAATCTTCTGTAAAATAACCCCAGCCAACCAAGAACTCAATAAACTCTGAAAACGACCGGCTTTTTCTTCAAGACGCCAACATCCCAAACGACAGGGGGAGAAGAGGACACGAGAGGCCACTAAAAGAGATACCCCTAAAAGAGATAGCCTGCCTCTCGTATCCTTCATTCTTCCCCGGCAAATACAAGTAGCACCAAGAAGGAACCAGCTACAAGATCAAGGATGAGTATGGAGACATCGCATACGCCGACTCTTTTTTCTCAACAGGGCCAAAAACTTATGGGATATGGGTGAGGGTGGGGGAGGATATGAAATATATCGTGAAGGTTAAGGGTATCACGTTCAACCAGGCGAATCGGCGGGTCGTTAACTTTGATTCGTTGAAGGATCTAGTGTGCTTGAGAGATGAGGGCGACCAGCCGCCCCAACTAACTGTAGGTACCCACAATTTTCGGGCGCAGAAATTAGGGAGCGTGAAGGAACTTAGGGGTACGAAGGTGTGCCGTAACACCTATAGGAAACGTTACCAGGTGCCTGGTACCTATGATACCGTACCCTTTGGATACCATAATCTTTGATTGTTATATATATGTCTATTGTTAACGATATATTTATTTATTACACGTATTTGTAAATATATATACACCTTGAATAATTTGTTTATTAAATAAATCGTGTTTCAATTAGCGTTTCACTTTCTCCTTTGTGTGTGTGTGTGTGTGTGTGTGTATAGGAGAAAATTCTAAGCTCCGCCCCTTGTATGATCGGTCACGTGACTCTTGCTACTACCTGGGCATATCTCTACCCTGCGTGCTCAGTTGACCGCTGCAAACCCTGGATCTCAGACGTGTATTTTCCCATGTGGACGAAAAATAGTAATGGCTACCTTTAATATTGCGTGTTCGACGTTTATGAAGTGGTATTCGGCAAAGTGTAAAGATAAGGTTACTGAATGGCTCCCTATTCCACTCTCCTTTGATACTTTTAAGGCTACATTGAATCGTGCGAAGGAACAAGAGGTACAAATACTCTACGGGTATTCTGGCGAGAGCATTGCAGGATTTCGTGGCACAAGTGATGTATTGAAGTATGTTGAAGGACTAAACTTTATAAAAGCTTACATATACGTGCAGAAGAGAAACAACAGTTATGGTTAGTGAGTCTTGTTGATGAATGGTGTGACAAGCGGTATTATGTCATTCTGCATCATACCGAGTACTCGTACCCTGCGGCTGAGAATGTAAAACTTGTCATCATGGAGAATATGAAGTATTTTTACCACAACATTAATATATATCATGACGAGGTTTGTATTGAGGTTGTGGCTAAAGGTCTGCATGAGTTTTTAACAGAATTTAGAGACGAGTATCGTCTGCTAAGCAGAAAAGAAAAATATGGGCATGTTTCTCTCAAATAGTGCGCCGGAGTGTTAATAAAATGTGTTTAGTTCGTGAAAATCCCCCTGAACGAAAATGTCTGGTGCGTATTCTGGGGAGTGGGAGTGATAAAACATTAAAACCGGTATTGCTTCATGTATCGGAAAATTTCTCAAAACACCTACCTAGTATAATGGGTTACAAGTATTCACGTTGGAACACCGTACACGATTCATCAGCTTATGGTGTGACTCACACCTCCTGTTGAGCCGATCCGCCAACCTGTGGCTCATAGTCATCTCAGAGCTTGAACCGACTGGACGTGCACTCCTCAAATACGATAGAACTTCCTTTGAGCAGTATTCTCAATGCCGTGTACGCTGTGTTCGTGACGAAGTCGTTGCGCGTGTTCAGGCGTAAAACAGGTGCCATTAACTTTGTACTGGAAACGACTTGTAGGCAAACAAACTCTGGTAAACGGAATGTTGTTTATTTAAGTGTTGAGGAGATGAATAGAGTCTTCGTGGTAGTTGAGAAGTGGAGTGAGGATCGTTATAAAATACCTGCAGGTGTAGATACAAGAAGAGAGCAGATTAGCGATACCCCCTCATACGCCATTGTTTGTACATTGTGTGTAAATAACGATCAGCCATGCATTGATATACGACTGATGTGGAAGATTGCTTCTGATAATAACGTCCTTGTCCCTACGCGAAACCATTACATCATCGACAGAATGTTTGAAATCGTCGGATTCCGCAAACTGAAGCCTATATTAGACGCACCTGTTACGGATATGCTTTATTTTGATACGGTTCTTGAATACGCATATACCGCTCTGCTCGACGGATTTACCGAGTGTAGGACTGAACAAGGCGAGAATGGTCTAGAGCTGGATGCTTATTTAAAAAGTTTAGACTCTTTGAAATATCATGAACTTTGGTACAAAGCACTTGAGCGGTACAGGGATGAGCTCACCTACACCGTTCACCCTGAAGAACTATTTCTTTATATAATGAGCAGCTGTCGTTACGACTTAGATTATTTCAACTGCCACTATGCAATGCGAAGAAGAGTTTACGATTGAAAAGCTCGGGTCGGTAAGAATAAACTCTCGACTGGAAAGGAGTGTTTATAAACTTGAATTTAATAAAGATGTTGTGGCTAACGATGACCTCTTTGTGCGTGCTTTTGAATGTATTCTAGCCGTGTTTAAATATAACTTGCCAACCGAATGTAAAGTGGGCACAAAAATAGTATTGAACGACATAAAGGCCATTTACATCGAGTATAGGTATCCCTATAACTTGAGGGGTGAAATAATGTTAAATCGTATTTACTGCGTAGTGCAAAGCAATAGATGTGACTGTAGAGTCTAGGGTGGCCCACTTTTCAATTTTTTTTTAAAAGTATAGGTTATCGTAGTTTTTCCCATTATTTGGCACTATACTAGCACATTGGTACCATTTTTACAAAAATTGATCAATATTTAGGGGTCTCGCATCGACCTTGAAATTACGAGTTTTTTTTTAAAAATGCGTACTTTTTAACTTTTTACTGAATCAAGATAAATCATTAAGTAGGGATGTTTTCTGAATCCTCTTGATGAGAGAAGTCGTTTGGTGTGCCTTCTAATGTCATACGACTAACGGTTTAAAAGTTGTGCCTGTATACAGGTAATACCAATGTGCTAGTATAGTGCCAAATAATGGGAAAAAATCACGATCACCTATACTTTTCAAAAAAATCAGCAAATAGCAGACAAATAAGGAAGAAAGAAACAATAACAAACAATCACTTTTGCATTGTATTGACCACTATCACACGTCACTGGCTGCAACGTTGTCCCTCTGTGCTATGTCATCGTGGCGAGTGATAACTTCTTGAAGTCGCCGAGCTCTTTCCGGTTCTTTTCCACCACTTGCAGAAGATCCTGCAGCTGTGCCTCGTCCTTTGTGACCGTGTTCGCATAGTCTTGTATCAGTTGGACTCCTCTTTCAGCGACGTCATTGGTGACCTGGAGATTAGAGATCACATCCTTCAGACGACAAAAGTCCTCGTTCTCGTCCCACTTATCAGTTGGAAGGGTGAGCCACGAAGACCCATACATCTTCAGACCTGCAAATAAGAACCAGGAGGACTCGTCGATCAGGTCGGGGAGTAGCGTCATCTCGTCGACTGAGACGTTCTCGTATGTGAAGTCTTTGGGTACAGGGAGGTGAGACAGCTTCTCTGCCATCTGTTGCTTCACAGTGCCATCCACCTTGTTGCTTCATAGAGCGAAGATGACGGTCTGAGGCCTCAGATACCAGAAGTGCCGCCTCATCACTGCCAGTGACGCTTCTGCCACCTCGCGGTCCACTGCCCTATACCTCAGAAAACGCTGGTATAGTACCAGGTCATTCAACGGCGCATCAGCTGCTACAGGGGCCGCCAACCAAGCTGGTACGTACAGAAGAGCGATGAACACCACGATCCTGTGCAGTTTGTCGACCAGCTCGGCGTCGAGCTCCAGCTGCCTACTGAACATCAGCAGTTTTGTGCAGTAGATGACCTGAAACAGAATAGGCACCATTGTAAGTAAGACAGGTTTATTGTTACCAATTACTTTGTTTGCGTTATAATGAAATGTTTATCTTTGAATAACATTTAAACTTATCTCTAGATTATTTTTGTTTGAAAATACTAACTTTAGCCATCCATCTTGCGTGGTGGTAGGCTCCTAGGCGCATGAGGTGATAGCAGCCACAATGCTTACTACCTATGTAGAGAATGGAAAGTGGAAAGGAAACTGTCAAGAATACATGTGGGTTACGGGACACTTTAAAGCTGACGCTATCGATGAATACTATACACAATACGCACCTTATTATTGGACATGCGGAAACGATCAGCCACTTCCATGACAGCAGGTGCATTAAGGATGCGGCGAGGAAGATTGACAGACACACTTGGCTCTTTCGGCAGGGGGAACGCTAGTTCTGTCTCCGACTCTCCTGACATGCCAGTATCATCATTCTCCATGGCCTCATCTCCGGTTTCGTATGCACACTTTGAGGTTTGCGGCTCCTGGCGAGGACGTTTTCTTCCTTCCTGTAGCTTTCTTTTTACAGCGAAAACTTTATCGTTCCCGCTCATCGTTGCCACCCGAGGACCACGTTGATCGAGGTAGAAGTCAATGTCTTCTTTCTTGTCCTTGTCGGACAGCAGTCGATTCTTCTTTATATCTTCGACAGCGTCAGATGCTCCGATATTCCACAGCTTGTCCACACTATCCGAAAACTTCTGCCGTTTTCCTCCGGCGTCAGTTTCTCGTTTTCTGCTCTTTTGGAGTAAGTGCCACTCTTTCCACAATGCCTCTAGCTTCCGTTCGCAGTTGAGCTTTGTAATTGTTTTAATGCGGGCCATGTTCCAAAACTTTAAGACGTTGTTTACGGTTTCTTTGAATGCGTCTTTCCTGTTAGCAGTGTACTGGATAACACTGAAGAAGTATTGCAAAACCTGCCGTGTTGTTGGCAATTTGCTACCACTGATGGAGGACGACGGTTGGCCAACTAAAAAAATTTCCGAGGCCGATCTTAGAGAAGGTAGCGATGTTATTTTTGCCTTTCCTTTTGATGACTCTCTATTTGTAGCTTCAAGAGTTCTTCCAGTTATGGTTGCCATCGATTTGTCCATGACAAAGGATGAGGAACTCAGACAGAATTTCAAAATGTTATGATCTGCAAAAAAAGAAATAGGTTAGGTACTTGGCACAGGCATAGTGCATTTTCTAATTACCTATATACATTATACATTCCGCCCGGGTATGGTGACTCATTTTTTTGAAAAGTATAGGTGATCGTGGTTTTTCCCATTATTTGGCACTATACTAGCACATTGGTATTACCTGTATACAGGCACAACCTTTAAACCGTTAGTCGTATGACATTGGCAGGCACACCAAACGACTTCTCTCATTAAGAGGATTCAGAAAACATCCCTACTTAATGATTTATCTTGATTCAGTAAAAAGTTAAAAAGTACGCATTTTTTTAAAAAAACTCGTAATTTCAAGGTCGATGCGAGACCCCTAAATATTGATCAATTTTTGTAAAAATGGTACCAATGTGCTAGTATAGTGCCAAATAATGGGAAAAACCACGATCACTTATACTTTTCAAAAAAAAATTGAAAAGTGGGCCACCCTACAGTGTAGACCCGATTACATGCGAGTTTAATGTTTTAGTTAAACGCAGTAGAAGATAAAGTGTATGTATTTTGATGTATATTTATTTGATGTATATTTTATTTTTTTATTATATATATATTCCATCGTTTAAAAATGTGCATTTCTTATATTATTATTAATTTTTATTGCATATATTCCTCGTTTGTATAGGATTGTGTATTTATTTTCTATATATTTTGTGAAATTGATTCCAATAATTCGTCAAAATAAACAGAATGATGTAATGGTGTTTTACTTAATTCTTTTGGTTGCATATAAACGATATTATTATTTAATTAGATCTACAGATCTACAGAAGCTAAGGCTAACAAAGACCCTAAGATTCACTCTAAGGTTAGCCCGAGAGAAAGGAAAGAGTAGGGGGTTAAGAGAAGAGAATAAGGGGTTAAGTAGCAACACCTATCACTCGTGGGTTAACAGTCATTCAGAAAAAAGAGAAAAAGACTCACCATCATCATCCGCCGGCCACTGCCGAGAAGTCAGAAAAATAGTCGAAGAGAATAGGAGGGGTGAAAGATGAAAAGAAGTTAAATAAGAACGCTTACAAACCATGCAAACACAGTCTTAACTCACTGTCATACCATGCAAACTACAGACACGCAAGTAAGGAGAAAAAAAAAGTAGGTAAAGTTAAACAAAAAGTGGGTTAGTTTACGCTACGAGCTACATCTACGTTCGTGTTAGTCTATTTTTTTAATAGTTTTATTGCTGGCATCACACGCTGGCATGAATCGTCAACAGACTCATCCTCGACCACCAACCCCAGAGCTCCTGTTGCTAATTGTTTTTTTAAATTTTAAACAACGTTAATATTTTTAAAATGCCTATCTAGACGGTTCTTAAACATATTAATGGTCGTAGAGTTCACGACAGACGCGGGAAGATTATTCCATTTATCAATTACTTTAAACGTAAAAACGTTTTTAGCGATGTTAGTAATGAAACGTCTACCACGTAATTTAAATCCGTTATTACGAGTTTTGCTATTATCGAAAATGAACAATTTGTCAAAATTTACGTTATCGATTTTATTAACGATTTTGAAAACTTCAATAAGCTCCTCCCTTAATCCCCTAGTTTCGAGTGAATGCAAGATCTAACTCTCTAATCCTATCTTCGTAAAACTTGTTGCGTAGTGACGGAATTAGTTTCGTGGGGCGTCGCTGAACCCTTTCCAACCTATCAATATCTTCAAGCAAACACGGGCACCAAAGCTGAACGGCATATTCTAAGTGAGGCCTGACTAGGGACTTGTAAAGGGGCAATATAATACCCTTCGATTTAAATTCGAAATTACGCGCTATGAAGCCTAACATCCTATTAGCTTTTGCCCAAGACTCCAGGCACTGGTTCCTAACTTTTAAATCCTTAGATACGCGGACGCCTAAATCTACTTCCTCGTCAACGCTCGCTAACTCTCTATCATCCATCGTGTACGTGCAATTATTGTTACGAGAACCTATATGGAAAACTTTACATTTGTCTACATTAAATTGCATCTGCCACTTATCCGTCCACTCCATAATCCTATTTACATCGTCTTGGAGCCTATTTCTATCGTCCTCGTTAACAACCTTACCGCCTATTTTAGTATCGTCCGCGAATTTTGACACGATACTAGTCAATCCTGCATCTATGTCGTTAATGTAAATTACGGATAGCAATGGGCCTAACACTGAACCCTGTGGGACACCGCTACCTACATCCAACCACCCAGATTCACTACCATTAACAACGACCCTCTGTCTCCTAGCATCGATGATACGATCCCTAACTACAGATTCCAATAGTTTACCGACAATTGACGTTAAGCTGATGGACCTATAATTGCTAGCTACTGTGCGGTCACCTTTTTTAAAAATAGGCGTGACGTTAGCTAATTTGAAGTCTTCAGGAATAATCCCCGTTTCGAGTGACTAATTAAAAATCTTCGTTAAGGGGCCTACGATAACGTCTTTCAAATCTTTCAAATGTCTGGGATAAAAAGCGTCAGGGCCTGGAGCCTTGCTAACTTTTAGCCTATCGATATAAAGCGCAATCTCACCCTCGTAAACAGTTATTTCATCCAAAATAGTCTCTCTACTAAATGGAACGATATCGTCCACGTCGGGGACATTATTTACGTCTTCTATGGTAAAAACTGTTGCAAAAAAGTTATTGAAAATACCCGCCATCGCCTGAGCGTCAGAAGCCAAAGCGCCGTTAACATCCACTAGAGGGCCTGTTATCTTTTATCGGCTTACGATTATTGACCTATTCAAAAAACTTTTTTGGATTATGTTTACTATCCGCAGCTATAAGTATCTCTAAATTACGCTTAGCATTCCTAACTGATCTTTTAACCTGACGTCTAAGCTCGATATATCTATTAAAGTTAACTGCTGTGCCATTGCGCTTAGTAAGTCTATACGCTCTGTTACGCTCGTTTATGAACTCGCCTATTTCCCTAGTCCACCACTCGGGCCTACCATGATTTCTAGTGCGCTTGGGCCTACGAGGAATAAACTCCCTTTCAATATTCATAAAAACTTTCTTTAAACGCCTCCCAAAGCAAATTTGTGTCATTACCCATAAATAAGTTATCCCAGTCCACTACTCTCATCCGATCCGCAAAACTATCAAAATTGGTCCTACGAAAATCAGGGACTTCTATTACGTTACTATCCTTAGTATTTTCTATCAATAACTTAAACCTAAGAATTTGATGATCACTACATCCTAAACTCTCGCCTACTTCTAAACCTTCGACTATATTTTCGCCGTTCGTCATCACCACGTCTAAAATATTGTCACCGCGCGTTGGTTCGGTAACCATCTGTCGTAAAAAATTATCTTCCATGAACTCAACCAATCTCAAACCCTCCTCATTACCAGTAAAAGTCTCGTAATTAACATTAGGGCAGTTAAAGTCTCCGACAATTATACTATTCCGATTGTCAATAAAGTTACCAAGAAGTGAGTAAAATCTAGTATCGGTATCGAGGGGTTGAACGGGAGGTCTAATAACATCAAAATTAAAACTAATACTACGCGCCCTAACTTCAACGCATATCGCATTAATTGCTGCCGGAAAATCTATCTTAACCTCAATAGCCCTAAGGGAATTACGAATGTACAGCAAAACGCCGCCACCAAACCTATGTAACCTATCATTAGTAAAGAGTTTAAAACCCGATATATCAAGTTTCCCAACAAGTCCCGAGTCACGGTATTTAACCACGTTTCAGTGATAGCAACTATATCGTAGTTACCGGAATAAATTATCGCCTTAAATTCGTTTAATTTATTTCTAATACTACGCGCGTTACAATAAAAGACGTTTAAGTTATTTTTTACCACGGGCCGGCGTTTTAAACTATTTTTCACGTCGGGCCCGCGTTCCCCGGACCCACAACGTTTAAAGAAGGCTTCGACCTATATAGCTTTCGTACGTTTTCGTCAATTAACCTACCTAGCTTAACATTACCTATTTCATTAAAATGCACCCCATCTTTTATAAAGAGGCTAGGATCACTGAATTCGGACCGCAGCTTTACGAAGGGTACATTTTCCTCAGCACAAATCTCTTCTAATTTATTATTCAAAAATATTGTTTTTGACGTAATCCTAAGACCCAAACCGTGCCTAGGGGTAAACCTAGAACTAAAGACCTACCTGACCTCGCTTTCAGGGACCTAATTAACGCCTATATCTCTCCAAAAGGTCAGGCACTCTCGTATCGGGCATATACGAGTCGTTGCCTCCTACCATCGTCACCAACATCGAGTGACGGGAGGCAACGTCAATCCTATCCACTTCGTCTCTAACTCTGTCAACCCTGGCCCTGGGAGACAGACCCTCCTCCTCTTGGTTGGATGCCGTTCAACGAACTCTTTGTCCATATGACGCACTAAAGAGTCCCCAATTAAAATAGTTTCCCCCTCATTCACGTCCCTTTCCAAATGGGCGAAAGGGTTCGAAACCTCGATAGCCGGGGGATTCCTATCACCTAACGTACGCGGCCTAGCTCCACCCTTAACTTCTCTAAATCCCTCCCCAACTACTAATCTCGGACCAACCTTAACCCCTTCCTCAACTCTATCCAACCTTCCCGATAAGCTACCTAAACTAGAAACTAGGTTACGCACCTCACCCTTCAAATTACTAACGTCTTCAACGATAGTATTGCTTCGGCTTTTGTCAACCGTAGCTCTACCCCTGCCCTCATCAAGCGTTGCAAGTCTTTCCGTTACCTCACGTACACTGCGTTTTATGTCAACTATTTCCCCTCTTAACTCGCAAAAGAAACAAACTGATTTCTCGGTAATCGCCATAGGACCGCCATTATAATCTTTAAAATCCGAATACCACCGGTTTACCCCACACCTAACACACGACGCTTTCTGCGACGGCATCACACAGTTAAAAATAGTTTATAACCGTCACAAGTTTAAGTTAAATTAAGCCGGCACGCTATGAAAACTTCTAAATCGCTAAAAACCACTAATATTCAATTATTTAACTATAACAATGTGAATATAAACGCAAGTATATAAAATTCAAAACTTTCCAAAAGTAAAATTATTAGCAATATGCAAAAGTAAAAGCAATATCAGAGAGTTCAGGAAATGCGTCTGTTCAGTACAGAGTCTGGCTGACGAATCAAGTACAGAGTCTGGCTGACGAATCAAATACAGAGTCTGGCTGACGAATGATGTATAACAAATGCTGGTTACGTCTTCTAAACCGACTGACGGATTTCTAAGCCAACTGTCAAGAATATCTGAATAGCGCAATCTGGCAGCTGAAAAGTTAATTAATATATACACATTACACATACACCTGCCTTCTAGGTCTTCTAAGTCAACTGGCGGGTTAAGCCAACTGGCGAATTATGCCAACTGGCAGATTTCTAAGCCAACTGTCAAGAGTATATGCTTTAATTAAATAAATAGCACAATCTGGCAACTCAACCCTAATAACGTACACCTGAACAAGCCATTTACGCCTTCTAAGTCAGATTAGCCTTCTAAACCAACTGGCTGATTAGGACCTTATAAGACAGCGGACGCTCGGGTGAACTCTCATTATGCGTCGGGCTGGGGCGAAGCGAACACCCCTCTCTCCTTCATAGGTTAAGGCTCAGGTTAGGTTTCCCTTTGGGGGGGGTGAGAACATCCCAGCTTCTCCCCCAAAGACCATCCTCCTTCTCCTTTCTCTCCCTCTCTTAGGTTAAGGTTACCCCTTTGGGGGGAGGTCATCCTCCCTTCTCCCCTAAATCTCCCTCCCCGTTCATTGCAGCTTGGGGGATAACCCCTCCCCCTTGTTGCATAACCCTCCCCTTTGTTACATAACCTCTTGCAACATTGATCAACATTTGCAGCATTGCATTGCACTCTGCCTATATGCGGTCATTCTACTAACTTCCTTTCATTTGAGCTCTTCCATATGCTGCTATTATTATTTTATTATTATTATTATTATTATTATTATTATTAATTTATTCTAAGAAATTGAGCTGAAAATATCATAAATCTGCAAACAATTTATTTTAAATAATTTGATAGTCTGTTATGAAAATAGACCTCCTTCTCCTTTCTCTCCCTCTCTTAGGTTAAGGTTACCCCTTTGGGGGGAGGTCATCCTCCCTTCTCCCCCGAAATCTCCCTCCCCCTTCATTGCAGCTTGGGGGATAACCCCTCCCCCTTGTTGCATAACCCTCTCCCTTTGTTCCATAACCTCTTGCAACACTGATCAACATTTGCAGCATTGCATTGCACTCTGCCTATTTGCGGTCATTCTACTAACTTCCTTTCATTTGAGCTCTTCCATATGCTGCTATTATTATTATTATTATTATTATTATTAATTTATTCTAAGAAATTGAGCTGAAAATATCATAAATCTGCCAACAATTTATTTTAAATAATTTGATAATCTGTTATGAAAATAGACCTAATTTTTTTCGGAAAAAATATCATTCTCTTGAAATGGGATTTTCTCTGTAAGCGAAACAAAATAATCAAAACTGACAAGTTAGGTCAGGTTAACATATGTGTTGTTAGTAGTTAAGATAAGTTCCGACGATTTGGCTCGTTCATCCTCTTTTATGTGAAGAATTTAGGCCTACTTCGTTGTGTTATCTAGGCACGAATCACTTCGCAGCATCAGAGAAATTTGAAAACATGCTTCAGCTGATTTACTCAGACTGACTTTGTTTTCTGATTCGAAACATTGTTTTTAGAAAGTCTAAGAAAAAAAATACTTACTTTGTTGTTGCATTCTAGATTCGAATGATTCATAAAGAGTATTCGTCAGTACATATTCATTATTCTTCGGTTCTTCTTCATTTCCTTCTTGCGATTCTCCCTCTGAACGCAGTAAAAAAAGAAATTGTATAATTTGCATCAAAGTGTCTCAAACGACGATCAGATGTAATATAAATTTTGAACTAATATTGGAACAGCTGGAATAAATGACCAGTGGTGGGCACCGTTAACCAAAAAGTTAACTTCGTTAACCGCTAATCCGTTGACCAAAAAGTTAACTTCGTTAACCGTTAATCCGTTAATTCGTTAAACATGTAACGGAAGTTACCGATAAACCGTTAACGTTAACTTTTATTATAAAAAAAAATGAAAAACACAATATATATATAATTTAATTTTCTCTCTTCTTCTCGTTCTCCATTTTGTCCATGAGATGCATGTTGCCCTTCATGAAAATTAGCATATCAAAGTTTTCATCAGACAGGGATGATCTCTTGGCCCTCAGGATGTCCTTGCCCATAGAGAACAAGATAAAAAATAAAATAACCCTCACCTTTGTTATTTGGAACAGATATGGCACAGAATATTCGGGAAGTAATTGCACTGAAATTTCTTCGGTCTTCACAGCAGAGATACTAAAGAGTAAACAGCCTCTGGCGCCACACGCTCACATTTACTTCTCAACGCCATCTATTATCTCATAAAGAAACTAATTCACATTGGGACTTGAAAGTACCGGCAGGATCAACCGGGTAGAAAAATAATTATGGAGATTTTAAAGATGTGGTACCTAGAAGTACCGCCAGGACATAAAGGGTTAAGGTGAAAACGCTCCCATTGTAAGACATCAATTGACTTAATTTATGTCATCAAAGTGACATGAGAATTGAAATCTTACCTGATCAGTTTTATGGTTCTTGAAATGTATCAAGGAGACTACTAATAAGGTACTCACAGACATATTATAAATATACATGACTTACTTGACAACGATTATTTTTAAATATTCACTAGCACAAACATGTTGCGCAAGAGACAGACTGCAAATGAAACGAATGTAGTTATTTGTTGTAATTGTTACATATATATTATTGAAAGTGCCTTAAAATGCTCGTGATATTTCTTGAAAGAAGTTGAAACATTCAACTCAAATGGCAAATCTTTCCGCCTGATTTTACAGTCGACCATGTTTTGCTCAAATCAATGCCATAAATAACTACCATATTTGGTAAGACACAAATTGTGGCGACGGAAACAAATATATCGCCTGATTTTGCACTGCGGAAATGGAAATTCGTTCATCACTATTAACAGTGGCGGATTAATTGCGCACCTGCTCAGCACTGAAAATAATAGAAACTTTTAAACGTTTATTTATGAATTTTTTGGGTTAACGGACTTGAGTTAACGGAAGTTAAATGTAACGGAAGTCAATTAGTCCGATAATGATTTTCAAAGTTAACTTAAAAGTTAAATCGTTAACGAAAAAGTTAACTTCGTTAATTAACGATTAACGGATTAACGGTTTGTGCCCAGCTTTGTAAATGACATACACATATTTTTTTTCTTACAATTTGGTTTCTCATTTCTAACACTTGATCAACAACCCTTCTGATATTCCTAAAGCCGCCTTGTTCATCCTCCACCATATGAACAGTAACCCCTTTTTCTTTAACCTTTATTCCTATGCACTGGTACAATTATGATTTTTGTTCAACCACCTGGAACATATCCACTTTTCCACGCATTTTGACATATCTTCCACAGCCACTGAAGCACCATTTTACCTCCACATTCAATCACCTCACTACACAGCTCATCAATTCCTGCTAACTTTCCTTTCTTCATCTTCCATACTGCTTGCTCAGCTTCCTTTTATTTGATGTTTATCATTTACTGGTATTATTACTATTGTATTATTGTAATAACGTGGGGTGTTAGGCCCTATTAAGCTTAAGTTAGAAGTTAGGCATAATTAATACTTACAGGTACTTTGCTTCAGGTTTTTTTGGGGCCTATCATTTGTTCTTTTGATGCCCATTAGTACCAGCGGCAACGAAACTTCACCCACCCAATCCTACTTCACTTATTTAAAAGCTATCGACAATAAACCTGCCATAATAATTAGATAACTTAAACTAGTCACCACTTCGTCACTTTAGATTAGACACAAAATAGAATTATGAGTCACCGATTAACACCGATGGAAAATCGCATGCTGCTTATGCCACAAAACAGGCCGCTTCTAGATGTTTATATTTTTGTGTTACCTTTTAGTATTTAATAAACGTTTTGGTTCAGTGACTTTTTGACTATATACATAAAAAGCTTTTTTCTAGAAAAAGGTACTGGTACTCAGATTTGACGGACTCCTAGGGGGTTGTGGGAAATAACGGATTTTTTATTTTTGGGGAAAAGGTGCCGGTATTGCGTACCGTTGCGTCCCGCCAGAAAAAAGCACTGTATATATATATATATATATATATATATATATATATATATATATATATATACACGTCATCTGAATTATTATTATTATTGTTATTATTAGTAGTATTATGTTGTACATAAGAACGTACAGTACTACTATTTCAAATTGTGTTGAAAATATCTAAAATTTGCAAATAATTTATTTTAAATAATTTGATAGTCTGTTATGAAAATAGACTTCATTTTTTTCCATAAAAAATATTCTCTTGAAATAGGATTTTCTCTGTAAGTGAAATAAAATAATCAAAACTGACAAGTTAGGTCAGGTTAACATATGTGTTGTTAGTAGTTAAGTTAAGTTCCGAAGATTTGGTTCGTTCATCCTCTTTTATGTGAATAATTGAGGCCTAGTTCACTGTGTTATCTAGGCGCCAATCATATCGCAGCATCAGAGAAGTTTGAAAACATGCTTCAGAGGATTTACTCGGACTGACTTTGTTTTCTGATTCGAAACATTTTTTTTTAGAAAGTCCTACATTCACTCACTTCCTTCCTGTGAAAGCTTTTATCACATTCACGACTTCATTGTCTTGCTTCACTTTGCTTTTCATTTTCAAGGTAATTGTACCTCTTTTGTCAGCCAAATACCCAAAATATTCAAAAAATTTTACAAAGTTTGCATTTTCTTTACTCATAATGGTGGCGTCAAACAACACTTTCATACTCTCGCATCAAAAATGAGGCAGTTACTCAACTCACTCTTAACTCTTACACAATAACTACTACGCACATAAAAATTTATTATTTTTTTAATAACTAACAAATAACATCATACATTCTAAGCAGTAAGCATTTGCCACTATGCACATCTAGTTATTTTACCATATATCCATTCTCCAAATCCATAAATGACATATACACCTTTATCTTCTTATAATTTAGTTTCTTATTTCTGACACTTGGTCAACACCTCCTCTGACATTTTAAAGCTGACTTGTTCATCCTCCACCTTATAGTCTGTAAATCTTGTTCTTTTACCTTTATTCTTATACATTGGTACAATTATAACTTTTGCCCAATCACCCGAAACATCTCCACTTTCCCACGCTATTTGATATACCTTTCACAGCTACTGAAACACCATTCTACCTCCACATTCAATCATCTCACTACACACCTCATCAATTCCCGCTGACTTTCATGTCTTCAGATTGCATACTACTTGTTCAACTTCCTTTCATTTGATCTCTTCCATATGCTGGTATTATTGTTATTATTATTATTATTATTATTGTTGTTATTATTATTATTATTATTAATTTATTCTAAGAAAATAGTACTATTCGAAATTGAGCTGAAAATACAATAAATTTACAAACAATTTATTTTAAATAATTTAATAATCTGTTATGAAAATGGACCTAATTTTTTTCGGAAAAAATACCATTCTCTTGAAATGGGATTTTCTCTGTAAGCGAAACAAAATAATCAAACCTGACAAGTTCGGTCAGGTTACCTTATGTGTTGTTAGTAGTTAAGTTCCGATGATTTGGCTCGTTCATCGTTTTTTATGTGAAGAATTTAGGCCTAGTTCGTTGTGTTATCTAGGCGCGAATCATATCGCAGCATCAGAGAAGTTTGAAAACATGCTTCAGATGATTTACTCGGACTGACTTTGTTTTCTGATTCGAAACATTTTTTTAGAAAGTCTTAAAAAAATACTTTGTTGTTGCATTCTAGATTCGAATGATTCATAGAGAGTATTTGTCAGTACATATTCATTATTCTTCGGTTCTTCTTCATTTCCTTCTTGCGATTCTTCCTCTGAACACAGTAAAAATAGAAATTGTATAATTTGCATCAAAGTGTCTCAAACGATGATCAGATGTAATATAAATTTTGAACTAATATTGGAACAGCTGGAATAAATGACATACACATATTTATTTCTTACAATTTGGTTTCTCATTTCTAACACTTGATTAACACCCCTTCTGATATTTCTAAAGCCGCCTTGTTGATCCTCCACCATATGAACAGTAACTCCTTTTTCTTTCAACTTCATTCCTATACAGTGGTACAATTATAATTTTTTTCAACCACCTGGAACATATCCACTTTTCCACGCATTTTGACATATCTTCCACAGCCACTGAAGCACTATTTTACCTCCACATTCAATCACCTCACTACACAGCTCATCAATTCCTACTAACTTTCCTTTCTTCATCTTGCATACTGCTTGCTCAGCTTCGTTTAATTTGATGTTTATCATTCCATTCACTCGTATTATTATCATCATTATTATTATCATTATTATTAGTATTACTATTATTATTATTATTATTATTATTATTGTTATTGCAATAACGTGGGGTGTTAGGCCCCATTAAGCTTAAGTTAGAAATTAGGCATAATTAATACTTACAGGTACTTTGCTTCAGGTTTTTTGGGGCCTATCATTTGTTCTTTTGATGCCCATTAGTACCAGCGGCAACGAAACTTCACCCACCCAATCCTACTTCACTTATTTAAAAGCTATCGACAATAAATCTGCCATAATAATTAGATAACTTAACCTAATCACCGACTCATCTTAGATTAGACACAAAATAGAATTATGAGTCACCGATTAACACCGATAGAAAATCGCATGCTGCTTATGCCAGCCCATGGACAAAACAGGCCGCTTCTAGATGTTTATATTTTTGCCTTACCCTTTAGCATTTAGTAAGCTTTTTTGGCTCAGTAACTTTTTTACTATATATATAAAAAGCTTTTTTCTAGAAAAAAGGTACAGGTACTCAGATTTGACGTACTCCTAGGGGGTTGTGGGAAATAACGGATTTTTTATTTTTTGGAAAAAGGTGACGGTATTGTGTACCGTTGCGTCTCGCCAGAAAAAAAAAGCAGTGTGTGTGTGTGTATATATATATATACACACCAGGGCCGTTTCTAGACATTAGGGGGCCCTAAGCAGTATACCCATTTGAGGCCCCACCCCACCATCCACTAACTCACGCCTTACTACATCACCTCAGCACACACTTACAAAAAATGGCTGTGTTAATAAAAAACAATTATGAAACAATTTTAATGAAACATTTATGTCCAAAACAACAAATATGTACTTTCAGAAGACAAACAGAAAAAATACTCTTCATGAAATTCCTGAAAATTAGCTTATACATTATTTAGAATAAATGACACAGAACTATGTATAAAAAAAATAATGCAATTATCAACTACCAAACAATTACTAACTCTACGATACAATCGTGTAATAGCTAACAGTTATACAGAACAGTTTGTATCTTCAAAATTTTTGCCTCCCTCCTAGATTTTTTCTGGGCAAAATCATCAGTAACATCATCATATGAAATCTCCCTGCCAAAGTCCTGGTTGATGCTTATGGTGCCAAGGCCACTGAGGCGATCGTGCCCCATTGATGATCTGAGGTAGTTCTTGATTAGCTTTATCTTAGAGAAACTCCTCTCGGCTGACGCTACTGTCACAGGTAGAGTGCAGGCAATTCTTAGTGCAACCCAGAGATTGGGGTATAGTTCCTCCAGTTGCTTCTGATGAATGAAGGAGAGAAGCTCCAATGCAATCATGTTGTGTGAAGGTAAAGTCGGCAAGTTCTTAATTTCGAGGGCCAGTTCTCTTCCATCAATGTCAGAGTCAGCTCCAGAGCTCAGTATCTTAGAGAGCTTTTCACACTTGCAGGACAAGTCTTCCTTGTTCATTGTGTAGTGCAGTTTAGGAGAACTCCAAATATGTCCCTCACATCATCTAATGTTTTGACTCTCTCATTTATTGACCCGATGGCACAATCCACCACCACATTGAAAAATTTGGCTTCCAGCCTCTTTAAGGCTTCTGTAAATGGTTCGTCAGGAGTTTTGTAAGCAAAGTGTTTTTTGTGGATCTGAGCCTCTTCTCCTTCAACACAGCCTCCACATTCATTTCCTCACATATGTCCCTAGCTACGACTTGTGCTGCAACAAAACCTGTGTTTCTGTAGCTGGTGAGTGTGTCTTTTGTTTTTGTGAGGAGGTTGACTGCCACATCAAACTGCATTGTAGGAGACTGCAGAAGTTTGCTCACATGGTTAACTAGCTTGATGGTCTACCTAACCTAGTTGCCTGAACTGTAATCATAAGAATATACAAGTGGTACATCTCACCTGTGCTACCGGAAAGCTTCTCCTCCTCTATTTTCTTCTTTTTCCGTTTTTCAGCTCCTGATAGATAATGTCGTTTCATTTTCCAAGATGCACGAAGTCACATCTAGTTGACCACAACTAATCTGCTAAGTAATAATAATCATGATAATAATAATAATAATAATTGTTATAACTGTAACGTTAATCAAATACATTCAAATAATCAGACCATTTAGGTAGGTTTTAACCAACAAAATTCACATTATCTGAAAAAGATGAGAAAAGAATTAATAAACTTGAAAACATAACGAAAATAATCCTAGGTTTTAAAGTGTTACAAAATCTCTTAATAATTAGTAAATTAGTGAAATAATGTTTTACAATACTAGAAAAATTAAGCATTTAGTAAAGTATAAGCATATAGTAAGAATAAAGTTAAATAATATAGAAATAAGATCTCACAATAGTTATTTACACATAACGACAAAACGTTTCATTTGTCTCAGTTTTATCACATTTGTCTCATACAAAAACTTTAATTAATACGACAATAATAATAATAATAATAATAATATTAATAATAACTTCAGCTATATTCCTATTCTTGCCCACTGAGCTATGACCTGGGAGCCTGTCTAGGGGCCACCTATTAGCAGCGGGGCCCTAAGCGGCCGCTTAGTCTGCTTATGCAGGAAACGGCCCTGATACACACAACACACACACACACACACACACACACGTCACCTGAATTACTATTATTTATTGTTATTATTAGTAGTATATTTTGTACATAAGAACGTACTACTATTTCAAACTGAGTTGAAAATATCAAAAATTTGAAAATAATTTATTTTAAATAATTTGATAGTCTGTTATGAAAATGGACCAGTTTTTTCAGAAAAAATACCATTCTCTTGAAATGGGATTTTCTCTGTAAGCGAAACAAAATAATCAAACCTGACAAGTTAGGTCAGGTTAACATATATGTTGTTAGTAGTTACGTTCCGACGATTTTGCTCGTTCATCCTCTTTTATGTGAAGAAGTGAGGCCTAGTCCGTTGTGTTATCTAGGCGCCAATCATATCGCAGCATCAGAGAAGTTTGAAAACATGCTTCAGATGATTTACTCGGACTGACTTTGTTTTCTGATTCGAACCAATTTTTTTAGAAAGTCTAAGAAAAAAATACTTTGTTGTTGCATTCTAGATTCGAATGATTCATAGAGAGTATTCGTCAGTACATATTCACCATCCTTCGGTGCTCCTTCTTTTCCTTCTTGGGATTCCCCCTCTGAACACAGTAAAAATAAAAATTGTATAATTTGTATCAAAGTGTCTCAAACGTCGATCAGATGTAATATCATTTTTTAACTTTTGACAGTGAATAGCATGCAAAAACGTTGTCCTGTCCTCACCCATATATCAGTGATGACACCAATACACCTTCGTGTAGAACTCTTGCTATCCACATTCACTCACATCCTTCCTGTGAAAGCTTTTATCACATTCACGACTTCATTGTCTTGCTTCACTTTGCTTTTCATTTTCAAGGTAATTGTACCTCTTTGTCAGCCAAATACCCAAAATATTCAAAAATTTTACAAAGTTTGCATTTTCTTTACTCATAATGGTGGCGTCAAACAACACTTTCATACTCTCGCATCAAAAATGAGGCAGTTACTCAACTCACTCTTAACTCTTACACAAGAACTACTACGCACATAAAAATTTATTATTTTTTTAATAACTAACAAATAACATCATACATTCTAAGCAGTAAGCATTTGCCACTATGCACATCTAGTTATTTTACCATATATCCATTCTCCAAATCCATAAATGACATATACACCTTTATCTTCTTATAATTTAGTTTCTTATTTCTGACACTTGGTCAACACCTCCTCTGACATTTCTAAAGCTGACTTGTTCATCCTCCACCTTATAGTCTGTAAATCTTGTTCTTTTACCTTTATTCTTATACATTGGTACAATTATAACTTTTGCCCAATCACCCGAAACATCTCCACTTTCCCACGCTATTTGATATACCTTTCACAGCTACTGAAACACCATTCTACCTTCACATTCAATCATCTCACTACACACCTCATCAATTCCCGCTGACTTTCATGTCTTCAGATTGCATACTACTTGTTCAACTTCCTTTCATTTGATCTCTTCCATATGCTGGTATTATTATTATTATTATTATTATTATTATTGTTGTTATTATATTATTATTATTAATTTATTCTAAGAAAATAGTACTATTCGAAATTGAGCTGAAAATACAATAAATTTACAAACAATTTATTTTAATAATTTAATAATCTGTTATGAAAATGGACCTAATTTTTTTCGGAAAAATACCATTCTCTTGAAATGGGATTTTCTCTGTAAGCGAAACAAAATAATCAAACCTGACAAGTTCGGTCAGGTTAACTTATGTGTTGTTAGTAGTTAAGTTCCGATGATTTGGCTCGTTCATCGTTTTTTATGTGAAGAATTTAGGCCTAGTTCGTTGTGTTATCTAGGCGCGAATCATATCGCAGCATCAGAGAAGTTTGAAAACATGCTTCAGATGATTTACTCGGACTGACTTTGTTTCTGATTCGAAACATTTTTTTTAGAAAGTCTTAAAAAAAACTTTGTTGTTGCATTCTAGATTCGAATGATTCATAGAGAGTATTTGTCAGTACATATTCATTATTCTTCGGTTCTTCTTCATTTCCTTCTTGCGATTCTTCCTCTGAACACAGTAAAAATAGAAATTGTATAATTTGCATCAAAGTGTCTCAAACGATGATCAGATGTAATATAAATTTTGAACTAATATTGGAACAGCTGGAATAAATGACATACACATATTTATTTTCTTACAATTTGGTTTCTCATTTCTAACACTTGATTAACATCCCTTCTGATATTTCTAAAGCCGCCTTGTTGATCCTCCACCATATGAACAGTAACTCCTTTTCTTTCAACTTCATTCCTATACAGTGGTACAATTATAATTTTTTTCAACCACCTGGAACATATCCACTTTTCCACGCATTTTGACATATCTTCCACAGCCACTGAAGCACTATTTTACCTCCACATTCAATCACCTCACTACACAGCTCATCAATTCCTACTAACTTTCCTTTCTTCATCTTGCATACTGCTTGCTCAGCTTCCTTTAATTTGATGTTTATCATTCCATTCACTCGTATTATTATCATCATTATTATTATCATCATTATTATTAGTATTACTATTATTATTATTATTATTATTATTGTTATTGCAATAACGTGGGGTGTTAGGCCCCATTAAGCTTAAGTTAGAAGTTAGGCATAATTAATACTTACAGGTACTTTGCTTCAGGTTTTTTGGGGCCTATCATTTGTTCTTTTGATGCCCATTAGTACCAGCGGCAACGAAACTTCACCCACCCAATCCTACTTCACTTATTTAAAAGCTATCGACAATAAATCTGCCATAATAATTAGATAACTTAACCTAATCACCGACTCATCTTAGATTAGACACAAAATAGAATTATGAGTCATCGATTAACACCGATAGAAAATCGCATGCTGCTTATGCCAGCCATGGACAAAACAGGCCGCTTCTAGATGTTTATATTTTTGCCTTACCCTTTAGCATTTAGTAAGCTTTTTGGCTCAGTAACTTTTTTACTATATATATAAAAAGCTTTTTTCTAGAAAAAAGGTACCGGTACTCAGATTTGACGTACTCCTAGGGGGTTGTGGGAAATAACGGATTTTTTATTTTTTGGAAAAAGGTGCCGGTATTGTGTACCGTTGCGTCTCGCCAGAAAAAAAAGCAGTGTGTGTGTGTATATATATATATATATACACACCAGGGCCGTTTCTAGACATTAGGGGGCCCTAAGCAGTATACCCATTTGAGGCCCCACCCCTCCATCCACTAACTCACGCCTTACTACATCACCTCAGCACACACTTACAAAAAATGGCTGTGTTAATAAAAAACAATTATGAAACAATTTTAATGAAACATTTATGTCCAAAACAACAAATATGTACTTTCAGAAGACAAACAGAAAAAATACTCTTCATGAAATTCCTGAAAATTAGCTTATACATTATTTAGAATAAATGACACAGAACTATGTATAAAAAAAAATAATGCAATTATCAACTACCAAACAATTACTACTCTACGATACAATCGTAATAGCTAACAGTTATACGAACAGTTTGTATCTTCAAAATTTTGCCTCCCTCCTAGATTTTTTCTGGGCAAAATCATCAGTAACATCATCATATGAAATCTCCCTGCCAAAGTCCTGGTTGATGCTTATGGTGCCAAGGCCACTGAGGCGATCGTGCCCCATGATGATCTGAGGTAGTTCTTGATTAGCTTTATCTTAGAGAAACTCCTCTCGGCTGACGCTACTGTCACAGGTAGAGTGCAGGCAATTCTTAGTGCAACCCAGAGATTGGGGTATAGTTCCTCCAGTTGCTTCTGATGAATGAAGGAGAGAAGCTCCAATGCAATCATGTTGTGTGAAGGTAAAGTCGGCAAGTTCTTAATTTCGAGGGCCAGTTCTCTTCCATCAATGTCAGAGTCAGCTCCAGAGCTCAGTATCTTAGAGAGCTTTTCACACTTGCAGGACAAGTCTTCCTTGTTCATTGTGTAGTGCAGTTTAGGAGAACTCCAAATATGTCCCTCACATCATCTAATGTTTTGACTCTCTCATTTATTGACCCGATGGCACAATCCACCACCACATTGAAAAATTTGGCTTCCAGCCTCTTTAAGGCTTCTGTAAATGGTTCGTCAGGAGTTTTGTAAGCAAAGTGTTTTTTTGTGGATCTGAGCCTCTTCTCCTTCAACACAGCCTCCACATTCATTTCCTCACATATGTCCCTAGCTACGACTTGTGCTGCAACAAAAACCTGTGTTTCTGTAGCTGGTGAGTGTGTCTTTTGTTTTTGTGAGGAGGTTGACTGCCACATCAAACGCATTGTAGGAGACTGCAGAAGTTTGCTCACATGGTTAACTAGCTTGATGGTCTACCTAACCTAGTTGCCTGAACTGTAATCATAAGAATATACAAGTGGTACATCTCACCTGTGCTACCGGAAAGCTTCTCCTCCTCTATTTTCTTCTTTTTCCGTTTTTCAGCTCCTGATAGATAATGTCGTTTCATTTTCCAAGATGCACGAAGTCACATCTAGTTGACCACAACTAATCTGCTAAGTAATAATAATCATGATAATAATAATAATAATAATTGTTATAACTGTAACGTTAATCAAATACATTCAAATAATCAGACCATTTAGTAGGTTTTAACCAACAAAATTCCAATTATCTGAAAGATGAGAAAAGAATTAATAAACTTGAAAACATAACGAAAATAATCCTAGGTTTTAAAGTGTTACAAAATCTCTTAATAATTAGTAAATTAGTGAAATAATGTTTTACAATACTAGAAAAATTAAGCATTTAGTAAAGTATAAGCATATAGTAAGAATAAAGTTAAATAATATAGAAATAAGATCTCACAATAGTTATTTACACATAACGACAAAACGTTTCATTTGTCTCAGTTTTATCACATTTGTCTCATACAAAAACTTTAATTAATACGACAATAATAATAATAATAATAATAATATTAATAATAACTTCAGCTATATTCCTATTCTTGCCCACAGAGCTATGACCTGGGACCTGTCTAGGGGCCACCTATTAGCAGCGGGGCCCTAAGCGGCCGCTTAGTCTGCTTATGCCAGGAAACGGCCCTGATACACACACACACACACACACACACACACACACACGTCACCTGAATTACTATTATTATTATTGTTATTATTAGTAGTATTATTTTGTACATAAGAACGTACTACTATTTCAAACTGAGTTGAAAATATCAAAAATTTGAAAATAATTTATTTTAAATAATTTGATAGTCTGTTATGAAAATGGACAGTTTTTTCAGAAAAATACCATTCTCTTGAAATGGGATTTTCTCTGTAAGCGAAACAAATAATCAAACCTGACAAGTTAGGTCAGGTTAACATATATGTTTGTTAGTAGTTACGTTCCGACGATTTGCTCGTTCATCCTCTTTTATGTGAAGAAGTGAGGCCTAGTCCGTTGTGTTATCTAGGCGCCAATCATATCGCAGCATCAGAGAAGTTTGAAAACATGCTTCAGATGATTTACTCGGACCTGACTTTGTTTTCTGATTCGAACCAATTTTTTAGAAAGTCTAAGAAAAAAATACTTTGTTGTTGCATTCTAGATTCGAATGATTCATAGAGAGTATTCGTCAGTACATATTCACCATCCTTCGGTGCTCCTTCTTTTCCTTCTTGGGATTCCCCCTCTGAACACAGTAAAAATAAAAATTGTATAATTTGTATCAAAGTGTCTCAAACGTCGATCAGATGTAATATCATTTTTTAACTTTTGACAGTGAATAGCATGCAAAAACGTTGTCCTGTCCTCACCCATATATCAGTGATGACACCAATACACCTTCGTGTAGAACTCTTGCTATCCACATTCACTCACATCCTTCCTGTGAAAGCTTTTATCACATTCACGACTTCATTGTCTTGCTTCACTTTGCTTTTCATTTTCAAGGTAATTGTACCTCTTTTGTCAGCCAAATACCCAAAATATTCAAAAATTTTTACAAAGTTTGCATTTTCTTTACTCATAATGGTGGCGTCAAACAACACTTTCATACTCTCGCATCAAAAATGAGGCAGTTACTCAACTCACTCTTAACTCTTACACAAGAACTACTACGCACATAAAAATTTATTATTTTTTTAATAACTAACAAATAACATCATACATTCTAAGCAGTAAGCATTTGCCACTATGCACATCTAGTTATTTTACCATATATCCATTCTCCAAATCCATAAATGACATATACACCTTATCTTCTATAATTAGTTTCTATTTCTGACACTTGGTCAACACCTCCTCTGACATTTCTAAAGCTGACTTGTTCATCCTCCACCTTATAGTCTGTAAATCTTGTTCTTTTACCTTTATTCTTATACATTGGTACAATTATAACCTTTTGCCCAATCACCCGAAACATCTCCACTTTCCACACGCTATTTGATATACCTTTCACAGCTACTGAAACACCATTCTACCTTCACATTCAATCATCTCACTACACACCTCATCAATTCCCGCTGACTTTCATGTCTTCAGATTGCATACTACTTGTTCAACTTCCTTTCATTTGATCTCTTCCATATGCTGGTATTATTATTATTATTATTATTATTATTATTGTTGTTATTATTATTATTATTATTAATTTATTCTAAGAAAATAGTACTATTCGAAATTGAGCTGAAAATACAATAAATTTACAAACAATTTATTTTATTAATTTAATAATCTGTTATGAAAATGGACCTAATTTTTTTCGGAAAAAATACCATTCTCTTGAAATGGGATTTTTCCTGTAAGCGAAACAAAATAATCAAACCTGACAAGTTCGGTCAGGTTAACTTATGTGTTGTTAGTAGTTAAGTTCCGATGATTTGGCTCGTTCATCGTTTTTTATGTGAAGAATTTAGGCCTAGTTCGTTGTGTTATCTAGGCGCGAATCATATCGCAGCATCAGAGAAGTTTGAAAACATGCTTCAGATGATTTACTCGGACTGACTTTGTTTTCTGATTCGAAACATTTTTTTTAGAAAGTCTTAAAAAAATACTTTGTTGTTGCATTCTAGATTCGAATGATTCATAGAGAGTATTTTGTCAGTACATATTCATTATTCTTCGTTCTTCTTCATTTCCTTCTTGCGATTCTTCCTCTGAACACAGTAAAAATAGAAATTGTATAATTTGCATCAAAGTGTCTCAAACGATGATCAATGTAATATAAATTTTGAACTAATATTGGAACAGCTGGAATAAATGACATACACATATTTATTTTCTTACAATTTGGTTTCTCATTTCTAACACTTGATTAACATCCCTTCTGATATTTCTAAAGCCGCCTTGTTGATCCTCCACCATATGAACAGTAACTCCTTTCTTTCAACTTCATTCCTATACAGTGGTACAATTATAATTTTTTCAACCACCTGGAACATATCCACTTTTCCACGCATTTTGACATATCTTCCACAGCCACTGAAGCACTATTTTACCTCCACATTCAATCACCTCACTACACAGCTCATCAATTCCTACTAACTTTCTTTTCTTCTCTGCATACTGCTTGCTCAGCTTCCTTTAATTTGATGTTTATATTCCATTCAATCGTATTTATCATCATTATTATTATCATCATTATTATTAGTATTACTATTATTATTATTATTTTATTATTATTGTTATTGCAATAACGTGGGGTTAGGCCCCTTAAGCTTAAGTTAGAAGTTAGGCATAATTAATACTTACAGGTACTTTGCTTCAGGTTTTTTGGGGCTATCATTGTTCTTTTGATGCCCATTAGTACCAGCGGCAACGAAACTTCACCCACCCAATCCTACTCACTTATTTAAAAGCTATCGACAATAAATCTGCCCATAATAATTAGATAACTAACCTAATCACCGACTCATCTTAGATTAGACACAAAATAGAATTATGAGTCATCGATTAACACACCGATAGAAAATCGCATGCTGCTTATGCCAGCCCATGGACAAAACAGGCCGCTTCTAGATGTTATATTTTTGCCTTACCCTTTAGCATTTAGTAAGCTTTTTTGGCTCAGTAACTTTTTTACTATATATATAAAAAGCTTTTTTCTAGAAAAAAGGTACCGGTACTCAGATTTGACGTACTCCTAGGGGGTGTGGGAAATAACGGATTTTTTATTTTTTGGAAAAAGGTGCCGGTATTGTGTACCGTTTGCGTCTCGCCAGAAAAAAAAGCAGTGTGTGTGTGTATATATATATATATATACACACCAGGCCGTTTCTAGACATTAGGGGGCCCTAACAGTATACCCATTTGAGGCCCCACCCTCCATCCACAACTCACGCCTTACTACATCACCTCAGCACACACTTACAAAAAATGGCTGTGTTAATAAAAAACCAATTATGAAACAATTTTAATGAAATTATGTCCAAAACAACAAATATGTACTTTCAGAAGACAAACAGAAAAAATACTCTTCATGAATTCCTGAAAATTAGCTTATACATTATTTAGAATAAATGACACAGAACTATGTATAAAAAAAATAATGCAATTATCAACTACCAAACAATTACAACTCTACGATACAATCGTGTATAGCTAACAGTTATACAGAACAGTTTTGTATCTTCAAAATTTTTGCCTCCCTCCTAGATTTTTTCTGGCAAAATCATCAGTAACATCATCATATGAAATCTCCCTGCCAAAGTCCTGGTTGATGCTTATGGTGCCAAGGCCACTGAGGGCGATCGTGCCCCATTGATGATCTGAGGTAGTTCTTGATTAGCTTTATCTTAGAGAAACTCCTCTCGGCTGACGCTACTGTCACAGGTAGAGTGCAGGCAATTCTTAGTGCAACCCAGAGATTGGTGGTATAGTTCCTCCAGTTGCTTCTGATGAATGAAGGAGAAGAAGCTCCAAGCAATCATGTTGTGTGAAGGTAAAGTCGGCAAGTTCTTAATTTCGAGGGCCAGTTCTCTTCCATCAATGTCAGAGTCAGCTCCAGAGCTCAGTATCTTAGAGAGCTTTCACACTTGCAGGACAAGTCTTCCTTGTTCATTGTGTAGTGCAGTTTAGGAGAACTCAAATATTTCCCTCACATCATCTAATGTTTTGACTCTCTCATTTATTGACCCGATGGCACAATCCACCACCACATTGAAAAATTTGGCTTCCAGCCTCTTTAAGGCTTCTGTAAATGGTTCGTCAGGAGTTTTGTAAGCAAAGTGTTTTTTGTGGATCTGAGCCTCTTCTCCTTCAACACAGCCTCCACATTCATTTCCTCACATATGTCCCTAGCTACGACTTGTGCTGCAACAAAACCTGTGTTTCTGTAGCTGGTGAGTGTGTCTTTTGTTTTTGTGAGGAGGTTGACTGCCACATCAAACTGCATTGTAGGAGACTGCAGAAGTTTGCTCACATGGTTAACTAGCTTGATGGTCTACCTAACCTAGTTGCCTGAACTGTAATCATAAGAATATACAAGTGGTACATCTCACCTGTGCTACCGGAAAGCTTCTCCTCCTCTATTTTCTTCTTTTTCCGTTTTCAGCTCCTGATAGATAATGTCGTTTCATTTTCCAAGATGCACGAAGTCACATCTAGTTGACCACAACTAATCTGCTAAGTAATAATAATCATGATAATAATAATATATAATTGTTATAACTGTAACGTTAATCAAATACATTCAAATAATCAGACCATTTAGGTAGGTTTTAACCAACAAAATTCACATTATCTGAAAAAGATGAGAAAAGAATTAATAAACTTGAAAACATAACGAAAATAATCCTAGGTTTTAAAGTGTTACAAAATCTCTTAATAATTAGTAAATTAGTGAAATAATGTTTTACAATACTAGAAAAATTAAGCATTTAGTAAAGTATAAGCTATAGTAAGAATAAAGTAAATAATATAGAAATAAGATCTCACAATAGTTATTTACACATAACGACAAAACGTTTCATTTGTCTCAGTTTTATCACATTTGTCTCATACAAAAACTTTAATTAATACGACAATATAATAATAATAATAAATAATATTAATAATAACTTCAGCTATATTCCTATTCTTGCCCAAGAGCTATGACCTGGGACCTGTCTAGGGGCCACCTATTAGCAGCGGGGCCCTAAGCGGCCGCTTAGTCTGCTTATGCCAGGAAACGGCCCTGATACACACACACACACACACACACACACACACACGTCACCTGAATTACTATTATTATTATTGTTATTATTAGTATTTATTTTGTACATAAGAACGTATACTATTCAAACTGAGTTGAAAATATCAAAAATTTGAAAATAATTTATTTTAAATAATTTGATAGTCTGTTATGAAAATGGACCAGTTTTTTCAGAAAAAATACCATTCTCTTGAAATGGGATTTCTCTGTAAGCGAAACAAAATAATCAAACCTGACAAGTTAGGTCAGGGTTAACATATATGTTGTTAGTAGTTACGTTCCGACGATTTGCTCGTTCATTCTCTTTTATGTGAAGAAGTGAGGCCTAGTCCGTTGTGTTATCTAGGCGCCAATCATATCGCAGCATCAGAGAAGTTTGAAAACATGCTTCAGATGATTTACTCGGACTGACTTTGTTTTCTGATTCGAACCAATTTTTTTAGAAAGTCTAAGAAAAAAATACTTTGTGTTGCATTCTAGATTCGAATGATTATAGAGAGTATTCGTCAGTACATATTCACCATCTTCGGTGCTCCTTCTTTTCCTTCTTGGGATTCCCCCTCTGAACACAGTAAAAATAAAAATTGTATAATTTGTATCAAAGTGTCTCAAACGACGATCAGATGTAATATCATTTTTTAACTTTTGACAGTGAATAGCATGCAAAAACGTTGTCCTGTCCTCACCCATATATCAGTGATGACACCAATACACCTTCGTGTAGAACTCTTGCTATCCACATTCACTCACATCCTTCCTGTGAAAGCTTTTATCACATTCACGACTTCATTGTCTTGCTTCACTTTGCTTTTCATTTTCAAGGTAATTGTACCTCTTTTGTCAGCCAAATACCCAAAATATTCAAAAAAATTTACAAAGTTTGCATTTTCTTTACTCATAATGGTGGCGTCAAACAACACTTTCATACTCTCGCATCAAAAATGAGGCAGTTACTCAACTCACTCTTAACTCTTACACAAGAACTACTACGTACATAAAAATTTATTATTTTTTTAATAACTAACAAATAACATCATACATTCTAAGCAGTAAGCATTTGCCACTATGCACATCTAGTTATTTTACCATATATCCATTCTCCAAATCCATAAATGACATATACACCTTTATCTTCTTATAATTTAGTTTCTTATTTCTGACACTTGGTCAACACCTCCTCTGACATTTCTAAAGCTGACTTGTTCATTCTCCACCTTATAGTCTGTAAATCTTGTTCTTTTACCTTTATTCTTATACATTGGTACAATTATAACTTTTGCCCAATCACCCGAAACATCTCCACTTTCCCACGCTATTTGATATACCTTTCACAGCTACTGAAACACCATTCTACCTCCACATTCAATCATCTCACTACACACCTCATCAATTCCCGCTGACTTTCATGTCTTCAGATTGCATACTACTTGTTCAACTTCCTTTCATTTGATCTCTTCCATATGCTGGTATTATTATTATTATTATTATTATTATTATTATTATTGTTGTTATTATTATTATTATTATTAATTTATTCTAAGAAAATAGTACTATTCGAAATTGAGCTGAAAATACAATAAATTTACAAACAATTTATTTTAAATAATTTAATAATCTGTTATGAAAATGGACCTAATTTTTTTCGGAAAAAATACCATTCTCTTGAAATGGGATTTTCTCTGTAAGCGAAACAAAATAATCAAACCTGACAAGTTCGGTCAGGTTAACTTATGTGTTGTTAGTAGTTAAGTTCCGATGATTTGGCTCGTTCATCGTTTTTTATGTGAAGAATTTAGGCCTAGTTCGTTGTGTTATCTAGGCGCGAATCATATCGCAGCATCAGAGAAGTTTGAAAACATGCTTCAGATGATTTACTCGGACTGACTTTGTTTTCTGATTCGAAACATTTTTTTTAGAAAGTCTTAAAAAAATACTTTGTTGTTGCATTCTAGATTCGAATGATTCATAGAGAGTATTTGTCAGTACATATTCATTATTCTTCGGTTCTTCTTCATTTCCTTCTTGCGATTCTTCCTCTGAACACAGTAAAAATAGAAATTGTATAATTTGCATCAAAGTGTCTCAAACGATGATCAGATGTAATATAAATTTTGAACTAATATTGGAACAGCTGGAATAAATGACATACACATATTTATTTTCTTACAATTTGGTTTCTCATTTCTAACACTTGATTAACATCCCTTCTGATATTTCTAAAGCCGCCTTGTTGATCCTCCACCATATGAACAGTAACTCCTTTTTCTTTCAACTTCATTCCTATACAGTGGTACAATTATAATTTTTTTCAACCACCTGGAACATATCCACTTTTCCACGCATTTTGACATATCTTCCACAGCCACTGAAGCACTATTTTACCTCCACATTCAATCACCTCACTACACAGCTCATCAATTCCTACTAACTTTCCTTTCTTCATCTTGCATACTGCTTGCTCAGCTTCCTTTAATTTGATGTTTATCATTCCATTCACTCGTATTATTATCATCATTATTATTATCATCATTATTATTAGTATTACTATTATTATTATTTATTTATTATTATTGTTATTGCAATAACGTGGGGTGTTAGGCCCCATTAAGCTTAAGTTAGAAGTTAGGCATAATTAATACTTACAGGTACTTTGCTTCAGGTTTTTTGGGGCCTATCATTTGTTCTTTTGATGCCCATTAGTACCAGCGGCAACGAAACTTCACCCACCCAATCCTACTTCACTTATTTAAAAGCTATCGACAATAAATCTGCCATAATAATTAGATAACTTAACCTAATCACCGACTCATCTTAGATTAGACACAAAATAGAATTATGAGTCATCGATTAACACCGATAGAAAATCGCATGCTGCTTATGCCAGCCCATGGACAAAACAGGCCGCTTCTAGATGTTTATATTTTTGCCTTACCCTTTAGCATTTAGTAAGCTTTTTTGGCTCAGTAACTTTTTTACTATATATATAAAAAGCTTTTTTCTAGAAAAAAGGTACCGGTACTCAGATTTGACGTACTCCTAGGGGGTTGTGGGAAATAACGGATTTTTTATTTTTTGGAAAAAGGTGCCGGTATTGTGTACCGTTGCGTCTCGCCAGAAAAAAAAGCAGTGTGTGTGTGTATATATATATATATATATACACACCAGGGCCGTTTCTAGACATTAGGGGGCCCTAAGCAGTATACCCATTTGAGGCCCCACCCCTCCATCCACTAACTCACGCCTTACTACATCACCTCAGCACACACTTACAAAAAATGGCTGTGTTAATAAAAAACAATTATGAAACAATTTTAATGAAACATTTATGTCCAAAACAACAAATATGTACTTTCAGAAGACAAACAGAAAAAATACTCTTCATGAAATTCCTGAAAATTAGCTTATACATTATTTAGAATAAATGACACAGAACTATGTATAAAAAAAATAATGCAATTATCAACTACCAAACAATTACTAACTCTACGATACAATCGTGTAATAGCTAACAGTTATACAGAACAGTTTGTATCTTCAAAATTTTTGCCTCCTAGATTTTTTCTGGGCAAAATCATCAGTAACATCATCATATGAAATCTCCCTGCCAAAGTCCTGGTTGATGCTTATGGTGCCAAGGCCACTGAGGCGATCGTGCCCCATTGATGATCTGAGGTAGTTCTTGATTAGCTTTATCTTAGAGAAACTCCTCTCGGCTGACGCTACTGTCACAGGTAGAGTGCAGGCAATTCTTAGTGCAACCCAGAGATTGGGGTATAGTTCCTCCAGTTGCTTCTGATGAATGAAGGAGAGAAGCTCCAATGCAATCATGTTGTGTGAAGGTAAAGTCGGCAAGTTCTTAATTTCGAGGGCCAGTTCTCTTCCATCAATGTCAGAGTCAGCTCCAGAGCTCAGTATCTTAGAGAGCTTTTCACACTTGCAGGACAAGTCTTCCTTGTTCATTGTGTAGTGCAGTTTAGGAGAACTCCAAATATGTCCCTCACATCATCTAATGTTTTGACTCTCTCATTTATTGACCCGATGGCACAATCCACCACCACATTGAAAAATTTGGCTTCCAGCCTCTTTAAGGCTTCTGTAAATGGTTCGTCAGGAGTTTTGTAAGCAAAGTGTTTTTTTGTGGATCTGAGCCTCTTCTCCTTCAACACAGCCTCCACATTCATTTCCTCACATATGTCCCTAGCTACGACTTGTGCTGCAACAAAACCTGTGTTTCTGTAGCTGGTGAGTGTGTCTTTTGTTTTTGTGAGGAGGTTGACTGCCACATCAAACTGCATTGTAGGAGACTGCAGAAGTTTGCTCACATGGTTAACTAGCTTGATGGTCTACCTAACCTAGTTGCCTGAACTGTAATCATAAGAATATACAAGTGGTACATCTCACCTGTGCTACCGGAAAGCTTCTCCTCCTCTATTTTCTTCTTTTTCCGTTTTTCAGCTCCTGATAGATAATGTCGTTTCATTTTCCAAGATGCACGAAGTCACATCTAGTTGACCACAACTAATCTGCTAAGTAATAATAATCATGATAATAATAATAATAATAATAATTGTTATAATTGTAACGTTAATCAAATACATTCAAATAATCAACCATTTAGGTAGGTTTTAACCAACAAAATTCACATTATCTGAAAAAGATGAGAAAAGAATTAATAAACTTGAAAACATAACGAAAATAATCCTAGGTTTTAAAGTGTTACAAAATCTCTTAATAATTAGTAAATTAGTGAAATAATGTTTTACAATACTAGAAAAATTAAGCATTTAGTAAAGTATAAGCATATAGTAAGAATAAAGTTAAATAATATAGAAATAAGATCTCACAATAGTTATTTACACATAACGACAAAACGTTTCATTTGTCTCAGTTTTATCACATTTGTCTCATACAAAAACTTTAATTAATACGACAATAATAATAATAATAATAATAATATAATAATAATAACTTCAGCTATATTCCTATTCTTGCCCACTGAGCTATGACCTGGGAGCCTGTCTAGGGGCCACCTATTAGCAGCGGGGCCCTAAGCGGCCGCTTAGTCTGCTTATGCCAGGAAACGGCCCTGATACACACACACACACACACACACACACACACGTCACCTGAATTACTATTATTATTATTGTTATTATTAGTAGTAGTATTTTGTACATAAGAACGTACTACTATTTCAAACTGAGTTGAAAATATAAAAATTTGAAAATAATTTATTTTAAATAATTTGATAGTCTGTTATGAAAATGGACCAGTTTTTTCAGAAAAAATACCATTCTCTTGAAATGGGATTTTCTCTGTAAGCGAAACAAAATAATCAAACTGACAAGTTAGGTCAGGTTAACATATATGTTGTTAGTAGTTACGTTCCGACGATTTGGCTCGTTCATCCTCTTTTACGTGAAGAAGTGAGGCCTAGTCCGTTGTGTTATCTAGGCGCCAATCATATCGCAGCATCAGAGAAGTTTGAAAACATGCTTCAGATGATTTACTCGGACTGACTTTGTTTTCTGATTCGAACCAATTTTTTTAGAAAGTCTAAGAAAAAAATACTTTGTTGTTGCATTCTAGATTCGAATGATTCATAGAGAGTATTCGTCAGTACATATTCACCATCCTTCGGTGCTCCTTCTTTTCCTTCTTGGGATTCCCCCTCTGAACACAGTAAAAATAAAAATTGTATAATTTGTATCAAAGTGTCTCAAACGACGATCAGATGTAATATCATTTTTTAACTTTTGACAGTGAATAGCATGCAAAAACGTTGTCCTGTCCTCACCCATATATCAGTGATGACACCAATACACCTTCGTGTAGAACTCTTGCTATCCACATTCACTCACATCCTTCCTGTGAAAGCTTTTATCACATTCACGACTTCATTGTCTTGCTTCACTTTGCTTTTCATTTTCAAGGTAATTGTACCTCTTTTGTCAGCCAAATACCCAAAATATTCAAAAAAATTTACAAAGTTTGCATTTTCTTTACTCATAATGGTGGCGTCAAACAACACTTTCATACTCTCGCATCAAAAATGAGGCAGTTACTCAACTCACTCTTAACTCTTACACAAGAACTACTACGTACATAAAAATTTATTATTTTTTTAATAACTAACAAATAACATCATACATTCTAAGCAGTAAGCATTTGCCACTATGCACATCTAGTTATTTTACCATATATCCATTCTCCAAATCCATAAATGACATATACACCTTTATCTTCTTATAATTTAGTTTCTTATTTCTGACACTTGGTCAACACCTCCTCTGACATTTCTAAAGCTGACTTGTTCATCTCCACCTTATAGTCTGTAAATCTTGTTCTTTTACCTTTATTCTTATACATTGGTACAATTATAACTTTTGCCCAATCACCCGAAACATCTCCACTTTCCCACGCTATTTGATATACCTTTCACAGCTACTGAAACACCATTCTACCTCCACATTCAATCATCTCACTACACACCTCATCAATTCCCGCTGACTTTCATGTCTTCAGATTGCATACTACTTGTTCAACTTCCTTTCATTTGATCTCTTCCATATGCTGGTATTATTATTATTATTATTATTATTATTATTGTTGTTATTATTATTATTATTATTAATTTATTCTAAGAAAATAGTACTATTCGAAATTGAGCTGAAAATACAATAAATTTACAAACAATTTATTTTAATAATTTAATAATCTGTTATGAAAATGGACCTAATTTTTTTCGGAAAAAATACCATTCTCTTGAAATGGGATTTTCTCTGTAAGCGAAACAAAATAATCAAACCTGACAAGTTCGGTCAGGTTAACTTATGTGTTGTTAGTAGTTAAGTTCCGATGATTTGGCTCGTTCATCGTTTTTTATGTGAAGAATTTAGGCCTAGTTCGTTGTGTTATCTAGGCGCGAATCATATCGCAGCATCAGAGAAGTTTGAAAACATGCTTCAGATGATTTACTCGGACTGACTTTGTTTTCTGATTCGAAACATTTTTTTTAGAAAGTCTTAAAAAAATACTTTGTTGTTGCATTCTAGATTCGAATGATTCATAGAGAGTATTTGTCAGTACATATTCATTATTCTTCGGTTCTTCTTCATTTCCTTCTTGCGATTCTTCCTCTGAACACAGTAAAAATAGAAATTGTATAATTTGCATCAAAGTGTCTCAAACGATGATCAGATGTAATATAAATTTTGAACTAATATTGGAACAGCTGGAATAAATGACATACACATATTTATTTTCTTACAATTTGGTTTCTCATTTCTAACACTTGATTAACATCCCTTCTGATATTTCTAAAGCCGCCTTGTTGATCCTCCACCATATGAACAGTAACTCCTTTTTCTTTCAACTTCATTCCTATACAGTGGTACAATTATAATTTTTTTCAACCACCTGGAACATATCCACTTTTCCACGCATTTTGACATATCTTCCACAGCCACTGAAGCACTATTTTACCTCCACATTCAATCACCTCACTACACAGCTCATCAATTCCTACTAACTTTCCTTTCTTCATCTTGCATACTGCTTGCTCAGCTTCCTTTAATTTGATGTTTATCATTCCATTCACTCGTATTATTATCATCATTATTATTATCATCATTATTATTAGTATTACTATTATTATTATTATTATTATTATTATTGTTATTGCAATAACGTGGGGTGTTAGGCCCCATTAAGCTTAAGTTAGAAGTTAGGCATAATTAATACTTACAGGTACTTTGCTTCAGGTTTTTTGGGGCCTATCATTTGTTCTTTTGATGCCCATTAGTACCAGCGGCAACGAAACTTCACCCACCCAATCCTACTTCACTTATTTAAAAGCTATCGACAATAAATCTGCCATAATAATTAGATAACTTAACCTAATCACCGACTCATCTTAGATTAGACACAAAATAGAATTATGAGTCATCGATTAACACCGATAGAAAATCGCATGCTGCTTATGCCAGCCCATGGACAAAACAGGCCGCTTCTAGATGTTTATATTTTTGCCTTACCCTTTAGCATTTAGTAAGCTTTTTTGGCTCAGTAACTTTTTTACTATATATATAAAAAGCTTTTTTCTAGAAAAAAGGTACCGGTACTCAGATTTGACGTACTCCTAGGGGGTTGTGGGAAATAACGGATTTTTTATTTTTTGGAAAAAGGTGCCGGTATTGTGTACCGTTGCGTCTCGCCAGAAAAAAAAGCAGTGTGTGTGTGTTATATATATATATATATATACACACCAGGGCCGTTTCTAGACATTAGGGGGCCCTAAGCAGTATACCCATTTGAGGCCCCACCCCTCCATCCACTAACTCACGCCTTACTACATCACCTCAGCACACACTTACAAAAAATGGCTGTGTTAATAAAAAACAATTATGAAACAATTTTAATGAAACATTTATGTCCAAAACAACAAATATGTACTTTCAGAAGACAAACAGAAAAAATACTCTTCATGAAATTCCTGAAAATTAGCTTATACATTATTTAGAATAAATGACACAGAACTATGTATAAAAAAAATAATGCAATTATCAACTACCAAACAATTACTAACTCTACGATACAATCGTGTAATAGCTAACAGTTATACAGAACAGTTTGTATCTTCAAAATTTTTGCCTCCTAGATTTTTTCTGGGCAAAATCATCAGTAACATCATCATATGAAATCTCCCTGCCAAAGTCCTGGTTGATGCTTATGGTGCCAAGGCCACTGAGGCGATCGTGCCCCATTGATGATCTGAGGTAGTTCTTGATTAGCTTTATCTTAGAGAAACTCCTCTCGGCTGACGCTACTGTCACAGGTAGAGTGCAGGCAATTCTTAGTGCAACCCAGAGATTGGGGTATAGTTCCTCCAGTTGCTTCTGATGAATGAAGGAGAGAAGCTCCAATGCAATCATGTTGTGTGAAGGTAAAGTCGGCAAGTTCTTAATTTCGAGGGCCAGTTCTCTTCCATCAATGTCAGAGTCAGCTCCAGAGCTCAGTATCTTAGAGAGCTTTTCACACTTGCAGGACAAGTCTTCCTTGTTCATTGTGTAGTGCAGTTTAGGAGAACTCCAAATATGTCCCTCACATCATCTAATGTTTTGACTCTCTCATTTATTGACCCGATGGCACAATCCACCACCACATTGAAAAATTTGGCTTCCAGCCTCTTTAAGGCTTCTGTAAATGGTTCGTCAGGAGTTTTGTAAGCAAAGTGTTTTTTTGTGGATCTGAGCCTCTTCTCCTTCAACACAGCCTCCACATTCATTTCCTCACATATGTCCCTAGCTACGACTTGTGCTGCAACAAAACCTGTGTTTCTGTAGCTGGTGAGTGTGTCTTTTGTTTTTGTGAGGAGGTTGACTGCCACATCAAACTGCATTGTAGGAGACTGCAGAAGTTTGCTCACATGGTTAACTAGCTTGATGGTCTACCTAACCTAGTTGCCTGAACTGTAATCATAAGAATATACAAGTGGTACATCTCACCTGTGCTACCGGAAAGCTTCTCCTCCTCTATTTTCTTCTTTTTCCGTTTTTCAGCTCCTGATAGATAATGTCGTTTCATTTTCCAAGATGCACGAAGTCACATCTAGTTGACCACAACTAATCTGCTAAGTAATAATAATCATGATAATAATAATAATAATAATAATAATAATTGTTATAATTGTAACGTTAATCAAATACATTCAAATAATCAGACCATTTAGGTAGGTTTTAACCAACAAAATTCACATTATCTGAAAAAGATGAGAAAAGAATTAATAAACTTGAAAACATAACGAAAATAATCCTAGGTTTTAAAGTGTTACAAAATCTCTTAATAATTAGTAAATTAGTGAAATAATGTTTTACAATACTAGAAAAATTAAGCATTTAGTAAAGTATAAGCATATAGTAAGAATAAAGTTAAATAATATAGAAATAAGATCTCACAATAGTTATTTACACATAACGACAAAACGTTTCATTTGTCTCAGTTTTATCACATTTGTCTCATACAAAAACTTTAATTAATACGACAATATATAATAATAATAATAATAATAATAATTAATAATAACTTCAGCTATATTCCTATTCTTGCCCACTGAGCTATGACCTGGGAGCCTGTCTAGGGGCCACCTATTAGCAGCGGGGCCCTAAGCGGCCGCTTAGTCTGCTTATGCCAGGAAACGGCCCTGATACACACACACACACACACACACACACACACGTCACCTGAATTACTATTATTATTATTGTTATTATTAGTAGTAGTATTTTGTACATAAGAACGTACTACTATTTCAAACTGAGTTGAAAATATCAAAAATTTGAAAATAATTTATTTTAAATAATTTGATAGTCTGTTATGAAAATGGACCAGTTTTTTCAGAAAAAATACATTCTCTTGAAATGGGATTTTCTCTGTAAGCGAAACAAAATAATCAAACTGACAAGTTAGGTCAGGTTAACATATATGTTGTTAGTAGTTACGTTCCGACGATTTGGCTCGTTCATCCTCTTTTATGTGAAGAAGTGAGGCCTAGTCCGTTGTGTTATCTAGGCGCCAATCATATCGCAGCATCAGAGAAGTTTGAAAACATGCTTCAGATGATTTACTCGGACTGACTTTGTTTTCTGATTCGAACCAATTTTTTTAGAAAGTCTAAGAAAAAAATACTTTGTTGTTGCATTCTAGATTCGAATGATTCATAGAGAGTATTCGTCAGTACATATTCACCATCCTTCGGTGCTCCTTCTTTTCCTTCTTGGGATTCCCCCTCTGAACACAGTAAAAATAAAATTGTATAATTTGTATCAAAGTGTCTCAAACGACGATCAGATGTAATATCATTTTTTAACTTTTGACAGTGAATAGCATGCAAAAACGTTGTCCTGTCCTCACCCATATATCAGTGATGACACCAATACACCTTCGTGTAGAACTCTTGCTATCCACATTCACTCACATCCTTCCTGTGAAAGCTTTTATCACATTCACGACTTCATTGTCTTGCTTCACTTTGCTTTTCATTTCAAGGTAATTGTACCTCTTTTGTCAGCCAAATACCCAAAATATTCAAAAAAATTACAAAGTTTGCATTTTCTTTACTCATAATGGTGGCGTCAAACAACACTTTCATACTCTCGCATCAAAAATGAGGCAGTTACTCAACTCACTCTTAACTCTTACACAAGAACTACTACGTACATAAAAATTTATTATTTTTTTAATAACTAACAAATAACATCATACATTCTAAGCAGTAAGCATTTGCCACTATGCACATCTAGTTATTTTACCATATATCCATTCTCCAAATCCATAAATGACATATACACCTTTATCTTCTTATAATTTAGTTTCTTATTTCTGACACTTGGTCAACACCTCTCTGACATTTCTAAAGCTGACTTGTTCATCCTCCACCTTATAGTCTGTAAATCTTGTTCTTTTACCTTTATTCTTATACATTGGTACAATTATAACTTTTGCCCAATCACCCGAAACATCTCCACTTTCCCACGCTATTTGATATACCTTCACAGCTACTGAAACACATTCTACCTCCACATTCAATCATCTCACTACACACCTCATCAATTCCCGCTGACTTTCATGTCTTCAGATTGCATACTACTGTTCAACTTCCTTTCATTTGATCTCTTCCATATGCTGGTATTATTATTATTATTATTATTATTAGTTGTTATTATTATTATTATTATTAATTTATTCTAAGAAAATAGTACTATTCGAAATTGAGCTGAAAATACAATAAATTTACAAACAATTTATTTTAAATAATTTAATAATCTGTTATGAAAATGGACCTAATTTTTTTCGGAAAAATACCATTCTCTTGAAATGGGATTTTCTCTGTAAGCGAAACAAAATAATCAAACCTGACAAGTTCGGTCAGGTTAACTTATGTGTTGTTAGTAGTTAAGTTCCGATGATTTGGCTCGTTCATCGTTTTTTATGTGAAGAATTTAGGCCTAGTTCGTTGTGTTATCTAGGCGCGAATCATATCGCAGCATCAGAGAAGTTTGAAAACATGCTTCAGATGATTTACTCGGACTGACTTTGTTTTCTGATTCGAAACATTTTTTTTAGAAAGTCTTAAAAAAATACTTTGTTGTTGCATTCTAGATTCGAATGATTCATAGAGAGTATTTGTCAGTACATATTCATTATTCTTCGGTTCTTCTTCATTTCCTTCTTGCGATTCTTCCTCTGAACACAGTAAAAATAGAAATTGTATAATTTGCATCAAAGTGTCTCAAACGATGATCAGATGTAATATAAATTTTGAACTAATATTGGAACAGCTGGAATAAATGACATACACATATTTATTTTCTTACAATTTGGTTTCTCATTTCTAACACTTGATTAACATCCCTTCTGATATTTCTAAAGCCGCCTTGTTGATCCTCCACCATATGAACAGTAACTCCTTTTTCTTTCAACTTCATTCCTATACAGTGGTACAATTATAATTTTTTTCAACCACCTGGAACATATCCACTTTTCCACGCATTTTGACATATCTTCCACAGCCACTGAAGCACTATTTTACCTCCACATTCAATCACCTCACTACACAGCTCATCAATTCCTACTAACTTTCCTTTCTTCATCTTGCATACTGCTTGCTCAGCTTCCTTTAATTTGATGTTTATCATTCCATTCACTCGTATTATTATCATCATTATTATTATCATCATTATTATTAGTATTACTATTATTATTATTATTATTATTATTATTGTTATTGCAATAACGTGGGGTGTTAGGCCCCATTAAGCTTAAGTTAGAAGTTAGGCATAATTAATACTTACAGGTACTTTGCTTCAGGTTTTTTGGGGCCTATCATTTGTTCTTTTGATGCCCATTAGTACCAGCGGCAACGAAACTTCACCCACCCAATCCTACTTCACTTATTTAAAAGCTATCGACAATAAATCTGCCATAATAATTAGATAACTTAACCTAATCACCGACTCATCTTAGATTAGACACAAAATAGAATTATGAGTCATCGATTAACACCGATAGAAAATCGCATGCTGCTTATGCCAGCCATGGACAAAACAGGCCGCTTCTAGATGTTTATATTTTTGCCTTACCTTTAGCATTTAGTAAGCTTTTTTGGCTCAGTAACTTTTTTACTATATATATAAAAAGCTTTTTTCTAGAAAAAAGGTACCGGTACTCAGATTTGACGTACTCCTAGGGGGTTGTGGGAAATAACGGATTTTTTATTTTTGGAAAAAGGTGCCGGTATTGTGTACCGTTGCGTCTCGCCAGAAAAAAAAGCAGTGTGTGTGTGTATATATATTATATATATACACACCAGGGCCGTTTCTAGACATTAGGGGGCCCTAAGCAGTATACCCATTTGAGGCCCCACCCTCCATCCACTAACTCACGCTTACTACATCACCTCAGCACTTACAAAAAATGGCTGTGTTAATAAAAACAATTATGAAACAATTTTAATGAAACATTTATGTCCAAAACAACAAATATGTACTTTCAGAAGACAAACAGAAAAAATACTCTTCATGAAATTCCTGAAAATTAGCTTATACATTATTTAGAATAAATGACACAGAACTATGTATAAAAAAAATAATGCAATTATCAACTACCAAACAATTACTAACTCTACGATACAATCGTGTAATAGCTAACAGTTATACAGAACAGTTTGTATCTTCAAAATTTTTGCCTCCTAGATTTTTTCTGGGCAAAATCATCAGTAACATCATCATATGAAATCTCCCTGCCAAAGTCCTGGTTGATGCTTATGGTGCCAAGGCCACTGAGGCGATCGTGCCCCATTGATGATCTGAGGTAGTTCTTGATTAGCTTTATCTTAGAGAAACTCCTCTCGGCTGACGCTACTGTCACAGGTAGAGTGCAGGCAATTCTTAGTGCAACCCAGAGATTGGGGTATAGTTCCTCCAGTTGCTTCTGATGAATGAAGGAGAGAAGCTCCAATGCAATCATGTTGTGTGAAGGTAAAGTCGGCAAGTTCTTAATTTCGAGGGCCAGTTCTCTTCCATCAATGTCAGAGTCAGCTCCAGAGCTCAGTATCTTAGAGAGCTTTTCACACTTGCAGGACAAGTCTTCCTTGTTCATTGTGTAGTGCAGTTTAGGAGAACTCCAAATATGTCCCTCACATCATCTAATGTTTTGACTCTCTCATTTATTGACCCGATGGCACAATCCACCACCACATTGAAAAATTTGGCTTCCAGCCTCTTTAAGGCTTCTGTAAATGGTTCGTCAGGAGTTTTGTAAGCAAAGTGTTTTTTGTGGATCTGAGCCTCTTCTCCTTCAACACAGCCTCCACATTCATTTCCTCACATATGTCCCTAGCTACGACTTGTGCTGCAACAAAACCTGTGTTTCTGTAGCTGGTGAGTGTGTCTTTTGTTTTTGTGAGGAGGTTGACTGCCACATCAAACTGCATTGTAGGAGACTGCAGAAGTTTGCTCACATGGTTAACTAGCTTGATGGTCTACCTAACCTAGTTGCCTGAACTGTAATCATAAGAATATACAAGTGGTACATCTCACCTGTGCTACCGGAAAGCTTCTCCTCCTCTATTTTCTTCTTTTTCCGTTTTTCAGCTCCTGATAGATAATGTCGTTTCATTTTCCAAGATGCACGAAGTCACATCTAGTTGACCACAACTAATCTGCTAAGTAATAATAATCATGATAATAATAATAATAATAATAATTAAACTGTAACGTTAATCAAATACATTCAAATAATCAGACCATTTAGGTAGGTTTTAACCAACAAAATTCACATTATCTGAAAAGATGAGAAAAGAATTAATAAACTTGAAAACATAACGAAAATAATCCTAGGTTTTAAAGTGTTACAAAATCTCTTAATAATTAGTAAAATTAGTGAAATAATGTTTTACAATACTAGAAAAATTAAGCATTTAGTAAAGTATAAGCATATAGTAAGAATAAAGTTAAATAATATAGAAATAAGATCTCACAATAGTTATTTACACATAACGACAAAACGTTTCATTTGTCTCAGTTTTATCACATTTGTCTCATACAAAAACTTTAATTAATACGACAATAATAATAATAATAATATAATAATTTAATAATAACTTCAGCTATATTCCTATTCTTGCCCACTGAGCTATGACTGGGAGCCTGTCTAGGGGCCACCTATTAGCAGCGGGGCCCTAAGCGGCCGCTTAGTCTGCTATGCCAGGAAACGGCCCTGATACACACACACACACACACACACACACACACACACACGTCACCTGAATTACTATTATTATTATTGTTATTATTAGTAGTATATTTTGTACATAAGAACGTACTACTATTTCAAACTGAGTTGAAAATATCAAAAATTTGAAAATAATTTTATTTTAATAATTTGATAGTCTGTATGAAAATGGACCAGTTTTTTCAGAAAAATACCATTCTCTTGAAATGGATTTTCTCTGTAAGCGAAACAAAATAATCAAACCTGACAAGTTAGGTCAGGTTAACATATATGTTGTTAGTAGTTACGTTCCGACGATTTGGCTCGTTCATCCTCTTTTATGTGAAGAAGTGAGGCCTAGTCCGTTGTGTTATCTAGGCGCCAATCATATCGCAGCATCAGAGAAGTTTGAAAACATGCTTCAGATGATTTACTCGGACTGACTTTGTTTTCTGATTCGAACCAATTTTTTAGAAAGTCTAAGAAAAAAATACTTTGTTGTTGCATTCTAGATTCGAATGATTCATAGAGAGTATTCGTCAGTACATATTCACCATCCTTCGGTGCTCCTTCTTTTCCTTCTTGGGATTCCCCCTCTGAACACAGTAAAAATAAAAATTGTATAATTTGTATCAAAGTGTCTCAAACGATCAGATGTAATATCATTTTTTAACTTTTGACAGTGAATAGCATGCAAAAACGTTGTCCTGTCCTCACCCATATATCAGTGATGACACCAATACACCTTCGTGTAGAACTCTTGCTATCCACATTCACTCACATCCTTCCTGTGAAAGCTTTTATCACATTCACGACTTCATTGTCTTGCTTCACTTTGCTTTTCATTTTCAAGGTAATTGTACCTCTTTTGTCAGCCAAATACCCAAAATATTCAAAAAAATTTACAAAGTTTGCATTTTCTTACTCATAATGGTGGCGTCAAAAACACTTTCATACTCTCGCATCAAAATGAGGCAGTTACTCAACTCACTCTTAACTCTTACACAAGAACTACTACGCACATAAAAATTTATTATTTTTTTAATAACTAACAAATAACATCATACATTCTAAGCAGTAAGCATTTGCCACTATGCACATCTAGTTATTTTACCATATATCCATTCTCCAAATCCATAATGACATATACACCTTATCTTCTTATAATTTAGTTTCTTATTTCTGACACTTGGTCAACACCTCCTCTGACATTTCTAAAGCTGACTTGTTCATCCTCCACCTTATAGTCTGTAAATCTTGTTCTTTTACCTTTATTCTTATACATTGGTACAATTATAACTTTTGCCCAATCACCCGAAACATCTCCACTTTCCCACGCTATTTGATATACCTTTCACAGCTACTGAAACACCATTCTACCTCACACATTCAATCATCTCACTACACACCTCATCAATTCCCGCTGACTTCATGTCTTCAGATTGCATACTACTTGTTCAACTTCCTTTCATTTGATCTCTTCCATATGCTGGTATTATTATTATTATTATTATTATTATTATTGTTGTTATTATTATTATTATTATTAATTTATTCTAAGAAAATAGTACTATTCGAAATTGAGCTGAAATACAATAAATTTACAAACAATTTATTTTAAATAATTTAATAATCTGTTATGAAAATGGACCTAATTTTTTTCGGAAAAATACCATTCTCTTGAAATGGGATTTTCTCTGTAAGCGAAACAAAATAATCAAACCTGACAAGTTCGGTCAGGTTAACTTATGTGTTGTTAGTAGTTAAGTTCCGATGATTTGGCTCGTTCATCGTTTTTATGTGAAGAATTTAGGCTAGTTCGTTGTGTTATCTAGGCCGAATCATATCGCAGCATCAGAGAAGTTTGAAAACATGCTTCAGATGATTTACTCGGACTGACTTTGTTTTCTGATTCGAAACATTTTTTTTAGAAAGTCTTAAAAAAATACTTTGTTGTTGCATTCTAGATTCGAATGATTCATAGAGAGTATTTGTCAGTACATATTCATTATTCTTCGGTTCTTCTCATTTCCTTCTTGCGATTCTTCCTCTGAACACAGTAAAAATAGAAATTGTATAATTTGCATCAAAGTGTCTCAAACGATGATCAGATGTAATATAAATTTTGAACTAATATTGGAACAGCTGGAATAAATGACATACACATATTTATTTTCTTACAATTTGGTTTCTCATTTCTAACACTTGATTAACATCCCTTCTGATATTTCTAAAGCCGCCTTGTTGATCCTCCACCATATGAACAGTAACTCCTTTTTCTTTCAACTTCATTCCTATACAGTGGTACAATTATAATTTTTTTCAACCACCTGGAACATATCCACTTTTCCACGCATTTTGACATATCTTCCACAGCCACTGAAGCACTATTTTACCTCCACATTCAATCACCTCACTACACAGCTCATCAATTCCTACTAACTTTCCTTTCTTCATCTTGCATACTGCTTGCTCAGCTTCCTTTAATTTGATGTTTATCATTCCATTCACTCGTATTATTATCATCATTATTATTATCATCATTATTATTAGTATTACTATTATTATTATTATTATTATTATTATTGTTATTGCAATAACGTGGGGTGTTAGGCCCCATTAAGCTTAAGTTAGAAGTTAGGCATAATTAATACTTACAGGTACTTTGCTTCAGGTTTTTTGGGCCTATCATTTGTTCTTTTGATGCCCATTAGTACCAGCGGCAACGAAACTTCACCCCAATCCTACTTCACTTATTTAAAAGCTATCGACAATAAATCTGCCATAATAATTAGATAACTTAACCTAATCACCGACTCATCTTAGATTAGACACAAAATAGAATTATGAGTCATCGATTAACACCGATAGAAAATCGCATGCTGCTTATGCCAGCCCATGGACAAAACAGGCCGCTTCTAGATGTTTATATTTTTGCCTTACCCTTTAGCATTTAGTAAGCTTTTTTGCTCAGTAACTTTTTTACTATATATATAAAAAGCTTTTTTCTAGAAAAAGGTACCGGTACTCAGATTTGACGTACTCCTAGGGGTTGTGGGAATAACGGATTTTTATTTTTTGGAAAAGGTGCCGGTATTGTGTACCGTTGCGTCTCGCCAGAAAAAAAGCAGTGTGTGTGTGTATATATATATATATATATACACACCAGGGCCGTTTCTAGACATTAGGGGGCCCTAAGCAGTATACCCATTTGAGGCCCCACCCCTCCATCCACTAACTCACGCCTTACTACATCACCTCAGCACACACTTACAAAAAATGGCTGTGTTAATAAAAAACAATTATGAAACAATTTTAATGAAACATTTATGTCCAAAACAACAAATATGTACTTTCAGAAGACAAACAGAAAAAATACTCTTCATGAAATTCCTGAAAATTAGCTTATACATTATTTAGAATAAATGACACAGAACTATGTATAAAAAAAATAATGCAATTATCAACTACCAAACAATTACTAACTCTACGATACAATCGTGTAATAGCTAACAGTTATACAGAACAGTTTGTATCTTCAAAATTTTTGCCTCCTAGATTTTTTCTGGGCAAAATCATCAGTAACATCATCATATGAAATCTCCCTGCCAAAGTCCTGGTTGATGCTTATGGTGCCAAGGCCACTGAGGCGATCGTGCCCCATTGATGATCTGAGGTAGTTCTTGATTAGCTTTATCTTAGAGAAACTCCTCTCGGCTGACGCTACTGTCACAGGTAGAGTGCAGGCAATTCTTAGTGCAACCCAGAGATTGGGGTATAGTTCCTCCAGTTGCTTCTGATGAATGAAGGAGAGAAGCTCCAATGCAATCATGTTGTGTGAAGGTAAAGTCGGCAAGTTCTTAATTTCGAGGGCCAGTTCTCTTCCATCAATGTCAGAGTCAGCTCCAGAGCTCAGTATCTTAGAGAGCTTTTCACACTTGCAGGACAAGTCTTCCTTGTTCATTGTGTAGTGCAGTTTAGGAGAACTCCAAATATGTCCCTCACATCATCTAATGTTTTGACTCTCTCATTTATTGACCCGATGGCACAATCCACCACCACATTGAAAAATTTGGCTTCCAGCCTCTTTAAGGCTTCTGTAAATGGTTCGTCAGGAGTTTTGTAAGCAAAGTGTTTTTTTGTGGATCTGAGCCTCTTCTCCTTCAACACAGCCTCCACATTCATTTCCTCACATATGTCCCTAGCTACGACTTGTGCTGCAACAAAACCTGTGTTTCTGTAGCTGGTGAGTGTGTCTTTTGTTTTTGTGAGGAGGTTGACTGCCACATCAAACTGCATTGTAGGAGACTGCAGAAGTTTGCTCACATGGTTAACTAGCTTGATGGTCTACCTAACCTAGTTGCCTGAACTGTAATCATAAGAATATACAAGTGGTACATCTCACCTGTGCTACCGGAAAGCTTCTCCTCCTCTATTTTCTTCTTTTTCCGTTTTTCAGCTCCTGATAGATAATGTCGTTTCATTTTCCAAGATGCACGAAGTCACATCTAGTTGACCACAACTAATCTGCTAAGTAATAATAATCATGATAATAATAATAATAATAATAATAATTGTTATAATTGTAACGTTAATCAAATACATTCAAATAATCAGACCATTTAGGTAGGTTTTAACCAACAAAATTCACATTATCTGAAAAAGATGAGAAAAGAATTAATAAACTTGAAAACATAACGAAAATAATCCTAGGTTTTAAAGTGTTACAAAATCTCTTAATAATTAGTAAATTAGTGAAATAATGTTTTACAATACTAGAAAAATTAAGCATTTAGTAAAGTATAAGCATATAGTAAGAATAAAGTTAAATAATATAGAAATAAGATCTCACAATAGTTATTTACACATAACGACAAAACGTTTCATTTGTCTCAGTTTTATCACATTTGTCTCATACAAAAACTTTAATTAATACGACAATAATAATAATAATAAATAATAATAATAATTAATAATAACTTCAGCTATATTCCTATTCTTGCCCACTGAGCTATGACCTGGGAGCCTGTCTAGGGGCCACCTATTAGCAGCGGGGCCCTAAGCGGCCGCTTAGTCTGCTTATGCCAGGAAACGGCCCTGATACACACACACACACACACACACACACACACGTCACCTGAATTACTATTATTATTATTGTTATTATTAGTAGTAGTATTTTGTACATAAGAACGTACTACTATTTCAAACTGAGTTGAAAATATCAAAAATTTGAAAATAATTTATTTTAAATAATTTGATAGTCTGTTATGAAAATGGACCAGTTTTTTCAGAAAAAATACCATTCTCTTGAAATGGGATTTTCTCTGTAAGCGAAACAAAATAATCAAACCTGACAAGTTAGGTCAGGTTAACATATATGTTGTTAGTAGTTACGTTCCGACGATTTGGCTCGTTCATCCTCTTTTACGTGAAGAAGTGAGGCCTAGTCCGTTGTGTTATCTAGGCGCCAATCATATCGCAGCATCAGAGAAGTTTGAAAACATGCTTCAGATGATTTACTCGGACTGACTTTGTTTTCTGATTCGAACCAATTTTTTTAGAAAGTCTAAGAAAAAAATACTTTGTTGTTGCATTCTAGATTCGAATGATTCATAGAGAGTATTCGTCAGTACATATTCACCATCCTTCGGTGCTCCTTCTTTTCCTTCTTGGGATTCCCCCTCTGAACACAGTGAATAGCATGCAAAAACGTTGTCCTGTCCTCACCCATATATCAGTGATGACACCAATACACCTTCGTGTAGAACTCTTGCTATCCACATTCACTCACATCCTTCCTGTGAAAGCTTTTATCACATTCACGACTTCATTGTCTTGCTTCACTTTGCTTTTCATTTTCAAGGTAATTGTACCTCTTTTGTCAGCCAAATACCCAAAATATTCAAAAAAATTTACAAAGTTTGCATTTTCTTTACTCATAATGGTGGCGTCAAACAACACTTTCATACTCTCGCATCAAAAATGAGGCAGTTACTCAACTCACTCTTAACTCTTACACAAGAACTACTACGCACATAAAAATTTATTATTTTTTTAATAACTAACAAATAACATCATACATTCTAAGCAGTAAGCATTTGCCACTATGCACATCTAGTTATTTTACCATATATCCATTCTCCAAATCCATAAATGACATATACACCTTTATCTTCTTATAATTTAGTTTCTTATTTCTGACACTTGGTCAACACCTCCTCTGACATTTCTAAAGCTGACTTGTTCATCCTCCACCTTATAGTCTGTAAATCTTGTTCTTTTACCTTTATTCTTATACATTGGTACAATTATAACTTTTGCCCAATCACCCGAAACATCTCCACTTTCCCACGCTATTTGATATACCTTTCACAGCTACTGAAACACCATTCTACCTCCACATTCAATCATCTCACTACACCTCATCAATTCCCGCTGACTTTCATGTCTTCAGATTGCATACTACTTGTTCAACTTCCTTTCATTTGATCTCTTCCATATGCTGGATTATTATTATTATTATTATTATTATTATTATTAATTTATTCTAAGAAAATAGTACTATTCGAAATTGAGCTGAAAATACAATAAATTTACAAACAATTTATTTTAAATAATTTAATAATCTGTTATGAAAATGGACCTAATTTTTTTCGGAAAAAATACCATTCTCTTGAAATGGGATTTTCTCTGTAAGCGAAACAAAATAATCAAACCTGACAAGTTCGGTCAGGTTAACTTATGTGTTGTTAGTAGTAGTTAAGTTCCGATGATTTGGCTCGTTCATCTTTTTTATGTGAAGAATTTAGGCCTAGTTCGTTGTGTTATCTAGGCGCGAATCATATCGCAGCATCAGAGAAGTTGAAAACATGCTTCAGGTGATTTATTCGACCGTAGCGGATTATAATGGGGCAAGGGGGCATTTTCCCTCGCCAGATGCTGACCGGCCCCAAGATACTGACCGGCCACAAGAAAACTATGTAACGCTCTAATATACCGTTGAAATAATTGGTTTGACCGTGAGGAAGAAAAAAAAATTCTAGATTCCGCTTCTAGAAAACCTAGTTTAGTATCCCATTTATGTGAACAAAAGTACATTTTCTGTAATCACACTCTTGTTTTGTTTCGTTTTCTGTTGATCGAGCCCAGTCAGCTGATCACATCACTCATGTATGATGTAGGTAAAGAATTGTGTTTTTCTAGTGACACCGGCCCGAAAATATTTATTGCCCCAGGCCCTAACAATGCTTAATCCGGCCCTGACTCGGACTGACTTTGTTTTCTGATTTGAAAAATAATTGTATAATTTGTATCAAAGTGTCTCAAACGACGGGCAGATGTAATTTATTTTAAACAATTTGATAGTCTGTTATGAAAATAGACCTAGGTTAGGTTAACATGTGTTGTTAGTAGTTAAGTTAAGTTCCGACGATTTGGCTCTTCATCCTCTTTTATGTGAAGAATTGAGGCCTAGTCCCGTTGTGTTATCTAGGCGCGAATCATATCGCAGCATCAGAGAAGTTTGAAAACATGCTTCAGTGATTTATTCGGACCAGTAGCGGATTATAATGGGGCAAAGGGGGCATTTTCCCCCGGCCCCAGATGCTGACCGGCCCCAAGATACTGACCGGCCCCAAGAAACTATGTAAGCGCTCTAATCTACCGTTGAAATAATTGGTTGACCGTGAGAAAGAAAAAAAAATTCTAGATTCCGCTTCTACAAAACCTAGTTTAGTATCCCATTTATGTGAACAAAGTATACATTTTCTGTAATTACATCTTTGTTTTGTTTCGTTTTCTGTTGATCGAGCCCAGTCAGCTGATCACATCACTCATGTATGATGTATCAGGTAAAGAATTGTGTTTTCTAGTGTTTTTCTAGTGACCGGCCCGAAAATATTTATTGCCCCAGGCCCTAACAATGCTTAATCCGGCCCTGACTCGGACTGACTTGTTTTCTAATTTGAAAAAATAATTGTATAATTTGTATCAAAGTGTCTCAAACGACGGGCAAATGTAATATAGTTTTTTCACCCATATAGTATCATTGATGACACCAGTACACCTTCGTGTAGAAATCTTGCTATGTACATTCACTTAATTCCTTCCTGTGAAAGCTTTTATCACATTCACGACTTCATTGTCTTGCTTCATTTTGCATTTCATTTTCAAGGTAATTGTACCTCTTTTGTCAGCCAAATACCCAAAATATTCAAATTCTTTTACAAATTTTGCACTTTCTTCACTCATGTGGTGGTGTCAAACAACACTTTCATTCCTCACATCAAAAATGAGGCAGTTACTCAACTCACTCTTAACTCTTACACAAGAACAACTACGCACATAAAAATTTATTATTTTTTTAATAACTTACAAATAACATCATACATTCTAAGCAGTAAGCACTTGCCACAATGCACATCTAGTTATTTTACCATATATCCATTCTCCAAATCCGTAAATGATATATACACCTTCATCTTCTTATAATTTAGTTTCTTATTTCTGACACTTGGTCAACACCTCCTCTGACATTTCTAAAGCTGAGTTATTCATCCTCCACCTTATAGTCTGTAAATCTTGTTCTTTTACCTTTATTCTTATACATTGGTACAATTATAATTTTTGCCCAATCACCCGAAACACATCCACTTTCCCACGCTTTTTGATATTCCTTTCACAGCTACTGAAACACCATTCTACCTCCACATTCAATCATCTCACTACACACCTCATCAATTCCCGCTGACTTTCATTTCTTCAGATTGCAGCATACTACTTGTTCAACTTCCTTTCATTTGATCTCTTCCATATGCTGCTATTATTATTATTATTATTATTATTAATTTATTCTAAGAAAATGGTACTATTCGAAATTGAGCTGAAAATACAATAAATTTGCAAACAATTTATTTTAAATAATTTAATAGTCTATTATGGAAATAGACCTCATTTTTTTCAAAAAAAATACCATTCTCTTGAAATGGGATTTTCTCTGTAAGCGAAACAAAATAATCAAACCTGACAAGTTAGGTCAGGTTAACTTATGTGTTGTTAGTAGTTAAGTTAAGTTCCGACGATTTGGCTTGTTCATCGTTTTTTATGTGAAGAATTGAGGCCTAGTTCGCTGTTATCTAGGCGCGAATCATATCGCAGCATCAGAGAAGTTTGAAAACATGCTTCAGATGATTTACTCGGACTGACTTTGTTTTCTGATTCGAAACATTTTTTTTAGAAAGTCTAAAAAAAATACTTTGTTGTTGCATTCTAGATTCGAGTGATTCATAGAGAGGATTCTTCAACACATATTCACAGGGTTGGCAAAAACCCGGGTTTTTCACACACAAAAACCAACCCAACTGGGTTTTTGGTTTTTTTTTCTGGGTTTTTGGTTTTTTGATGGGTTGAAAAATTTTTTTAGAAAGGTTCGATAATTATGTAGTGCCTAATATATCTAATATTTTATTAATTTATTTATTTAATCTACATTATATATTAAAAAGACATCTTTATTTTACAGAAAGTTCAGATATGAGAGATAATAATGACATATTAGAATTTTCTCCATTTTAATTTTAGATCTTTCCTTTATTTCTTAACAGCAGATTTCAGCTTTATTTAGACCTAACTCAAATTTAAATTTTTAAGATGCCAAACTCAAAGAGTTATAGAGGTGGAAGATCTAAAGCTAGCGAATGGGACGAGGTGACTTTATTAAGTGATCAGCCTACTAGAGTACTATGTAATTATTGCAAAGCAAGTATCACTCGAAAAATTGAGAGAGTGAAACATCATCTAGAGAAATGCAGTAAAAGAAAAGTGGACTATTTTGAAAATGAGGCAAGAGGTATGCCGAGACTCGAATTTGGAGCATCATTTGAAACTGATTCACTTCCTCCAACTTTGGCTTCTGGCAAAGATGATCCAACGATTATAAGTGAAAATGTGCCTGAAATGAGTGACACCAGTGCAGGTTCTTCATCATCCACATTTTGTCATTCAACACCAATAAAACATAAAAGGCAAAGATCAATTACACCCTTTGTGGTAAAAACGACTGTGGACCAAAAGGAAGAATTAGATTTACAAGTTGCAAGGTTCTTTTTTTCAGCTAACTTACCCTTTAACGTTTTAGAAAATAAAGAATTTATAAAATTAATCAAAGGTCTAAGATCAGGATATGACCCACCAAACAGGAAAAGGTTGGCATCTGATCTGTTAATAAAAGTTAATGATGAAGTAATCCATGAAATGAAGAATGACCTTAATCTTGATGATTGTACCATTACCCTTATACAAGATGGCTGGAGTTCAGTAGGTAATGATCCTATTATTCGCACAGTATTCATAATGGAAAAAAGCCATATCTGATTTCAGCAGTAGATGCTGGAAGTACAAAAAAGACAGCAGAATATTGTGCACAGTTAGCTAGAGAAGCAATAACAAAAACTAAAGAAATATATGGCATTGATGTAAGTATAACTATTTTGTAGGTACATTTTATTTTAGTTATAAACTGAATGTAATTCGCCGCCTTGGTGTACTCAAATGCTCAGTTCCTTATGAGTTATGACATTTTATTTTCAGGTATTTGCTATATGCACTGATAACAAAAACAAAATGATAAGAATGAGAGAATTCTTAAGGAGGACAACTACAGTCTTATTACTTATGGCTGTTCAGCACACCATCTAAACTTGGTAGAAAAAGATGTCTCCCAAAATCAGTTCTCAAGCATGTTGTAGAAATTAACAAATATTTCCGAAACCATCACCAACCTCATGTAAGCTAAAAACAAATCCAATAAATTAGCTACTGTCAGCTTTACTTTTATGCATTAGCACTGTCAATGTTAGCATTAGCACTGTCACGAGTGTGAATCCTAATTCACGACTCATTAATAAGTTGCATAGGCTATTTATTTATGCTGTCAAATCCAGCAATATTTGTAATAAAATTTGTATTTTAGGGTTGGTTATGGAGAAAGTAGGTATGATGCCGCAACTACCAAATGAAACCAGATGGAATTCTCAGTTAGAATGCATAAAAACCTATTTGTCAAATTACTCTCTATATATAGAAATAAGAGGAGAGCATATTGAAGACATTGATCACAACATCGGAAAATTGATAGATAACTTATCTATACAGAGAGAGGCACTCAATTTACAGTCACACCTCTTACTTGTTGGAAATGCTCTACGGGGCTCCAATAAACCTTAGCCCCCCCGCCCATGGCCTAAACCATTAGAGGTACATTAAAACTAAACATACCTTACAAAAGAGAATTTAATCCTGCATTTAATGAGAAACCATTAAAACTTGGTGTTCCCGCCATTGGCTTCCAAGACAGCCTGAATTCGCTTTGGGTAGCTTGCCAAAAGTAACGTGAATAGATCTTGATCGTTGCGCAAATTGCTAAAACAGTTTCAATGTGTTGCGTCATTGTATCCTTCGAAAATCGATTTGCTGCAGGTTCTTGAAACAAGAGACATTCAACCTTGTCCTTTATAACTGATCCAATGTGTTCACAGACGTTCAGGTCAGGAGAATTCCCTGGCCATTCTTCATTTCCAAAGAATCGATCTCATGGTTCCGCAACAACTGTTGAGTGGCTAATGCCTTAAAGCAGGGGGCCTTATCGTGCAGAAGTGTGACCTGATTGACATCCATAACATTGTTTGGGTTTCTTAGAAAGGAATGACATGCTGGGATAGAATAATATCACGAAAATACTGCCCATCCCAACTCTGACCATTTGGCTTCAGCACCCACATGAGCTTCTTTGCAGTGAACAAAACAAACACACCAACACAGTCTGGACTTTTTAATAATTCGCGATAATGTTCATTGTCATCGATTTCATCTGGTGGTGTGGCCCACACGATCATTTTGATAGTTAGGCCGACGTGTTACGTAAACAAAAAATTCATCGGAGACAGCTAAATGCATGAAATCATCCACATCCCAATCTTCAAGATAATGGGCAAACCACATTCTGTCATCGATGTTAAGTTGAGTTTTTCTTGGCTTTGGAAGTTCATGCCAAGGCTTTAAACCTTGCCTATGACGGTACAGTCAAATGATCTCACCACTAACGATCTTTCCTCTCAACACTTCGATCTCTCTAGAAAATTTAGCACAGCTGTTTTTCCGCTTACGCGTACCGCTTTCAATGATGTCCTTTGTTTCCTGAGAGAGTGGCAAATTTGGGCGCCCAGATTTGGTTGCATCCATTTCACATTCATCCAAAGTTTTATTCCAATTTCTTTTGACGAAGTCCTCACCTCTTCGCAACTTTTTGGCAACCCATGAACGTGTTATAAAGGTGGCTCCAGCATCACGAGTTTCCCGAAATGTTATTACTCGTATGCGATCTATCACACGTTGCCTCTCCGAATCACCAATTAATTGAGAAGCCATTATATTATCATTTTATCAGCTAGAGTAATTTTAATACCTGCAATAAATAAAGAATTTTATATATTTTTATAATCACTAAAATCTATTTCGATATAAGTAAACATGTAAGCTGCAAATGGGGGGGGGGGGGGGGGCTAAGGATTTTTGGAACCCCTTAGATAAGGTGTGTTTATATTATGCAGTTAAAATTACTTAACTTTAAATACCAATATTAATTTCAAGATATTTTATAGACTTATAGTGCACATTTTATTTATAGAATCCTGTACTAAAGCACTACTACTAAATAATTAAAATACACTTCATTTTATATGTGTTGTAACTTGTAACACCAAAAAATAAATTCTAACAATGCATAATTCTAAATGTTTACAGATGTTTTCATTCAGCCATATATAACTTTATAGTTTTTTTTTTTTTTTTGTTACAGTTGCAGGCTGATAATACAACATTATCTGATGCTGTTGAAATTTGGCTCAATTTAATCCGAGATGAAAAATTAGCTCCATACAAAGAAGATATTATTAAGAGATTTAAAAAAGCTACGGAGCCATGTCATCTTTTGGCAAATATAACTGACCCAAAGTATGAAGGTAAATAGAACCTAAATGCTTAACTACTATCAATATATAACTCAACCGTATGGGCAGAAGAGTTTTCTCTAATCTGAATCAAATCATCTGGCATTGCCATATTAGATAACAATTAGCATAAATTAGATACCATAACATAAATTATATAATCTATATTATTAGCTTTATTTTTGTTTCCCCACAGTTCTATTATTTTTCAGGACAAAAACTGAATAGAGTTCAGGAGGAAGAGGCTGAAGAATGGCTGATTGGAATAAATTCAGAATACATGGCAAGATAAACACACCGGACAAAAAATTAGTCACCCCTAATAGCACCGATAGTAGGAAGTTCAAGGTCACACAGAGGGCGCTGATGTAGCATTGGTAAGTGACAAGTAGCGGTGACGTAGCACACAGGATCAGATCTGTTTCGTGAGGTGGTGAAAAACAAAGTGTGTGTTGGATATAGTCTGCAAAATGGGTCGTGAGGCAGACGTTACTCAGTGGCAAAAAGGAGCCATCGTGTTTGGCAGAGCCCACGGACACGAAGCGCAGGAATAGACACCCACGGACTCTGGCGGAACTTCGGGACGGCTGATGAACGAGTGGCAGCAAATCGATGTTCAGTACATGCACAACCTCGTAGAGTCTCTGCCTCGCCGGATTCGTGCGGTTATCAAGGCCAGAGGCGCCGTCACACGTTATTAGGTACATTCTGAGAGGGGTGACTAATTTTTTGTCCGGTGTGCTTATTATGCATTCCGCATAAAAGACGCACTAATTTTTCCTCCTTATTTATTCAAAGATAGTATAGTAAGCGCTACATCAGCTAGTAATTGATGGAAAATTGTTGAAATGAAAGAAAAAAAAGAGACCAGGTTACCATTAGGTTTTGCTAAATTTCTGAGATCTATTCATAGTTGTCCGACCAGTTCCGGATCATTGGAAAGATTTTTTTCAACGTTTGACTTGGTATGGAGTAAAATGCGAAATAGGTTAGGGAAAGAAAAGGCAGAAATGTTGGTTCGAATCTACTGCCACCTAAGGTCAAAATATGCTGAACATACTGATCAATAATCAATATTAGGTACCACTTAAATTATTTAAATTATAAAGCTGAAAAGAAACATGATTTATTTTTAGATATAGGTAGCCAATTAGAAGATAGATAAATTGGATACAGTATTAGATCAACATGTCAAATAAATAGTTTCTGGAAATTTTAGTTTATATTGGCCTTATCACATTAATTATAGTTTATAGTTGTTAATATATAAGACTGCGTAACCATATTATAAAAAATGTCAAGTTAAAAATAAGTTTATGAGAAGTAAATTGATGTGGGTTTTAAGGTTGGGTTTTTGGTGGGTTTTTGGTCTTGAGTTTTTGGGTTTGGGTTTTTGGTACCAACCCTGCATATTCACCATCCGTCGGTTCGCATTCATTTCCTTCTTGCGATTCCCCCTCTGAACGCAGTAAAAATAAAATTTGTATAATTTGTATCAAAGTGTCTCAAACGACGATCAGATGTAAGTAGTATAGCCGAAAAAGGGGAGAGTGCAAGAATGTTGCAGGTTATTATGTAATGTTGCAAAGGGGGTGGGGGTTGTTGCAAAGGGGGGTGGGGGTGCGAAAAAAAAGAAAAAAAGAAAAAGAAAAAAAAGAAGAAAAAAGAGTACTGGCCTTTGTTGCCAACCTAGGTTGCAAGGGGCATGCAACTTGGGGGCCTCCCCCAAGCTATTCCCCCCAAATGGCAAGAGAGAAAGGAGGAGAGAAAGGAGGAGAGGTGTTCACCTGGCAGGAGCCAAGTGCACATTAAGACTTCAGCCGAGTAGGCGTTGTTTTATAGGCTCCTAATCAGCCAGAATCAGCCAGTTGGCTGAATCAGCCAGTTGACTGAGCCAAGGGGGGAGGGGTACACCTGAAGGAGAGAGAGAGAGACGCCTGAAGGAGAGAGAGAGAGACCTGAAGGAGAGAGAGACACCTGTAGGAGAGAGAGAGAGAGACCTGAAGGAGAGAGAGACGCCTGTAGGAGAGAGACCTGAAGGAGAGAGAGACGCCTGTAGGAGAGAGAGAGGAGTTCTCCCCCAAGTTATTTTCGTTTTCCTAACCTAAGAGGCCACTAAGGGGTTTTACCAAAGGGCCTAAAAGAGAAGGACCAGAGGTCCTTGCTCGGCTGGGAGCCGAGCTGGAATGAGTCTTTCACCAACTTCGCGGTCTTTTATAAGCCTCTATTCTGGCTGAATTGCCAGATAGCGCAATGTGTTCAGTTGTCAGATCGCACCATGTATGCAGATGCAGAGTTGCCACATCAAGCCATGTAATCGGGTGCTGATGTGCCAGATCGCACCATCAGATAGCGCCATGTATTCCAGAAATATTAATCATCCATTGTGTACACAATATGACGATAGTTATTCCAATTAAATTCTGTTTAAATACACCTTTATTAATTGCATACCTTTCCATTTTGCAATAATCGGATTGCTCTTGCTAGTATATATATTATATATATATATATATATATATATATATATATATATACACATTCTTTTCTTATGTTAGGTAAATATATTATATATATATATATATATATATTATATATATATATTTATTTATTTTATAACATTTAATTTTAGTTTAGAAGCAAATTTAACATTAATTTCATTGAACTTAAACTTTTCGAAACAAATAACATAGTTTACCTTCGAAAACGTCATAATAGAAAAAATTAATTTCATGGTTAACTAGTTTATTTCGTTTTACTATAATTATGTATATACAGTCTTTTAAGATAGGTTCGACTCGTAATCAGCCAGTTGGCTTAGAAGGCTTAAATATTGCCAGATACCGCAATACCGTTGTATGCATTATTATATTTCTTAAAAGAATACCGGTAGTAGAAGGCATAACAATTAAGTAAAACAACATTGCATCATTCTGTTTATTATAAATATATAGAAAATAAATATACATTTGAGGAATATGCATATAACAGTACAGGAAATATATACACACAATTATGGATATATATAAAATAAAATATACATTTCAAATAAATATACACTTCAATAGAAATATGTACATAACAGTACAGGAGAAATATCACGCAAAATATATATATATATAAACACAAATCAATAGAAATATGCGTATAATCAGTACAGGAGAAATGTCAAGCAAAATATAAATGCAATTCACTTTTTTTTCAAAATACTAAACTCGGTCTTAATCGAGTTTACAATTACATCATTATTGCTCTGCATTACGCAGTATATGCGGCTTAATAATATTTCACCGCTTAAAGTATAGGGAAAACTGCTGGCTAGGTACAGGGACTTATTAGAGCGATTAAGGGAGAAAACTAATAAGATTGTTTTAACAGGTATACTTCCTCGAATTATCCAACGAAGCGATTTCTACAGCAAGGCGACCTATATTAACAATAACCTAAAGTCTCTTTGCCAACAGGAAGGAGTGCATTTTGCTAATTTTTGGAACAGTTTCTACGGCAGGAGGGACTTGTTCCTCGAAGATGGACTTCATCTTAATGAAGTTGGAGCTGCGCGTTTAGGAAGACTATTTCATAATACTGTCTCTTCTTTTCAGGCTGCCGTAAGCCGAACGGTCCCAGCGTAAAATTCCACAAATTTCCCCCGCGCTCGCGAAGGTGTCGCAATTACAAACAATTTGAAGTTCTATCCTTAAATGCTCGTAGCCTACGAAATAAAATAAACGAATTTTTTTCTTTAATTGCTTGTAAAGACTATGATTTAATTGCGATAAATGAATCGTGGCTTAGCACTGAAACACGTGACTTTGTAGGGGAGTATCAAATTAAAGGTTATAGACTTTTTGTTAAAAACAGAATAGGTAGGCGAGGAGGCGGTGTTATGTTGTATATCAAAGATAATATTGCGAACGTTATAGAAGTAAAGCACTCAATTCCAGAACCGATAGATTCGACTATAGCAGAACTTAAATTCAACGATTTCAAACTTCTTGTTGCGGTAATATATAGGCCCCAAATCAAACAGCTGCTACGGACGAAGCGTTATATCGTGAACTAAAGAGAATAATCGGTAGTGAGCAGGCTTTAGTTATGGGTGACTTTAATTGCGCCAACGTGAATTACGATACAATGCAGGGAGACGCGGAAGGTAATCGTTTTGTTAATTTTCTCGAGGATAGCTTTCTTATTCAAAAGGTTGGGGAACCTACGAGGTTGGACAGTATTTTAGATTTAGTAATAACTACGGATGATAGGCTAATTACTGATCTTCAAGTAATAGAACCGTTGAGCAATAGCGATCACAATATGGTAGAGTTTGTCCTCTCAGTAAGTCACTCGAAACCAACTAACTCGACTAAAATTCCTAGCTTCCAGCACGCAGACTTTAGTAAATTTCGAAATAAATTTTCACACGTCAATTGGGAAAATATAATGGGGAACTCCAACGCAAAACTAATGTGGGAATCGTTCGTAAAGGTATTTAGGACTATAAATGAGGAATGTGTACCGTACAAAATTAAGCGTGCGAAAGTAAACAACAAGCCCTTGTGGTTTACTTCTAGAGTAGGAGACATTATAAAGAGTAGAGAGAGGGCTTATAGGCTATACAAGTCCGATAAAGATAATCTGTTGTTACGAAACAACTACATATCTCTAAGGCGTGAAGCTAAAAGTGTAATAAAAAGTCAAAACGCGAATTTGAAATCTCCATAGCTCGTGACGGTAAAGAAAATCCCAAGCGATTCTTTCAATACGTCAATAATAGAAATCCAGTAAAAAGTGTCTTAGGTCCATTAAAAATGGAAATGGAGATCTAGTCTCTGAAAACAAGGAAATGGCTACCTTGCTAAACGAATTTTTTACGTCAGTTTTTACTATAGAAGATGTAACGAATATCCCTACGGTCATAGACATAATACCTTTTGATAATGGTAATATTTTGGATAATATTGTCGTTAGTGAAGGGGAAGTAATGCGCTATATTGATAAAATGAAAACGCGTAAATCACCGGGACCGGATTCCATATATCCCATACAACTAAAAGAATTAAAAGATAGCATTGTTGTGCCGCTAACAAAGATTTTTAATGCGTCTATTTCTGAGGGGTGCGTACCAGATAATTTCAAGTTAGCAAACGTAACACCTATCTTTAAGAAAGGCGATAAAGGTGCGGCGGGAAATTATAGGCCAATCAGTTTAACGTCTGTTGTAGGTAAGCTACTGGAATCAATAATTAGGGATCGTATAGTCGAACACTTAGAAGTGCATAATCTGGTCAGAAATACGCAGCACGGTTTTAGGCGAAACAAATCTTGCTTAACTAATCTTTTAGAATTTTTCCAAAGCGTGGTTAACGTTTACGATAGACATCGGGCGGTTGATGTAGTGTATTTAGATTTTCAAAAAGCGTTTGACACCGTGCCGCACAAAAGACTGATTGAAAAAACTAAGGCTCATGGAATCAGGGGTGTAGTAATAAATTGGCTAGAAGAATGGTTGCGAGGCAGGAAACAGGGGTGGTCGTTGATGGAGCGGAGTCGTGTTGGGCTAATGTAGCGAGTGGCGTTCCTCAGGGTTCTGTATTGGGCCCCTTGCTTTTTCTTATATATATTAACGATTTAGATGTCGGCCTAGTCAGTACAGTTTCAAAGTTTGCGGATGACACGAAGCTGGGTGGTAGGGCGATTAATGACGAAGATAGAGGTAAAATTCAGGAAGATCTGAATAAAATCGTTGTTTGGTCAGTCACATGGCAAATGAGATTTAACGTGGATAAGTGCAAAGTTATGCATATAGGTTCGCGTAACGGTAATTTTGCGTATAGTATGTCAGGGAAAGATTTAACAAGCGTAGAGCAGGAAAAGATTTAGGAGTTATAGTCACTGGTGATTTAAAAGTAGCGAAACAAAGTACAGCGGCGGTCAATAAGGCGAACAAAGTGTTAGGTTTTATAGCTCGAAATTTTGAGTACAAATCGCGCGATATTATAGTTCCTCTTTATAAATCATTAGTTAGACCCCATTTGGAGTACGCGGTCCAATTTTGGAATCCGCATATGCGCAAAGATATAGACAAATCGAAAGAGTTCAAAGACGAGCAACTAAGATGATTCCGTCTCTTAGGTCAAAGTCGTACGAGGATAGGCTTAAAGAGTTAAAATTGACTACACTCGAGACTAGGAGGTTAAGGGGTGATCTAATCCAGGTTTTCAAAATTATGAATGTGTTTGATAACGTAGATAGAGATAGCTTTTTCGAAATATCTCAATATAATAGGACTAGAAATAACGGTGTAAGTTGACAAGTAGAAGGTTCGAGACAGCAGTTGCGAAAAACTTTTTTACGCATAGAATAGTAAATAGCTGGAATAGTTTGCCGGTAGAAGTAATTAGTAGCACGTCTATAAACATGTTTAAGAATAGATTGGACGCGCATGTTGATAGAAAGGGTATAGTTTAAGGTAGTAAAATTAAGGCTTTGTGGGAATAGATCCCACAGCTCAACACAAGTGTTGTGGGATATAGGGAGGCAGCGTCTTGGGTTAGGGGATACTCTCTGTCCTTACACACCCCATTTAAAGAGATTCCTCTGCCGAGCGGTGCCCCCCATAGTACTGTGAGGTATTGAAAAACTCATGATCTTCACTTGCCCCACAAACACCTTTAAATGGGAGACCCATAATGGGTGCACACACATTTCTACATTACTGTACAGTCTTTACAGCCACACCTACACTTTTCCTCGTATGTGTATACACAATACACGATTACGAACACAGTTAGGTAGACCAGCCATGAGTGGATCCTAGGGTCTTTGTTGGTCTGAAACATTATAACATTATAACATTATAACATATCGTTCAGTACTATTTTTGTTCCCACTTTACAACCGGTTGGTAAGTCATCTTTAAACACGTCTAGAATACAATCAAAAGCACGCACAAAGAGTTCATCGTTAGCTACATTATTAAACAAGTTTATAAACACGCTTTTCCAATCGAGGGTTTATTTCTACCGACTCGAGCTTTTCAATCGTGAACTCACTCAACATAGCGGCAATTGAAATAATCTTCTAAATCGTTACGACAACTGCGCGTTATATAAAGAAATAGTTCTTCAGGGTGAACGGTGTAGGTGAGCTCAGCCTTGTACCGATCAATTGCTTTGTACCAAAGTTCATGGTATTTCAAAGAGTCTAAACTTTTTAAATAAACGTCCAGCTCTAGACCATTCTCACCAGCCCTACACTCGGTAAACCCATCGAGCAGAGCGGTGTAGCGTATTCAAGTACTGTATCAAAATAAAGCATGTCCGTAACACGCGCGTCTAATATAGGTTTCAGCTTACGGAATCCGACGATTTCAAACATTCTGTCGAGGATGAAACGGTTTCGCGTAGGAATAAGAGCGTTATTATCAGAAGCATTCTTCCACATCAGCCGTATATCAATGCACGGCCGATCGTTATTTATACACAACGTACATACAACGGCGTATGAGGGTGCGTCACTAATCTGCTCTCTTCTTGTACCTACGTTAGCAGGTATTTTATAACGATCTTCACTCCACTTCTCAACTATCACAAAGATTCTATTCATCTCCTCGATACTTAAATAAACCCGTTTGTTTGTCGGTCTACATTCCGTTTCCAGTACATAGCTAATGGTACCGGAATTACGCCTGAACACGCGCAACGATTTCGTCACGGACACATCGTACGAGGCGTTGAGAATGCTGCTCAAAGGAAGTTCCATCGTATTCGAGGAGCGCACGTCCACTCGGCTCAAGCTCTGAGATAACTATGAGCCGTGTGAGGCACGCAGGTAGGCAGGAATGGTTCGACGGGCGGCTGACTCGATGATACGTGAATGGGCTTGTTCCGCGAGTCGAATTGTTGTACCGGTACAAGAATATCACTACCAGCCTACGCACCAGACAGTTTGGATAAGAACTAGGAACATTTTATGTTTACTAAACATCTCCACACTCCGGCGCACTATTTGAGAGGAACATATGTTCATATTTTTCCTTTCTGCCCATCAAACGATACTCGTCTCTAAACTCTGTTAAAAATTCACGCAGGGCACTAGCCACAACCTCACTACGAACCTCATCATGATATACGTTAATATAGTGATAAAAATACTTAAGATTGTCCATGATCACGAGATTCACATTTTCAGTCGTAGGGTATGAGTAATCGACATGGTGTAGCATGACGTAATACCGCTTGTCACACCACCCATCAGCAAGACTCATTATCCATACCTGCTGCTTCTCTTCTGCACGCGTTGTTTCTTTTACTTCACGGTGTATGTGAGACTTTATAAAGTTTAGCTCTGCAGTATACTTCAGCACATCGTCTGTGCAACGAAAGCCTTCAACGGTCTCACCAGAACATCCGTAGAGTATTTGTACATCTTGGAACTTCGCACAATCCAATGTGTTTTTAAAAGAGGCATAGGAGGGATGAATAGGAAGTTTTTCGGTATCCACCACATCCTGGCACTTTACTGAATACCATTTCGTAAACGTTGTACAAGCAATATTAAAGGTAGCCATTTGAATACACGTCTGATCTGAATACACGTCTGATCTCTCGGGCTTACTGCGGTCGACTGACCACGCAGGGACTCCCAGATAGTAGCATGACTCACGGTCTTACAGTGGGCGGAGCTTAGAACTTTCACCTGCACACACACACACACACACACACACACAAAGGAGAAAGTGAAACGCTATTTGAAACATGATTTATTTAATAAACGAGATATTCAAGTTATATATATTTACAAATACGATTTAATAAACGAGATATTCAAGTTATATATATATATATATATTTACAAATATATACGATTATATACAAGACGTGTGAGTTAGAAGCATCATTGGTATCCAAAGGGTACGGTATCATAGGTACCAGGTAACTGGTAACGTTTCCTATAGGTGTTACGGCACACCATCGTACCCCTAAGTTCCTTCACGCCCCCCAGCTTCTGCGCCCGAAAATTGTGGGTGCCTACAATTAGTTGGGGAGGTTGTTCATCCAAACATACTAGATCCTTCAACGACTCAAAGTTAACAACCTCCCGATTCGCATGGTTGAGCGTAATACCCTTTGCCTTCACGATATATTTCATTTCCTCCCCCACCCTGACCCGTACCCCATAAGTCTTAGGTCCTGTTGAGGCAAAAGAGTCGGCGTATGCGTTGTCCCCATACTCATCCTTGATCTCATCAGTGAGCTCGCCGAGGAACTCCCCAATAGTGGGCATGTATTCACCCTCCCTCTCTGTGAATATCACGCTATCTGTATCGGCATACAATACTCTCCGCCCAAGAGAATGCAATAGACCCCAAAGTTTTATACGGGCGTAGGCTGTTGTGAAGCTGGCCACAGGTATGTTTGTAACCCTTGAGGTATCTGTGGCAAATTCAGTGTTGTTGTACTTTATTACGTAAGTATTACCTACATTTACGATCTCCATGACCTCTTTATCGGGGGCATTGGCATAATCCCAGACATCGCTATAACTTTGTGCCAAATGAATGCTCCCTCTGCCGGTATTCTGCGCAAATTTTCCCCATAGACTGTTTAGACACAACTTTGCACTAAAGCGCTTGCCAGGATTCTTTACAATTTGGACACGATCAAGTTGTATACCTTCGCGGTCGCGGTAACGTTGAATATAGGCAGACTTTTCATCTTCGGTATCAACTCCTCGCGGATACCCTGATGCCTCAACCTTATCCTTCAAAAAGGTGTTTATATATGGTGTGAAAAGGTTGGGTAGCTTCTGAAACCTCCACACCTCATGTATCTTCAGTATTCTATAACCATGGCGCACGGCTAGGGCCAACTCAGGACTTGTATATACGCCTCTGATCTTACGCTGGTGGGGTATATGGTTACATTCGCCGTTATCCTCTTCCGCGCACTTCACGCACAGGGGAAACATGAGCTTGTCGTCGATAACGACAGGTAAGATCGGCATCCATAAATTGCGTGGGGGGAGTACGTCTACGAAAGAGAGCCCAAAGTAACGATCATTCAAATTTTTTGAAAATTCATTGATGGATGGTAGGCTAGGTCCCACCAGTTTCTCAGGAGCGCCCACGGGGTACGGATTGCTCTTCATCACGTATGGGTATAAAGAACAGAAATCGTAGTAATGGAGCTTCACGCCCTCCGTAGGTGGGAAGTATAGTCTGAAAGGATTTGTACGTCCTCCAAACAAGCTATCACCACATTTGAGAGGATCCAGCACCATTGAACGCTTGATCGCTTTTATTTCCTCACGGTACACCTCGTCTGTCTCCATCCGTGCATCATATTCATGCTCCCACAAGACTTTGTGAGTGAACTGTGATCCTATAAGTTGATCGCGGGTGCGGGTCGATGCAAGACAGTCGGCAGGAGACCTACCGTGGATATCTCCGGTGACTCCGCACTCAGGACGGGGGCATCCATGCCACCAGCAACCGTTAAAGGAGTACACAGTCTTCACACCAGTGACACGGTTTTCACTTAACCCATCAACCCAAAAAACACGTCCATTAATCTTAATGGGTACTTCACCCGTGTTGCGGGCGTGCTTTATGTATACACCTGTCTGTTGCTGTAGGTGTATGAGCCAGTAAATAGCCTTGTGCCCGTAACTGCGGGGATTGTTTCGGTGAATAATGGCTAAGGTGTCTTTCGGCATGAAGTTATTCTTGAACACCGTAAAACATAATGATGCGATGGTGGTTGCGACTTGCAGTGGATCGCATTTGAAACGGGCTATGTCATTAGGGTGGATCACTTTTCACTTTTTTTTTTAAATTATAGCTGGTCAAAGTTTTTCCCATGATTTGGTTCAGTGGAAGTACACTGACACCATTTTTACCAAAATCGATCAATATTTAGGGGTCGCGCATCGACCTTGAAAATTTCAATTTTGGAAATTTGGCCAAATTGACAATTTTTTACTGAATAAAGATAAATCATCAAATGACCATATTTTCTGAATCCTCTCGGTGAAAGAAATCCTCTCAGATACTTACCAAGTTGATAGGACAAGTGGTTTAGAAGTTACACTCACCTAGAAATAACATTAAAATTTAAAATACCGTATTTGTCCCCCGTTATGGACGTAATCATAGCATCAGTAGCTGGCGCATCCTAAAATCCCAATTACACACACACGCTATGTCTATGACCAATATTTTTACTAATCACAGTTTGCTTTTTACAGATCAACTGTGTCAATTGATTCTTGTTTGATAAGTCTAGACTTTAGTACAATGGATAAACTGTTAACAACCAGGAGTGGGAAGACTCTGAAAGTTACTTATTCTGGAAAAGAGAAAGCAGCAACAACAGCACCACCTTCTCTAAGGTCAGCCACGGACGTCTTCTTAATTGGTCAGCCATCTTCCTCGATCGGTGGTGCCAAATTGCCAACCACCCATCAAGTTCTCCAGTACTTCTTCTATGCCAAGCAGGAAACTACTGACAGGAAGGCCGCCGTAAAAGACACGGTGGCCAATGTTCTGGCATTTTGGAACATGGCACGTATAAAGACGATCACGAGGCGTAACTGCGAAAGAAAACTGGAGTTACTGTGGGAAGAGTGGCGCTCGCTGCAGAAGAGCAAGATGAGAGACAGTGACGCGGAAAAGGCAGGGAGAAGTTTTCAGAAAATCTGAACAAGCTCTGGGACATCGGAGCTCCCGATGCTATTGAAGAGATACAGAAAAGTCGACTGCTCTCAGACAACAACAAACAAGAAGATATTAAATTTTATGAGGATCAACGGGGCCTGCGCCAGGCAACAATGAGTGGGAATGATAAAGTGTTCGTTGTCAAGAGAAAACGGCAACTCTCAAGACAACAATCTCGTGATGAGCCAGGCACCTCAAAAACGAAATTAGGAACCGAAGCTGAGAGCGACGATGAATCTATAGAAAGCAGATCATCGAGCAACTCCGAATCACAGCTAGAACCACCATACCGACAGCCGAGAGAATCAACTGTATCAATCAGCCTTCCTCACCGCATCCTCAATGCACCGGCTGTTATTGAAGTGGCTGATCGCTTCCGGATGTCCAATAATCAGGTGTGTATATATCAGTAATGATCTTTCCTTGACAAAGATATAATAGACGTAACGACGGAAAATTTAGTGATTATTTTGTCACATAAAAACCATACGCATCCTTGTCAATTTCCTTTCAATTTCGCACATAGGTGGCAAGTGTCGTGGCGGCAGTCCTACGTTCGGCAGATCCGCCCGCAGACCTGGACAAATTCAGTATCTCGAAGGACACGTCTCGCCGTGGAAGAGTGGCACATCGTTGTGAAGTGTCGACAGCTGTGCAGAAATCCTTCGTATCTCCGAGGCATGCTGTCGTCCACTGGGACGGTAAAGTAATCAAGGTCAGTTTTGCCTCACCGTGGACGACAGTGAATTAACATGTTCCAGTGACGACAGTGGATTGACATATTCCAGTGGACGATAATGGATTGGCATGTATGACATACGTTTCAGGACTCTCTTGGATCATTGGAGCACCGCCAGGCGATTCTCATCTCCGGAGCTCCCCAATGCACAGAAGGAAAGTTGCTGGCCGTTCCGACTGTTGCTGACGGCACCGGTCTGTCCCAGGCCCAGGCGACCTTTCGTGCTCTCAAAGACTGGGGATGCGAGAACAACGTGATTGGACTGTGCTTCGACACAACTTCCTCCAATACGGGGAGGGTGCAGGGTGCGGTGGTCCGGCTGGAGAACATGCTTGGTAAACCGCTCTTCCAGCTGGGCTGTCGCCATCACGTTATGGAGCTCATCGTGGGGGCAGTGGTCATCACCGCGTTTGGAAGAACCACAGCACCAACTGAACCTTTGTTCCAGTATCTGAGGAGAAGGTGAATTTCAAGTCTAAGGCGCATTTGTTTTCTCCAATGATTTTTTGCCTTCAGAGCAATTGAGATATCAGCGTCCTTCTACTAATGATGTTAATAGCAGTCGAAAAGGAAACTTCAGTCGTTTTCATGCAATATTTTCATAACTCCCCTTTCAGGTGGGACAAGCTCGACCTCTCGACTTATCGCGAGCTGGAGATCGAGCATTTGGCGGAGGTGACGTGGCTGATGGAGCTCCGAGATGAGGCAGTCAAGTTCCTCGGCACCGCTTCTGGTCTTGTCAGAGAAGACTACCGAGAAGTGGCGGAGATTACACTCCTGGTACTCGGGGCCCAGCCACGTCGTGGCACACACTTCATGCGCCCAGGAGCCTACCATCATGCGAGGTGGATGGCCAAGGTTGGTATTTTGAATTAGAAGTTAAATATTGTATTGCCTTCTGCAAACAGCCATTTGAAGTCCCTACCAGAAAAAAATAAGATAAATAATTTACCATTAAACAACTTATATGGAGTGGTATCGGTATTTATACATCACAGTGCGTATTCGTTTCAGATCATCTACTACACGAAGCTCCTGATGTTCAGCGGTCAGCTGGAGTTCGACGACGAGCTGGTACAGAAACTTCAGAGAGTGGTACTATTTACTGCACTCCTCTACGCACCTGCCTGGCTGGCGGCTCCTGTCGCAGCTGATGCCCCGCTGAATGACCTTGTGTTGTACCAGCGTCTTCTGCAGTACAGGGCTGTGGATCGCGAGATTGCAGAGGCTTCACTGGCAGTGATCAGGCGGCACTTGTGGTATCTGAGGCCTCAGACCGTCGTTTTCGCCCTCTGCAGTGACAAAGTGGAAGACACTGTGAAGCACGAGATGGCAAAGAAGCTGTGCCGCCTCGCTGTGCCCGAGGACTTCACGTATGACAACGTCTCGGTTGATGACACGACGCGCCTTCCGGACCTGATCGATGAGTCATCGTGGTTCGTGTTCACAGGCCTGCAGGTGTGCGCGTCTACGTGGCTCACTCTGCCGGTGAATAAGTGGGATCAAGATAAGAACTACTGTGATCTGAAGAATGTCATCTCGCATCTGAAAGTTACCAACGACGTGGCAGAGAGAGGGATAAAACTGATAGAAGATTACGCGAACACTGTCACAAAAGACGAGTCACAGCTGCAGGGTCTTCTTCAGCTCGTGGAAAAGAGCCGGAAAGAACTCGGTGACTTCAAGAAGTCGTCACTTGCCAAGATGACGTAGCGCAGAGGGAAAGGGAGTTAGCAGAGAGAGTACATGGCGCACGCCTTAAGATGACGTGTGTTCTAACCACGATTCATACAGTTTTTGAACCTAGTTAGGGGCACCGGAGTAAGTGCCTTTAGTGATATCGGTAAACCGTTTTAATACAAAATACATTTGATCTTTCCTTATTCGTTTTATCTTATCCTAAAAAGCAGACAATGGCAGACAGCATATGGAGGTACGGGGACAAATACGGTATTTTAAATTTTAATGCTATCTCAAGGTGAGTATAACTTCTAAACCACTTGTCCTATCAACTTGGTAAGTATCTGAGAGGATTTCTTTCACTGAGAGGATTCAGAAAATATGGTCATTTGATGATTTATCTTTATTCAGTAAAAAATTGTCAATTTGGCCAAATTTCCAAAATTGAAATTTTCAAGGTCGATGCGCGACCCCTAAATATTGATCGATTTTGGTAAAAATGGTGTCAGTGTACTTCCACTGAACCAAATCATGGGAAAAACTTTGACCAGCTATAATTTTTTAAAAAAGTGAAAAGTGATCCACCCTATGTACACCCTTCTAAAGGCCTGGAAACATACTCTAAGCACGCGCACATCATTCACGCAATAACGCTCACATTCATCAGCTATATTATAAGGGTTACTTTCATTAAAACTGTGTAGTATCGATCAAAGTCTTCACGTTCATCCATACAGTCAAAATAATGTTTGGGGGGTGGTGGGCCTACGTAGTTTAAAGTCTCGCTGGTGAGGAAAGTGTATGGGAAGTATCCTTTGGAAACTTCAGCTGCTACTCCCATCACCTTGGGTAGCTTTGCTAATTTACAAGGTGTGAATAATAAAGTATCTTTAAATTGTACATTGCCTCTTATCTGCATCTGTATTAATTTGTTGCCTCTTTTCAATGGATCACCTGTAAATATCTCAGAGGATTCGTGTTCAAGCAACTCCTTATAAAGGAACTGCGTGTCAAACTTTGCCCTGTTATGGGCGAGAATATACACAGTCATTTTTTTGAACTTGTCGGCTAACTTGACAATATAGGACACAAATAGTTTCACAGGACTATCGCTGACATTCGTTTTAAAAACGTTTGTCCGTTTACCACATTTGGGGCACTCGTCACATTCGATATCCATACACTCATCACAGATAGTCTGGCTCACAAGTAAATGTGGAATTACCTCTTTGGTTTCAGCGTTCGTATATGTTTCTATATCGTAGTATACAGTTATACAAGGGTTATTTTTAAGCTTAGCATCTTTCATATAACATACATGCTTTACTCCATCCGCCTTATATTCCTCCTGGCATGTAGGACAGTGAATTACGTCACACTTGTGCTTAAATTTTCCCCCAATTATCCATTGTGTGAAACATACCACATTCACAGATTCTCATTTTCCTGCACGTGCCAATTGATTTATGGAAATCAAAACAGCTATTATTGAAAAATGGCGTCTACACACATCACAGTCTCTTCTCAGCTTCAACTACACGGCTTTCACATTTGGTGCTTTTACACTGCTCACATACCATGTGACATTCTTTACAATGTCTCACTATATCATCCGCAAACTCGAGGCACCCTTACACAAATCATGATGTCTCCCATATTTTCGACTTTTGTCATAACTCGCGTAAAGCCACCTTATATTACGGATGGGGAGATACGTTGTCCCTGACAATCCTAAAATAAGTAGGGGCCTTGTACGATCTCTCACACAGCTTTTAAAAACATACACAGTCCTACGACGATCATCCAACCCAAACACAACTATGCGGACATTCATTTCCTGTTCTACCCTTCTCAGCTCTTCAGGACCCATATTACAGTCAAATTCAAGTTCACAGTCTACAGCTAGTTTACGGGCACGCTCCACGACTGTAGGCAACCAAATTTTTTGAGTTCGTGTATTTTGTACAGTAAACATACGTGCTAAGAGTACTGCTATAAAGCCGCAACCACGATCGACGTTTATATGCCGTCTATAAATAGCTTGAGAATTGAAGTTAAGAGTATACGGTATGGCACTATGACCCGCAACACGGTATACATGGTCAATATTTACCGTGAAGTTGTCCATATTGAAGGCTATACTACTTTGGGCGGCTTGCATTATACGCCCTAATATATATTCTACATCTTCAGCCGCCAAACGTCTAAATGGCACTATCACCCAATAATCGTCTACATCACCGTCATCTGACCCGAATCCAAAGGACAGACTCGTCCTGACTTCACGCTCGTCACGATTCTGAAGAGCAAACTCTATAATATGCTCTACAACCCGGCGTAGTCCGCGCTCAATTCCACTGCTATACATGACTCTAGGGTCGACCCTGACTCTATACCGATTTCTAGTCAAGGCTGGGGTGGGGGCTGCGGATCGCACCAATTCCAGCGTTATACCATCCTCAACAGAACGGGGGGCGGCGGACGAATTAGTGGATATATTAGCGGAAGGTGCTGCTGATGGGGGCCCTGTTGCGTAGGAGGTTGATGGTTGGGGCTCTATTATTGTAGACTTAACAGAACGGGGGCGGCGGATGAATAAGGGGATATATTAGGTGCTGCTGGGGTGTTGTTGCGTAAGAGGTTGAGGGTTGGGGATCTATTACCGCTGCAACAGACGCGTATTTCGGTCGCTTTATACCTGACGTGGGTATCTCATACCTCCGCTTTGGACGTGTTACCGGTATCGCTGGTGAGGGTTCAGGGGAGGAGATCACAACTACACTGTCGTCGAGGTCATCCGTAATGATGGGCTGTTCTACCTCATCGTCATTCACGGTTCTGTGGGAGAAGAAATATAAGGATCAGCACTCAAAATTTGTAATATTTTGTAAATGACTCACTTAGGAGTGTGACGTGTTAGAAATGGACTCTGTAGAAAAATTCAGATTCACGAGCCCATCCACATGTATTATATCTGGACCTACAGGATGTGGTAAAACTGTGTTTATGCTTAAAATCATTAAAGAAAAGGGGGAGATGTTCTCGAAATTTGTGCATAAAGTTATATGGTGCTATTCGACGTATCAATCAGTGTTCAACGAGTACCAAGATGATATTTTGTTCCACAAAGGCGTATATGACGTTAATTCGTTAAAGGGAAATGAACATACAATCATTGTAATTGACGATCTCATGTTGGAGATGGATAAAACGTTTGCCGAGACATTTACAGTATTCTCCCACCATCTTAACATAAGCGTGTTCTTCATCAATCAGAATCTATTTTTCAAAAATAGATACATGCGCGATGTGTCGTTAAATACGCAATATCTAGTCTTATTCGCGCAACGTAGAGATGTATCACAAATTGGGGTATTAGCCAATCAAATGTTCCCGAATCAGCGTAAGGAGTTTTTGGAAGTTTATAAAGAAGCTACAAGCACGCGTTACGGATATTTGCTTTGCGACCTTCATCCGCGAAACACGTTTAGAGTGCTTCTGCGAACGAATATATTTCCAAACGAGCCTGAAACGGTGTATACCAGAATGACAAAGAGACTAAAGAAATACCGTGAATTAATAAAAATCTATCATCGACTGCCCCGGGCAATGCAGCAGATGTTTATTAAAAATATCGATGCCGACTTTTTAAAATGCATCTGTGAAATCTGTCTTAACGTTATAAATTGCAATGTATCAATGAAAACCCATCAGAAGGCTCGCCTACGCCGCTACAAGAACATAATACGTGCACTCGCTCGTAAAAGCCAAACTGTAGCGAAGAAAAAACGAATTATTGTACAAACAGGAGGGTCATTTCTCCCCATCTTATTTTCAGTTTTGGGTCCTTTACTGACTAGAAATTTCTTCACGAGTACGAAAATTATAAGAGCCCTACAGAGATTCCTGTGGTTATTAGGCACAGCACGGGGGACGATGGCGACATAGGATCTGTACCCGACGACACAGCTGACCAACCAAAAAGATTAGCCACACAACATATCGAACATGTATTAAAAAATACCCTCCCACTTACATTGAGGAGTAAAGGCTTAAGTCTTTATAATCTATTGAATGAGGATCCCGCCATACAATGGACCGATACAGGGGAGATCATTGTGGAAGGATCAAAGGTACAGGGATCGAATATCGTAGACATTGTCCATGATCTGGTGAGAAAGTGGGATAGGCCATCACCATCAGGATGGAAGCATATTAAAGCAAGACTACAACAAATAAATGTCCCTAAAACGTTGATAGGAAATCTGAACAGGTTAAAAGACTTGGAACATGCAACGCCTGTGACACAATTGAAGGCGCCGTCACCCCCGGCGGTAACACCTTTGAAGAGGAGCAAGAAGAGGTTAAACCAACCCTACCCACGTGCCTCTAAAATACGCAAATGGCTAACGTATTAACTAAACGCTATTATGACATTTCTACCCCATCCTCTTACGGCGGCGTAGATAGACTGTACAGAAGTGTTTACGGAGTAGGAAAAAAAGATGTTGAAAGATTTTTGAGGGAGCAGGACGCTTATACGCTTCATAAGCCTGTGAGAAAAAGGTTTAAAACAGCCAAGACAACGGCTTCCTCGATTGATTCTATTTGGCAAGCAGATTTAACAGACATGCAAAGATATTCTGTGTATAACGATGGTTACCGCTACATTCTATTCATAATAGACGTATTCTCTAGATATCTGTGGCTAGTTCCTCTGAAAAATAAATCACCTGAAACAGTTGCTAAAGCCACCAAAACGCTAATGTTAAAAGAAAACAGGGTTCCTGGCTATTTTTGTACGGATATGGGGAAGGAATTTATAGGCCGTGCTTTTCAGAACATGTTGACAGAGTTTAATATCAGCTATTACACAACCAATTCTATACATAAGGCTTCTTTAGCTGAAAGAGTTCAGCGCACCATAAAGGAACGCATGCACCGTTATTTTACACATAAAAACACATACAGATTTCTAGACATTCTGGAATCATTGGCATCATCCTACAACCGCTCACACCATCGCACGATTGGGGCAACACCTAACGAAGTTTTAGAAAGAGGTACGCTCCCGAGAAGAGATGGATCACCACCACCACCACACTCTGCGCGCTTCAAAATCAATGATTATGTAAGGCTGTCGCGTTCGGGAATAAATTCGCAAAGGGTTTTGAGCAAGGATGGACACGCGAGATTTTTAAAGTTAGGGCTGTGAGACCTAAAGGTGAGATAATGATGTATTACATTGAAGATTTGAATGGGGAAGAAATCTCAGGAGGCTTTTACCGCGAGGAATTGCAGAAAGTTGCGTTTAATTTAGAAAAAAATGTGTTTAAAATTGAGAAAATTTTAGGAAGCAAAGGTTCAGGAAGGAGAAAAATGTACCTGGTGAAATGGCTAGGGTACCCAGAAAGCTTCAACACCTATATAAAAGCTGATGCAATAATGAAGCTTAAATAGTATGCAACATGGCTCCTAACCATTTCTACGTCACACTCCCGTCCTCCTCGTCCCTGTCTGTACACCCTAACAACACACTAGCCAACTTTGTAACAGAACTCCATGGGCACATTGAATTGGGTCGTGATTCGTATGAGGTGGGGATATGCGAAATTCAGCTGGACACCGTCTTTTTAAATATTGAACATAAAGAAACCGTTTTTACGATTCTTAGAGACATTGACGAGTGTGAAAAAGCTGGGGTAGCTATGGATGAAACTATGCGCATCGCTCGGACTAAGATTGCACGGTATTACAGTACAGAAGTAAGACTAGGGCCGGGTCAATATGGTTCGGCCGAGGATGTTGTGAGAGGCTTAAACGTAAGTTTAAGAAACTCAAACCTTACGAATGATTTAGTATATGAAATCGTAAACAACCCTGCACATACACTAATCCTAAAATCAAAGACTAACAGACGTCTTAAAGAACATAGAAAGTTCAAAATTCTAACCAACGGCCGATATAGCGCAGCCTTCCAAAGAGACACATTTCACGAGACACAGTATAACTTGTCCAGATTAATGTATCAATTGAAGATGGAGAAATTGGCTGAAAGGTCCCCAGACATGTGCTATATTTACAGTAATATAGTGGAGCACCAGTTTGTTGGGGATACCCAGGCACGCCTGCTGCGCATTGCTCACATCCCCAACCATAGAGGAAGGAGTTTGAGTATTACATATGACAGACCCCATTATGTGAATGTCGCAACTAATTTAATAACCAATATCACAATATATATAAGAACGATTGAGGGCGAAAACTTCCCATTCGGTAACGGGAGCTTAACAGTGAAGCTACACTTTCGACGCACTGAGTTATAATGGATAGAAAGCCTTTCACCGTCTATCGAGGGATGCGATACCAGCGCGGTAGTGGACTTGGATCCATTTTTTCATCCATACTACGTACGGCTGTTCCTTTGCTGAAGAGGGGTGCCAGATACCTTGGAAGGAAAGCGCTACAATCAGGCCTTAACACTGCAGAAGACATATGGCCGGGGCTAAACCTAAAGAAGCTCTAAAAAAACATTTAAAGCGTACACGGAACGAAATCATCAAAGATGCAAAGAGAAAAATGCGTGGTGGCGGGAAGAAGAAGAGGCTCCCCGGAAGAAGAAGGGGTCACGTGGTATTAAACGTAAAAGGCTATCAAAAAAGAAATGCTGTAAGCGAATGAAACCTATGGTTGACCACTTTTTTGACTGATATAAGCTAAGGACATTGATCTCATGAATCATAGTTTGTTTACCACTTGTCGAGAGAGGAGTCACTATTTCGCCATGGCACGCTTCATCCACCCATGTAGTTCACAATGCTGTAAATCGGAGCTGTCCCTTTTTGAGCTCCCGCCAACCCAAGTTTCTATTGAGCACAGTGACTTTATTACAATTAACCCTTTAAACACAATTAGTTCCCCGAGTGCACCTATAGAATTCGTGATACCCAGCTCAGGTCCTTACTTTTTTGATCCAAGCTGTGTGCACATGTACGCTAAGCTACGTATAGCCCATTCTGATGGAACGGTCTGCGATGACAAATATGCTGTATACCCTGAAACAAACTTTCTGCACGCCATATTCAACCAGTGTGACGTATATTTAAATCAGACCAACATATCGGCAGGCACGGGGTACTATCATCTACGAGCCTATTTGGAAAATGTCCTCAACTTTTCCAAAGAAGCGAAGGCTACCTTTTTAAGTGCGGAGGGATATTATCAAACTAAAGATGAAAATAGTATAAAGGACAAATTTAAAAATTCTAAAAAGAAAATATACGAGTGTTTTGGACGGTTGCACACAGATTTCACTTTCCAGGAGAAGTTGCTTGTGAACGGGGTGGATATGAAAATAAAGCTCACCCGCACGAGTCCTGAGATCTGCTTAAATCTGGATGCGAATCAAGAAGAGGGTGCAAAGCCCGTTGTGGTTCACATTATGGACACATACCTCCGCGTACGGCGAGTGAAATTAAGTTCACCAAAACAACTAGAAATTGAGAAAAATTTACTAAACGCTACAGTGAAATATCCTATTAACAGAGTGCAGATCAAACTATATACGGTTCCTGCAGGGTTGGCATCGAAGCAGATAGAAAACATTGCCCTGGGAAATCTTCCTAAAAGGATATTAATCGGCATGCAGGACCACGCTTCGGTGAATGGAAAATATAAAAAGAGTGCCTTTAAATTCGAGAATTTCGGACTTAAAAATATAACTCTATACGTTAATGGCACTGCTTTGGGTGGAACAATGGGTACGGACTATTCATCAGACGCTGTGTTACCGCTTTGTGCCAGAGCCTATAGTAATCTGACCCATATTGCAGGTGATTGTGATGAGCTTGGTAATGGGGTAACGCAGGAAGAATTCATTGATCAATTTAACCTTTATCCGTTTGACATTACACCTGACTTATCTGCTAGCGTAAATACCCATTTAACCCCACAGCAGAGCGGAAACATCTCAGTGCGGCTGGAATTCGCCAAGCCTATAGACGCTCCTATTAGTGTACTAGTATATCTCGAATCGCAAGCCCTAATAGAAGTAGATAGATTTAGAAGCGTTATCACTGACTTTTAAAATGGATGCTAATACACTTCAGAAAGTAATGGAGCGAGTCACACGTTCCAAATTTATCGGCGTGTTTGCGAAGAATGAAACATTGAGTTTGCCAAGTACGCGAGAATGCGGTAGTCTTATTGTGAACACAGACATCATCGGTAATGAAGGGATTCACTGGATCGCTGTCTATTTTAAAAATAGACAGCGCCTGTACTATTTTGATTCACTCGGTACTCAACCCTGGAGTGACCCTATTATTGTAAAATTTCTCGCTCAGTTACATATTCCCGAAGTTGTGTGGACCCCATTTCGCATGCAAGGATATTTTACTAATGTTTGCGGAATGTACTGCGTCTCATTTCTCATGCATATGTCAAATGATAAAGAATTTATAAATTTTTTAAATTTATTTGACCCGTGTCACACTCGCCGAAACGATGAAATGGTATGCAGACAGATAAAAAACCGTTTTCCAATTGTACGTACTCGTTGTATATTATAATGTTTTTGTTCGTATATTTGTAACGATATATTCTGTAGTTGTTTATTGTACTGATTTCTTTCATTTAATAAATTTATGAAAATATATTGTCTTCTTATCCCAAAAAGATCGAAAAACACTTACATTATTTCGGTGTGACATTGTTGACTGATCAGTATATCCTCCCTATTCCGAGATTCTTCAAAAGATTGTATAACACGTGTCAAATCCTCATCGGACCTTAAAGGAATAATGCTTTTAAAACATATACAGAGTATACAGACAGATCCCCATTATGTGAAGATATCTTTGGTTCGAGGAATATTGAATGCCATAAAAATTTCGATTTTAGCATAATGGGGATAACCAAATAACATTGATTGACATTTTTGGCGAGTATCTATTTGACGAGATACTACAACTCTCCATATATATATAAAAATTCTAATTATAGACACTTACATTTCTATGGTAGTCCCTTGCGTCGGATTGTAAGGAGCGTCACTGCAAATATCTTCTACGGTTTGCGTTGAAAATAATTCGCCACGGTCAATCGCATTGAAAAGACTAATTGCGGTTAATGCTGCAGTATCACGTTCTTCATACAATTCCGGGGAGACGTACAGGTCCATGGTGGAGGATGTGTGACATTGTTGACTGTTCAGTATATCCCCCGTATTCCGAGATTCTTCAAAAGATTGTATAACACGTGTCAAATCCTCATCGGACCTTAAAGGAATAATGCTTTTAAAACATATACAGAGTATACAGACAGATCCCCATTATGTGAAGATATCTTTGGTTCGAGGAATGAATGCCATAAAATTTCGATTTTAGCATAATGGGGTAACAAAATAACATTGATTGACATTTTTGGCGAGTATCTATTTGACGAGATACTACACCTCCATATATAAATAACTAATTATAGACACTTACATTTCTATGGTAGTCCCTTGCGTCGGATTGTAAGGAGCGTCACTGCACATGTCTTCTACGGTTTGCGTTGTAAATAATTCATCACGGTCAACCGCATTAAAAAGGCTAATTGTCGTTAATGCTGCAGTATCACTCTCTTCATACAAGTCTGGGGAGACGTACAGGTCCATGGTGGAGGGAATGATTATTCACTGACGCGAAAATAGCTACTGTTACTCCAAACTGAAAAATATCCCCTTTTATAGCACAATCGCCAAGCTCCGCCCCAAAAGACCAGATGTTCGTAGTGATTGGCTGCCGATGTAGCTGGGTGGAGCTATGACGTGTACCAATCCGCTATAACGGGACCGGACGAGTAACATATATATATTTTCACCAATAGATTTAATGCTCGTATTCTCCTTTGAAAATTATTTGGTGATTCGTATAGAACTTTTGATACTGATTCCAATATGGTTTCAGAATTTTTCTATCACCCATAGTTTTCGAGAAAATATTTACTCAGATTTTCCCGCATCATTAGTCACTAATGTAATCGAGAGGTATAAAGAAATATATCCTAATTATATTTTAAAAGAACATTCGGTTTCAACGTTAAACTGTGGGTCTAAGGTGGGGTGAAAACCTTTCCAATTGCGCTAGGGGACAATTATTTGGTGTTTCTTTTTTGGCACTGAGTCAGGTTTCAGAATTTTCTAATGTTAAACTGTGGGTCTAAGGTGGGGTGAAAACCTTTCCAATTGCGCTAGGGGACAATTATTTGGTGTTTCTTTTTTGGCACTGAGTCAGGTTTCAGAATTTTCTAATGTTAAACTGTGGGTCTAAGGTGGGGTGAAAACCTTTCCAATTGCGCTAGGGGACAATTATTTGGTGTTTCTTTTTTGGCACTGAGTCAGGTTTCAGAATTTTCTAATGTTAAACTGTGGGTCTAAGGTGGGGTGAAAACCTTTCCAATTGCGCTAGGGGACAATTATTTGGTGTTTCTTTTTTGGCACTGAGTCAGGTTTCAGAATTTTCTAATGTTAAACTGTGGGTCTAAGGTGGGGTGAAAACCTTTCCAATTGCGCTAGGGGACAATTATTTGGTGTTTCTTTTTTGGCACTGAGTCAGGTTTCAGAATTTTCTAATGTTAAACTGTGGGTCTAAGGTGGGGTGAAAACCTTTCCAATTGCGCTAGGGGACAATTATTTGGTGTTTCTTTTTTGGCACTGAGTCAGGTTTCAGAATTTTCTAATGTTAAACTGTGGGTCTAAGGTGGGGTGAAAACCTTTCCAATTGCGCTAGGGGAACAATTATTTGGTGTTTCTTTTTTGGCACTGAGTCAGGTTTCAGAATTTTCTAATGTTAAACTGTGGGTCTAAGGTGGGGTGAAAACCTTTCCAATTGCGCTAGGGGACAATTATTTGGTGTTTCTTTTTTGGCACTGAGTCAGGTTTCAGAATTTTCTAATGTTAAACTGTGGGTCTAAGGTGGGGTGAAAACCTTTCCAATTGCGCTAGGGGACAATTATTTGGTGTTTCTTTTTTGGCACTGAGTCAGGTTTCAGAATTTTCTAATGTTAAACTGTGGGTCTAAGGTGGGGTGAAAACCTTTCCAATTGCGCTAGGGGACAATTATTTGGTGTTTCTTTTTTGGCACTGAGTCAGGTTTCAGAATTTTCTAATGTTAAACTGTGGGTCTAAGGTGGGAATTTTCTAATGTTAAACTGTGGGTCTAAGGTGGGTGAAAACCTTTCCAATTGCGCTAGGGGACAATTATTTGGTGTTTCTTTTTTGGCACTGAGTCAGGTTTCAGAATTTTCTAATGTTAAACTGTGGGTCTAAGGTGGGGTGAAAACCTTTCCAATTGCGCTAGGGGACAATTATTTGGTGTTTCTTATAAAACTTTGGTACAAAGCAATTGATCGGTACAAGGCTGAGCTCACCTACACCGTTCACCCTGAAGAACTATTTCTTTATATAACGCGCAGTTGTCGTAACGATTTAGAAGATTATTTCAATTGCCGCTATGTTGAGTGAGTTCACGATTGAAAAGCTCGAGTCGGTAGAAATAAACCCTCGATTGGAAAAGCGTGTTTATAAACTTGTGTTTAATAATGTAGCTAACGATGAACTCTTTGTGTGTGCTTTTGATTGTATTCTAGACGTATTTAAAGATGACTTACCAACCGGTTGTAAAGTGGGAACAAAAATAGTACTGAACGATATGAAAGCCCTTCATATCGAGTACAGGTCTCCCTATACTTTAAGCGGTGAAATATTATTAAGCCGCATATACTGCGTAATGCAGAGCAATAATGATGTAATTGTAAACTCGTACAAGCATATCCCGTTATTTGAACAAAACTCTCTCTCTCTCTCTCTCTCTCTCTATATATATATATATATATATATATATATATATATATATATATATAATTGTGGGCATATCTAAGAAATGGAGTCGAGAGAGGTTTTGTTCAAGCTGTCTGTGAGAAAGGTCGTTTATGGTCGGAAAAAAATCGCCTCTGGCAATAGGTGAGCCGATTTGAACAGATTCTCGGAAATGTGTGTTTCGTAAATTTTCATCTCGATATATATATATACGGGTTTGGGGAATGACGATGGTCGAATTGTTTCATAAATTTTCATTTCCGTTCGTTTTTCCCCACTGATATTCGAAATGAAAATTGATTGTGTAAAATTATTTAATTGATAAACAGAAGGATTCACCCCAACGTCAGACCATTACTTCGGTCTTATATAATTATTTTAGGATTTATTTCTTGTAGTACTTGTGTTACCTTATTTCTATACAATAATGTCTTGAAGTGCTATTGGATATGGGGAAGGAAATTATAAGCCGTGCTTTCAGAACATGTTAAAAGAGTTTAATATCAGCTATTACACAACCAATTCTATACATAAGGCCTCTTTAGCTGAAAGAGTTCAGATATTATATATATATATATATATATTATATATATATATATATTATATATATATGTATCATAAGCTGCTTAAAAGACTATGTATATAATTATAGTAAACGAAATAAACTAGTTAACCATAAAATTAATTATTTTCTATTATGAAGTTTTCGAAGGTAAACTATGTTATTTGTTTCGAAAAGTTTAAGTTCAATGAAGTTAATGTTAAATTTGCTTCTAAACTAAAATTAAATGTTATAAAATAATAATATATATATATATATATATATATACCTAACATAAGAAAAGAATGTATCTATATATATATATATATATATATATATATATATATATATATAATATATATATCTAGCAATCCGATCATTGCAAAAAAACTGGAAAGGCATGCAATTAATAAAGGTGTATTTAAACAGAATTTAATTGGAATAACTATCGTTATATTGTGTTACACAATGGATGATTAATATTTTTGGAATACATGGTGCTATCTGATGGTGCAATCTGGCACATCAGCACCCGATTACATGGCTTGATGTGGCTACTCAGCATCTGCATACATGGTGCGATCTGACAACTCAGCAACTGAACACATTGCGCTATTTGGCAATTCAGCCAGAATAGAGGCTTATAAAAGACCGCGAAGTTGGTGAAAGACTCATTCATTCCAGCTCGGCTCCCAGCCGAGCAAGGACCTCTGGTCCTTCTCTTTCAGGCCCTTTGGTAAAACCCCTTAGTGGCCTCTTAGGTTAGGAAAACGAAAATAACTTGGGGGAGAACTCCTCTCTCTCTCCTTCAGGCGTCTCTCTCTCTCCTTCAGGCGTCTCTCTCTCTCCTACAGGTGTCTCTCTCTCCTTCAGGTCTCTCTCTCTCTCTCTCCTTCAGGCGTCTCTCTCTCTCTCCTACAGGTGTCTCTCTCTCCTTAAGGTCTCTCTCTCTCTCCTTCAGGCTCTCTCTTCTTCAGGTGTCTCTCTCTCCTTGGCTCAGTCAACTGGCTGATTCAGCCAACTGGCTGATTCTGGCTGATTAGGAGCCTATAAAACAACGCCTACTCGGCTGAAGTCTTAATGTGCACTTGGCTCCTGCCAGATGAACACCTCTCCTCCTTTCTCTCCTCCTTTCTCTCTGGCCCTTTGGGGGGAATAGCTTGGGGGAGGCCCCCAAGTTGCATGCCCCTTCCAACCTAGGTTGGCAACAAAGGCCAGTACTCTTTTTTCTTCTTTTTTTTTTCTTTTTTTTTTTCCTTTTTTTCTTTTTTTTGCAACCCCCCCACCCCCCTTTGCAACATCCCCCATCCCCCTTTGCAACATTACATAATAACCTGCAACATTCTTGCACTCTCCCCTTTTGCGGCTATACTACTGATGTAATATAATTTTTTAACTTTTGACAGTGAATAGCATGCAAAAAAATTGTCCTCTCCTCACCCATATATCAGTGATGACACCAATACACCTTCGTGTAGAACTCTTGCTATCTACATTCACTCAATTCGTTCCTGTGAAAGCTTTTATCACATTCACGACTTCATTGTCTTACTTCACTTTGCATTTCATTTTCAGGGTAATTGTACCTCTTTTGTCAGCCAAATACCCAAAATATTCAAATTCTTTTACAAATTTTGCATTTTCTTCACTCACGATGGTGGCATCAAACAACACTTTCATTCTCTCACATAAAAAATGAGGCAGGTACTCAACTCACTCTTAACTCTTACACAAGAACTACCATTTACATAAAAAAATTATTATTTTTTAATAACTTACAAATGACACCATCCATTCTAAGCTGTAAGCACTTGCCACAATGCACATCTATTTATTTTACCATATATCCATTCTCCAAATCCATAAATGACATATTCACCTTTATCTTCTTATAATTTAGTTTCTTATTTCTGACACTTGGCCAACGGTCAACACCTCCTTTGACATTTCTAAAGCTGACTTATTCATCCTCCACCTTATAGTCTGTAAATCTTGTTCTTTTACCTTTATTCTTAGACATTGGTACAATTATAACTTTTGTCCAATCACCCGAAACACATCCACTTTCCCACGCTTTTTGATATTCCTTTCACAACTACTGAAACACCATTCTACCTCCACATTCAATCATCTCACTACACACCTCATCAATTCCTGCTGACTTTCATGTCTTCAGATTGCATACAACTTGTTCAACTTCCTTTCATTTGATCTCTTCCTTATGCTGGTATTATTATTATTATTATTATAATTTATTATAATTAATTTATTCTAAGAAATAGTACTATTCGAATTTAGCTGAAAATATCATAATTTCCAAACAACTTATTTTAAATATTTGATAGTTTGTTATGAAAATAGACCTAATTTTTTTTCGGAAAAAATACCATTCTCTTGAAATGGGATTTTTTCTGAAAGCGAAACAAAATAATCAAAACTGACAAGTTAGGTCAGGTTAACATATGTGTTGTTAGTAGTTAAGTTCAGTTCCGACCATTTGGCTCGTTTATCCTCTTTTATGTGAATAACTGAGGCCTAGTTCGCTGTGTTATCTTGGCGTGAATCATATCGCAGCATCAGAGAAGTTTGAGAACATGCTTCAGATGATTTACTCGGACTGACTTTGTTTTCTGATTCGAACATTTTTTTTAGAAAGTCTAAAAAATAAATCTACTTTGTTGTTGCATTCTAGATTCGAATGATTCATAGACAGTATTCGTCAGTACATATTCACTATTCTTCGGTTCTCCTTCATTTCCTTCTTGCGATTCCCCCTCTGAACGCAGTAAAAATAGAAATTGTATAATTTGCATCAAAGTGTCTCAAACGATGATCAGATGTAATATAAGTTTTGAACTAATACTGGAACAGCTGGAATAAATGACAAACACATTTTTTTTCTTACAATTTGGTTTCTCATTTCTAACATTTGATCAACAACCCTTCTGATGTTCCTAAAGCCGCCTTGTTCATCCTCCACCATATGAACAGTAACCCCCCTTTTTCTTTCACTTCTTCCTATGCACTGGTAACAATTATGATTTTTGTTCAACCACCTGGAACATATCCACTTTTCCACGCATTTTGACATATCTTCCACAGCCACTGAAGCACCATTTTACCTCCACATTCAATCACTCACTACACAGCTCATCAATTCCTGTTAACTTTCCTCTCTTCATCTTGCATACTGCTTGCTCAGCTTCCTTTATTTGATGTTTATCATTCACTGGTATTATTATCATTATTATTATCAATATTATTATTATTATTATTATTATTGTAATAACGTGGGGTGTTACGCCCCATTAAGCTATCGACAATAAACCTGCATAGTCACGGGGCTTAATCATATAATTGTTCAAATCATTCCAAAAGTGCCATTTTTGGACCACAGGTAGCTATGACCATACTAATTTGAATGTTTGCGGGAGCCAAGCTGGGCTCCCACTGTGGCGGCCATATTGGCCAAATCAAAATGGCCGCTGTCCAAAATGACATCCACTTGAGTACCAATACTAGTACAGGTTACATAGTTAACTTGATAAAAAATAAGAGTCAGCATCAAACATCTTTTGCTATTAAACTTTAGTATATACGCAAGTACAATCTTCTTTATTCCTTTTACTCACAGTACTGCATCTCATGATAAAGTCTATCCAATAGATGGCTGTTCACTGATTAATAGTCGTCATTGTTCAGGCAGCCACCCTCACACTTGCAGAGTGTCGTACATCGAATTCCAGCACTACTGCATTTGCAATTCCCTCTGCAGGCTTTAGTGCATCCGCAATGAAGGAGAAGAGCACATGCCTTACTGGCATCAGCGAGAGTTGTCCAGAAAGGGAGCCATTGGTTGCTGCGCTTGTCATATTCCCATCCCATTTATCAAAAGCAGGAGTGTCTGATGGCATGTGGTTGACTGCTTCCACACAAAACTTGCCTGCAACAATGACTCTTGATATGCTGGAAGAGGGCAGCTTGGGTAGGTGGTATGCTGTCCAATGATCGACTGCCACTAGAAAACAGATGGTGCCTGGCTACGTTTACAGATGCTTGTCCACATGTTTTACTGTACATGAGCACAACAAAACCTCTCAATGTGTCATTTCAGGAGATACTAGACTGAAGGACTCGGGGTCTTCAGTCAATTTGATCTGGTTTCAGTTAAGTTTGGTGTATTATTCCATGCAGTCCATGCTGTCTTCTTCCCACATCCAAGAAACTGAGACGTAGTGTCGCAGCCTGTTAGTGCATGGAACAGAGGTAGAGCCAGCGACTTTGATGGACCAGCTGTGATTGAATGCTGTGCACTGGGATGTCTCGGTAATATTTGCCACTACCAAAACCAATCCAGAGTTCTGTTAGGTCAAGCTGTTGAAAGAAAGCAATGGCAAGAACGACTATGTCACTGTCAACAGTGCGGATGAATGCTTCTTGGGACCCTGAGATGATGCGTGAGCAAGATGCAGAATGATCCGCGTATCTGCCTCTGTTGTGGTTGCATGGTTGGAGCATAGGAAGCCCACTCAGGAAGATGCTCAAGCAGATGGTCTTTGAATCTTGTTGCATGAGGTTCTCTACCAGAACAGGGATGTCCTAGATCGACATCATTATCTTGTACATTTCCCGTAAGTCAGACAACTTGTGGACCTCAGACTGAGAGTCATCCACAAATGCCACTAACTGTGCTATGACCATGGGATCAAATGGGGAGGCTTGGGTTCACTTGAAGATCGACGTTCAACTGCACGAGCTCCATCACGAAGCCGCCAATAGCATTGTACATGATAACATGCATCCATTGCATGTGCATCAGAACCTGCAGTCAAGCGCCCATATAAATGCCAGTTGTTAGTTGTTTTTGCCCAATTCTTCAGATTTTGATCAATGTTGTCACTTAAGGCTCTATGAAGATCATGCTGATCCTCACCCAGACATATGATGCAGAATAATGTTTCTGGAGGTGATCCGTAACTTGATCTGAGTTCTTCGGACTTATCCCAGCTGCACATTCATCTTGCGTGGCACTTTTCCTCGTGCCCGCTTTACCCTGTAACTGTTGCATGCACTCCTACAACTTTTATGATACACTGCAGCATGTGATTGGAGGGTTGCTGCAATTCCTGAGCCATCATCGAGCTCACTAACCTTGATACCAGATGGAACAGCATTGAGCAGCACAAAATCATTCAGATCTCTTTCAAGAGATGAATATCCCTGTTCTTTTGGCTGTTGTAATGCCTCGTCTTGCTGGACTGACATAGGCAACACAGTGTCCAATTAATTCCAGTTATGTTAGTAGACATGTTGAGGTATAAGTTCTACTACACACTACTAACTACACACTAACGAGATCTTCATATCTGCAGGCCTGAAGAGACTAGAATGTGAAGAAGACCACCACCGCATAGACTTGCTTCAGAGGAAACAGGTATGCCAACACCTGCAAAAATAATAAAAAATAGATTAATAGTGGACAAAATGCCAGTAGAAATCCAATGTAAAAGTTAATATAGCTGTACAACCACAAATCTAAGTGCAATAATTATGTATCATGATTCAATTGACATAAAATGTACATTTCTTATAAAATAATATCAAATGTGGATATATACGACCTGACGTATATCTTGAATTAAAAAACAAATATCAGAACTGGATTCTCTATACTCAAAAAACATACAAAAAGTGTCATTATTTGCTGTTTACTATGATGGTTGTTTGTTTTAGCCCAATGTAAGACCAGATGGCGGCCATCTTGGATCGTCCATAAGGGCCGCCACAGGGAGAGCCATGTTGGCTCCCGCAAAAAAAATGAATGCTTATGGTCATATCTACCCCTGGTAAAAAAATGGTACTTTTGGAACAAAGGGAACAATCGGGGTGATTTTTTGGATTAAGCCCCCTGACTATACTACAGTCTAAGTGAAACGCCGTTATCGTTACAGTTACCATTTTTAAAAAGTAACGAGTAACGGCACCGTTACTCGTTACCGTTACTTTTTAATGAAATGTAAATATATTATATATTATATGCATAGGTATATTATAATTTATATATACATAAAATATTATATTATATAAACATTCGCTTGTGCGAGTATGGGAAGGATGCAGAGCTAACGTGCCGTGAAGGCCCAGATGGGAGGAATGACGAAACCTCTGTTGAACTTAAGTCCCTCCCTGCTCCAGGGTTATTCGCCTTTTTACTTTGACAGTGCTGTCAGTGTAGGGGGAGAGGGTGGATGGGGATAGGCTGCCAGCATGCCAACGGCCAACATGCACACTTCGCTCATAGTGAAGGTATAAATTTTTAACGATTAATGAATAATGAGTGAGGATCGAAAGAAACTAATTGCGAGCTACGATAAAAAAAAGTAACGAGTAACGACTAACGAATGTATTTCCCTAAAAAAGTAACGGCGTTACTGAAAGAGTTACTTGATTTGAAATGTAACGCCGTTACTAAAAAAGTACCGCGTTACGTAACGGCCGTTACTTGTAACGCGTTACTGCCCAGCTCTGTGAACAAAACAGGCCGCTTCTAGATGTTTATATCCTTGTGTTACCTTTTAGCATTTAGTAAACTTTTTGGTTCAGTAACTTTTTGACTACATACATAAAAAGTTTTTTCCTAGAAAAAGGTACTGGTACTCAGATTTGACGGACTCCTAGGGGGTTGTGGGAAATAACCGATTTTTTATTTTTTGGAAAAGAGTGCTGGTATTGCACTGGTCAAGGTCTGTAAAGTATGTAGCGAAACACGATAGATCTCCTCTTAGATATAACCTTCGGAAAATTTATGCTCAAACCGAGTAGGACTAGTTTAAACTTAATCTATCGTAAAAAACGACATTACTTATGGGATGACCTGATATTATTTTTGGAGCTATTGAAGAATAGGGACCCCAGCCTTCTTTAGTTAGTTTTATAAGGCTAACTAACGAAAATATCATGACCTAACCTAACCAATCGTCAAGGGCGTACAGTTAACCTAACGATTGGTTAGGTTAGGTCGTAATATTTTCGTTAGTTAGCCTTATAAGCCTAACTAAAGAAGGCTGGGGTCCCTATTCTTCAATAGCTCCTTATTTTTTAATAACTTATAAATGACACTATACATTCTAAGCTGTAAGCACTTGCCACAATACACATCTATTTATTTTACCATATATCCATTCTCCAAATCCATAAATGGCATATACACCTTTATCTTCTTATAACTTAGTTTCTTATTTCTGACACTTGGTCAACACCTCCTCTGACATTTCTAAAGCTGCCTTATTCGTCCTCCACCTTATAGTCTTTAAATCTTGTTCTTTTACCTTTATTCTTATACATTGGCACAATTATAACTTTTGTCTAATCACCTGAAACACATCCACTTTCCCACACTTTTTGATATACCTTTCATAGCTACTGAAACACCATTCTACCTCCACATTATTATTATTATTATTAATTTATTCTAAGAAAATAGTACTATTTGAAATTTACCTGAAAATATCATAAATTCGTAATCAATTTATTTTAAATAATTTGATAGTTTATGAAAATAGGCCTCACTTTTTTCGTAAAAAATACGATTCTCTTGAAATGGTATTTTCTCTGTAAGCGAAATAAAATAATCAAACCTGACAAATTCGGTCAAGTTAACATAGGTGTTGTTAGTAGTTAAGTTAAGTTCCGATGGTTTGGCTCGTCCATCCTCTTTTATGTGAAGAATTGAGCCCTAGTTCGTTGTGTTATCTTGGCACGTTTTGTTATCTAGGAGAGAAGTTTGAAAACACTTTTCAGACCACTTACTTGGATTGCCTTTCCTTTTTGATTGAAAATATTTTCTTAGATGGTCTAAAACAGGAAAACAATTTCTTCGTTCATGGAGAGGATCAGACTCTTCATATTTACCCTCCATCGGTCCTCCAGTTACTTGCGATTCCGCTTCTGAACAAAGTAAAAATAGAAATTGTATAATTTGTATGAAAGTGTCTCAAATGAGATCAGATATACTCGTAATATAATTTTTTAATTAATATTGGAATAATTAAGCGATTGCCTAAATGATCATATCAAAATACCAAGTAGCGCGCATACAAGTTTAGGGGTATGATCTGATGCAGAGGTAATTCGGGCTAACATTCTCTCGACAGGACATTGTATTGATAGGTTTTGGGGGTTAGCTCAAGTTAGGTTAGGTGAGATTAAGTTTATTAGAGTGTCGATATAATGTCCCTTCGACGAAATTGTCACATAGGTCAGAGGTCATGCCCTTTTAACCTAAAAGTTGGAACCGATTCCTAACTTATATTTAATCGTCAAAAAGAGTGATAGACTATAAATAATGACATAAATAGACCGAACTGAAGGGTGAGTTAGAATTTATAGGATGCTAGTAGTCTGTAGGATGTTAATAGTTTATAATAGTTTGTAGGATGCTAATAGTTTATAATAGTTTGTAGGCTGCTAATAGTTTATAATAGTTTGTAGGCTGCTAATAGTTTATATTTCTTATACAGGGTGATTCAAAAGTCAGGTTACATAGGGCTTTTCTGTTTCTTTGCAGGTAAATGAGTTATGAGATGTTATCGAAGGAGGAGCGCATTGATTTTATATTCCTAGCTGGCTGCACAAGTGCATTGCCGTTAACGGTGGCCATATCGAACATGGGATGTGACTATTCCCCTGTATCATTACATAATACAGTATATCCCTATGTAACCTGACTTTTGAATCACCCTGTAGTGTTATAATTCAGAGATGCGTGAATTTCACACGTGAAGAGTCCCTAGCTTAAAAGCGTTGTCGAAAATGACTACAAAATGTTTGTTTATATTAAATAAATAGGATAAAGTAAATTTTGTAGTTTATAATGTTTTCTTATTTTAAATTAGAACTCAATTTTTAAATAAACAATAAACTGAATCCTTTTCAAAATATAATTAATTTGGTGCTACTGTAGTATGCGGTCTACCTACGATTGGTTAGGTTTAATCATGATATTTTCGTTAAAACTAACGAAAATATCATGACTAAACCTAACCAATCGTCAAGGGCGATTGACAATGGGATGTAAACAAACAATTAGTAAACAAGATAAGAAGCTATAATTAAAAGGTAGACCGCCGAATCGTAGGTAGACCGCATACTACAGTAGCACCATTAATTTATTGTATAGTCTCAAATATTGTTAGCATTTTTACACGTTTGCTGATAAACACTTAAAACCTCGTTTTTAGCTACACTCAAATTATGTAAAATGGATTTTTACTTTGCTGATCATTTCCTCAAATTGAAATTGAAGGTTGGTTAGGGATTATTTTGGATCTTTTCCGTTTGACTGCCGCCATTGAAACATAAGAGGTGAGTGCCCCCAGCCTTCTTTACTTAGCCTTATAAGGTTAACTAACGAAAATATCACGACCTAACCTAACCAATCGTTAGGTCAACTGTACGACCTTGACGATTGGTTAGGTTAGGTCGTGATATTTTTGTTAGTTAGCCTTATAAAGCTAACTAAAGAAGGCTGGAGGCCCTGATCTTCAGGTGATCCCCTTATTTTTCTGAGTACACGATTAAAACTTAAAAATTAAGCATGGATCTTGAAAGTAATTAAAATTGTTTATAAGAAACAAAATTTGAAGGGGAAATTAAGAAAAGCTTTTTTATAAAGTAACTTATTTTGTATCATCAAGACATTTCAGTTAAAATACAAAATACAAAAAGTTTAATTATGTTTCAATGGCGGCAGTCAAACGGAAAAGATCCATTATTTTACTTATTTAAACACTCTGTTGTTGCGCGGAAGGCACGCACGCAGTTGATCAAAACTGTGTATGTATTAAAAGTACGAATATGTAAACTTTGACAGCTTCAAGTATGTAAAAAGCCTTTTCTTTGCCTAACTTTTTTCATGTTTTCTTTTTTACTCAATTGGTTTTGTATTAACTTTGCTTATTTCTTCCCCCTTTTTTATCCCTTATTTAAGTGTTTTTAAGCTTTTCTATTTCTTATATAATTTCTTATTTACTCTTTACAACTATTTAATAAAATTTACGAATGTAGTAAAATGAACGATTAATGGAGGAAGAAGTATTTCATTGATTTTATCGTCTTATTTATTTCCTATTTATGATTGCTATTAACGAGGAGGAGGTTCAGATAAAACGTTTCTTCCGCGATGGGCAAATCGCATTTGGGCAAATTTATCACACTTTTTCAAACTCTAATTATAAAACTCAAAGTAGTAAAACTCTGCAAAGATACAAACTCATACAATAATAATAATAATAATGAGTTAATAGTGAATATGTAAAAAATTTATCAAATTGTGTAATGTGTGTGTGTGTGTGTGCAAAAGTAAACATTTTGAGTGACAAAGAGAGAAGTAAAAGAATGATTACCTGGCACTGGCACTGCTTTCTTCTTTTTCTCTCCTTCCACAGCCTGGAAAGAAGTAAAGCTAAGTAATAAAGAGAAATGGTTATCTCTCCGTCCATCATTCCTCTACCTAGTGACAATCCACTTTAGAGTATGGGTTGGGCACTGTTCTTATGGGTTTAAGAATAATACACTCCAGGATAGGAAGACACGCAGGCTTAAAGCCAAAAAGGACCAGAATGTTTTTTTTTTTTTAGAAAAGTATGAAGCCCATTTTTTCATTGCACAGTATTGATTAAAAGCTTCTTTCCACCTTTTTATGATCATTGATTGCAATTGCAATAAATATAATTATCAAAACAATGAGCTTGAATAAATTTAAAAGTTAAATATAATTCACAGACTTTATATGCGAGAAAACACAGTTAGAGGAATGACAAGACCGGTGATTGTTGATAATGGCCAATCATAATTGATTTTCAAATATTTACAGCCTTTACTGCCCTACCACAATCGTGAAAAACGGCAAAAACAAGCTTTTAATCTATATTGTACATTTATGTTTATATTCTCATAAACTATCTACCTACGTACCAAGAGTGACACTAAACGTCACTGTTTACGCATATTGATACTGTATTTATTTCACTGAACGCTATCATAATATAATCTCAAATTATTTATTAAGGAAATTATAAAGAAAACCTTTACAAATAAGTTACTTTATAAACAAATTCAGATGTCAGAAAAAGGGATTCATTCGTAAATTTTCACATTTGCTTTAGCAAACGTTGTTAAGGGCAAAATGCTTTTCTACAGTGATGCTCCGTTATCAAGTTTTCTTAGAGCGAGCTTGCGCAAAACTGCTCCGCTCAACTACGGAAAAAAAATGTCTCGCTACAACCGATATTGGCACACTGAAAAACAGCTTCACTGAAAGCCACTAATCCGATTCGAATGCTAATCTGATTCGAATGTCTCGAAGACGCCTTCAGGAAACACCTAACCTAACCCGCCAGCCTGTTGCTCCTTTTCAAATTAGTCCGTTAGATAAAAAAGTTTCTATAGGTCTATATTAGTGGGTGTGACTTAAAGTTATAGGTTTTATATCCCATCCCCACCGAATCGTCACGTAGCTTTTCGCTGGCCTTCTATCGTGGCACTTAGGCAGTGGAGTTTTCTCCCTCGTAGTCAACAGAGGGAGGGTCAAATGAGAGTGAGTAAATGAAAAACGGTAACTCTCTTACCTTCATGTACAATGTAACGAGAAGAACTGCTCCAGTTAGCACACTGAGCAGCAGGAGACAACAAATGACCGACAATACAATGAATATTGTCTTTTGAACACGGCCTGGAAGGAATCAAGTATTGTAATGAATGAGGACAACTTTCGAAATAAGAAACACTCCAACAACCATATCTTCACCTCTTCTTTTTAGTCAAAATAGCTGCCTACGTATTCAAATGACGAAACGTTTCGAATCTCAACCGCGCCTCTCTTCAAGTGAATTTAAGTTTCAGAGAAGTACACAAGACGGAAAAGGCGGTGAAGAGAAGGCCGATTAGAGGAAAGGAATGTACGGTTCGTGGCAAGATTTAAGCAAACGGTTTATTGCAAGATGTTCGCCGTCTTTAAACAAAAACTATTCCGAGCATTCACAGCCAACACTTTCTTCCACGCCAATCCTCTCAAACGATCCTGAACGATTCTGCCGCCAGACCATGGAGCAGCACATCGAAACAATCCTCCAAAATCTTGAGTACGACACTGACCTTTTCAAGTCTCTCCTCACCTCCTACCCTTACCGACTTGAAGCCGTCCGCCAAGTGGCAACACCAACTATTGAGTGGTTTTGTTTGGACGTAGAATTAAATTGTCTAAAAGATGCAACAATCAGTTTTCGTACCTCTGTTAGTTTCATCTGTGTAGGGGGTGGGGGTAATCATTGCTTACCACCCCTTATATATATAACCTTTCGTTAGTTACTTCGTTTCCCGCAGAAGTGTTCATCCGAACGATGTCACGCTTATTGACCCACCTTAGACCTACAGCTTGACGTGGAATCCGAACCACGACCCACCAGAGAAGTCAGAAATTTCCAAGTCCTCGTCCGGACTCGATCTCACAACCTGCCTATCAGCAGCTCAGCGTCTTAACTACTAGGCTACCCAAGGTACCCATTTATTTACCAACCATTTTTTTTTGGTATGGAAGGATGAACAGCTGGGTGAACTACGCGCCGCCTACCCTCGTACGATTCGAACCCGGGGCCGATGAATTTTTGATGAATTCGCAGTATATATATATATATATATATATATATATATATATATCGGCTATTGATTGGTGGCGCGGAAAACGCAGTTTAATAATAAACAGGAACACCAGAGAAAATACAAACATCCCTTCAAGGTTTAATAGTACCAACGTTTCGGAATGCACTAATTCCATCTTCAGGGCTAAAACAAGAAAATTCCAAATCACATACAAAATACAAATTGCTTAATAACAATTTAAAATAAACTTAAAATAATTTTTAAAGTTTATTTTAAATTGTTATTAAGCAATTTGTATTTTGCATGTGATTTGGAATTTTATTGTTTTAGCCCTGAAGATGGAATTAGTGCATTCCGAAACGTTGGTACTATTAAACCTTGAAGGATGTTTGTATTTTCTCTGGTGTTCCTGTTTATTATTATTATATATATATATATATATATATATATATATATATATATATATATATTGACGTACGCGCCCAATCCGTATATTTATTTATGGTATTGAACGCCCGTTCTCTGACTTTAATTTACTTCACGGGCACCCTTTAAGTTGGGCGTACCCGGTGATTTTATCTCTTATTTTCGTCCAGGATTGTTCGGCCTACCCAGGACGGATGGCCCTTTAAATTGATAGGCTAGGTTCCTTCGGCTTTCCACAAGCCTACTTTGAACGTTAATTTTCCCCAGCTAACAAGAGGGGTCTATCACAAGGTATTTAAAACAACACACGCCCTCTTATAAATTTTATTAAATGTTACTCGACTCAGTACATGCATTTAACAGTTTATTCTGATTACATATATAAATTTCAGTCAATACAATAATCTTAACTTCAAAGACAAAGTCACCATTTGATGAGTCAAATCGATGCATTGATCAACAATGATAAATCTAAAGCAAAGATAACAGTTAGCTGAATGAAATAATTTATAGATCGAGGGGTTTTATATTTTAGTGCAACAAAATAAATAACAAAAATGAAGTGGTCGAATTCGACCCAGATATTCAAAGAATAAATTTACTTACTGGCAGGAGACAAACTTACTCCCACTTGTGCTGCGTACGGACCGTAGATTTACGGCCCGCTACAAAGCTTGCAAAACTACAATATATCAACTACGGGACTTCCTTCTGAACCCAAATGACGGATTCAGGAAATTAGGGCCCAGACGTACCCTATTCTTATTTAAGTGGAGCCCAAACTTAAGAGAAAGTTCACAAAACTCTTGGTCCGTTGGTTAACATTAATTAAGACACAATCGAATTTATCGGTTAGGTCGTTAACAATAACCTTTAGCATTTGCACAGATTTCCGCGTAGTTAATGACAGGTTTACAAATTCTTTATTTCAATTTAGTGACAATTTATACTTTCGGTTTGAATTTTCTTACACCACAAGTCTACAGGGGTTTGTTTAGCCACAGTTAACTTCAAGGAGGAACTTCTACCAACTGATTTTGACTCTCAAAATTCCCCTCAGTATTACCAAAAACTCCGCCCTTTGGGGTCTAAAGGACCTATCAAAACCAATTTCGTTACATGACGTCATTCGTACAAAATTACTGGCCTTCCATTGGCTCAGTCTCAACTTTGTTAAATGCTATGCCCCGCCTCCCTTAATGAAATTTTTAAATTAAAATTTGACAATTTAAATTTATATTTCAAATTTAAAACAAAACTTTTAAATTCGCTGAGGGCTTCCTCTCAAGAACTCAAATGTAAACAAAAGCGAAAGCTTACAAGGCTTTATTGGAACCGGACTCGTAAATTAACTGCCCTTGACTCTACGATAAACAATCGGTCCTCTTATCTGATTACACTCCCTGACTTGGATTATAGACAAGGTGTCGGTATCTTTTATTTAGTCGGTGTTCAAATTACAGATTTTACTTTTATGCGGAGTTAACTCGATTTCAATATCCCTCTGATGAGAACTGAATGAAAATAGAACAAACGCGAAGAAATTGGAAAAACACTTATTCCTTCGTTCATGAATACAAAACCCCTTTGCTTTTTAAAGATGTTACACAAAGAAATCTTAAACTAAAATTTCTACATCTATTTTACAAAAGATCTGGGCACGTTAAATTTGATGGGTACAACATCCCTCCCCTCCTTTAATTTTGCACTCCGATGCAAACTTTCTTAAATAGGGTTGGATATCATCACTTTACTCACAATTTTACCCACAAATTTACTCCTAAATTTTTCATAAAAATTTTCACTTACTTGTCCCCTTTATTGGGACACTAACACTGACACATGTAATTTTAGTCATCCTCGAGTTCTTCGTAGTGTACCCGAGGTCGGGGCCTAAGAGCATACGGACGCTCTAACGGTGGTCCTGTGAAAGCAGCCTGTCTGCTTTGTCCGGGGGACCCTATTCCCATAAGGTCCCCGCGAGGAGGTAGTTCGGAAGCACCTGGCGGCTCCTGCTCGCCACTCGGTCCTGCCAAGGGCAGGAGGTGCACTCCGGTTCACCTCCACGGGTCAATGTTCCTCCGTTCCCTGTGCGGAGCTCTCGGGGAGGAAGTAGCTCGGAGGCGCCCGGCGGATCCCATTCCGCCACTCGGTCCTGCCAGTGGGCAAGAAGCGCCCTCCGGTTCACCTCCCCTAGTCGATGTTTCTCCCTGTCCTGGGCGAAGCTCTCCGTGAGGAAGTAGTTCGGAAGCGCCCGGCGGTCCTCGTTCCGCCGCTCGGTCCTGCCAGGGGGCGGGAGGCGCCTTCCGGTTCACTTCCCCGTGTTGATGTTTCTCCGGTCCTGGGCGAAGCTCTCCGTGAGGAAGTAGTTCGGAAGCGCCCGGCGGTCCTCGTTCCGCCGCTCGGTCCTGCCAGGGGCGGGGGAGGCGCCTTCCGGTTCACTTCCCCTTGTTGATGTTTCTCCGGTGTCGAGGGCGAAGCTCCCGAGAGGAGGGGCGTTGGCCCTTCCCCCATCTCATCCCCTGCGTCGTCCGCCCCGCCTTGTCGCTCAACGTCCCATTGGGCATCGATGCTGCGGCGGATGCGGTCTCGATGGATCACTATCTGATGTCCAGTGATCATGTGACGCAGGAGATAAGTGACTGGAGTCTTCTTGTTCGATGATGATGTGGGACCCTCGTACCGGGGCTCCAACTTGCCTCTGCCCGGTCGCGGGTAATCAATGTACACCAAGCCTTGGGGCGCCTTCTCTTTGAACGGCTTCAATTCCTTGATTCCGTTAGCCTTCTCGTATCTCCGCATGAACTCTTCCACTCGGCGGTAGATTTCTCTGACTCCTCTTTCGGTCTTCGGCGTATTCCTCTGGGTTGTACGGGCTCCCGCACGCCTCCTGTGGCATGCGAAATAGCTTTGAAGGTACGTTGGGGCTCGCCCGTACATCAGAAGAATGGAGAATACCCCGTGGCTCGATGCACTCTGATGTTCAAGGACAATTCCACGGTGTCGAGGATTTTATCCCAGTCTCGTCCGTTTCTTTACAAAGTATGCGGAGTTTGATGCATATCTCTTTATTCCGACGTTCGACCTCCCCGTTGCTTTGGGGCTGGTATGCGGCGGTCCTTTGGTGTCGTACTTCCCAAACCCTGAAGAGCTCCTGCAAGGTAGAGTTCCAGAACTCCTTGCCTTGGTCGGATACTACTGCTGAAGGGGCACCCAGTTTGCACCGTATCAAACGATGGCACTTGTCCGCCACCTCCCGGGCCGTCTTGTCCTTTATTGCTGCCAGTATGGTGAATTTTCTGAAACTATCCACACACGTGAGGATATAATGGCTGCCTTCCACGGTCGGAGGAAGGGGACCAACTAAGTCCACGTGCAGAAGTTCCCAAGGACTGTGGCCTCGCACACAAGGCATTGTTTCCACAGTCACTTTCCGCGTCCATTTGTTCCGCGCGCACGTGTCGCACGCTTGGACTACCTGCCGTACCTGTTGAACCATACCTGGCCAAAATAAAGGTCCCGTAGGATTTCTGTAGTCCCGGCAGCTCCCGGATGAATGCTCCCGACGTCTGTGTGGGCATTCCAAATGAGCTGCTCTCTCATTTTTTAGGAACTACGATGACCTCTCTTCTGTTCGCATCGATGTAAACCAGCAAGTTCCTCACTAGTTTGACTCTCGACGGCTGGATGGGCTTGGTTACGGACCAGCTGACAACCTTTCCTTCTTTGATGGCTGCTTGAATTGCCGCTATTTCAACGTCCTTCTGCTGTTGTTTGCCGATTACCTTGCGATCAATGATCGCTTTTTCGGATTTGCGTTCACAAACTCCTTCGTCACTCCAGGCGGGCGGGACAACCAATCGGCCACTCTGTTGAGTTTGCCTTTCACGTACTCGATGAGAACGTCGCAGTCTTGCAATGTCATAACCGAACGCTCCAGTCTTCCATTTGGGCTCTCGGTGTCCTTCCCTCAGAAGCCACTTCAACGGCTTATGGTCCGAACGGACTATGACTCTCTGCCCAAATATAACATTGCTTCAATTCCTTTCTGTTGGTTGGCCTCTTCTTTGGATTGTTGGGGCTTCACCCCGTTCCTGGTGACCACATGGCCTAATTACCCCACCTGGGACTGTAATAACTGACATTTTTCCAACTTTACCTTTAAGTTGGAGGTGCGTAGGCTATCCAAGGCTCGTCGTACCCTCTCGTCGTGTCCTTCTAAAACCTTCCAAGGACAATGAGGTCATCTAAGTAAATCTGTACTTCCTTGTCCAGTTGCTTCGGCAAAATAAAATTCATTACTCTTTGGAACACTGGTGAACTCTTGGACAATCCAAACGGGACCGCCCTGAACTCGAAATGACCGCTTCCCGTGGGGAAGGCAGTTTTCGAGATTCTATCGTCGTGAATGGCCAACTGCCAATATCCCGAGCGTAAATCCCTACTCGAGAAGTAATGAGTCCCGTGCAACTTGGCCAAGGTTTCCTCAATGATGGGTACTTATTATTTGTCCTTGCTGCCATTGACGTCCCAAGGTCTATAGTCTACACAAAGCCTCAGGGCCCTACGCTTCTTTTCTTCAATTGCTTCCCCTTTGGATTCCTGTGGTCACTCTTCGTTCCTAGTGATCACTTGGTCCTGGTACTCTACCGGTGACGGTAGTAGTTAATCTCTTCTTTCCCTCGTCGGTCTTCTTCCCTTTGAGAGCGACGGACATCGGTGAACATGCGTCTTGAGGTGCTTTCAATCTCTTCTTAGTCACTTGTGGAAATTTGGCTCTTTCTCACCGTGACACTTTTTTTCGTTTCGGGCGAGGAATCACACGGCTGTTCCGACTAACCTCCCCGTTCTCGTTGCCTCAACCACCATGCCGATGTCATCTTATCTTTAAGGTAATACTCTTTAGTCGTCACTTTTATTTTCAAAAGTAACTTTACCGCCTCCTTGGAAAGTGTTAACTTCCCGTTGAGATTTCCGCTCTGTGATACTTGCAAACCACGCTGAGCCTCACTGCCCATTCATTGCAGCGTAGAGTAGACGTCCAGGGGAAACCATACCCCAAATTTTCTTCTTCGTCTATTCCCTTTTCCTTTAACTTCCCTTTGGGGATTCTGCTCGACAACTTTTCCAAGTATCCTCGAGCCTCACCGCATATCCCATGCAGTGGAGAATAGACGTCCAGGGGAAACCATACCCCAATTTTTCTTCGTCTATTCCCTTTTCCTTTAACTTCCCTTTGGGGATTCTGCTCGACAACTTTTCCAAGTATCCTCGAGCCTCACCGCATATCCCATGCAGTGGAGAATAGACGTCCAGGGGAACTCATATCCCCAATTTTCCACTGTCTATTCCCATATCATCTAACTTCCCTTTGGAATTCTGCTCGACACCTTCTCCAAGTATCCTCGAGCCTCACCGCATATCCTATGCAGCGGAGAATAGACGTCCAGGGGAACCCATATTCCCCATTTTTCACGATTACCAATGGAAACGACCAGGTGGAACGGCTATGCTGTATCACTCCTTGATCCAGCATTTCTGCTATTTGTCCCTTTACCTCCTCCTCGTGTGTAATAGGTACCCTGTAGGGTCGCCTAAAGATGGGAGGATGATCCTGGGTTTCCAACTTCTTTGGCATCAGGTTATTATAACCCAATGGCTCGCCACCCAGTAAGAAGACATCTGACTAATCCCTTAGCCACTCTTCGACGGTTTTCCTTCCTTTGTCGGAAAAGGATTTCCAACCAAGGACATGGGACTTGAGGCTTGTCACTCGTTCTTCGAAGTCTTTCTTCAATGCTTGACTTCCTTTCACCGTGACATTTGTTCCAATTTGGGGTGAGCGTCGACTACCCTCCCAATTAGCTCTGCCTCTGTCACTAGTCCCACGACGTCTCCTTTTTTCGCCAAGGTATTCTTGGCAGAATAATCACCTTGTGAACAGACGTGTTTTATCGAGTGTCCTGTTATCAATTGAATAAGTGGTTTTCGTTGAAGTGTTTTAAAAAAAAATAGTGTTCGGTGCATTCATAACTAAATTACTTCGTGCTACTAATCATTCATTAACGAATATATTTCATTTATTGTCGTTATTCAATACTATATTATTTGATCAAACGTGGCTTGCCGTGTTGTTTTTCAAATCTATCAAAAAACGTGCTTCACCGTGTGAAGAAAAGGGAAAAAAGTCGGGTCAAATCGCGGACAGATAAGTGTTATAAATACTCTTCTTTTACAGATCTTTTGTCGGTAGCTTAATTCTATATGCATTTAGTATAAATTTGTGTTACAAGAACCTGTTTCTGCGTTTGAAAAACGCGGTAGACCTACATTGTAATTTATTAATTTCCAAACGCTCGTATTTTTGTTTTTGTTTTTTTGTTGTTTAACTAATTAAAAGCATGGCACCCCCGTCAAGTACTTGCAGTCGCTGTGAAGGGAAATTTGCCGCTTACGCGTTTACAATGGCTAATAATAATGAACAGTTAGTTTGCAGGTGGCGCTCAAACTTAAAAGTGCTGAGGAACGAGTTAGAACGTGAGAAGGAGGCCAGAGTAAGCCTTGAAGAAAGGGTGATGCTCCTGACGGCAAAATTAGAATCCCTTGAGACTCCAGTTGCGACCCCTCCTGCCTCAGTTTCTATTAATAATATAAATAGTATTAATAGCCCTCTCTCTTCTCCTAGTTCCCAACCCTTCGTTCGAGTGCGTAATGGAGCCCCATTGAGAAAACCTAAGACATGTCTACCAGTAATAACAAACAATAAGTTTTCTGTTTTAGGTTTTGAAGATGATGATGAACCGGAAATATGACTCGTTGGCGATTCCATTGTTCGAGGACAGCTCGAGGAATTCTGTGGGAGAAACCCTCGTCGTAGGCGCGGTTACTGCTACCCTGGTGCAAGGGTGGAGGATATAACTAATAGTGTTGACCAATTTACAGATGGTACCTCCGAGGACACAACGTATGTTATTCATGTCGGTACTAATAACGTTTTAAATTCTAGATCGGAAGAACTGCTGGCTAGGTACAGGGTCTTACTAGAGCGATTAAAGGAAAAACTAATAAGATTGTTTTAACAGGTATACTCCTCGAATATCCCTCGTAACGATTTCTACAGCAAGGCGACCTATAAACAATAACCTAAAGTCTCTTGCCAACAGGAAGGAGTGCATTTTGAGAACTTTTGGAACAGTTTCTGCGGCAGGAGGGACTTGTTCCTCGGAGATGGACTTCATCTTAATGACGTAGGAGCTGCGCGTTTAGGAAGACTATTTCATAATACTGTCTCTTCTTTTCAGGCTGCCGTAACTCGAACGGTCCCAGCGTAAATTCCATAAATTTCCACTGCGCTCGCGAAGTTGTCGCAATTACAAACAATTTGAAGGTTCTATCCTTAAATGCTCGTAGCCTACGAAATAAAATAAACGAATTTTTTTCTTTAATTGCTTGTAAAGACTATGATATAATTGCGATAAATGAATCGTGGCTTAGCACTGAAACTTGTGACTTTGTAGGGGAGTATCAAATTAAAGGTTATAGACTTTTTGTTAAAAACAGAATAGGTAGGCGAGGAGGCGGTGTTATGTTGTATATCAAAGATAATATAGCGAACGTTATAGAAGTAAAGCACACAATTCCAGAACCGATAGATTCGACTATAGCAGAACTTAAATTGAACGATTTCAAACTTGTTGTTGCGGTTATATATAGGCGCCCTAATCAAACAGCTGATACGGACGAAGCGTTATATCGTGAACTAAAGCGAATAATCGGTAGTGAGCAGGCTTTAGTTATGGGTGACTTTAATTGCGCTAACGTAAATTACGATACAATGCAGGGAGACGCGGAAGGTAATCGTTTAGTTAATTTTCTCGAGGATAGCTTTCTTATTCAAAAGGTTGGGGAACCTACGAGGTTGGACAGTATTTTAGATTTAGTAATAACTACGGATGATAGGCTAATTACTGATCTTCAAATAATAGAACCGTTGGGCAATAGCGATCACAATATGGTAGAGTTTGTCCTCTCAGTAAGTCACTCGAAACCAGCTAACTCGACGAAAATTCCTAACTTCCAGCACGCAGACTTTAGTAAATTTCGAAATAAATTGTCACACGTCAATTGGGAAAACGTGATGGGGAACTCAACGCAAAACTAATGTGGGAATCGTTCGAAACAGTATTTAGGACTATAAATGAGGAATGTGTACCGTACAAAATTAAGCGTGCGAAAGTAAACAACAAGCCCTTGTGGTTTACTTCTAGAGTAGGAGACATTATAAAGAGTAGAGATAGGGCTTATAGGCTACATAAGTGCGATAAAGACAATTTGTGGTTACGAAACAACTACATATCTCTAAGGCGTGAAGCGAAAAGTGTAATAAAAAAGTCCAAGCGCGAATTTGAAATCTCCATAGCTCGTGACGGTAAAGAAAACCCCAAGCGATTCTTTCAATACGTCAATAATAGAAATCCAGTAAAAAGCGTCTTGGGGCCTTTGAAAAATCTAAACGGAGATCTAGTTTCTGAAAACAAGGAAATGGCTACCTTGCTAAACGAATTTTTTACGTCAGTTTTTACTATAGAAGATGTAACAAATATCCCTACGGTCACGGACATAATACCGTTTGATAATGGTAATATTTTGGATAATATAGTGGTTAGTGAAGGGGAGGTAACGCGCTATATTGATAAAATGAAAACGCGTAAATCACCGGGGCCGGATTCCATATATCCCATACAACTAAAAGAATTAAAAGATAGCATTGTTGTGCCGCTAACAAAGATTTTTAATGCGTCTATTTCTGAGGGGTGCGTACCAGATAATTTCAAGTTAGCAAACGTAACACCTATCTTTAAGAAAGGCGATAAAGGTGCGGCGGGAAATTATAGACCAATCAGTTTAACGTCTGTTGTAGGTAAGCTACTGGAATCAATAATTAGGGATCGTATAGTCGAACACTTAGAATTCCATAAGCTAGTTAGAAATACGCAGCACGGATTTAGGCGAAACAAATCTTGCTTAACTAATCTTTTAGAATTTTTCCAAAGCGTGGTTGACGTTTACGATAGACATCGGGCGGTTGATGTAGTGTATTTAGATTTTCAAAAGCGTTTGACACCGTGCCGCACAAAAGACTCATTGAAAAAACTAAGGCTCATGGAATCAGGGTGTAGTAATAAATTGGCTAGAAGAGTGGTTGCGAGGCAGGAAACAGAGGGTGGTCGTTGATGGAGCGGAGTCGTGTTGGGCTAATGTAGCGAGTGGCGTTCCTCAGGGTTCTGTATTGGGCCCCTTGCTTTTTCTTATATATATTAACGATTTAGATGTCGGCCTAGTCAGTACAGTTTCAAAGTTTGCGGATGACACGAAACTGGGTGGTAGAGCGATTAATGACGAAGATAGAGGTAAAATTCAGGAAGATCTGAATAAAATCGTTGATTGGTCAGTCACATGGCAAATGAGATTTAACGTTGATAAGTGCAAAATTTTGCATATAGGTTCGCGTAACGGTAATTTTGCGTATAGTATGTCAGGGAAAGATTTAACAAGCGTAGAGCAGGAAAAAGATTTAGGAGTTATAGTCACTGGTGATTTAAAAGTAGCGAAACAAAGTACAGCGGCGGTCAATAAGGCGAACAAAGTGTTAGGTTTTACAGCTCGAAATTTTGAGTACAAATCGCGCGATATTATAGTTCCACTTTATAAATCATTAGTTAGACCCCATTTGGAGTACGCGGTCCAATTTTGGAATCCGCATATGCGCAAAGATATAGACAAAATCGAAAGAGTTCAAAGACGAGCAACTAAGATGATTCCGTCGCTTAGGTCAAAGTCGTACGAGGATAGGCTTAAGGAGTTAAAATTGACAACACTCGAGACTAGGAGGTTAAGGGGTGATCTAATCCAGGTTTTCAAAATTATGAATGGGTTCGATAACGTAGATAGAGATAGCTTTTTCGAAATATCTCAATATAATAGGACTAGAAATAACGGTGTAAGTTGACAAGTAGAAGGTTCGAGACAGCAGTTGCGAAAAACTTTTTTACGCATAGAATAGTAAATAGCTGGAATAGTTTGCCGGTAGAAGTAATTAGTAGCATGTCTATAAACATGTTTAAAAATCGATTAGACGCATATGTTGATAGAAAGGGTATAGTTTAAGGTAGTAAAATTAAGGCTTTCTGGGGATAGATCCCACAGCTCAACACAAGTGTTGTGGGATATAGGGAGGCAGCGTCTTGGGTTAGGGGATACTCTCTGTCCTTACACACCCCATTTAAAGAGATTCCTCTGCCGAGCGGTGCCCCCCATAGTACTGTGAGGTATTGAAAAACTCATGATCTTCACTTGCCCCACAAACACCTTTAAATGGGAGACCCAAAATGGGTGCCCACACATTTCTACATTACTGTACAGTCTTTACAGCCACACCTACACTTTTTCTCGTAAGTGTATATATTGTAATGTATATGATTGTAAATTTTGACTTGGTCCGCAATCGATATGGACCGTGACTTGATGGATACCGTAATGAAATTGACTGGATTCTTTGGATCTGATATATTTGCATGTCCGTTATAAATAGATATAGAGTGTAACATATTTGTGGATAGTAGTCTATTATGACTAGATCCTCTGGATCCAGAGATTCTATCTTTAGTTTTAAATCGATAATTAATTGGTTTTAAATTGATAATTATTTAGTTTCGTAAAAATTGGTCGTTGCCAATTTACCGGCGGTTTTTACATAAATTTCTTATGTTCTTGTGGTTCGGAACCCACGTAAAATTGTAGGTCCCCTCCGCCACCACGGAGGACATACACAATACACGATTACGAACACAGTTAGGTAGACCAGCCATGAGTGGATCCTAGGGTCTTTGTTGGTCTGAAACATTATAACATTATAACATTATAACTTTTAGATAAGGCCAGCTTGCTTAGATCCAGGGCCGGATCTAGAAGTTGCGAGGCCCTAGGCCTATATATATGAAAATATGGACTTAATTATCGGTACTATACCAGCAATATTAGAATCCCGCATAGACAGAACTATGCCAGCACTTAAAAATTAAACCAAACCAAAATAATCACGCATGGAAATTGTATAAGAAATATAAATAAACCATACAAATAAGTATAAATTATAATATGAATCAAGATTTGTATCGAAAATATAAGACAATGATTTCTAAGATTTATATAATATTATAGGCAATGACTTTCCATAGTATACAAACGTTTTTCATATGTGATGTATAAGAGATGTTGACATTTCATTTTTTATAATAGTGAGCGATCGACTTATCAGGCTAAATATTAATGCTTTAATATTTGGTTCAGATGCTCCTTGAATATTACAGCAATGCTTTTCTACTTTTCTTCGAGCTAAACTCTTCAATTAATTGAGAATACTCTAATGAATTTGTTATATCGTTTTCTACTGATAACATAGCTAATGATTGCAATCTCCCTTGAGACATGGTGGAACGCAAATATGTTTTAATAAGTTTGAGACGCGAGAAACTTCTTTCAGCCGAAGCAACAGTAACTGGGATAGTTAATACTATTCGAAGTGCAACATAAACATTAGGATAAATCTCACTTAGTTGTTTTTGCACTATATAAACAAGGGCATTTCCGAGATCTGTTTTCTCAGGTATAAACCTGCAAAGTCCTTTAAGTTCTTCATAGAGTTCTAAATCATTAATATCACTTGAACAGAACGCGCAAAACGGCTTGAGCGAGGCCCCCTATGGCGCGAGGCCCTAGGCGATCGCCTAGTTCGCCTATAGCTAAATCCGGGCCTGCTTAGATCCATTCTACAAGCAGAGGCTACTGCTGCCGTCATTGCTGTCCTATGTCCCAAAGAGATGTTAAGGCGATCTGCCATGGAGGATACGTTTTCGGAACGAAAAATTTTCTGTCTTTTGGGTGTGTTTTTAGGAACGGTGAATTCGTCATCGTTATCGTTGTCACTGCTGGACGTCGATGAAGAAGAATTGGCTTTCGATGGCGTTTCAAGAGGGGGTGGGGAGTAATGGGGGAGAGAGGGGTGGGGGTAATGGGCGAAGGGTGGGGGTAATGGGGGAGGGGGTATCCCCAAGTGGTATAAAGGGAGGTGATTTAAAAGCTAATGCTACATTAATTCAAAATTATATTAAATAGTTTGATACATTTTATGACATTATTATGATGAAGAAATAATAAAACTCTACAACTGTATGGATTCTTGGCGAAGCCAAGCTAGCTCCGTGGAGCTAGTCAAAAGGAGTAGCGACCAAAACAGTGTCCGTCTGTCTGTCTGTCTGTCACGGGGAGGCTATATGTATGGAAAAACTGTATATGTATGGAAAAACTATATATGCTTACAACATGGTATCGTATGTGGTACCTTTACTTCTTAATTAAATATAAATTATTAATTAATTAAATTAAATATCTACAAAATTGCCTCGGGATTGGTGACATAGCCTATTGGGAATTAAATTAATTAACATACATAGGACCCCATATGTAGGCATTGGGCCTGCATGACAACAAGAAAACCAAATTTATTATTTCGTATTCAACATTTTCCACTGCTGACTCATGAAAATTACTTCGAGAGAAGAGTCAACGAACTTTGCAAAATCAGCAAATAATAAAAGACGAAGATTTATATCATATTAGCGGCTCGCTCGGGGCTTGCTTATTAGTCCGGTAGCACAGACCCTGATTTTACTGGAACCCTGCATTGTTTGTTATAAAGCAAATTTTGACATATTTTGAAAGCTTATACCACCCCATTCAAGAATCCATCGGGTGTACACTTGATCCCCGCTTGGCTTTTTCAATATGGCCGGCAAAACTGAAAAATCCCATATCCTGGTCAATACTTGATGGATTTTAATGATTTTGGTGACATTTCTAGGGGTTTTACGATGATGAGTCGATCTGGAGGGATTCCAGATACTTTGGGAGTCGTTTTGACCCACATTTGTCAATACTCAAGGTCATTGGAGGTCAAACGCCCCCCGAAATAAGGAATATCCCATATCCTGGGTAGTCGTGGAGATATTTTGGTGATCTTACTGTCGTTTTTATGGTTTTGGGCGAGACTGAGTAGTTCTATAGGGTTTAAAATTAAATAAGGGATTATTTCCCCCATGGTAAGGTGAATTTCAATATGTCTAATTATTCCTCTTATTTTTTTCAGGTTCTTGAGATTATTGCTGATGGTGCTGCCCACCTGGTGGTTTGATGACGTCTTGGTTGTACTGATTCCAAAATTGTTTTTTGACTGCTGAATATGGAGAATGTACCAGGTGAGCATTGTTTAGTTTTCATTTGCTGAGGATAAATTATTTCAATGCGATTTGTACTCTGAAGAATGGGTAAACAAAATTCTTATTTTTCAGGTTCTACAAAAGCTGCAGACGAATGTTTCTTCAAGGATTTCCCGCGTAGCTGTCCTGGAGGTCAGAAAGGTTTTTCAAATTGTGGGAGGATTCAGAAAATCAGATTCAGATGGCTTAATGAGAACTGCAGCTAAGTCCGCATTAAAGCAGAACTTGGGAGTGGATACATCCTCTCGAACATGGAGTCGACCAACAGTTGTTATCATGGATGTGTCAGCTGTTTTGTGGACAGTCGACTGGCCTGCTAGTGGCACAGTTGCTACATTTATCCAAACCTTTAAAGTATGGCTACCGAAACATCTTTCTCATGCATCTGTAGTACTAGCTTTTGATCGCTACTATGATTTCTCTCCGAAATCAAGCACTCGGGCAATGAGAAGCAAGAGCAGCAGAGTTCACAAGCTGGACCTCAACACCCCATTGCCTACAAGAGACGCTGTTCTCACATGCACCGCGAACAAAGAGCAACTAAACAGGCTGCTCTGTGAGCAGATCCTTGCTGACAGTGAGTATCTCGCAACTGTAACCCAAGACCATGAGCTAGTGCTTGCAGGATGGCAGACCATACCGACTTCCATTGTGCGAGGCAAGAGTCGAGCAGCATTGGAGCTCTCATCATCTCATGAAGAGGCTGACGTGATAATAACACAACACGCTATCGCACAAGCTGAGAAAGATTCTGATGCCCGCATCTCCATCATTTGTGATGACACAGACGTGTTTGCCATGCTGACTCACTTCTATGAATTTAAGAAACTAGGCTGTCCCATGATTATGGAATCTCCAGTGCGTGGCAGAAAATCAGTGGACATCCGAGCAACTGTAACCCAGCACAAATACATCATCCCACAAATCCTCAAACTACACGCTTTGAGTGGTTGTGACACAGTTGCAGCAATACATGGCATCGGCAAAGCCACCGCCATTGCCACAGCCAAGAAGGGTCGGAAGCTAGACAAGCTGGGGTCCTTTGATGCATGCTTTGACCATATCGAAAAAGAGGCAACAGCGTTCATTGTTGCATGCTATGGGGATAAGAAATCCTCATCTCTTACTGAGTGTCGTCAGCGAGTATGGGCTCAGAAGACAGGGATGTCGGGAACTGCTGCACCCAAACTATGTTCTCTACCACCAACAACTGAAGCTTTCCATCAAAATGTGCTCAGAGCCCACTACACTGTGGCGAACTGGCTCGATACACTAAAGTGTGACCCACCACCACTTGATCCTGTTCATTATGGGTGGGAGAGAGACGAAACAAACAGAGTTCTCATCCCAAAAACAGTTGGTGAAGGAGTGTGCTTAGCACCAGATGAAGTTCTGAAGCTAATCAAATGTGGGTGTGAATCACAATCAGCATGCAGGGGGAGTCGCTGCGGCTGCATGGGACGCGGAATCCCTTGCGCAATGTTCTGTGCATGTGGCAGCGGCTTGGATTGCAACAATCCATTGACCCAAAACGCAAACAAAGAAGAGACTGATGATCCTGACGATCCTGACACAACCATGTCTTTTGATATTTGCCCCCAATAAATGGTTACCTAATGTGAATAACTGCATCAAAGTTGTCAATGCCAATCCCCCAGCTAGGTGTGAGCTTTGTTTTGCTTACGAGGTCATATCTTGTAGCTTTGCAACCTTCCATAGAATGCATGTACCCTGCACTTCAGCATAAATTGTGGTTTATATCTGAATATCCATATCCATATAATGTGAGTTATGTCATTTAAGCATTATGATCTGGTTTTATCTGCAGAAAAGTTGTTAAGTGCTCAGCAGTTAGCTAGATTGTAGAAATTGTCACTGAAATAAAGCAAATACAGTGATGTCAACTGTGGCATTATCATATTTCAAGGCCAAACTTTAACCTCAAATGACTTGACTTGACTCATGGAGTTGCAAAACGATATCCTACTGTTATCATGTGCCTATAGAACTACTCAGTCTCGCCCAAAACCATAAAAACGACAGTAAGCTCACCAAAATATCTCCACGACTACCCGGGATATGGGATATTCCTTATTTCGGGGGGCGTTTGACCTCCAATGACCTTGAGTATTGACGAATGTGGGTCAAAACGACTCCCAAAGTATCTGCAACCTCTCCAGATCGACTCATCATCCTAAAAACCTCTAGAAATGACACCAAGATCATCAAAATTCATCAAGTATTGACCAGGATATGGGATTTTTCAGTTTCGCTGGCCATCTTGAAAAATGGCGGCCATATTGAAAAAGCCAAGCGGGGATCAAGTGTACACCCAATGGATTCTTGAATAGGGTGGTATAAGCTTTCAAAATATGTTAAGATTTGCTTTATAACAAACAATGCAGGGTTCCCACCCGGTGCAACCGGACTATATGTTAAGCCCTGCTTTTAAGCAAGGAAGATATACTTTATCTTCCTTTAAGTTCTGAGTGAGTAACATGTGATATAAACCTAATAACGCAAAATGATAGGCCTATACCAGTGGTTCCCAAACCCATGGTCGCGACCCAAGTGAGGGTCGGGAAGGTGTTCCTGAGGGTCGCGGAACGGAAATTCTCAACGACTGATTCAATCAAACTATATGAATATAAACACAACGTATCAAAATGATTGGTCATTAACACTGCATGTACCAGCGTTTAGGGTCGCCACCATAAAAGTTTGGGAACCACTGGCCTATACCTTCAGGAATTTAAAAATAATGACTGCCTATATTAATTACATCAAATCAACTCCTTGTGTAACTCCATCGTACCACGGCCCTACATCGAAAAAGATCGTCGCGCCCTACATCGAAAAGAAGCGAGGCCCAACAAAATAATAAGGTAAGGCAATTCCTTTCTTTACCATTAGGCAGCGCTAAAATATCGAAGGCAAATAAATTTAACATTAACCACTAAAAACAATACATGAAAGATGTCCTTTGAAGCTCTACACATACATAACTCTCTAACGAAAAAACGTAGAACTTTTGTCGTTACTCTCCACTGAAATCTGCTGGAAATTTCTAACGGATGAGGGTAACAGGCAATCAACCCATAGCCCTATATAGTTTTTTTCATAATATGAATGTGTTCTACCGAATCTTAACCGGCAATCGTACACCGGATAACACCGTTGTATGAATTAACTAATAATATATTTATGCTGCTCTTACATCAAATAATTGGTATAGTAACAAAAACCTCGAAACATTCGAAAAATCGAAGATAAATTTATAGTATTACACCCGTCTCCCTTTGGAGGTGAAATTTATGTTTTTCCTATGGTTTTTGATGTGTTTTGACCGAATCTGACCTTCAAAGCCGTCGGAAATGACTCGTTTTTTAGATAACCCTCCTCCCCCCTCCCCCAGCCGGCAATCGAAAACGAGTCATTTCCGACGGTTTTGAAGGTCAGATTCGTTCAAAACACATCAACAACCATAGGAAAAACATAAATTTCACCTTCAAAATTGACCTAACCTAACCTATCCTATCCTAACCTAAAAGCAAACAGGAATGTTCGTTTAAAACATCAAAAACCATAGGAAAAACATAAATTTCACCTTCAAAATTGACCTAACCTATCCTAACCTAACCTAACCTAAATCACTTATAGTCTTGTAGGCAGCCCAGGAATCACTATAAATCACAGAGCCAGGCCTAATGTACTTCTGAATGAATGGAATGAGTGTTCCTTTCCGGTACGAAAGTAATTCAAATTCGAAATGGATGGAGCGCAGTGATTGGGCAGACATGTAACGAACACACAAACGAACGTACGAACACAAACGAACGTACGAACACACACTAGATACACACCAAAAAAACGTTTATATCTCGAAAACGAACCAGCATTTGCGACGGAAACGCTATAGAAGAAAAATGTCTTAGAATTAAAAAATCTACCTAATGAATATATAATAATTGCTGGACGTTAGACGGGTGTAATACTATAATAATACCAAATCGAATGATACAGTAAATAAATCTGTTTGTGGCAAGTGATTAGAATGTATGGTGTCACTGGTAAGATGCTAACTGCAGTGAAAATGCCACCGTGCGTGGACAAATCTTTTTTTAATCCCAAATGGCATCTGAATCTGCAAGACAACATTAAAGCGCATAACGAGTTTTCTTTCTCAGAACTGCCGCTAAATATTTTTGTTTTTAACTTTAAATTTTAAATGTCAAATGTTTTTCGTATGTTATTCTTGTCCTTGTTCTTTTTAAGGTTTATTATTATGGACCCAAAAAGACTTGTCTTTTTGCAGGACGTATTTCTGAAACTGATGACACTGACCACGAAATAGCCACGCGCTGACTTAAAATTTTCTGTTCAAAATCGTTCATATGAAATTCGTTCAAAAAAACTTCTTTTTCTACGTGAAAGTCACAATATGATAATAAAAACCCACTCTAATAGACAGAGTTTATTTCCACAACAGTTTCGATGCCCACTGGCATCCTCTTCGGGTGGATACAGAAAAAAGAATGAACCAAAAACAAGAGGGAAAACAGTCCCGGGACCTTTAAGAAATTCGCAACTAGATTAGATCCGTCATCCCGACACTGGAAGGGCGGTTTTTTTTTTTTTATTAAAGGGACCCGCTTATAAGTACATGCGCATAAATTTAAAACTATCTTCTTGTCCTATACATATAGATTATATTATTTTACATAATTATTACATTTATTATTAAATTTGTTACATTTAATATTGTATTATTATTTTTTATTACAGAAATTATAAATTTATTATTACATTGATTATTACATTGTTGTTTATTATACAAAAATTATAAACCGAAAAAACGAATAAAAAAGGGGCGAGGAGGACACAGTCAAGAGACCGTAACGAATAGATTAGGTCCCGTTCTCCCCGACACTGGAAGGGCATTGTTTTTATTTTTATTAAAGGGACCCGCTTATAAGTACATTTGTAAATTTTTTTTAAAACTTTATGCTTGTTCTATACATACAGATTCTATTATTTTTACATAATTATTAAATTTATTATTAAATTCATTACATTTAATATTGTATTATTATTTATTACAGAAATTATAAATTAATTATTAAATTGATTATTACATTGTTATTTATTATACAGAAATTGTAAACCGAAACAAATGTAAACGGCAAGGAGGATACAATCCAGAGCTCCAATCCAATACTCTGTCTATTAGAGTGGGTTTTTATTATCATATGAAATTAATTGCATGGTATAACGAGAGCACAGACCGACTAGATATAGGTAGGCTTTGATGAAGATGGTTAACATAACCAACGAAAACATGTAATAGATATTCGCTCTAAAGAATGTGTCCCTTGCTGAATTTAGCTTCAAACGATGCCAAAACCAAACTCTGTACAATTTACGTCTAATTTACAAAAAATTAGTGTTCTTATATTTGATTTGGATAATACTTTAATACCTACTCGCGAAGCTGATCGTAAAACTGTTGTAGAGGTGAGCATAGTCAGAGTAATACTTATATAAATAACTTCGTCTCGGTTCATTTTGTGTTCACTTCATACTTTTTGCCCTGGGCATTGATTTGCCGCAAGCTTAGCTGGAGTGTTAGTCCCACATTACATTTTGAAAATACGAAGCCACTCTGGCCTGTGGAGGTTATCCAACCTGGATAAGTGATCTGAAGCTATATTTTCTGGTTAAATTTTGCAAAATATTTATTTCAAGCCGGATTGCACAATTTGTGAAATTTTTGCATGACGCTATTTTTGACAAAATTCAAACTTCATTGAATGCTATGGGGAAATCCTCGTGCGATGCTTTTGGAAAATTTGAGCAGATTCTGCAGTCTGAATTTCAAGTTGGTTAATTACATTACATTTCATTTAGAAAACATGAAGCCACTGGGGCCTATTGAAGTTACCCAAGTCATGAGCTATATTTTATAATAATAATTGTGTAAAATGGTAGAATCACAGTTTAGTGTCATAAAAATTTGGTACTTTCCTGTTAATCGGAATACCCTAAAAAAAGTTTGGTAATTTTTTACTATCACTCCGGTCTCTTCAATTCCTATAATTTATACATCAATGGATTCGTTATTACACCAGGAATGCGATTTGGATAGTCTCAAGTGAGGGAACTGGCCCAAAACTAAGTTAGGACAGGAAGTTTGTTTTGGGGTATAAGTGTGAAAAAATACCTAAAATGCGGGTAATTCCTTCAGTAGAGACTATCTAGGGCGCATTCATGATGTGAAAACGAATCTATTGATATATAAATTATGGAAATTGTAGAAACAGCCAACATGAGTGACCTAAAAATATATATATATATATACACTTATTTTTTTTTTTTTTAGTTCAGGAAGAACCGATTCGCCTCTATTTAAAGGGCATATCTCAGCGGAAAAACAAAGAAAAAGTGAGAGGAAAGACAGAGGAAAAAGAAAGGGTGGAGGGGACAGTCGAAGTGGAAAAAGACCAAGGACTGCAGGGTCGAGCCCCATCATCCTTGGGTGCTAGGGCCGGGAGGGCGCACGTGAAACCTCCAGGAACAAGCACGTACAAACGAGCACAAAGAGCACTCAAGAGCACGAGCTTAGAACCCCCTTGCGGGGAATACACATTTATATATATGTAGTAAAACGAATATTATATATTCACTATATATATATATACCGTAAAACTATACTAACCTAACCTAACCTAACCTACCTAACCTAATCTAATTTTAGGTACTACTCTTACCTGTATACTTATTACCACAAACAATACCTTCCTTATTTTTCTTAGGGCATATAAATTCTTTTAGCAATACACCGTGTTCTACATAAAAATTAAATTCAGCCTCTTCATCATCAAAAAATTTGCATGAAGTTAAACACACTGAATAATTACAACCATCGTAAACCGACGCTACCGTGACACTAAAATGTTATGAGTTCAGGTCAAACCACCCAATTTTGTTAGCGGTACCTTCCTAACCTTTGTGGGATCAGTCATTTTATCACTCACAAAAACATGATCCACGATTTTATCGCTCAAAAAAATAATTTCTTAACATTAATTTTATAGCTTTAATCGGCATTTGCCTTCATATTGTACTTAATAAAAGTTGTTTAAAAAAATATAAAGAGTCTTATGGTAAACTTTATTTTCAGTTTCCAGAGACCGGACTGATAGTAAAAAATTACCAAAAGTTTTACTATTTGTTATGTATTTTTGCTCTTGTCATTTTCGTTTAAAGTAATGAAAATATCACAACTTAACCTAACCAATCATTAAGGGCATACAGTTGACCTAACTGGGCATTCAGTTGACCTGTGCTGGTTTTGAGTACTTCAAGGTTAATCATCATTTCAACTTTATGGATCCCATTAGTGGAGTCCATACTCAAAACATTGAAAGGATGTGGGGTAGTGCCAAATGGCGTAACAAGAAATAATGAAACTGCCTGCTATCATCTGGACTTGTATCTTGTGGAATTCATATAGCGACAATGTACTGAAAGCAGCAACATTTTTTCTGTGATTTTAGATCTAAGCAGTGACGTTTTTTCTGCGATTTAGATCTAACTCTGGAGCCTAATAGAGCTGTTAGGCTCCAGAGTTAGAATCTGTAGTTTCTTTCTTTGTCTGATAATTCCATTTGGCTTTTCAATTCTTCCAACAGTATTTCATAATCTTCACAATTTCTGCACCTCTGTTGACTTGTGCTAGCTTCCATTTCACCCATATCAATTCCTGAAAGAGCTGCCATTTTCTGACCAATAGCTTCTTGTGCTTGTCTCGTCTTTCTTTTGACATATCCTGGTAAATCTCTCTTGCTCACTTTTTGTGGCTTTACAGGGGAAATGTCAAGTGCTGAACAGCTGGTGTCTAGTTTTTGCTTTTGTGCTTCTGGTGGATAAGAACATAATAAATTTTTATAGTGGGCACACTAGGGGCCACTTTGGCCTATCGAGGTGGCTCCACTATGTAAAAACTGCCTGTACATTGGCAATAACCAATTTTTACAAAACTAATTAAGTATCAATTTAAAACTAAAGATAGAATCTCTGGATCCAGAGGATCAAAGTCATAATAGGCTACTATCCACAAATCTGTTACACACTATATCTATTTATAACTGACATGCAAATATATCAGATCCAAAGAATCTAGTCAATTTCATTATGGTACCCATCAATACCAGTACCATGCCAACCAAAAATAAGTCATGGTCCATATCAATTGCGGACCAAGTCACAGTTTACATCCATATACATTACAATATATATACTTAAGAGGAAAAGTGTAGGTGTGGCTGTAAAGACTGTACAGTAATGTAGAAATGTGTGTGCACCCATTTTGGGTCTCCCATTTAAAGGTGTTTGTGGGGCAAGTGAAGATCATGAGTTTTTCAATACCTCACAGTACTATGGGGGGCACCGCTCGGCAGAGGAATCTCTTTAAATAGGGTGTGCAAGGACAGAGAGTATCCCCTAACCTAAGATGCTGCCTCCCTATATCCCACAACACCTGTGTTGAGCTGTGGGATCTATCACCCAAATGCACATAATATATATAAAATAAACTAGTACCATTCATGCAATAAAAATGGGCTTAAACACCATCACCAGATGTCCCTTGCGGACATCAAATTATCCAACCTTCTTTTGAAAGAATCAAGCATATCTGAAATCACCACTTCTTCTGTCAGACTGTTCCAAAACTTAATTACTCTGTTTGTAAAACTATGTTTTCTTAAATTTGTTCTACATCTTGGCTTAAATAATTTCATACCGTACTATGACCTCTAGTCTGATTATTGTGATCTTTAATGAAAAGAGACTCAAAATCTATCTTATCCAACCCTTTTATCATTTTATATACCTCTATCATATCACCCCTTAACCTCCTCCTTTTTAATGAGAACATGCTTAGATACGCCAGTCTTTCCTTATATGTCAATTGTCTTAGAGATGGGATCATTCTTGTTGCTCGTTTCTGTACTTTTTCCAGTTTTTCAATATCTTGTATCAAATAGGGACTATTAAATTGAATGTAGTATTCGAGGAGGGGTCTCACATATGGAATGTATAGTTGCTTTATAATATTGGGTGATTTGTATTCAATGTGTGTCTGCATGAGATTGAGTCTAGCATTTGCTTTATTTCTGATTACCATACAGTGATTTGAGGGTTTAAGTTCATTTGTCACAGTGACACCCAAGTCTTTCTCTTTATCAGCATTTTTAATCCAAATTCCATTCATATTGTATTCAAATTCTGGATTTTTTGGCCCAATATGCATAACCTTGCACTTATCAACATTAAATTTCATCTCCCACTTATCTGCCCAGGCTGTTACTCTGTCTAAGTCTTTTTGTATTGTCATTGCTCCTGCTACTGACTTAACATTATGGCCTAATTTTGTATCATCAGCAAATTTTGAGGTTTTACATGATAAGCCCTTCTCTAGATCATTTATATAGACAACAAAAAGCAGAGGTCCCAGAACAGACCCCTGTGGGACTCCGCTCAATACGGGTCTCCAAGTAGACTTATTTCCATTTAGATGAACTCTCTGTTTTCTATTTCTCAGCCATTCTTCTATCCAATCAGCTATATGACCTCTTATACCATGGGCTCTAACTTTTACCAACAATCTTGCATGAGGAACAGTATCAAATGCCTTTGCAAAATCTAAGTGTACTATATCTACTGGCTCTTTATTGTCCAAATGCAATAGGACTCCATCATAAAATTCAATCAAGTTGGTTAGACAGGACCTTCCATTTTGAAAGCCATGCTGGCTATCATTTATAAGGTTGCACTCTTCAAGGAACTCAGTAACTTTGCCTCTAATGATACTTTCGAGTAATTTGCAAATAATGGAGGTGAGGCTGATGGGTCTGTAGTTTTTTGCCAAGTTTCTATTTCCTTTTTTAAAGATTGGAGCCACATTTGCTTTCTTCCAATCCTCTGGAATTTCAGTACATATCAATGATTTATTAAAAGTAATTTCTAGTGCCTGTGCTATATTCTTTTTGGCAGCTTTTATGACTATTGGATGCATTTCATCTGGCCCTGGAGATTTTTCCATTTTTAATTTATCTATTGCTTTTAAGATATCTAGTTTTGTTACCCTTAATTCATTTATTTCTCTATCTTGTCCTGGTAGTATAAGATCAGGAATATTATTTAAATTTTCATTTGTGAATACTGATGAGAAGTATTTGTTTAGTTCTTCAGTTATTTCAAGATCATCTATAGTTTTATCATCTATATGGAGGGGGCCAATTTTCTTTTTCACTCTACTTTTCAAATTGAAGTGACTGAAAAACTTCTTAGGATTGTTTTTTGAATTCTTGGCTAGGCTTTTTTCCAGGTCATGTTTGCTATCTCTGATTACTTTCTTGCAAATGCTTCTTTTACTTTTATATATTTCGGAGTCTGTGCCATTTTTAGTTCTTTTGAATTTATGAAATGCTCTTGTTTTTTCTCTGATTGCTCTTTTTACATTGCAGTTTATCCAAGGTTGTTTTTTATTTTTTCCAGTTCTGATTTTACACTGTGGGATATGCTTCCTTTGTATGTTCATTATTATACTTTTAAATTTTTCCCACATACTAGTTACTGTCTGTTCAGGCTGTAGAATATCTGTCCAATTTATTAGACAGATCATTTACTAGTCCATTTATATTTCCTCTTTTAAAATCTGGAACTTCTACTTTATTTTCACTAGGTCTTGAATTACAAACAATATTAAACCGAAGGATACAATGATCACCTGAACCTAGTGTTTCTGAAACCAAGATATCCTGGAAGGTATCTGGATTATTTGTTAGAATTAAATCTAGAATGGCATCAGCCCTGGTTGGTTTAACCCAGTTAGTAAAGGAGCCATTCTCAATTATACAGTATAAGAATCTCTCATTACTTTCTGGTGTTTGTAATATTTCCCAGTCTATATGCCTATAATTGAAATCTCCAACAATAATAATATTGCTTGTCATTGCTTTATTTATTTCATCAATAAGTTGATTTTCTACATACTTATTTTCTTCTTTACTTTTGGAGATTCCTCCAACTGAACATCCCTCAGGTGGTCTGTAAATACTCCCTATCCTGATTTTCCTGGCATTTTTATGCCCAATATCTATCCATACAGATTCAACTATTTCCTCTTTAACGGAGGTAACTTCAACTGGATTCAGATTTGTCTTGGCATAAATAAATACTCCGCCACCCTCTGAATATTTACGTTCATAATAAAAAAGTTCATAGCCATCAATTTCATAAGTAATGGTATTATCTCTTTCACTAAATAGACTATTTGGTATCGTACTGAATTTTGTCCAAGTTTCAGTGACAATCATAACATCAGGATTTTCAATACCTATGTATGCCTTGAATTAATTTATTTTATCTCGGATACTTCTTGCATTTACATAGAAAAATGACAAAGAACCCTTGGAATATTTTGCTTGTAATTTAGTCTGGTTCTTGTTCTGTGATGGTATATTATTTGCATCTCTTTTACTTTCTTTGTTGACCTTTTTCTTTTGAGTTTTGATTATATTTTTTATTAGTTTATCATCAAGAGTATTTGTATTTGTACTAATTTGGCCTATTCCTTTAGTTTTTAGTCAATTATATGATACAATCTTTGATAGTAAATCAGTTCCTTTACTATTAAGGTGAATTCCATCTCTGTTATAGAACTCTCTTTTTTGTAAAATTTATTCCACAGTTCGATATATGTAATTTCCATGCTCTGACATAGTGTCTTAAGCCTACTATTTATATATAATGCTTGAGAGTACCACTTATTATTCTCATGTATTGGGAATTATACCTGTGATAGATGTTTTAAGGTTAGGTCTCCATTCCTTTAACTTTGTTAATAGCTGTTTATATGACTCCATGATTTCTTCGGAGTGCTTACCCTTTATATCATTTCCACCTACATGTATAACCATATTCTTTGGTACAGTTAGGTCAATACCAGATCCTTTTTCTATAATTTTATTACTAATTCTATTTATCCCTGCACCTGGATAACAGTACTTAAGCTATGCTACCTCTAGGTAATTTAGATCCTAGGCCCCTCACTTGAGAGTCGCCTATAATGGATGCTGATTCAAACACACCTATAGCTTTAGAGTGCCTGGGTTTATACGAGTCTGGATTATTATTGCTAACATTTTGGTTTATAGGCCTACTTTCTTCAGCTTTCTCATCTTGATCCTGGACCAGCGAGAAAGTATGAAACTGATTAGTTAGTTCTATAAGGACACTTTTCCTTGGCTCTTGAATTCTAGCTTTCCAGGTTTTCCTAGGTTTAGTCCACTCATCATTTTCAGGAATTATCTGAGGATATCTAGGCCTGGGCTCACTATGAGGTATAGGGACATTTAAGTTTACTTGAACTGCTACTTCACTAGATTTAGGCTCAACTGCAGTATCTCTATAAGTTGGTCTGGCCTCTCCCTCACTAATAGACCCTCTGGACTTAAAATTTTTTATTACAGTACTACACTTGTCACAAAACCACATCAAGTTGACATTAAGCTTAGAAGCAGCATTTATACCTTTATATATATCATTTGTAAGGCCTTTGCAGCTTACGTGATACCAGTCATCACAGCTATCACATGCAATAGCCCTATCTTTACTCTTAACTTCCTTTTTACAAACTTTACAGTCACTGTCAAAACCCATTTTTGTAGGGTAGGCTATGTTCCTAAGTTAGGTCCTAGGCTTAAAAATTTTTGTTGACTCACCAACTTTGATACTATCAAGTTATATCAAAATAGTTACTCAGGTTAGGTCAAGTGGGAGTCTTACCTTGTGGTTAGGCTAGGCTATCAGAATAAGCTAAGCTAGGCCTGTACAAACAAGTAGCTACAGGTAACACCAGAGTGATCTTATATCAGTCAAAAAACAATTCCAAAATGCAGGATCAATCTCAACTGCAGCCCTGGAAAAATTTTTCAACACCTCACTTGTTACCAACGCGCAGGAAAGGTAATAATATTAATAAAGGAGCGCAAAAGTCAATTCGCTAGAGCACAGCCAACACGTCCGATCGCGTCCGATTCACTTGATGATGTTGAACTGATTCTTTGTATTTCAGCCTTCTGTTTCCTGCAATCAGGACAAAGTTTTTGTCCAGGCTTGATGTCTTTGCCAGTCTCTTCCTTCAACAGTTGAGCTATTGCAATGTCAATTGCCTGAAGTGATTTTTTGGTTAATGTTGATTTATGATATTCAAATGGGTTGCAACAGTGCTGCTGCAGACTCTCATGTCTGGTCAAAAGAAGCTGTTTATGGTGCAAGCATATGCATGCCTCTTCCTTAAATTGAACTACTTCTATTACTGTTCAAAGAAAAAGTTGTCTTTCCTGAACTGTCAGCTCTATGAACAGTTTCAAACCACATTTTCTGGAATATGTTTTCAGGTGACACTGTTCCCTCTTTATTTCCAATAGTACAAGCTTCCAGTTTTCTTTATTTCCATGGGTTCTCCCACATGAACACTACTAGTATCTGATAATTCAGCCATTTTCAGTTTTGATCTGAAAACAATAATAGTCATGTTGTTGAACATAAATAAAAATATTATGTATAGCCTAGCACCTAGTCCTGCACTATATAATCGGTAATAAGAACAAAAGAAAAATAAAACATTGTGCTAATGAAATAATAATTATAATGCTAGAAACATCACATGGAACAAAATTTCAAAGCTCTACTAGACTTACAAAAAAGCAAGATGGCAAAATAAAAAAATAGGCCCTAATATTTCAGGACATGCTCTTTTCATTGGTTTTTGTTAGAGTATAGTGCGAGCTGTCCCACATGATCATTTTGAGCTTTAAAGATGGGACATTTTTGTCACAAATTAATTTCGGCCATTTTTGATGCCTTATATCTCGGCAACTAGAACAGGTAGGAAGATTCAGATTGAAACATTTTGTAGCATATATGAGCAGTACTTTCTTGGTTTCTAACAAAAGTTCACAGAGTCAAGTAGATCCAGAGCTATAATTTTCTAAAAGTAGGGCTAGCTTCCCAGGAATCAAAATGTAATTTGAAGCCTACTTTGGGGATCTATACTTCCTAGAGCTCTAGTAATGTGAGTTTTGAAATCTACAGTAAATTTTGACCGGAGGAGCAAATTTTCAGAGCAGAAGGATTTGTTACTATGGAATGCTGACTAGCTAAAAATGGCACAAATAATTCGGCGCTCAATGTGATGGACAAAGTAGCCCATGCTCTTGGAGCCCTAGTGACAGAACTACAAGAGATATGGAACTAAAACATTGCAGAACTTCCTTTAAGGCTTAAAGGAATCTGTGAGCAAAGTTAGAACAAAATCTGACATGGTGAGGTGGGGACCGCGGGTCCACTTGACGTGGAATGACCAAATTTACAGATGACTTTGTTACTCTTGTAAGTAACATTCATCTTAATAATACCTAGCAATTTATTTGCTCTATTTTTAGCCTCTAAGCCCTGCTTAGAAAATTTTAGATCACTACTAATTATAATGCCAAGATCTTTTTCCTGTCTAACATCCTCTAACCAGTTTCCTTGCATCTCATAACTAAAGTTTCCTTTTTTTTACCAAAATGGGTGGCTTTGCATTTTTTAACATCAAATTCTGATCCCTGTGGTACCCTACTTTTCACTTTCTGCCACCCAAATTCATGACCATTTAGAACTACTACTCTGTTCTCTGTCTTCCAACCACTTTTCTACCCAACTTATCTGATCCCAATACCCAATGAGCTTTTAATTTATATAGAAGTCTCCTATGTGGAACCTTGTCAAATGCTTATACTAAAATCCAAATAAATAATAACAGCAGCATTTCTGGTACTTTTCTGATTCCCCTGCAATTTTGGTAAATTTTTAAAAGTGTACATTACAGGCTTTGTAAATCAAAACTGTTTTTCTGATGGTTTTTGATGTGGTTTGAATGAAGGTTACCGTAATTTTGGTGTATAAGACTAGTGATGCGAGTCGTTTTTTATTGTCATTTTTTTTGTCATTTTTTTTGTTTAAAACGAAGATAGTCTGTTTTTTTTGTTTTTTGTTTTAAACTTATTCCATATTTTTCTTCCTTTAATCTAATAAGTATATTAGTATTACCTATAATTTACTATACCATGACTCCAGATTCCTGGGATCTTGGGAGCATTGCTTCAGTAAATTTGACCATGAGAAAAAGTAAATTTGGGTTTGGGTTTTGTTCATCTGCTAGACATTATGCAACTTTTTTGTGTATACGTTCTTGTACAAACCAATTTTTTTAAATTACAAATTTAGTTATTTTAAGTTTAGTTGGTAATTCCATATTTAACAATTATTTTTATTTTTTGTTAAGCTTCAATGTTTTGATAATTAAAATTTTATTAAAACGTATATTTTTTTAATATAAAATTATCAGGATTGGACTAGGTTCCATTGATCTCGGCCAGGTTTGATAAATTGGCCAGATAATTACTTGTGCGGTTTTAAGTAATCCACCATGACTCTAGAATTGAAAAGTTTAGTTAAGTTTAAACTTACTTTTACTTACTTTAACTTACTCTTCCTTACTTTTACTAAGTTTAAAGCACTTACTTTTACTTACTTTCATTGTACTATATTTACTAACTTTTACTTATTTTGTATTTTTTCAGGTAGTCAATAATCAATAATGGATCCTAATATTGATGAAGTTGGAGAGAAAAGTGAGGGTGTTAAAAGGGGTTACTTTTGTGGTCAATGCAAGAACAAATATTCAAAGAAGCAAAACTGGGAGGAACATTTTAATTCCAAAAAAAAATTTGTTACAATACAAGAGGTCCCAGAGTTTGGGCCCACAGCTTAGATATTGCAGTAAAGAAATACCAGGATGAAGTGCAGCAAAGAGATACGGCAAAGCAGTCATTTAGTTTGTTCACAAAATGTGCTAGTGCTAGACCTCAGAAAAATGAACCAACTTCATCAATTGCTAATCTAGAAAATGAAACTTTTTCACTAGATGTTTCACAGACTGAAGAAAGTGCTTCTCCTCCACCTAAGAAACAAAAGGTAAGTGAGGAATCTGCGCATCAGACTAACAAAACTGCTTTAGAGGAATTTGAAAATTCCCAAATCCAGAAGACATTGAATGCAATTTTGCGCCTAACAAAAGAAACTCACCAAGCTGTTGTGGTTAATAAAGATAAGAGTCAAAATATGCCTTCAAGTTAAAGTGTTGCATCCAAATCTAATAAAGCAAAAAGCAACAAATTTGACATTTCCATAGCCCATTTAAGCAAGTGTAAATCAATACAAGAAATCCTGAACAATGATTTGATCAAATCTACATTCAAATTGGTGGAAAAGAAGGATCTAGGGCATGCTGATGATTCATTTTCAGTACCAAGTGATATAATGGAAAACATTGCAGATAGTGACACTAATATGCCTGATGTGATATAGCTGTTGAGGATGAAGATGATGATAATCAAGAAGACATTGATGATGCTTCTGATGATAAAATGTTTACATTATATTGCATAGCTTGCACAGACCCCAAAGCATGTGCTTCAGACAAACATTCTAACATAAAAGGTTACTTCAATGTTAAAGATTTAACCTATGTATGCAAACAAGGAGAAAATCAAGAGAGATGGTTTAGAAATCTGAAAACCCACCTGAAGAGACATTTAATTAAACTTCAGCATCATCAAAGAGCTGCTGTTTATGAAGTGATGAAAACATCTTCTCGGAACACTACTAAATGCATAGAAGACTTATGTGGCAACATCTTATACTACATAATGAAAACAAACTGCATGGGCTCTATATCCAGTACTTCTAGCTGTATTACATAGGTCAGGTTGTGAGGTTGGAAATTTGAATCATAGCACACATGTGTGCAAGACAATTTGTGAGCTATTAGATAATCAACTTAAAGAACAAACTGTAAAGTGGTTCTTAGAACAAACTTCAGTAACAATAACAGCTGACATTGGAACAATTTTGGGATTAAGCATGCTAGTTGTATTAATTATGAGTGAAGAAGATAAGACTGTAAAACTTGCTGGGATAAATTTAGTACGCAGCAAATCAGGAGTTTATTTGGCCAATGAAATTTTTGATGTGTTGAAGTCTCCTAATCACTTGAAACTATCTGAAGAAGCAATTAAATCCAAGGTATCTGGAATGGTTGGAGATGGGGCTTTTTGTAAGGACAACGAGCCATTTAAAAATGAAATGAAAAAGTTGTTTGGAGAAAATTTCAAATTTCGATGGGACTTAATGCATCTTGTGAACAGAGCCCACGTTGATGCATTGAAGAAAATTTGTAAACTAAGTGAGCTTTTAGACTTTATTCAGAATCACACTTCAAATCTGAGATCAGTCCTTGACTATACCAATATGGTTCTTGACAATATCATTGGTTTTAAGAGACCAAAACTCAAATCTGATACTTGCATGGTTAATTACGAATTTGATCAATTTGACAGATTTGTGGAAAATTGTTTTTTTTTTATCATCCACAAGAGAAAGAAATTAGTGCCAAGTTCTATATATTGATTTCCTATGTAACAAAGATTATGTTGCAAGTAGCTCAAAAAACCAGTTAGTGCAGAATTTGTAGAAAATATATATTTTATAAAGAAGGAGGGAAAACTGTTATGTTAAGAGTGATGGAAACAATTTCCAAATTAGCTAATGGAGGAAATGCAAATGATGTAGTTTCTGAATTTAAGCACGATACCACAGGGCAGCAAAAGGAACTAACAGCTGAGGATTACATCCTAAATGAAGTTTACAAATACATCAAGAAACGTTCTGATTACTACCAGGTTGCTGAAGTTGCTAGACCATCCAGAACCAGATCTGAAAGTAGTTTTACAAAAGACTCAGTGATAAATTGGCTGACAGAATATATAGAACAGCTGGAAAGGAATCACAGAGAGATTAAAGCATTTTGATAAAGATGGATCAACTGCCTGGAGTGAAGCACCAGCTGAAGGGACATTCTCCATTCTTGGTTACATTGTTGAACACAAAGGATCCATTAAGCCATCTCATTTGACTAAGCTGTGCAGAATTGTGAAGGAGGGTCCAGCTCCAGGCACTAGATCTGCTGTAATGATCACACAGAAAGCCATTGATCAGTGGCCAAGCATACATGGCGGTAAATTCACAACAAATGCCTACATGCAAGGTCTAACATCGTCCACTGTTGCTGCTGCAATGAATAAATAAACTTAAGGTGAGTTATAAACTGTACATTATTGTATTATTATGTTTAGCTAAAACAATTTGTAATTGGTATATCGTCAATTCAAGAGTTTACTATCATTAACCTATCTAGTGGTGTAAGGGGAAAAAAAGTAAATTCAGAGCTATGCTCCAGTAAATTTTTTCAAATCTGGAGTCATGTACTATACTACCATGCTTATACGGTTATACTTAGTATATATAGTCATCTTTTAGAAAAACTGAATCACGCAAAAAGTATATAATAGAAAGGAAAAACAAACCCTCATTTTTTATATGTATATATATTTTTTAACTAAACATAAAACATTCTTCCTCATTTCAAACAATATACATAATTGTGATTGGCAAGAGTACCAGTATATATATTCCAGATAGAAAAAAAAATATTCACCTTTTTTTGAACCTTTTTGTTAACCTAATGTTGTTTAACCTTCATTTCCATGGAAGAATAATCACTAGATTGGGTAGAGCATATATGCTAGTTTCAATATCACAGGTACTGGTATAATATACATAATAAAAAATACATAATACTGGTATAAAACAATATATATAATTGTGATTGGCAAGAATACCAGTGTGTGTGTATATATATATTCCAAATAGAAAAAAAAAAAATAAAAATATTCATCTCTTTCTTTAACCTTTGTGTTACCTAATGCTGTTTAACTTTCATTATCTGATTCTATTTCCATTGAAGAATCATTATCACTAGATTGATTAGAGCATATAGTTTCAATATCACAGGTACTGGTACTTATTGCAGATTTGGATGCTGACAAAGCCAATGTAGCACCATGTTTTACTTCACTTTCTTGGAATTTTGCATTTTGGGATATAAATACTAGCTTTGCTGCTCTGTCTGTGCTTAATCGGTTTCTTTTGGCTGTATGGATATTATTGTATGTGCTAAATGATCGGAGGTAATGAAAGGGTGAAATAGAGGTGTATGAGTTTGTGTAGGTATATATGCGAGTATGCGTGCGTATGTATCTGGAATTCTGGATGTATGCGTGTGTATGGTGGGGTATATAATAGATATAAATATGTGTATATAAGTATTTATGTATATATTGGTATATATGTATATGGGTGTGTGTGTATGTATATATATGGATGGTCTCGGGGGGGGGGGGGGGGGAATATGTCATTGCGGGTCTAAAGGATAGTTAAGTGGGAGATTCAAAATCCGAGGCATGGATGGGAGACTCCTGGAAAGGTTGGACAATGGGCAGTCAGCTCCCAGCCAGTGTTCTTGCAAGTTTAATGGATCTCAAGATACAAGACTTTCAGTGCAAGAAAGAGGCCAGTTTTTTTCTGTAAATAGGCTGAAAAGGACATTCTATACTGGTACCATATGGCCTATTTTATTATTTATTTATTTTTATACGTAATATATATCATTGCAAAAGTATACCTTATAATTAAATTGGCAATATCTATATTAATTATTATTAAAAAAAAAAAAAAATAAAAAAAATAAAAAATATGGACATAAAAAAAAAGTTTTTTTAACATCACTATATAAGATGCACCCCTATTTTCAAGGCCTTTTTTCAGGAAAAAAGTTATTTTTCACATTTAATGTTTATTAGAACTAGCTATACTACAATAGTAAACAAAGTGCTTTTTCTTTCTTTCAAAAAGAAAAATGGTAGTTTCAAACATTAAATAAGCAAAAAACTTTGCTCACTCATCATAAAACCCTTCAAAGTCTTCAGAAGGAGTGTTCAAAAGAAAATAAAAAAATGGTAGTTCCATACATTTAACAAAAAACATTGTTCATTCTTTATGAAAACCTTCAAAATCTTCCTCTGCATCACCTTCACTGGCACCCCTATTTTCAAGGCCATTTTCAAGCCTTCCATCAAAAGTATGGTGATACATTTTCTTTCACCCATACTCATTATAAGAAAACAGTATTAAGTATATGGGAGACTATAATACCGTACTATATGTTATGAAACATAAAAGTAAATCATTATGCAATATATACTGTTTTTCTTGTTATCAGTGGGTTGGGAAGAGTAGAAACTTAGTGTAAAATTGGCCAAACCAATACACAGTCAGGAGGAACTGAGATGATGAATTTTTCTAAAAATTCATCAGTTCTTCTAGCCCATATAAAGGTAATATTATGACCTTCGGTATATAGGACGCAGGGTGATTTTGAGACCCCCTTTTTTGGAAAAAAAGTGCGTCTTATACACTAAAAAATATGGTAATTTCGTTCAAACAACATAAAAAACGGTTGGAAAAACATAGTTTTAATATATAACCTAACCTAAAATTCCAAAATTCCTCAAAAGCCTGTAATGTACTCTTGTAAAAAAATACTGCAATTTCTTCTTTCCCAGTTAGGTCAACTGTACACCCTTGACAATTGGTTAGGTTGTCATGATTTGTCATTAAAATATTTGTTAGTTTTAACAAAAATATCATGACTTAATCTAATTGTCAAGAGCATACAGTTGACCTAACTGGGAAAGAAGAAATTGTGGAGGTATAATGGAAAGGTACTGCATTTCCATTATCTACCTGATCAGTTACAAATTCTAAAAAGTCTGAGATATTAGACAAATAAGACCTTCCTGATCTAAATCCATGTCGTGAACTTGAAATAAGATTTAAGATTTTCCAAATAGTCTTGAATATTATTCTTTATAATTCTTTCTAGTATCTTTCCTATCAATGATGTTTAAACCAGGGCTGTGGAGTTGGCACATAAAAAACTGACTCCGACTCCTCAATTTTTTCTCTCTCTGACTCCAAAGGTATATTAATTCTAAATCTGCTATGATGATAATTACACAAGAGGCATTTCATCACCACCACGTGAATCATCAGGCTACTTTTTAAACCCATAACCTGCAAAGTTTGAGTCTAATGGTTGTAGTGATGCCATTATGGCTTTTTTTATTTTTCATTTATGAAAAAACAAAATTCATTGAGCATAAAACAAAAAACAAAATTAAATTTAAGACTATGACAAAATAAAAATTTCATTAAATGCAATCAAAAATATAAAAGTATTCCTGTAAAATTTATTAAACTAAAGGGTGTTTCAAAAGTCTTTACCCTTTTTTTCCCCAAGGACGTTAAACCGCTCGGTTAATCCTGGGATGGCGCTTATTTCCGTGAACATGTGTTAAAGGAAAAGGTGCTTCCATTTCTGCGGACTTCTCGAAATTGACAAGGAAGGTTCGATCAAGTGACTTTCCTTCACGACATGGCTGGTTGCATGAAGGTCAACGCGACTCTCACGCTCTTGGATGAGTAGAAACTTGATTTTTTTCGTTACTCCGGGTTCGGACGGTGGCTGGGCAACTCGCCTGACCTTAACCCAGCAGAGAATTTGGGCGCAATTGTCAAAGCTCACCAGAGGAGTAGTTGGATGCGATCCCAGATGTTGAAGATCGAAATTCTTGTGAGACACTTGTTCAAGTATTGTCAGCAGTCCTTGAATCGATGCAAAACGACATGCAATTGTTCCGCAATCTGCTCAAATCTTTCTGAATGCATTTGGATAAGATACACCAAGTTGGTGGAAAATCAATAAACATTTTATAAAGGTTTGTGTTGAATGTATGGTCACCTTAGGGTCATTCAGGAAAAAAAGGGTAGACTTTTGAAACACCCTTTAAGGCCAAGGGTGAAAATCTAAAATTTATGAATAACTTGTTCTTAGGAACAGAATTGCTTCTGCCAGATCCTCTTTCATTGAAGCCCTTAAATCTGATTTAATTATTTTCAGTGTGGAAAACAGTCTCCACACTGACCTGAGTGGGTGGCATGGCTGTTACTATCATAGCTATATCTCTTAAAATCTCTGGATATGCGGGGATGACTTCTTGTATTGTCAGTTTAGATGAGCGATCATATTTTTCCACTTCTTTTAGGCCATCAAAAAAATCTTGCTTAAATTTCATTAGTTCAATATCAAAAGGTTGCTAATGCACATTTAAGCAGCGACGCTTTGCTTTTGAGCGTTCAATTTTATCTAAATATTTTTGAAAGTCTAATTCTTCATCATTTGAAGAGGATGAGAGGGACTTACTACTCATATCTTCATCCTGTGGTTCAAGATTTTCAGGTAATAGCCCTTTTATGTGAATTGCAACCTCGCAGAGGGCCTCTTTTGCTTTAGCAATTTGTTCTTTGATCAACAAAATTTGGTTCATTGGATCTATGTAGACAGCAGCTAATAAGATCTTATTTTCCAGTAGCAGACCCTCTCTTTTCTTCATTGAGGATACAATTCCATCAGCAATTAATCCTCCAGTTTGGGATAGACAAAATAATAAATTTTTCCATTCCCATAGGAATGTACCAGGAGTTAAATCCTCTGCTTGCAACTTTTTGGTGACAGTATAAGGGTGAGCAAGCAGAGCTTCTAATTGTGTAACCTCCCTCCATTGAATTTCAGTTAGTGAAACATTGGGATTATCAATGTCTTCTAGGAAGGGTTTTAGATCAAGCAAATGCTTAATCATCATATATGTGCTACCCCAGCGTGTCGCTTGGTCCAAAATAGCTCCCTTTCCTGCACGTCTCTGGATAATAGCATCAATTTTAGAGGTCCTGGCTGCAGTGGCTACTTGCCTCAACTTGCCTATCAGGGTAGCTGCATGGCAATCTTTCAATCCATCTCTCATTGCTAGCTGCAATGTATGTACAACACAACACAACACATATGTTGGATTAGAAAGAGCTTAGATGCTTCTTCAACAATATCATCTAAAATTTCATCGCTCTGTTCTGTTTGTGCTGTTTGAGAATCAGTTTCAGGAATGTCATCTTCATTAGCCACTTTTTCTTCATCAACTTTATTCAGCTTTTCTATCGTGCTTAGCATGTTTGAAGCATTACACTAGGCAACAAATTTCAACTTTTTTTTTGTTACAGACACGTGAACTACTGATTCCTACTAAAGCGGTGATGCTGATTTCAGATCTGATATCAAAATTTCTCTATCACGTCCAGATTTTGTGTAACCGAAAACCCCTATTTTTCATTTTTTTTCTCACCCGCTTCTATTACGAAAGCCGTCTAAGCTACTTTTCCGTGCCACGTTTTATGTTAAGCATACTTAAATAATTAGTGAACAGGGATGTCTTTCCTCCTTTATTCTGGCTTAAGACAGACAGCGGAATTCCGCTGGCGGAGTTACCACCCCTGTGCCCAACCATCCACCCAAAGCGCGTTAGTATTTTGTTGTTACTACTGAAAGGCAAATTCCTGTTCTTAAGTGAAACTTTGGTGTGTCCTCTTCCTTTGTCGCTTGTAGGATGACGAGCTCTCCTTCTGCAGGAACCAACAATAATCTCCCATCATATTTGGGTTGAAATTACCTTGGTATCTGTTTTCCATAACTGAGATCTGTTGGTGGAAGCGCTCACCATGCTCGTCACTTACAGCCCCAAGGTTGGCCGGGAAGAAGTCAAGATGAGAATGTAAAAAATGAATTTTCAAAGACATTCTGCATCCCATTATTTCATAAGATTTAAGCATGTTTTCTACGAGTTTACGGTGGTTTTCAGCTTTGTGGTTTCCAAGAAAATTTTTGACAACTTCAACGAAAGATGTCCATGCTCCTAGTTCATTCTCATTTAGGTTAGATGGAAACGATGAGTCGTGGATGACACTGCGGATCTGTGGTCCAGTGAAAACTCCAGCTTCTAGCTTAGCATCTGTCAATATTCCTTTGAATTTATCCTTTAAATATTGGAAACCACTACCTTGATGATCCATACCCTTCACGAAATTTTTCATAAGGCCAAGTTTAATGTGAAGTGGTGGAAGATGTACTTTCTGAGGGTCAATAAGTGCTGGGTGTTTCACATTGTATTTACCAACAACATGTTCAGTTCTAGATGGCCAATCATGTTTTTTGTAGTGGTTCTTGTCATCTCTGCTGTTCCATAGACACAAAAAGCACATATGCTTTGTGTAGCCCAACTGTAACCCAAGAAGTAATGATACAACTTTAAGGTCACCACAAATATTCCATGTGTGGTCCTTATATTTGATGAGTCTTAGCAGCAGTTTCATCGATTCATAAGTCTCATTAAGGCCAGTGGCATGTGCTACAGGTATTGAAGGTTTTTCATTGCCGTTGTGCAGTAATACAGCTTTAAGGCTAGCTTTACTAGAGTCAATGAACAGTCTCCATTCTTTTGGATCATAGCGACAGCCAATCCCTTGCATCAGACCACTGATATGGCAGAAACAAACGTTTTTCCTGTAAGTAAAATGATGAAAACTGCAAATGGCGATGGCGGAAATGGGAAACTTTGGTGTTTGGATGGAGAAGATTAAATTCTTGAAGTCTTGAACCAAGCAACTCTGCCTTTTCTTTTGGTAATTCCAAATCGCGCACTAAGTCATTTAACTCCGCTTGACTTAACAAATGTGGGGAAATATTTGCATCTGGAACATATATGCCATCTTTCCCTGTTTCTATATCACTAGCAGAATCTTCAGATGAACTGCTGTCTGTTATCGTTGCTGGTGGAACTGGTGGTGGATTTGTTTCATCATGTGGTACTGGTTTCATTGCTGATTCGCAGTTTGGGTACATGATCTTTGATTTGTTTTTCTTTGTGAAACCAGCAATCTTTGTCAAACAAAAATAACAATCATTGAAGTGATTTTTCGGCTCACGCCAAACCATGGGGACTGAGAACGGCATAGCTTTTCTTTTACCATTCATCCAAGCTATTAACATTGCATTGCACTGTGCACAGCAAATATGTGGTGCCCAGTCCCTCTGTTGGTCTCCTAACTTACAGTCAAAATAACACTTGTAGGCAAGTTTAATCTTTGTTGTTATGTTTCTACGTTGTGGCTTAGGTGTATATTGTCCACAGACAAAGCAGAAGTTGTTTATTTATCAAAATTGTTCGAATTTGTATATAGTTGGCAAAAAAAATTGCTTTAACCTTGAAAAGCAAGTTTCATATTACTGGCATTAAGCCGATTAAAACCAAAATCTGGACGTGGTAGAAAATTTTACTAAAAGTGATTTGCATTTTACACAAAATCTAGACGTGATAGAAAAAATCTAATTATAGATTTGAAATCAGCATACCGAAATTAGCTAGGAGCACCTATTTGGTCTTCTGTAACAAAATCTTTGTTGCCTAGTGTTATCTGTGACAATACATAGAATCTGCTCTTTCTTAATTACAAAGTCTTGTAAAACTTCCTCCACTAACTTCTGAAGATAGTCGCTGTCATGATGCGCTTCGGTGTCCTTTACTCCCAATGTCCGAGTTACCATTTTATTGTTTTCATCAACAAATCTAGCATTGATGGCAAAATAGTTAACTCTATGATGCGTGGCTGCATCCATTTTAATAAACATGAAGCGTCCCTTAAGAGTTCTTCGAAGTTCTTCCTTTTTATTTGTGGCTTCTTCAACTATAATTTTTCTGATGCTTTGTCTTTCCAGAGAAACTCCAAGTTTCTTGGCCATTTCTCCATTTAGGCCTAGAGAGGCTGGTTGTGAAAATAAAGATAAGGCTACACCATTTCTTACCACCAGTTTGATGATGTGCTTCTTGAACTTTTCTGTGGTCATTGTTATGGTAACTGTCTGTAGTAAAGAATCTTGTAAGTGGTGCTTGTCATTCAGTAGATTTCTGATCTTTTGCTAACTTTGAAGTAGTTGGAAGGTTTTTATTACTATCTTTCTCAATGACAACTTCTAAAATTTTGGGATGGAAACGCTGCAAATGTCTTTTCAAATTTGATGCTCTGGTTGGTGCATTTTTATCAGAGCCAGTAAAACCACTGATTTTTATTTCACATAATTTTTCACCATCATCATCATCATCTATCATACACTGACATATGAAATGTTTCCCATCTGTGGTTATTGTAAAATATTAAAAAACTGCAGACTTTGTTGGAAGTGTCTTTGCCATTGTGAAAGGGGTTTTAGACTTGAAAGTTAAAAACTTATGAAATTTAAAACTCGAAATTAAATAAGCATTAAAAATAAAAAATGAATTAATGGCATTAGTGTCTGAAATGGAAAACATTGTGTTTATTATTTAAGTGGTTTAACCACCATAGCTGCCAGTGATATCACACAAAAACATATTTTATTAAAATTTATATTGAGGTCGGAGTCAGAGTTGGTACATTTTTACTGACTCTGACTCCAGCAGCACCAAAATTGACTCCGACTCCACCAGCGCTGTGGAGTCGGTGATAAAATTTGCTGACTCCAACTCCAAAAATTTTAACACCAACTCCAGAAATCTGACTTGTATAATTACGACTCTGATGGAATGTTAAGGCCAAATTGATTACGATTAGCTTTATTAGGCCAATGGAGATTCATAAACAAGGCATTTCGTCACCACCACATGACTCATCAGGTTACTTAGTGGCTGTAACTATGCCTTAATGGCTTTTTTCTCTTTATTCAAAAATTACAATAAATCCCAAAATACAAACTGATTGAAACTTAAACAAAATAAGATTATTATTGGTTTAGCAAATTAATAAGATGTTTTTGTATTATTATAAACATCCATAACAAAATGTACTAACCTAAACTGAATTTGTTCTTAAAAAAAGGATCGTTTCCATTAAATCTTCTTTGTGATGCTTATCAAAATTATCAAATTGAAATCTAAAAATCTGAAAAAGATTTAGGGTTGCTAGTACAAAATTTTTAAATTTCCTTATTAATTATGCTAATTAATTAATTATAATCCTTATTAATTATAAGCAACTATATTTATATATTTATATGTCATATATTATATATTATATATTATATTATATATTATATTATATATTAAAAACATTAAGTTAAATCTATTTTATTCATAAAATTGAGCTAGGCCTAGGCTGCTATGGTTATAATTGAAGGATTTGCACTGACTCCGACTCCATCCAACTATGCACTTCCGACTCCACTCAAAATTGACCGACTCTCCGACTCCACAGCCCTGGTTTAAACTAACAGGCTGAAAATTTCCTACCTCCTCCTTACTGCCCTTTTTGTAAATGGGTACTACATTAGCTTTTTTCCATTCATCTGGTACTTCTGCATAATTAATAGACCAAGCAAACAAAATGGTGAACACTACTTACAATTTACAAACTATCTCATTCATGAAAGCATCCAAATTTTTCTTAGAACTAACTAAGGAGCTACTATTTACCACATCATATGACAAGTCATTCTAAAAAATCTACTATTCTGACTGAAAAAGTATTTTTGTATTAAGTCTGCAAGTCTGTTTTCTAATTTTATTATTATGTCCTCGAGTTATTCCATCAGCCTCTAATGAAAAAAATTTACTTGCATCTAAATTGTCCAAACCTGAAAACATTTGAACATCTGTATTATATCATCATCCGTATCTCCCCACAAACATCATCTCTCAAAACTAAACATACCCAGTTCTTTTAATCTTTCCCTGTATTCCAGTCTTCTTAGGTTATGGATAACCTTGGTTGCCTTACAGTGCACACCTTCAAGAATATCAATATCATGTCTGAGGTGAGGCTTAACATAAGAATTATATAATTTACAGATGACTTCCTTACTCTTGTAACTAACATTCTTCATAATAGTACCTAGCATTTTATTTGCTTTATTTCTAACCTCTAAACATTGCTTAGAAAATTTTAGTTTACTACCGTAGTAACTATAATGCCAAGATCTTTTTCCTGTCTAACATCCTCTAACCAGTTTCCTTGCACCTCATACCTAAAGTTTTCATTATTTTTACCAAAATGGATGACACTACATTTTTGAATATTCAATGCCATCTACCATTTACTAACCCAGACAACTAATCTATCAATATCTTTTTGTAGCTTATAAGAATTTTCTGTATTTGTAATTGGGGCAACTACTTTTGTAGATATCATTTTTAAATTTAGAAACTTTACTACCTACTCCCTTCACTAATCATTTAGATATGAAATAGTAATGAACCTAACACTGATTGATCCCTGTGGTACCCTACTTTTCACACTCTGCCATCCAGATTCATGACCATTTAGAATTACTCTATTCTCTATCATATCTAGGATCTAACCATTTTTCTACCCAATTTATAACTAACCCTGATATCCCATGAGCTTTTAATTTATATAGAACTAGAAGTCTTCTATGTGGAACCTTGTCAAATGCCTTAAAATCCAAATAAATAACATTTACATCATTTCCATTATCTACCCATTCAGTTACAAACTCTATAAAGTCTAAGAAATTAAACAAACAAGACCTTCCTGGTCTAAATTCATGATGGGAACTTGAAATAAGATTAAAATTTTCCAAATGATCGTACATATTATTCTTTATAATTCTTTCTAGTATCTTTCCTACCAAAGATGGTAAATTAATAGGCCTATCCTTTTGCTATTTGTGAAACTGCTGAAGTAACCTACATTAGTCTTATTTGAGCTGAAATACCGTATCCCAAAAGTCAGTTTACCAAAGAAAATGTTCTCCTAAGGTGAGTTTACTACAAGAAAAAAAACTTGTTTCATAAATATATTTACAAAACATAAGAAAACAGAAAAAAAAATTCTGAAACACATTTACAAAACATGAGAATAGTTCTGGTTACAAAATAACTGTTTGAAATGTTGTCCAAGTTGTTTGATGCACATCTTGTATCTGTCAATGGTTGACTGGCAAATTGCTTTAATATAGTTCCTTATCATTGCTTAAGAGCTGAAATTCTTCACAAATGTAGTCTTCAAGGTCCTGAAGACATGCTGGCTTTTTGCTGTAAAAAAAATTGTCATAATGTTTAGAATAATCATCAGGAGAAAACATTTTCCTCGGTGAACTGACTTCTGGGACACCTTGTATCAGGTCATTCCATAAGTAATGTCATTTTTTAGATCGGAATTTGAAGGACAAAAAACTCAACTGAAACTTTTTAATCTAGTATATATTTTCCATTGGAATCAATGACACTCTACCAATGTCCTACAAGCTTTCAATGCCATGTTTATAAAATTCAGGTTTTGAGGCAAAAAACATACAAAGACTGGTGTGCAGTCATCTAAAGAAGTATACTGTTTCTCATCAAGATAGTTTTGCAGACTCCTGAAGAGATGATAATCTGAAGGCGCAAGGTCTGGAGGATGTGGAAGTTTTTCCCACCCAAGCTCCTCAATTTTTGCAGAAGTGATCCGAGTGGTATGAGGATGTGCGTTGTCATGGTGGAATGCGATTCCTTTCTGATTAACCAAAGAAGGTCTCTTTTCTTTTAGTGCAGTGTTCAATTGATCCAGTTGTTGACAGTAGACTTGAGCAGTGATTGTTTGGTTGTGTCATAAGGTTTCAAAGTGTATTACATCACCTTTATCCCACCAAACACTAAGCAACACCTTCTGAGGGTGAAGATTTGGTTTTGGCTGTGGTGTCGCTGGTTCTCCGGTACAAACCCACTGTTGACGGCGCTTAACATTCTGGTACAGTATCCACTTTTCATCACCAGTCACAAAATGGTGCAAAAATGGATCTCGGAGTTCACGGGAATGAAGAGCTGTGCTAATGTTTACCCGCACCCTCAGACTGTCAACTGACAATTCATGTGGCACCCATTTTCCTAACTTAGGCACTTTCCCAAGTTGTTGCAAATGTCGATGGATGGTGGATGAGGATGAATTGAGTTTCTGGGCCAATTCTTTGACAGTTGTTGAACAGTGTTCTTCAAGTGCGGCTACAGCAGGTCATCATTAAACTCAGCAGGGTGTCCAGAGCATGCTGCATCTGTCAAACAGCAGTCACCATTCCTAAAGTTTTGAAACTATCTCTGACATTTCCTCACAAGCAGAATATCGTTGACATAAACTTCCTGAATGTTTCGTGTTGCTTCAGTAGCACTATTCCCTTTTTTGAACTCGTAAAGTATTATATGCCTGATATGCTCTTCTGATACTGCCATGTTTATGAGGGGCTCACATAAAGCAAAACACACATCTTCACTGGTCAAGGTCTGTAAAGTATATAGCGAAACACGATAGATCTCCTCTTAGATATAACCTAAAGTTGGAAAATTTATGCTTAAACCGAGTAGGACTAGTTTAAACTTAATCTATCATAAAAAATGACATTACTTGTGGGATGACCTGATATATACTGGTACTGTATACATTTATACAATTTACAAACTTCTTCATTCATGGAATTGTTCAGTAGCTATTTTCTTAGAATGATAAAACTACTATCCAGACAGTGTTTAGAGAGTCCATAACAGCTTGGTAATATGTTAAATTAGGTTAGTGCCCTATGGACTCTGTTTCTGAACACTCTCTGGATAGTAAAGTTTTGTTCTTAAAACTAAGGAGCTACTATTTTCCTAGCAAAATTCCAGAATCCAGATGCAGTTCAGAGACAAAGTTCATAATAGCTTAGTAATACTGTGTGTTAAATTAGCTTTGGTTAGATTAGTAATTATGGACTCTGTCTTGGAACTGCATCTGGATTCTGGAATTTTACCATCATATGGCAAGTCATTCCAAAAAATTTAATACTATATGACTAAAGTAATTTTGTAGATCCAGTCTACAAGTCTGTTTTCCAATTTTCTTATTTTGCCTTGATGTTCTGTCAGACTTTAATTAATAAGAAGGCAGCTGTATCTAAATTCTTTGAACCTGAAGACATTTTAAACATTTGTATCATATCTCCCACCAAACAAAGTTTCTCAAAACTAAATATGCCCAGCTATTTTAATCTTTTCTTGTACAGTATTCCAGCCTTCCTTAAGCTAGGGATAAGTTTGATTACCTTACATTGCACATCTTCAGTCTATATTGTCTCTATTGTGAGGTGACAGAGCTTGAATGCTGTAGCTATTCTAAATTTCTTTTTATTAGTCTTAAAGAGCAGTGGCTTCTGTCTAGCTATGTATTCTCTGTTCCCAATACTGTGTAGGATGTTCTTTGAGACTAATAAGAGGAAATGATATGAGAGGCATTCCATGTCAAGTGTACACACCTTATGTCAGGTCATCTCACTGATTTTAATGATTTTTGGTGTGGTAGTTGGGTATGATGAGTAATGAAGCATGACCAAATTTTAGCCACTTGGGTCAAATAGTTCCAAATTTGGGGTCAGCAGCGTAACCTCGTGATTTTGAAAGGTCATAACTCAGGATCTAATGGATGGATTTTAATGATTTTGGTGTCAAAATGCTCAGAAAAGACAGCAGAATAACTTTAATTTTATGCACAGTATGTACACATTCTGTTAAAAAAAAGTTGCATTTATATTTTACTTTTGACCTTGACCTCAGGTCAGAGTTCAAAATTCAAAGACATGAAAATTGGCACAAGTAAAGACCTTTTAGATGAAGCATATTCAAGCAAAAAATTGGAGTGGAATCTCCATGGGTTTGCTTTCCACAAGCATTTGAAATTGTGAATTTTGAGCATTTTAAGATAACTTCACAAATTGTTCATATACAGGGTGGGCGGAAAGTAGCTCCCTAATTTAAATTACATATAAATTATGTATAAATTGTGATTGTATTGTTATATTGTTATGGTGTGTTCTCTAAAGTGGTACAATTGTAACGGTAATCTTTTTTTCTCTAAAGTGTTCTCTTTGTGTTCTCTAAAGTGGTACAATTGTAACGTTCATTTTTTTTTTCATTTCAGATTGAAGGGTAACATGGCTGAGCGTTTAACACTGCAGGAGCGTGCCCAGTTGGCGGCACGGTACGAAGTTTGGCAATCTGTCGTTCGAGTTCAAAGATGGTGGTGGGCCATTCATGGACCACGTGCCCAAGTGGACCCGAAAACAATCAAGAACTGCCACTCGAAGTTCATAACCACGGGGTCTGTGGCAGATGTTCGAAGATGTGGTCGCCCTTCGACATCCAGGGCCCAGGAGACGGTGTAGGCAGTTCAGGAAATGTTCGCACGGAGTCCACGAAAGTCAACTCGCCAGGGAGCTCGGGAAAGTGGACTCTCCCGCTACTCAGTGCGAACTGTGCTGAAGAAGGAGCTGAACTGGCGTGCGTGGAAGCCGCATTACTGCCAATCTCTCTCGGACGAGGACTGCGACATTCGCATGGAGTTCGGGGAAATCATGCTGGCTTGGCATGAAGACTGGCCCCATCTCTTCCGCAACATCCTCTGGAGCGATGAGGCGGTGTTCCAAGTCGGAGGCTTTGTCAACCGCCGCAATTGCCACTACTGGGCAGGAGAGGATCCCATGGTTACCGCTGAAAAATGGCAGAATCGGTTCAGTGTAACGGTGTGGTGTGGTATGACCTCAGATCAGGTTGTGGGCCCGTTCCTTCTGCGCAACACCATGAATGCTGCTGAGCGGTACCTTGCTATGTTGCGAAACGAGGTCTGGCCGGTTGTCAGCACATGGGAGAACATCGACGATCTGATATTTATGCAAGATGGTGCCCCTCCGCACTTCACTCTTGTTGTCCGTGAGTGGCTGGATGCCCACTTCCCTGGGCGTTGGATGGGTCGTCGTGGTCCACATCAATGGCCAGCCAGGAGCCCCGACTTGACACCGTGCGACTTCTTTCTTTGGGGGTGGGTAAAGGAAGAAGTCTACCGCACCAAACCGAGGACATTGGAAGAACTGGAGGACCGAATTCGGGAAGTCATGTCCTCCATCCCGCCGGAGTTCCTGCTAAAGTCAGTGGACGCCATTCCTGGGCGGCTCCAGAAGCTGGTGGAAAGAGTTGGAGCCCACATTGAATTTTAGAGAAAACCTACCATGTATGCCTACCTTTTCATATTATTTCTTCTGAAATAAATGGATAATATACGTATTTTTTTACCAATCCAAAATAGGGAGCTACTTTCCGCCCACCCTGTACACGTATATGTATGTATATAAATACAGGGTGTCCCAAAAAAAACTATACTCTTTATAGCATCATGTATTTTATAATTTAAAAAAACCAAACTATATTGTTATAGCAATTGCCAATGAAAGGTAAATTAGTAATCTAAGTGATCAAAATGTTATAGCGAGTTGTTTGCATATAAAATTTAATTAACTACGCCAAGTGCTCAAAATGTTCTCCGGCAGCATGAATGCACTTTTGAATACGTCGACTAACTGATTCGCAGACATGGACTAACGTGGATGCTGTAATGGTCCAGCACTTTTCCCTAATTGCATCCTTAAGGTGTTCGAGTGCTGCAGGTCTTGTACCATAAACTGCATCCTTCAGGTAGCCCCACAAGTAAAAATCAAGTGGAGTCAAGTCTGGTGAACATGGAGGATACTCAACGCTTCCTCTTCGTCCTATCCACTGGTTACGCAATGTTTCATCGAGGTACCTTCTGACATCACAATGATAATGAGGGGGGGCTCCATCTTGTTGAAAGTAAAAGTCGTCGTTTCCAAACAACTTCTGAACTGCAGGTATAATTTCTGTCCGCAGCATGTTGAGATATGCGGCACTGGTAACTGTCCCATTAAAGAAAAATGGTCCAACCAAACCCCTGGATGATAAACCACACCATGCTGTTAATCCTGGTAAATTAACATGTTTATCCACATAAATGTGTGGATTATCAAGTGACTAGTACCTGCAGTTGTGTCGATTTACTGTGCCATTCAGCTTAAAGGTAGCTTCATCAGACCACACGATTTTGTTGGCAAACTGTACGTCTTCGGCTTCCATTGACTGAAACCATTCACAAAATTCGAGTCTGCGATCAGGGTCATCTTCAGTCATGGCGTGTAACAGACTTGGAATGTAGCTTTTCCATTTTGCCAACTTTAAAATCTGGTGAATGCCTGATTTGCTGATTCCAGTCTCACGGGCGCATTGCCTAGCTGATTTCTGTGGTGATCGATTAAATTTTTGCAACACTAAAACAGAGTTTTCATCACTCGCACTTGATTTGCGTCATCCAGATCTTCGCTTGTGCATATCTTGAGCAGATCCCTCTGCCTCAAACTTGTCACAGATGCTTGTAATGGCGAGACGTGTTGGTGGCTTTGTACCAAATTCCTGGATCCATTGCTGCTGGACTTCGGACACATTCTCAAATTTCCAATACCATTTCAGAACACTTTTTCGTTGCTCCAGTGTCAAACGTTTACGCAACATGGGTTCTTTTGCTGAACTGAATAAAGTTGAATGCTGTAGAGTTTGTATCGTGGAATAAGTGCGTAGGCTAAGTCTGAAGCAAGCTAGTGAGTGACTAGACTACGTTTGGTCCATAGGCTTCGCCATTACAAGGCCTTTGATAAAACAAGGCCAGGCTTAGTTGATGCATTCAAAAGTGCATTCATGCTGCCGGAGAACATTTTGAGCACTTGGCGTAGTTAATTAAATTTTATATGCAAACAACTCGCTATAACATTTTGATCACTTAGATTACTAATTTACCTTTCATTGGCAATTGCTATAACAATATATTGTTTGGTTTTTTTAAATTATAAAATACATGATGCTATAAAGAGTATATAGTTTTTTTTGGGACACCCTGTATATGTATATATGTATAAATATAGCTACATTCATGATTTGATAAATAAACTATATGTATTAGGATTTTTGCAAATATTAGGGTATTTGCTGCTCTAAAAGAACAATAATTTTCATCATAGTAAAGTGAGGCCTTGCATAATGAATTTAATTCGTTCCAGGTCATTCGTTAACTGAAAAATTTGTTATGCAATGCATTAGTTCAATGGGATTTTCAGTAATTCATTCCAGAGCCCAAATTTTGACCCTTTTTGCGCTTATTTACCCATTTTTTAAATGGGTTCACCTTCTGCTTGAATATCCTGGGATTTTGGGAATGATACACAAGCATAGGCTTAATCTTCAGGTCCCCTGATCCATTCCCAGCCATAAGTAAAGTAAACCGGTCTTTCATTGGTTTATGGCCAAGCAGTTTGGACTCTTCTCTAGTAATGTAGGTTCTGTTCGGTAGCTTTTTCCAAAATAGGCCAGTTTTGTCAGCGTTAAAAACTTGTTGAGGCAAATAATAATCCTCCTCAAGTTCTGCAAATTCTACTTTAAATTCCTTTGCTCCCTCAGTATCAGCACTTGCAGCCTCACCATGCCTTATAATGTTCTTAATTCCTGACCTTCTCTTGAAATTTTCAAACCACACACAACTTGCATTGAATGATTCATATCTTTCAACTGATGCTGGAAGGGATTCCTTAATTTGTTCATATATTTGCACTGCCTTGTCACTAATGAATGCCTTAGTAATGGATTCCCCCCTTCATTTCCTTTTCTCTATCTAATCCATATCAGTAAAACACACTCCATTTCAGCAATAGCTTCCCTTCCTTTAATAAGTCTACTTGTAGCATCACTTACTTTAGTTTTCATAAGTTCTTCCTTCTTAAAAATCGTTGAAACTGTACTGGCAGACAATCCATATTCAGCAGCAAGATCTTTGGTGCTCATTCCAGATTCACTTTTTTTAATAATGTCCTGCTTCATCTGGAGACTGATAGTTTTCCTGGATTTCTTTGGAGCATTAGCAGATGATGAAGGTCTTTTAGGGGCCATGACTACATGTTTTATACACTTATAAAGCTAATAAATTAAAATTTAATAGTGAGCAATTGTGTTGTACACAACTGCTCACGACGGCTACCAACCTCCAACTGAACAGAAAACGTGTTATTACGTTTTTCATTACCAAATTCGTTCTGCAAGGTAAAATCATTATTTAAATCAATGGAGCCTTATGGAGGTAATTCGTAAGCAAAAATTCGCTATTTAAGGCATTCGTTATGCAAAGCCTCACTGTAAGGTCTATATAATTTGTGTACAGTTGACCCTCGACTTACGTAATTAATCCGTTCTGAGGAGTTACTTAACTCAAAAATGACAAGTCAAACCCCATAATACATGTAAATCAGGTAATCCATTCCAGTACCCCAAAAAAGTATTGAAAATAATAAAATAATTAAATTTTTTGATAAAAACTGTGTATATAAACCGAATTATAATGGTAATTAATAATTATTATTAAGAAACACCACCTGTAAAAGATAATACATATTAAAAATTAATAACAAAAAATTAATTTAGACTTATATTAGAGAGAGAGTTATATAATGCACAGTAAAAATAACAATGAAATAACGTGAAATACCCAACCTCCTGCCAGTGAGTGGTCATGCACTACATTTGCGATTACGCAGCTATTACGCAACTTGAAATAATTACGTAAGATGAATCAATTACAGTCAAATGGGGGGCTTCTCGTAACTCAAAATTACGTAAGACAGTGACAACGTAAGTTGAGGGTCGACTGTATTTAATCATGTTAAATTTGTGTGTTCATGTTTTGACTGTATGCTGATAAAATGTCATCAAAATATTGTGATCCATTCAATTCCCACAATAAATTAAAATCTTCTGGTCTTCAGCCTGCTTCATAATCACTGATAGAAAAATTTGCAAATCATCTGAAGCCAGGCCAAAAGTTATGTTCATGCAGAAAAAAATTTTCCTTACCTATTTTACAAGTTCAAAATATAGCAGAACCAGAAATATTATCATCAAGCTCATCTACTACTACTATGGAAACCGTGTCATCAGATAATGTTTTTGTTGACAAGGAGGCTGAATTGTCAGCAATGAATGAGACAATTGCCATGATTGGGGAAAGTCCAATTGTCAAGCGCAAGATTCAAAGAAATGAAGCATACCTCCCAACAAAAATGGCCAAAATACAAAGTTCAGTAAGAAGACACTTAGGTATGGTAGGTGAAATTCCTGAAGAGCCAGGTCCATCAAATGTAGACAAACTGTCCGAGCCAGAAGTAGTTGTCCAAACATTGAAAGATAAATATCAAAATCAGATAAACATGACCAAATTATGATTCTAACTGTTTTTGCACCATCAATGAGTGTAAGAAAACATTCAAGAATTTAACTGCTCACAAAGAATGGCTGTTCAGGCTCAGCAGCTTGCAAAAGAAAAGGGAGTATTGTCATCACCAAATCCAAAGATGGGGAAGGAATTGCCACTAGAAGTAACTAACACTGTTAAAGAGTTTTTTAGAAATGATGAAATAAGTAGACAAATGGCAGGCAAGAAAGACTGTGTAACAATAAAAGAAAATGGTGAATGAAAAAAATATCAAGAGAGGTTAGTTTTATGTAATCTAAAAGAAGCATATCAGCAATTTAAGTTTCCAGCTCTCTCTATAGGATTTTCGAAATTTGCGATGCTATGCCCCAAAGAATGTGTTTTGGTGGGAGCAAGTGGGATGCATAGTGTGTGCGTCTGCACAATTCATCAGAATGTTAAGTTAATGATGACAGGTTCTAGAATGGCAGAAATTACCAGTGAGGAAGAAACTCCATTGAGTAGTTACCACTGCGCTTTAGCCAAAATTATTTGTGACAAAAATCAACCTTCTTGCTATAATTAGGAGAGAGTGATCAATGCCCTCGACCTGATTTGCTAAAGGAAACTCCTCTTACATGTTACGAAGAAAAAGGTATTGATCCAGTACGAACAGTGGGCAACAACAGATTGATCTCAGCTGGACTGTGTTGTTCAAAATTTAGAAGATTTCCTAGATACCTTTATTTCTTGACTAACTCGACATGATTTCATTGCGAAACAACAAGCCAAGTATTTAGAAAAAAGAAAAAATGAACTGGATGAAGGCAATTTTTTGGTGATTGGGGACTTTTCTGAAAACTATTCCTTTGTAGTCCAAGATTGTGCTCAAGGATTTCACTGGAATAATTGCCAAGTGACTCTTCATCCACGGGTTTATTATTACAAAAAGCAAGAAAAAGTAAATCACAGCTCTCTAACTATTATCTCAGAGTGTAATACACATGATACTGTTACAGTGCATCTATTCATAAAAGTTTTAATAAATCATCTTAATTCTGTTTAGTAGCTGAAAATTTGATGTATCTATTTTACTGATGGATGCGCAGTTCAATACAAAAATTGCAAAAACTTTTTAAATTTATGCTGCCACCATGAAGAATTTGGAGTTAAGGCTGAGTGGCATTTTTTTTGCTACCAGCCATGGCGAGGGACCATTGGATGGTGCCGGAGGAACCATCTAAAGGGAAACATCAAAAGAAAGTCTTTGTAGTTCATAGGTATGATAATCAAATTCTGTCCCCAAAAGATCTTTCTGATTTTTGTTCCTTAAAATTGACAAATGTCTTTTAGCTTTGCAACACAAGAACAATACTCAAATATGAGAGAATTTTTAGATCCAATTTTATCAAAAGTGAGAACCATACCAGGAACTCAAAAATTACATTCATTCATACCACTGACAAAAAATTGTTTAGAAGTACAAATGTACAGCGCCTCAGTTGAAAGGAATTTGCTTCTCCCTAACAAGCCACTCAATTAATTGAAAATGTCACAGGATATGTAATAGTGGATTATGATAACCACTGGTGGATTGGGTGTGTGATGGAAACATATCCTGGTGAGGGTGAAGTGAAAGTAAACTTCCTTCACCCTTGTGGCCCAAACAAGTCATTTACTTATCCTGAAAATCCTGATATACTTACAGTAGATTTGTCTGACATCCTCACAATCATAAACCCAATGACAGCTACTGGAAGAACATGTACAATCACAAAAAAGGAAGCCAATGTGATCCTGAAAAAGTGTCATCTTAAAAAGTAATCAAGAAACTAGATACAAACTTATTGTCAAAAACATATAATCAAAAACTTACAACTGTGTGGAAAATGTGAGTATTGCTATTTAAATTGCTTATTGACATGTATGCCTATATACTGTAACTAACTATATTTTAATAATTACACTTATGAATACAGTTCTAAGTATTAGTCTACTTAAATTGTACAGCTTCCTAATATTAAATTATTATTAAATAGCGGAAATCCCTCTAACCCTCTAGTTGTTAGAGCCTGTGACTGTGAATAAATGGTCCTGGGTTAGAATCCTAGTAGCTTAGAGGTTAGAAAATTTATTTTCTCCACAAGCGAGTGCCTGATGCCTATGCTTGTTTCTGCCATACAGTAGAATATATAATATCTCTAAACTAATACAGAATGAAAAAAAAACCCTGTTTTGGCACCTTGCATAGTATTTTGGCCTAGGTCCTTCAGAAGTTGGAACGAGGTGCACACCTAGGCCTTGGGAGGTAACTAAGGGGTTTAACTACCTACGTTGCTAATTAATTTTTTAAACAACTCCTTATGATAATTTTACTTAAATTTTTAATAGGTATAAAATTTATATTTTTCAGGTTCAGCACAGCAATATGAAGTGTTAATTCATCAGAAATACCTGTACAAGTTAGTCATTGTTCACTGTTCAAACTTCAAACACCTAAATTTCAAGGTTTTTATCACAAATCCTATATAATTTTTGCAGTTAAAAATATTATTGATACTTTTAGAGAACCAAATAATTTGTTTGTAAAAATCTTGATGCTTACCTATACCATAGGTATACAGGGAAACCCCGATTATTGTGGTTAATGCTGCCAGGAAAAAACCGCAATAAGCAAAACTGCAATAATCGGGAACCATAACCTATGGGAAATAGGTTATTGTTGCCAAAATTTCCAAAATGATAACTAAAACTTTAATTATCAATTTTTTACATCGGGTATTTATTCATGTACGTATTTAAATAAAGGTAATAAATGAAACGCAGTTTTTAGTTTTAAAAGTTTATTGCAGTGCAATAGCATGTGCACAAAAAATGCATGAAATGTTTTATTTTTTGGCCAAATATTTTAGGAGATTTGTTTGCTTCGAATTTTTCTTCTTCTCTTGGTACATTACTCTATAACAGGGAATTGAGTTTTCTATTTCTCGGCGCACCTTCATTGCACGCTCGACATTAGGATCTCCATCCATTATTTTCTGCTTGAGAGATTCACAATCATGAAACATTTCATGAAGTTCTTTCAGCGTGAATTCTTTTGTTGCCTTTTCAATTTCATTTTCTTCAGCGCCACCATCCTGAACATCGTACGCCCACTCTTGTTCTAGATTAATAAGGTCATTATCATGAGACTGGAGCAATTCTTGAACACTTCCATTATCTATTTCTTTTAGAACTCATTTTATATCAGGGGGGTTTCTTGTCAATAAAATAACACAGAATAAGCAGCGAAACGACGTGCATGCTACGGAGGCAGCAGCGATACTGAAGCGTGCTTGAATTCAGCGTGTATATACGTATGTACGAACATACATAGCGTTTGTAAATTTTTGGTTGGCGCGAAAATACCGCAATAACTCGAATTATTAGCGCAATAATCAGTTTTTTGGTATCAAATTGTAAACCGCAATAATCGGGGTTTCCCTGTATATCAAATCATGTATGTAGCTATATTATAATATGTATGTATATATATATATATATATATATATAATATATATATATATATATAATATATATGAACTATTTGTGAAGTTATCTTAAATAAAATGCTCAAAATTTTCAACATGCACAATTTCAAATGCTTGTGGAAAGCAAACCCATGGAGGTCCCACTCCAATTTTTTGCTTGAATATGCTTCATCTAAAGGTCTTTACTTATGCCAATTTTCATGACCTTGAATTTTGAACTCTGACCTAAGGTCAAAGGTGAAATATAAATGCAACTTTTTTTAATGGAATGTACACTGTGCATAAAATTATTCTGCTGTCTTTTCTGAGTATTTTGACACCAAAATCATTAAAATCCATCCATTAGATCCTGAGTTATGACCTTTCAAAATCACGAGGTTACGCTGCTGACCCCAAATTTGGGGGGTCATTACTCTCAAACTATTTGACCCAAGTGGCTAAAATTTGGTCACGCTTCATTACTCATCATACCCACCAACCACACCAAAAATCATTAAAATCATTAAAATCAGTGAGATGAGTGGCAGAAATTGCCAAAAAGTGTGTACACTTGACATGGAATGCCTCATGAGTAGTCTATGCAGATGAAGGAAAAGTTTGATCAGTAGTGGCACTTTGTTGTCATCTTGGATAAATAAAGATTCCAGCAGTTTGCTTTAGGAGAATGGATCTGGGTATAGAGAATTTGTGGAGGGAGATGTATTTAATCCCAATTTGGTATTTGTTGTTATTTTGTAGGCAAACATGTGGTAGCTACTCTGGAAAAGCTGACCTTGTGTTTATAGAGATGTCATAATTCATAAGGTTACATATCCATCTTGGATAAGAACTGGGGGTGCACTGGATAGTGATTTCTACTATCTGGCTGGATACTGGATAGTTTCTCATTTGACATCTGTTGTTTAAAATCAATTTCAAAATTTTAGGTGCCAGTAATGTCAGGCGAGGTTGTTTGTAGCTAAACACAATAACATTACTATTGTTTTTCTATTCTAGGAAAAAGTTTATTAGGTTTATAGCATATTTATAACTATTTTTTTGAATTGGTCACTAATAATGTAATTAATCTGACAAAAATTCCTAATATTTAAGTTACTGGTACAGTACTCCTATCCATTTTCTATGAATATTTAATTTTTTCTTTATCTAGTTTCTCTTTGTGGAACTGTCATTTGTGGAATAAGTACACTCAAAGAAGAGTAACAAGTGAAATTGAGTAAATGTTTAACCTATTATTATTAGAAAGTGAGTAGCTATTTAAGGTTTTTATAAGTTTTCTTATGACCCTACTTTTTATAAACATATCATTTATATTGGGGATGCACCGGATATCCGGTATATATCCAGTATCCGGCCTATCCGGCCCCTTTTTACTATCTGGCTGGATAGCCAGATATCAACTAGATATCTGGCCGGATAGCCAGATAGCCGGATAATTAATTAAATATAAAATAGGAAATTCAAAGAGAACAAATTGAAAAGTAATGTTTATTTAACCAAAAATGGCACTTACAAATTTTTCCAAGAATAAAACAAATTCCAATTTTCAATTTCATTTAAACAGCATGGTGGATGATGACAGTGAAAGTAATTACTAGTTAACCTAACCTACTCAGTACGGTACTGAGTCTGAAACTCAATCATTGCCATCATAGATTTACTGTGATTCCGATAGCTTATGATTTTTCATGATGAAAAGCAAATGCTCTGCATTACATGGCAAAAGTCTGTTTCTATTTTCTGTATATATTTGTCCAGCAGCGCTGAACAAATGTTCAGAGCAAACAGAACTTGGTGGAGCACTTAAATACTTTACAGCTAGTGATTTGAGCTTCGGGTATTGAGAACAATTATTGCGCCACCACTCTATTGGGTCCTTCTCCCTAGGCCACAGGGGCTCAATTAGATATTTTTCTATTTCGGCTTTAATGAATGCTGTCTTACTCTTACTCTTCTTAGGTTTTTTCACAAGAGCAGAACCAGAAGTTCCTGGTGATGTCATGTCAACATTTTCTGCCTCATTAGACTCGTCTAACTGGTTCAAAATGTTGGTCATTGAAACATCTGGGAGGCATTCTCCAACATCAGTTTCACTACTGCTGGTGTCAGTTCCTTGCTTTGACTCTCTTCCAACTATTTGATCAAAGCATTCCCAAATGTCCTCATGAGTTTCCATTAAGAGACTGCTGCTTGAGTGTGGTTTTTCTTTTCCTTGTTCTGTTTTAGAAGTGGTCTGAATGTTTTCAGTGGAATGAATGCTTTTCTCACTTTCAATTATTTCGTCTACCACTTTTTTTTGCTTCATTTTCATCCTTGAGAAATTTAGTCTTGAATCTGGGGTCCAATAGAGTGGCAATTACAAAGCACCTCTTGCTCACCACACTTATCATGACAATAGAACCTTTTTTCCACTGCCTTTTTCAGCTCTTCTTTCATTGTTTGTACTCTTGAGTCCTTCAGCCGCTTTGAGAGGTAGGAGTGTAGAGTTGCAACTGCAGGAATTACATAGCTTACTTTCTCCTGGTCTGCACTGGCCTGTTTTGTTATTTCATCAAATGGTTTCAACACCCTAATGACGTTTTCAATCAAAGCAAACTTGTATGCAGCCAGGATTGGAATATCATTTTCAGCTGCATATGCTGTCACTGCCTGTCTCTGTTCATGTAGTCATTGCAGCATGTAGTATGTTGAATTCCATTGTGTAGTAACATCTTGAATGAGCTTATGAGTTGGGAGTTTTAAGTTTTCTTGAATTAGTTTGAGTTTAGTACATCCAATTGCAGAATGGTTGAAATGGCTGACTATTTTCTTCGATTTTGCAATGATGTCAGCAATTGACCGTTGTGACAAAATGGCATCTTGCACAACCAATTGAAGAGTATGTATGAAGCAACTAACGCCCTGTGCTGGTGTCAGTCCTGTAAGCAAAAACAAGATTTTTAATATAGAATAAGTTTGATAAGCTGATTTAGAACTTTGTTTACTGTGTAATGTAGTTAGCTTCTAACCGAGTTGTATTTTACAAATATGGTGATTCATTTCGAGCATATTCTAACCATGTGACTGACTAGCATAATAGCATTGTGTAGTAAAGCTGCCTGGTGTTTACCACATATATAGATAGCTATAGGTCTGATGTAGCTAAACCCCCATGGAGGCAGTCCTAAAACCTAACTGTGAAAAATTTTGTTTGGAATAAGCCACCCGGTTCCATCCAGATTAATAACTGAAACCAGAATAATAACAGGTCTAACTGCTAGCTAAGGGTAGAACTGGTGAAGGCATCAGACTAACTTAATGTAGCTAATGTATTAGCTAATTTTAAGGAGCAGCAACCCGCGCTGACAATAATGATACTGTATTATTATGTTATATACTGTATTATTATATTATTATATGTTATATGGATACTGTATTAATATGTTATATATGTATTACACACCTGTACCAATACTGATGTTGGCAGTTGTCACGAAGAAGATGAACCTGACTTGGACCGATGTTCCATTCCTCTAAGGTGTTATTCAGCATGAGTGCAATGTTGGCTCCTGTATGAGATGCTGGGAAGTGTTTGCAGTTGAGGACACATCTTATTTTCCATATTTTTTGTAGTAATGAAGTGGGCTGTCAAACTTATGAAGGATTCATTAGTTCTGCTTGTCCAAATGTTTGTTGTAAAGGAAATGACTGAGGCTGATTTCAGCTGTTCTTGTATTTGTTGTTTTACTTCTTCATAGATTTTGGGCAGAACAATTTTGGAAAAAGTACTTTCTACTAGGCAGAGGGTACTGAGGGGCCAAATGTTTCATGAGTGCGTGAAAGCCTTCTCTGTCCACCAGAGTAAATGGTTCTGCATCGAGTGCCATTATTTCGCCTGGAAACCAAATTAAATTAGTGAATGTGTATGCATTGTATTTGGTAAAATGAAAAAAGACAAAACTTATTTTCACATAAGGTTGATGCCTATTCATAAATTTTATAATTTACTAACTCACCTATCTTCTTGGTGATAGCTTCAGATTTAGGATCGTTCAGGTCCCATGTTTTGCTTCTTTTGATCATGGCTGAGATTTTGTGGAACATGATGGTTTGGGTGTAGGGTCATGAGGATAAGCTAATTCAGCTTCCTGCAATTCTTTGTATTCTTCAGGATGCTTTGTCTTCAGATGATTCCACATTGGTTTAGTAGAGTAGTTTTTAGGGTTTTTACCTCTTACAATCAATCTTGATTGTGATTTTGGATCACAGTGTTTACATTCTGCTTTATTCTTATGCTCTATTAATTCACCACTGTATATTTGAAAACACTTCCAAATACTAGATTTTAATTGAGACATTGTTCAATTTTTCAATTAAGTCGCTAATATCATAATATATAATCTGTAAAAGTAGATAAGCATGTAATTATGTATGTGCAATAAGTTAGTAATATAACGTGAAAATACGTGAAACTGGTGATCATTATTGTAACTCTTATTTACTATTTTTTATTATTATTATTTTACAAACCCCATCAAATTTAATCAGTACAAGCTTGTCAGGGAGTCTGTTCTTTCTATTTCGCACAGCCTTTCTGCCATTTGAAATACCTTTTTAAGTTTTTTTAAGTTATTTTTATTTTAGATTGCAAATATATTACTGATGTGCTTCCTTGTTGGTTAGGGTGGATTTAAATTGATTCACAACAAAAAATTTAATTTTACTAGAATAAAATAAATGTCTAACAATGAAAATATAGTTTCTAAACAAAATGTTCAAATTATAAGACGTTATATTCGAAATGCAAATACTTCAACAAATTATTTTTTCACTTTGAAAGAATCGTTTCATCATCAAAAATGTCATTTAAAATATGTTTGCAACTAATATTACGCACGTAACTTTTCATGATGGTAATACAATCTAGCAATCGTAAATTTAATTTGAAGAAATCACTAAATTTGTGAAATTTAATTTATTTAATTAAATTAAGCCTCTCTAAAAGTTAGTTTTAGTAGAATGGTTATTTAATGGCTTTTTAAGTGTTTTAGTGAAGGGACTTAAAAAATTTTGCGTGCCACAGGTAGTGCCCTAGCATAAGTGTACAGAGTACATGCCCTAATTGTTAGTACTATTAATTATGCCAATTTGACAGATTGATGGAAGAAATTGACATGCAGAACAGTTTTTAATTATTTTTTTTTTTTTTGGAAAATCGACTGCCACGATGGGAAAAATGAACCCTAAACCTTTGCAACCATAGTCAAACATTCTATCCACTGACCTACAAAGTATGGTTAAAAGATTGTCACGTTAGCACTACCACATGGTAATTGAAAGCCTGTTATCATATGACAGCAGACGATCCCCCACCAATGTTAGTTACATATTATGGATACAAAAGCTTAGGCTATAATATATATAAAATATAAAGGCTTAGGTGGGGAGTGGGACTATCATATGACTGATATCCAGCCTAGGCATTTGGCCGGATATCCGGTATCTGGCTATCTGGCCAAAATCACTATCTGGTGCATCACTAATTTATATGCATTGCATTATGCTTCTTTCCTTATTTCTCATAGATGTTAGAGTAGACTAACTTACTAATCATTAAAATAATGCAGTATTCATTAATTAATCTAATAATCATTATTAAATATCTATTAGTTTTGTCAAAATAAATAAAACATTAATATTATAACATCAAATAAGTAAATAAGAGTTCTTTAATATGTTTTATTTCTCCTTAAGTTCTCTTGCCTCTGTATTAAATCTATATACAAAGTAGCTAAAGAGTCATTCCAGCTCAACTGGCACAGATTTCAGAAAGTTGGTCGGGTGACCATCTCCAATTTTCTTCAAATTTTCAGGGTTGATTCATACACCATTCAATAGCTTAAATCTAAAATTTTAGCTTCCTCAGCCAAAAATGTTTAATTTTATGGTCGCTTAAATGGCCCCCACCTTCGACAAAAAATGCCCATGTTGGGCTTGATCGGCCAATGCCTTCATTTTGAGAGGCCTTGTAAAGTGTGTTCTAATAGGAGTAGAAGCTTCAAATTTGTCATGCCAATACAACTTCTGGTGGGCTTTTCAATTTTGCAAGCTAAAAGGCTGTGGAACAAATAGTTTCTGAGTTACAAGGGCTTAAACATGGCTCCATTTTGAAGCTTGCATCAATTCCTCCCACTTTTACGACTACCATTTTCAAAAGTTTTAGTTCTACATCAATCACAGCTGTTTTAACCCTTTCATCCCTGAATTTTTTGTAGGGTTAAGTTATGAATGCGTGTATTTGAAACATTAGCAATTGCATCTTCAGTCCTTAAAGGGTTAATACTCCTAATAGTCTCTATGGGTTGTAAATTTGAGAGTGAAATAAAAAAATAACCAAAAAAGGATTTATTTCTATTTTTAAAAATTTCCAAAAGTTGATATTTTCACAAAATTTGCAAAATTAACATCAACTTTGGGGCTTAATATAAAGGTGTCCAAAATTAGTCAGGGAGTTGATACTTCTAGTAAAGAAAGATACATATGTGTACAAAAACATATATTAAGGAATAGATCTCAACTCAACTCCTTCATATAGTTTTGGCTATTCAAAGAAAAGTACTTTGTGAAAAATTCTGAATTTTTTCAAAATTTTGAAATGTTTAAATTTCTTTTTACAACATTGAATTGTAATTTTACTTCCATTTTATTACTTGGTAAGTTAATTCACAATGTTAAATTATCTAAAGTTTTACTCATAAAAAAGACATAATATATACCTAGATTATTACTACATTTGCAGTTAACACAACAGATGGACCAGCTTGTAGGCTCGATACTTGGATGTACCTAAGTAAATCATGTAGAACCGTGTTCTACTGCTCTTTAAGCACTTCCTAGTAATTTAAATTATGCAGTTAGTACAGATAAACTAGCAGTAACCACCATTTTCAGTACAAAACCTTAAATTTAAGTAGCTTTGTTGTATTACTTCCCTTAATACAAGTGTACAGTACTTAGCTATATACAATAATGAATTCCTGAGTTTTTAAGCATGTGAATTATTGGCTATAAGTTCATATTCTTTTTTTAGTATGTGTTTTATGTAAATTTGTATGTAAACTTATATATAGCTAATAACTCTTATGTTTAGACACTGACTCAGGAATTTATTATTGTACCCAGGCTTTAAGTCTGATTGTCTTCAACACTCCATGGCCTCACAGCCATAAATTGGCAATTTATTATTCAGCTTGATACAGGTCTGTAGTTACTTAGGCTTTTTTTAAAATACTCCTCAATTTTAGATAAACAATCATTTGATAACTTGTACTGTCTCCCCATTTTCCCAGCAACTGTAGGTGGTTCAATTGAACACAAAACATGTTGGAATGGAATCCAGCAAACGTCCTCTTGTTCAGGCCATTTAAAAGGATTCTTTTTCATGAAATTTACTAATAGATCCTTCTCAGTATCACACACTTCAACTATGTTTCCAACAAACCAGTCACCTTCATAGAAACAGGCCACATATGTACCAGGTTTATATTGGTAAGCCACATTTTCTTGTGTAGCATTGAGGAAGGAAAGTTGTACGTTAAAGAAATTTTCATCACTAGAAATTTTGTACAGTTTAATGCCTGTTGATGAAGGTCTAAAGCAGTGATATGAATGGGTTCCTGGGATTGTCTTAATTAAGGAATACCTTTTTTCTAACTCAAATAAATTAGCATTTTCCTCAATTTTAGCTGAATCAATGTATAGAAATTGTATACCATTAATATTAGATTTGCACCAATCGAACATCTCTCTTGGATTGGTGATGTGACCTTTACTTGTTGCTTGTAGACTTGCCCGGGCAACTAACCTTTTGACAGTGCCACCAACACCATCACAGGGGCTCTTTCTGTGAGGAGGGCAAAAACGTTCCATTCACATGTTAGTTGGAAATCTTTTTCATGTAACACTGAATTAATGATGTTTTTATAGTTTTTATATTGACTTGCTGCGCCATCGCTAAAGTAACAAATATTTTTTAGTTTAGGATTCTGACTTTTAAGTAATTTCAAGGCTTCACATAAAAAAGAATGAACTGCAGTTGTGTTGTGTGTAAGTGAATCTGATATTACACAAAAATTTGTAACTTTTAGTTCACCGTCAACTTTTTGATAGCAGACTACCGGATGCAAGGTAGCCTGGGTATTGTCCCAGTGATGCCCTTGTACGGCATCCTGAACTATAAAACTATAGTTTTCAGAGAAGTCAACAAGCACTAATGCTGTAGAATCATTGAGGTTTTCTTTACAGTCGGACAAATATTTTGATTGGGCTTTTGCTATGAAATGGTGTACTTTCAACTTTTTTGCACTTTCACACATGTCTTCTTCTACATTCGAAACACTTTTTGTCATTGTGACCAGTTGGGTATGGTCTGTATGAAGCCACTGCTTAAAGGAAACCTCATCATCCATGTCATAATTATTGTTTTCAAAAATGGTAAGAAGCCAATCCGTAATTCATTTAAACCAGGACATGTTTTGCAGTTATTAATCATGCAGTTTCTGGTTTCAGTGTTGCAGACTATTTTCCCTAGTAACACACTCATTTCTACTTTGACGGGGAGTGATTCACATAAAAGTTTAAAGTTCTGGTGTATTTCACAAATGCATACATTGTGTGATCCTTTACTCCCCACACCCATACACCATTTTGGTCTCAGTTCAAAAAACTTTGATTTGGAGATTTTGTCATTTGGATATTTATTTTTGTAAAGCATATATAATTCTCTGATATTTGTCAACAACAGTATTTTCTCCTTGTGAACCTTCCATTGTGGTGTTTTTATTGATTTGTAGTCTTTTTTACCAGGGCATTCTCTAGTATATTCATTGTTTTGGAAAAATTCTATCACTCTTTCCTTTATTTCATCGCTTATACCCTTGCTACTCTTTTTATTTCTCATTATAGGAAGGATACCTTCTTTTCTCTTTAAGGCCCTCACAGACAGACATATTAAATTTCTTGTATGTTTTAGACTTATTTACATATTATTACAATTGTAAATCAACTTAATAAGTAATAAAATGGAAGTAAAATTACAATTCAATGTCATAAATAGAAATTTAAAAATTTACAAATTTTGCAAAAATTTGAGATTTTTCACAAAAAGCACTTTTCTTTGAATCACCAAAACTATATGAAGGAGTTGAGTTGAGATCTATTCCTTAACCTTAATATATGTTTTTTTTACACATATGTATCTTTCTTTACTAGAAGTATCAACTCCCTGACTAATTTCGGACACCTTTATATTAAGCCCCAAAGTTGATGTTAATTTTGCAAATTTTGTGAAAATATCAACTTTTGGAAATTTTTAAAAATAGAAATAAATCCTTTTTTGGTTATTTTTTTATTTCACTCGTAAATTTACAACCCATAGAGACTATTAGGAGTATTAAAACAGCTGTGATTGATGTAGAACTAAAACTTTTGAAAATGGTAGAGTCGTAAAAGTGGGAGGAATTGATGCAAGCTTCAAAATGGAGCCATATTTAAGCCCTTGTAACTTAGAAACTATTTGTTCCACAGCCTTTTTGCTTGCAAAATTGAAAGGCCCACCAGAAGTTGTATTGGCATGACAAATTTGAAGCTTCTACTCCTATTAGAAGATGCTTTTCAAGGCCTCCCAAAATGAAGGCGTTGGCCGATCAAGCCCAACATGGGCATTTTTTGTCGAAGGTGGGGGGCCATTTAAGCGACCATAAAATTAAGTTTTTGACTGAGGAAGCTAAAATTTTAGATTTAAGCTATTGAATGGTGTATGAATCAACCCTGAAAATTTGAAGAAAATCGGAGATGGTCACCTGACCACCCCTGTACCAATTGAGCTGGAATGACCGACCCTAAAGGATAAAAATTGACAAGTCAACTATCTGGCCATATGGATTATCTGGCCAGATACTGAATACTGGATTTATCTATTTATGGATTATCTGGCCAGATAGTAAATCTAGTGCATCCCTCATAAGAACTGCCTAACCTTGCTTTGGAATGGAAACTTTACCTGGAAGATATCATGTTTCAAGATGATGGTGCCACATGTTGAATCTGTTGCTTTAGAAGGGTGATATTTTTATTCTGACAGGGCACTGCATAAATTAGGTGGTGGCCAGAAAATTTGGTCTTGGTTTAAAACCAGCCACCAACTAACCCACTGCCCAACAATTAAAAATAGAAAGAAAAATTTACTCGTTATGTTCAGTATACATCAGTCTAAAACTTAAAATTGTATTGCGCAATTAAGTAAACAGTTAACTTGCAATTTGCAGATATTTTCACCCTTAATGGCTACCAAACTTTGAAAATCAGAAAGAAACAAAGAAAAGCTGATCAATGACATGAATTTCATTTATGACTTTCACATGTTAAGTGCTGATAACTTGACAAAATTTTGGCAGTGTGAAAATCGCAAAACTTGTAAAGCTCGTGTACATACGAAAATAGAACAAGTGATTCGGTGAACCAACAATTGTCTCGTATATAAATGAACACGATCATACAGCAAATGCAGCGAAGGTGGGAGCATGATCAGCTATATCCGAAATGAGAAGTAAAATTAAGGATGGTGCAGCCTTAAGTACTAGAAGTGCTATTTCTGATTTAGTAAGTACAATGGATGAAATGCATGGGCTGAGTTACAAGTGTTATCAACAGTTTCCCGTTCAATCACAAATTGGCGGAACAAAGCATTTGGAGCACCACCACTACCTCTTCATTGCACCGGATTTGAGGTGCCTCATAATTTTAAATATTTGAACAATGCTAACTTATTTTTATAATTTGATAGTGGTAGCAATGATGAGAAGGGAATTTTAATATTTTCTATGACTCAAGTCTTGAAGACCATTGTTCGTTGGATGGTACATTTAAGACTGCCAAATTTATGGTACCAGTTGTTTTGTGTCCATGCATACATTCATGGAAAATCCCTTCCTCACACAAATTCATTTTATTACCAGACAAGTCAGAACAAACGACAAAATGTTTGAAAAATTAAAAGAACTTGCACCAACTTTAAGTCCTAAGGAGGTAATGTTAGATTTTGAATGAGCACTTCGTAATAGCTGCCTTAGTAATTTCAGTAATTGTAATACTGTTGGATGTTTATTTCATTTTTGCCAAAGTGTCTACAAAAAAATTTGTGAACTTGGATTCAAAATTAAATACAGTACTGACAGTGATTTTTCGCTTAAAATAAAAATGTCTGGCGCTCTACCCTTTTTACCTGTTGAAGAAGTTAGAAATGCTTTTGAGGATCTGTGTGAAGATGATTCCATACCGATTGAATTTATTAGTTACTTTGAATTAACGTATATTGGTGCAGTCAGAGGAAGGCATGGTAGATGGGATGCACCCTTGTACCCAATATGTTTCTGGAATGTTCGCAATCATGTTATAAGTAAATTGCCCCAAACCAATAATCCCGTAGAAGGATTTCACTCAGCATTAAAATCATCCATTACGAGCAAAAAAACCAAATATCTGGAAGTTTATTGATGCCATTCAAAAAGAAGCACTAATTCAGACGAGGATTTTACATTTGCAATGGGGAGATGGAACAAGCAAAAAGAAGAAATATAAAACACTGGATTCACGTATCGAAGGGCTTGTACAAAACTACGATGGTAGTGATAAAATTGCCTTCTTAAAATCTCTAGCTCATAATTTACATTCTTTTTAGCCCATCTTCTGTGTTTGACCAAATTTTTAATTCGTCCTAATACTTAATAAACCTGAGGAATTTTTAGTACATATTTTGAGTTAATTTCATTACTAAATAAATCTTATAAATTTGTAGTTCATTAATAAACTATACCAAACTATATTAATAAACTATACATATTGTTTAGTTATTTTATAAGACACTTTTCTGAGACTGAATTTTCATAGCACCAAATTAGGTATATGCTACTCTTAAATGCCTATAAACTGTTTTTGGTTTTTCTTTTTGTATTTTTTTAAATTTGTTTCAAACTTGTCCAAAAGCTGAAACCTTTTTCTGCTGAGCCAGAGCTGACAAAAAAGAATGTCCATCTGCCATAGAGGTGTACCAGAATTCTAGTTCCAGTTCCTGCTGGCTGGAATTCCAGCCATTTATTGAGAGTTCCAGTTCTAGCTGGAATGCTGTCTGATATTGGGCCAATCTTGAATCATTCAGTTTTTAATGATATTAAATAAAAAAAAATATAGAAGGAAAATAGAACTATTTATAAACAGGTTTTGATATATTTATGCAAAGCCCTTAGCCATTCCTTTGGCTACTTGCATGTATCAAATAACAAATGAAATATATGGTAATGTTCAAAATTTTCCTTGATAGATAGTTTTTTATATATTATTTTATAATGATAAAATAAAAATTATAAAACTGCTTTTATTTTGAAATTGCCATTTTTCATGATTTTTGTATATACATTAGCTAAATTATGTAAAAAAAAGTTCCTTGCTTAATGTTTTCCTCACTAAAAGAAACACTAGATTTATATTGAATTATAAACACAGCATAGAAAGAGTGGAAGAGAAAAATCAAAAGACAATAACTACTGTTTACAAGGAAAAACTGTGCTTCAGTAGTTGAAATTATACCTCAATAAGTTAGCATGAAGAAAATGAAGTTTATCAGCCATTTCTGACAATAGGCAATTCTGTCATTTTGTGTGAATGTTACCTGCTTGGCTAAACATCTGCTCACAGAACACACTTTGAAGGTTCCAGCTTCTGGCTGGAACCAAAATTTGTTGGCTGGATATTCTGGCTTCTGGTTTCTGGCCAAAAAACTGGTTCTGATACACCTCTTCCATCTGGTGACTCTGATTCCTTGCTTATTTTTTGTTTTTCTGAATTTTGGAAATTTATTACAATCTCAGTGGGTATACAGTGAAGCCTGCGCTATCCAGCAATCAACTATCTGGAAAACTTTAGAAACTGGCAAATTTCATATTAGGCCAATACAATTCACCTATCTAGAAACTGGGAAGCTTTCTGATGCCATCTGGAAAAATCTAGAACATCCTTAACATTTTTACTAAAATAAGACTAAATTTTACTTGTTTCAATTGTCCCCTACATACTTAGCATAGTGTTTATGTTGATTACAATATAGTTTACATTGGTGTACAGTGCAGTATAGCCAAAATTTGAGTTTTATTATTGTCCATTGGTTTTTCCTAGGTTAATGGTACCCTTAGATAACTGGAAAATTTAGACAACTGGAATGGCCTAATCGCCGAGCTTGCTGGATAATGAAGGTTTTACTGTATATATGTGGTTTGTACTGGGTGTCTCAAAATAGATGGAACCCATTGACATGATAATAATTTATTACTCAGAAAATAAACTCCAAAAAAGATTACATTTCCTGGAAACTGATATGATGACAATTAAAAACTGAAGATTTGAGGTCTCTAGATCAAAGGATACATTTATTAGAGCACATGTTCCAAATGACTGCCGTTGCGCTGCAGACACACTTGAAGCTGACGAGCGAAGTTGTCAATCACCCTGACACCCTGCACAGAGTGCAAGGGCCTCTGAAGCACCTCGTCTGGGGCTTGTGTGCCCCAGAACACATTGTTCTTGCTATTGACATACCCACTGAGCAAGAAGTGTGCTTCGTCGCTGAACCAAACATCATCAAGAAAGTCAGGATCCTCTTCGATCTTGTTCTCGAACCACCGGCACATCACAACACGTTTTGCCATGTCAGCTGGTGTGAGTTTATGCTTGATCTGGATCCTGTATGGGTACAGCTGAAGATCCTTGATCAAGATTCTTTGCACTGACGCACGTGAAAGACCCAGATCTTGGCAACGTCTTCGGATTGACTTTTTCGGACTCCTTCCGACAGAATCTCTCACCGCATTCACATTGTCAGGAGATCTTGCAGTCACCTTCCTGCCAGATCTGGGTGTTTCTGCTTTCTTGTTGAGATTGTTTACTGATCCTGTGGCTTGAAATTGTGTGCCCAACGATAAATTTGGCTTTTCTGGGGATAATTGTTGAAGTTGAACTTCCTGCGAAATTTCGCTTGCACAGTTTTGAATGATTTCGTCTCCAAATAAGTAGTGACGCAAAAATTTTTTTCCTCCTTTGTCCAAGGCATTTTGATTGATAATTATTAGTTGTTATCGTCTCCTCTCTTCAAATCTGAGAACATTAATATTGGCAGAATTATTAGCAGTGACATGGGTTGCATGTATATTGAGACACCCTGTACTTCAATACTGACATAGTTGATAGGTATAATACTCATTAGTACACATGATAGTTTAGTATTTGGAGAACTTAGTTATCAGTAAGATTTTTTTAGAAATTTGCTATAAACTGAAACTTAGAAAAATGTTTAAAACTTAATTGTACAAAATACAAATACACTTACATACAGGAAATAAATTAGGAGACTAATGTGAAACTGAAGAAATATTATACATATGGGAGTTTAGAGGGAGTGGTTTAGTGTAATCCTTTAGCTATATTATTTAGGAGCTGAGGAATTAATGAGTTGCAAAAACAAGACAGCTTACAGATATAGAGCTAATTATTAGAAAAATACATGCAGGTATTTAAAAATATACTCAAAATGAAAGGTATGGTATAAATGATATCATTAGCTACTTGACTTTTGTTGAACTGTGTTGAACTCTATCTTTAATGGCTCAGGAAGAGTTGAAATTGACTGAGAGGGTCTTTGAAAATACTTTATTAATGTTTTTAGTTGTGGATTATAGGGAATTTGATATATTGGTTTGGTTGGTGAATTTTGTTGTTTTTGGTTCACTTTGTTTTGATGTTCCTACTTGAGAGGAGGAAAGGGTGGTTTATGCTTATTTAATCTAGCTCACAGCAGGCTTGTCAGACTTAATAATGATTTCAAGGCTACTCCCTTGTCTAGGGCAGAACTGTACAAAATTAAAATTATATATATTGATTATAAATATTAAGCTTATTATTTTGTGTTGAAATGACACTTATAATAACTATATTGAAATAAGCTTCAATATATATTACCCCTATGGATCTCAGTCACTTGGCTAGATAATTAGAACGTTGTGCATTTTTTTATGGTAAATTTGTATTGTACAGTTTTAAAAAAGTTTCCCTAGAAACAAAATTTCTACTATGAAAAATTACTAATTGGTAATGTTCTGTTTTTCTTTGGATATTTTGTATTTTGGTGATGGTAGTAAAATTTTGGAAACAAAACATAATTATTATCAGTTGGTAATATTTTATGCTTTTTAGAAGTATTATATTTCTTGGCCAACATTTTTCTGGGAGTGTATTTTCTTTAAAGAGCACATTTCAATATTTCAGATTATAAATACTTTGGAACAGTATGTAAAGATTGTTACATTGCCAATATGGTAGATATTGATTGAATGTACCAAATAAAAGATGCTTAAAATGTACAGTTTTAGAAAATGTTTGCCTAGAAACATAAATATTTAGAAACGCTAAAAAATTACTAATTGGTAATCTGGTTTTCTTGGATTTAATACAGAAGATTGCCAGTCCAAATACGTATAGTCTGAATTCCCATGCACTTAAGATTCCCACTATTCCCACTCTGTTTTCCATGTGCTGCCATAGCTCATGCCATTGCTCAGTCATTTATTTGCATATATTTACATACTGTACCCATATTATATACAAATAACATTTTAAAAATGCATCAGGTATACGAGAACACCACTGTTAAAGTTGTGAAATATTCACACGTCAATCTGGGCCCATAGGAAACATTGCAATCTATAATTTGAAAAAATTTATATTTAATTCAAACACTGTTCAGTTCCAAGGAATTTGGACTCTATTGGACTGTATTATTTTTGGTGATAGGAATAAAATTTCAAAAACAAGATTTGGTCATTAATGATTAATAACTTTTTTATTTTTAGAAACTTTTTTGTTTCTAGGTGAACTTATTTCTGAATTGGTAATGTTATAAAATAATCAATTATTGAACCTAGAAATTAGTATATGTTTAGATGGTTCAAATCTATGGTATGGTACTGTAAATCTTAAAATGCTTTGAGTGAATAGCTTAAAAGTGCTTTAAAAATTTGGTATCTTGGTTTGAGGCCTAAAGTTAAAGATAGAGCTTGGAAGCTTTTAGATTTAGAGTAGGCCTATGCAGTTTTAAAAAAAATTAATAGCAGGACCCCAATTTGGTCATGGTAGGGTATTAATATTCAAAAGTCCAGCCATTTGTGATAGCTAGAAGTTAAGAGTTTGAATTTTTTTATTTTACTTGAAAAGTACCAAAACTCTCTTGAAGTAGTTGCCCCACTATGCATTTTGTCTAACATTATCACACTTAATTTTAGGGTGATTAAGATTTTAATTAATGCAAGTTATATGATACTATACTACTGTCACCAGGAAGAAATTTTGCACATTTAAAGATAGTGATTTACAGGTAACATAATTTGATCTGCCACAAATCTTATCATTAAGCTATTAGATTCTTTGCTCAATTTTAGTTGTAGCTATTGCATATTCTCTGCTTCCAGTGTGCACCCAGAAATGGATCCAGTGAAGGAAAATGCCTCTTCCAATGATTCTGAAGAAGAGATGGAAACTGAAAGCTCCTCTTCAAGAAGTCAAGAAGGAGATAAAAGTTCAGGGAGTTCCAACCCTGGAAATCCTTTACAGAGATGCATCATGATGCTAAAACGAGCATCATCAGACACAGAAAAATTTGCTTCCCTTTTAATGGTTACTAAATTGATTAAAACTAATGAATTAGATGATGTATCCAGTAGACGTTTATTAGATGCCATTGGTTTGAATTTCCTTGGTCGCATGTTGGGAACAAAGGATGTTCCTGAAGGTTGTCCTCCTTTTATGTTCAAATCTATTGCCCTTACAATACTTACATGCTTTGTTTCCAGTTGTCATGGTGAACCTGCTTTACATCGTCTTATTCCATTATTGGCTGAAATAATTTCCAATCCAGAATCATATGAGGAAGACCTTACTCTCATTAAAGAAGCTTATCAATGTCTTAGTGCTATTGCATCAGACACTACTGGCAGGAAAGCCTTAATAGATTATGAAATTATTGGTTCCTTGGTTGATGCTTATATAAAAGAAAATATATACCATGAAAATGCATTAACCATTATTCGAAATGTGGCAGTTGATAAGGAATGTAATATGTGGGAAGATGAGCCAGAAGCATTTTCAAAATTAATGGATCATGTTTGTAAAGATTTAGTAATTAATCAAAATGAACACAAGTTTCTCCTTTGTGAAGCTCTTGTTGATATTATCCCAAGCATGGTTGAGGAATTTGCTAGACTTTCAAATGAAGGATCATGGAAACCTCTTTTGCACAAAGGTCTGTCCGACATTTTGTTCAGTAAATTAAGCCCAGATCTAAGAAATAAAGGTTTACAGCTGGCAAGTGTTGTTCTTGAAGTGTTAGGGTCTTCATTTATTGTGAATGGAGGTGATAGAGGCAGGCAGTTATTACTATTAATGGTACATTTAGCATGCATTGAAGTTCGTATGAGCTTGGAAGATAAAACTTTCCAAGAGTCTGTTTCTCTCGCAATACAGACAACTGCTTGTTACAGCATCATAGAAGAAGCAATTAAGTTTCTAATAAATGGTGCAATAAATCTTGAAGAAAAACAAAAACAACAGTTATATGCTGCCTTGAAAGGTGCTTTTAATGGAGTGTTAGAATTTCTAAATGAAGCTTCCATGGAAGAAGATATATTTACAGGGGACTCAAAGAAAAATCAGATGTTCACTTGTGCCAGTGTGAGAGTTTTGGGGGCTTGGCTAGCAGAGGAAACTTCAGCAAATAAAGAGGAGGTTTACCAAATATTGCCATTTTTAATCAAGATTGCAAAGCATAATTTTGATAACAATAACCCAACCCAGTCTAAGAAGAAAGGGGCAGTAAAGGAGAAGAAAGAAAAGCTTCCTGATTTATTACGATTTTTATTAGCTGGTTTATGTCATTTAACAGCTGAAGATAGACCACGTCAGATTCTTTTAGAGCATGATATTGAAAATTTGTTATTTGAATACCTTGTGTTTCAGTGGATAAATGCAGTCAGCTTTTGTAATGAAGATACTCCAGGGAAAATAGATTTGTCTAATCACTCAGACACAATGATCACAATTTGTAATATATTTATGAACCTAGTAGTTCAGGAACCTAAAAGAGTGAAAAGCAGTTTATTATATTATCGATTATTAAAATTAATTTTCTCAAAGGTTCCTGAAATACCAGCTGAATATAAGAATCTCCAAATAAGTGGCAGTTTTTGTACACTTGGCCTTATGATATTTCGTCATCAGCATTCAAACATAATTAATATTCAGAAGATAGAATTAAGCGTGTTTAGGTTCATTCAAGCTACAGTTAGATTTCTTTGGGATGGATATAATGTTGAAGAAAGTACAGATTATGCGACATTAGTTGTATCTAGAGCCTATCAGGAACATTGGGATGATCTTGTTGAACTTTGGTATTTGAGTATGCATGCACTAACATTAATCCTACCCCATGTCCCTTGGATTTGTAACTTTTTAATAGAGAGTGAATGGCCTCAGACCATAGTAGAAACTTTTCTCCTTGTTAAAGATGGTGGTATAGAAGCACCTGTTAAAAGTGCGTATGAAGACTTTTTGCATACGTTAATACAGTCGTCTAAAGGGACAAAAGAAGTTTTGTTAACCAAGGGTATTAAAGACATTTGTAAAAACCACAAACTGGAAAAACTTTTGCAGGTGTTGTAATTATATAAGAGACACACAAGCAGTGGTTATTAACATCCCCTGTACAGTATGTAATTTTATATATAACATACTGTCTTGGAAAACTCAAATCAAAGTCAGGTTTTTAGTGAACTTCAAACTATTATTCCTCCTCCTTTGATGTGTGTGTATTTATCACTTTGTTGGCTGTAATAAACATTTCTAACACTGCTAATAATACCATGTGTTTTATTGAGTTTTCAATATATTGTTATATATTAAACTTGGATTCACATTGTTTATGAATTTGTAGTACCTTATTGCTTGAAATAAAATTAAGATTTAGATGAGACTAAAGAAATTATACTTCATTGTACCGATAGCTTCTTATTGAATTTATTTGTACATAAGGATCATACCAGGCTATATGTCATAACTGTATGGTTCTTTAAGTTTACTTACAAAACATTGTGGAATTCTTAGAATTTGATCAGCCTTTTGGCCTATAGCAAAGTGGGTTCTCAGTGAAGGAGATAATTTAGTTGATAGAGCGTAGGTCATTGCTAGACCACTTAATTGGGACTGCTAGTATAGATCTGTTAATTTCTCCTATACACCCATATAGTTTTATTGCAAATATTAACCAACTTTGTTATTAGCTGAGTATTGACTACTAATTCCAGATGTTGTATAGCATATTGGTACCTATTGTATTATTTTAATTCGGTATAATTTATAGCTTACCAAATGTAGTTGTTTATTTTTTTTTTAAATGTGTCAAGATTTGATAAGAAAGCTTCAAGTTGATATGTCATTATTAATTTGTAATAATATTGAATATTTGTAGAATATTTACATAGTTTTTTATACTGCAATTTATATAGGATCTAAGAGTTTGTATTGTGATATTGTATGAATTTGTATGTTCACCCCTATGCTTATGATTCAGTAAGCTTCCGCATTACATCAAATCCTATATTATAGTAAAATTATATATAACTCTGGTTCAGCTAGACAGTAAGTTTATGCTAATATACTGGTCTTTCTTTCATAATTGTCTAGACATCGTATACATGAATGCGAATGCAGAAGATTAATTCTAGCTAGGTAGCTATTGGTTGTAACTGCATAACATTCTTAAAATTTAGTTCCTAGCACAACATTCAGGTACTGTACTTTGAAATTTTAAGTGTATCTGTTCAGACCCGGCAGTTTCATTATGTAATTAATGTAAATGGTTTACTACTAAACTTTGTTATTTAGGCTTAGGATACATACTAAATTCAGAAATTGTCATCCAGTGAATTTCAGCAAACAATTTAAATTGTGATAATCAACCCTTTTTCTTGGTTTGAGGATGCGTAGGGTAGGGAGTGAGTTGTCCTTATAGAACTTAATTCATAATTTGCTGTGATACTTCTATATACTGTATTACACTGATTTCATTTAGTGTTAATACAATTTGTGACTCAAATTTATATAATTTTTGTATTAGCTATGTTATGAAAATGATAATGTTAATTGTAGATTTATTATTATTATTATTATTATTATTATTATTATTATTATTATTATTATTATTATTTAAATCATCCATTTAATGCCTTTAAAAACTTGTGTAAGTACAACCAAAATAGACAAAGGTCTAAGCATGGTGGGCAAATAAAATATTTCATGTATTGTAATAAATTGACAAATTGTTTATTTTTAAAGGAATGTTAGGTTTTGATTTATGGAATAAATTTTTGTTTTATGTTCACACGTTTAATTTATTCATCTTGGGGTGATTCTTAAGTGAAAAGTTTTCTTAAAGTTCTTTTGTCACAGTTATGTATGAACAGTATCTACCATTATTTGTACAAATCACTGACCAACAACATTTGCAGTAACTAGCCCACTTTATTATAGTGTGAATAATGATTTTATCCTACTTTAAGTGCAAAGTGACGCATAGAATAATGATTTTATAAACCACTTCATTATACAGGGTGTCTCAGAAGTCGTACATCATATTTATAGGTCATCTGCACTTATAAATATGGTGCACAACTTGAGACATCCTGTAAGAGGTTAGATTTTCTTTCCGTGCAAAACCACTGAAAATGCCTAGCCGCAAAATGTTGGTAGTTGAAGCCTTCCTCTTAAATTGCTGTAGACAAGAAAACCAAGGAAACTTAAAATAATTCTTTTACTAATGATTGAAGCACCGCACCGTATGTATATTTTGTGGGTAATGAATTGAATCATATGGTAACAAATGAGTATTCTGACCATGTTTAATGTTAAACCTACAATTGGTATAATTCGTAGAGTTCATATTCTTTGTCTAGTGGTATAGAAACCACAAGATTTTAATCAGTTTGTTATGGGTGGGTAATCAAAGGTGAGGTTGCAGATCATTTTGGCCCAAGAATGCACTCTATACCCAGTCTTCTAACTAACTTGAACCAAACCTAACTTAGTCTAACTGGGCCAAAATGACTGTATGCCCAAAGATGACATTATAATAGTCAAATAAAGTGCAGTAAACTAGTGACAAATATTCGCTATAAGTGTAATTAATATACCACATAGTTTGGCCTTATGTTCATATTCCAAATACAGTGAAATTTTTCAGGTTGATATAATCTGTATTAAGAGTTATATTATGTTGGCTTTCATTCCTTGTATTGTACAATGAAGTACTAATTGCCGGTAATCATTTTTAAGTGTTACAAAAAGAAGTAAAGATTACAACTTTTATTTTCCCTCAAAAGAATGAAAGTTAATAATTAGGAAGTTGGATTTTGGTAGTCTACACTTATATGGCAAGCTACAGTGGTAACTGTATTTTTTATGAGGAGAGACTTTAAACAGGAAAGAAAAGGAGGCTTACCTCACTTTTTTCCCAAACAATTCTAGGATAAAAGTGGTCACTTTTCCCGAAATGTGTTTAAATGTGAAACTTAACTTGTTCTCAAATACTGAGGGACGTTAAATATCAAAAGAAGTCATAGTTCTTATAGAGTTCCCTATTGGTTATGAATGGTGTCCGAGACTCATATGATTTAGAATATTTTAACATCCCTTTCTTTTCCTTGCACTCTTAAATTACCTAATTCATTCCATTTTATTTCTATCCTTTTTTTTCTTTTTCCTTGTCTGATTTCCTTGTAGTGCGCAGCATGGTTGGAAATGCATGGTATGCCTTCTGAGGAAAGTAAGGACATTGCTATCAGGTTCAATGCAAAGTTTAGGAAAGATCCTTGTCCAGACACTGTACATACCATAGAAGAATTACACACATGGAGGAAAGACCTTTGGAAGTCAGTGTTGCCAGACCATTTTGACAAAGTTGGTAAGTACAGTAATACCTAACATCATGGTTGAAACTTTTTTTTAAATACCTACTTAGTTTGATGACCCACTGAAAAATTTTGTGTATATAAATGAGACCAAGTACTATTAAACGTGACTTAGTATCTCTGGCATACAGTAGTGAAAGAAAGAAATTTTAAAAGAAGTTTGGTTTTCATTAGCTAATCTTTTACACTAAATCCTAACTTTTAAAGGGAAACATTTAACATTTAACATTTAACATTTGTAGATTGTAATATGCGAAAAATAGACTATTGATTGGTCACATTTTTAACCAATAATATTTGGATTTTTTTTATACTTTGTAACGGCAAAAGTTATGTAACGGAGGGAACCTACAGCTTTACATGGAATCTGAACTACGGGTCGCTACATCATCTGAGCACAGAGGACGGTCCAAGTCGCTTAACCTGTGTAATCCAACCGGAAGCATTGTTATAACTTGGCCATGATGTAGATCATATTTTTAACTATGTCAGGATCTGCGCAAGGCATTATTGCAAGTAGGCAAAGGTATCGAGTAAAATATGTTGTAAAATTAACTGTTTATTTAATCTATGTAACTGGTATTGGAATTAACTAAAGTAAGCTCTGATTAATATGGGACTGCATGTTAATAACTACGAACTTTTCTTCGTTTATTAATCTTTATAACCTGAAAAGTGGAATTTGTTGATAGTATTCCAGCACCACAAACAACCGATTGAAGGTTGAGAGGAGTCGTGTCTCAACTTTATTCATTGTCTGTATCATTATCGTTGTGCAACAGCAGTGGGAGGATGTGTCCGGGAATTCCCCGAGGGACCTGAAACCTCCGGTTTGCTCGTAGCCTTTCTCCTGCCAGCGTGACCGGCATTTTGTAACCGCACTGCCGCGCCAACGTATTGGCCACATTATGATGGGTGATCGTGTCCCTGCAACATTCCCATCTCTCTTCCACATTTCCTCTTTGCTTGTCCCGCATTTGCTGTCGCACACTCTCCACTCTTCCTCTTCTGCTCTCCACTCTTCCTCTTCTGCTGGATACTCCACGAAGAGTTCCCTCTTCTTTCTCGAGCGTACTGGCCTCTTGGTTTCCTCACTGTTCCTTGTGGCCTTCCTCCCGTCTTCTCTTTAATTGTTCCCCACTTCCCCCCACCTTGCCTTCCTTCAATCTCCTCGTGTTGTCCCTTGACTATTTCGGTGCGATATGACCCCGACAGTCGTCGAAGCCCCGGTGAAGCATTGCTATTATTCCATTCCTTCCATTCATTATCGTTGTCGTCATAAAGTTTTCGTTCACTGACGGAAGGCCGAAATGAACAACGTACGTGCAGCTTTTTCGTTGTCAAAAATTTTAAGAAAAACACCTAAAACTGAAAAGGTACCATTTTAATTTTTGCACATTTGGAAAACTTTTAGAAATTTTACTGTGTGCAGTATTTTTTAATTAAAGATGCACTGTGTGCGCGTGTGCGTGGTCGATGAACCCGTGGTGAGGCCTTCCAGTTAAATGAATATAGCAGATTTGATTACTGATGCGACATTTGAATTCTCGCGTAATGGGGAAGATGCAACATAATGCCCCTGCAAGTTATTTTGAAAATTGAAGATGGCGTACTTTTTGCGCGATCTGCTTTTTTGAAGTAAGTTTGGGACTTCAACATTTTCAGAATAGGATTGGTCAAGAATAAAGTACCTTATATCAGATTGTGTGGGCACTGTGCACCGTTTTTTATTTTCTCATCTGATTGATTTTATAGGTATAGTGCAAAGCAGTTGTCCAGTGTTTATGGTATTTGGGTGTCGCATTTTGAGTTGCTTCGGTGGGAGTTTATAAACTTCAAAAAATGAATGAAGATCAAAGAGTATATCCACTGTTTTAGAGTTTAGGGGTTTGAGCAAGGCTTTCGTTTCAAAATTAGGTCGGTTCACCTTGTTGGGCGATTTTTTTTCCCCTTCAAGTTCCCAAACTATATTATTTTTACGGTGAAAGTTTGGCACAGTTGTCTTCATTTTCTTTACAATTCATGGCCACGCACCATTCACGAAGTGAGAATGAACATTTGAATGTGCCAACATTTCTACTAGAATATGGTGCAATCTCTAAGTAGTTTATGTAAGCGAATTAACGTATGTAAACGGCTCCCCGTCTGCAGTGCGAACATTTACTGAATATATAAATATTCCTTAGTGTGTGTGAAAACGTTGCCTACTTTTCTTTAAATTATGTAATATAATAAAACTAAATCCTTTGATGATGATAACCATTGACCTTCTCCGTAACATCTATAAGTGTCATATGACGTTGCTTAATCTCTGATTGAACGAGAAATGGTGTTGAGACGTGGCCATGACGTAGTCTATATTAATAATGATTCAGTTTCAATTCTTCAGCTCCCAGGTAGGCTAGTCAGCCTGTCAATGGAGCCAGCCTCCTTCGCCACTCCGCTCTGTCCCGCAGCACTCCCGTTTCTTCGAGCTCTTGCATGCTGGGCAAGTCGTACCTTCGCAAGCTCTCCTCCACTTCGTCCCTCCATCTCCCTCGCGGTCTTCTGCCATTCCCTGGTCTCCACTCCCAGCACCTCCTTGCAGTTCTCCCCTCCTCCATTCTCTCCAAGTGGCCCAACCATCTCAATTTGGCAACGTCGATTTTTCTCAAAATCGGCGTTACTCCCACATTGGCTCTTATTTCTTCATTCTTTATCTTATCTCTTCGCGTCTTTCTCAGAATAGTCCTCAGCGGTCTCATTTCTGCCGCCTGAATTCTACTTCGATCTGCCATGCGCATGTTCCGCATCTAATCCTGAGTGTGTCCATTTTTCGTGTCCAGTTTCGTTTCCTTGTCCGTGATCTGTTTATCAATCTGGGTTCCGAGGCTGGTTCTTGAGTTTCTCGAGCGATAAGGTTTTTACACCACCGGCTTGCTAGGCCTGTCGTGGCAACGTTCCTCTCTTATCCGGGTTTGGGACCGGCATGGGATTCCAGGTGTCATCCCCCATGGCAGAGTAATGATGATGATGATAATAATAATAATTAGTTGAAGAACAAATTTGTAGTAATAAAGATAGTCCTTTTCTTCAAATGTAAATATTCAGTTGTTTATTAATTATCCGCTAACTCATTTACACACACACACACACACACACACACACACACACACACACACACACACACAAAGTAACTGATTTGATCACCGTATTTGAGGACATTACTTTATATTTAAGAAATTAATGATTGAATAATTGGTAATCACAACAGGTCGGTTAACATAAACAACCCAACACGTATGTTGGTGATAGGCTTCCAACCTATTAAATCATGGGGAGGTATTTCTTTTTAAAATTCCACTTTCAAACTGGACGCAGTTTTACACTTCAGTTTCATTCCTGTTGATTTTCCTGAGACCACCCCATAAACCTTTTCGACACTGGTTAGCAGAACGCCACTCTGAACTCAATCCCAAACACACTCGTGCCAGTTTCTTTTTCATCAGTAAAAATAAATTAAAGTTCAGACACACGGTCTTAATTCACATAGTCTTAATTAATTAACCATGTTAATCTTCTATAGACGACAACTACGAAATGTTAAGGTTTTGACCAAACGCATTCATAGCATGTTCCTACAAAAATTTCTGTCAGGGGGTAAAGTGCAATTTTGTACTGGTACTACGAAAAATTTTCAGTGGATCATCATTTTACTTTATACGAGCTTGTAGTCCGCTACTCAGAAGGAATTACATTGAAGCTCGTAACACGATAGGAAATACTTTTTTCTGGAATTATATATATATATATATATATATATATATATATATATCAAAATGTTCCTCATTCAGTTCAAATCACGTTAGTTAATGTAATGTAATTAATTAAGTTAATTAATGTATATTCTCTTTTGGGTAGCGACCTTTTGAACACCCTTACTTTATGTATTGTTGCAAATCTGTTTTAATTTGTTTGTGCGACCAATGTATTTTTGGTTATTCGCTAAGCAATCACACTTATTTTTGTGATCTTTTAAAATTAGAAAACTGAATAATTTACATTTTGAGCTTTTGTCGACTGTAGAGGCAACTAAGTTTAGTAGCATTAACTTAGATTAGATACGACAAATGCAGCGATTGGGTAAATTAAATACAGTTCATAGTTTTTAATTCTTAATAGAACTAAATTAAAGAACTGTTCTGAAAACGTTTAGTGTTTACTTTATGAAGGGAAGTTTAAGTAAAAACTATAAAAAAATTAACAGCATACCCTATGTAAGAAATTAATCAGGTATTGCTATTAGATGATTTGCATTTGCGTAGAACAAAAAATTTTTAGATGAGCTTACATTTCTAGATGGAAATTCCAAGAACTAACGTTTACTTAAACTTCCAAACTAGATTTACTGTTCACTATGTTAAGTTTACAACTAAATCCCTTTTGAGTTGTGGTTTAAGAGTTGAATTTCAAGCCCGCAGTGTGGGTGTAGAAGACCTAATGTGCATTGAATGGGTTCACTCGAAATGAAAGGTAGGTTACGTTGATCCTTCTTTCACATAATGGATAATGTTATGGTACTGAATGCGATGTTCCCCGTTAGTCCACAGCACACGAGTCTCTCTCTCTCCTTTTTTTTCTCAAGCCTTTTTTCAACATCTTAAAGTAATAATTACAAAAAGTATGTATTCTATAAAATTAACAGAAGCTTTTCAGTGGAACCTCGCAGTCTGAGACCTCCTAACTGCTTGTACGGAATCTGTCTCGAAAGCGGCGTGATGTGATTAGCGAGACAACATATCACTGGCAGTGAAGGAGGAATAAAGCTTAATATACATGATCAGTGATAACGCAGTGATTAATTTTAATTCTGAACTGAGGTAAGTATTGTTAAGATGTAATAAGAAAAATTTGAGACAGATTAGTAGATCTCAGTAACGAGGTTGTGTGCGTGTGTACGCGCGCGCTTTAAATAACAGGCATTTAAACTACCTAAATAAACAAAACCTACAAAATATTGGTGCAGTATTCATCAGCTGCGAAGAGATTCAGCATATGATTGGAGGACAAACAAGGAGGCTTTGCAAGAGAGTATAGTACATAATAAAAAATATCGAATACTGTACAGTGACAACTATAAAGTGCTTACGGTATATATTTTTCCTCGTATGATTACAGTACTTACAACCCACGGAAACGTGACTGGGCGAAGTTTATTACGGTGATACATGTGCTATTCGGAAAACTGTTCCATAATTAGGAAAGTCCAGTTTAAGAAGGGTCACTGTATAAAGAAATATATGATGAACATTATTTGAAGATATTGCTACCTGATTGAATTCGTACCCCTGAAAACAGAATGTGGATCTAATGAAGTGCGTTTGCGAGTTACAAATTAATGAAAAATACAGCTAATGAATTCCTTAAAAAAAAAATATATATATTTTGGAAAGACATTCTATTACTGAGTTTGTCTTCTCTCTCGAAAAATATATAAGCTCTTATTTTAAAATGTAATGTCGCGAAGTTTATATTCTATGTTCATAGAAAAATGGATTAACTCTAGGATATCAGGAGTTGCTTGAGAGATCTTGTCTCTAATATCCCGCGCATCGCGGAAATATACAGGAGCAGAGATTTATTCTGGAAGAGTTAAGGATTTGAAGCTTTTACTGTTGATGAGAAATGTAGTCATGAGTGGTTTCATTGTTTATAAATATGCATAATATTTACATTCGTGTTTATGCAGGAGTGGAAAGGATAATTCAAACGAATGCTGAAAATTTTTTCATGACTATTGCTCTCCTCTTTCTAGTTTTTATTACATGTAATACGAGTATATAAATATTTTGTTTCTGATGTTTGGGGAAATACAACCCCACAAATGGCACTAATCTGAAAATACTTCTTGGAAACCAATTTCTTGTTTTTTGTTTTGATAAATTCAATTTACGGAACTGATGGCTGTCTAGCCGTTCGTGTCAATGAGCTAGTTTAAAATTTCGGAATAAGGCACCATAAGCCTATTCTACGCGTCTGCGTGTTTTACAACTAGTTGTAGACTAACATGCGTCAGAATTTAGAAAGAAAATGATAACTTCAGAAAGTTAGAAAAAAGACTGTAAGTTTTGAACTGATAGTATTTATGTAATTTTTAAAGTTCTCTTGAGAGTCAAACACGGCTAGCAAGCGGGTGTTGGAACTAGCGAAATAACTACCTCAGTCACACAACTGAATTGTTATGGGATGAATTTGAAAGGAGAAAGAGAAAAACGGAGCAACCATTTTAAGTGTGCTGTGGAGTATGTTGCAGAGTGAAACACTATGTATACTATGCGGCAACAGTGCCCGGAGTATGCGCAGCATTGATAGCTAACAAAGGAGGTGGTTTTTAAATTTTTTTTAAAGTAACTGTACTGTTCAACTACATCCTTGTTGCATTTTTCGATGTCATTATGTTCTCTTAAATGTTATTCTGGTCGCTATACCCTTTGCACATTTTATCCTTGTATAACTAATATTTATGTTATTCTTATATAACTCTAATATTTATGTTGTTATTATTAGGTTGTTCTGTTAAAAGTGGAACCCTAAAAGCCTTACATAATTGTCGTATATCTGATAATTCATTTTTTGTTGTTGCAATGGATTAGTACTTTATCTGGATTACTAATACCGAATAAAATGTAAATATATAAAGTCATGGATGTGTGACTAAAATAAATGTAATATTAAATATACAGGGTGTCCACAAAGTCCTGTTCCGGTTTAAAAATTTTATTACAACAAAACCAAAAGAGATAGAATAATGCAGTTTTTTGCATTTTGTTGCTTAACTTGTTTTTTTTCTTGATTTACAGGTTATCTGAGTGTTAAGTTGCTATTGATAGAAGCTTGAACGAAAATGGCGACTACACAGGAGAAAGCTCAATGTGTAATCTGGTTTGTAAAGCTTGGACTATTTTCACTTTATACGCGTAAAGATGCAATCTCTCGCACAACTTTGCGTACCGTTGATCTTGGTAGCTGCAGTTCACTTGAGGCACGATGAATAGACTTTCTAGGGCTGCGTTGGAACGTCTCTTGGACGAGTCTTGGCAAGTCAATCGCACTTCGTCTCCTGAAACTTGCAAAACCACCACCTAATGCTGGGTTTGGAGGGAGGATCCTTGCCATATTGACGGCAGTAATTCCGTTGAATAGTTGTCACTGATTTCGACTCCGCAAACCAGATTACACATTGATCTTTCTCCTGTGTAGTCGCCATTTTCGTTTAAGCTTCTATCAATAAAAACTTGACACTCAGATTACAACCTGCAAATCAAGAACTTCGTTAAGCAACAAAATGCAAAAAAAACTGCATTATTCTATATCTCTTGGTTTTGTTGTAATAAAATTTTAAAACCGGAACAGGACTTTGTGGACACCCTGTATATAGTACTTAAAACATGAAATATATAAGCAAAAAAATGCATAAAATATAAAATGTTCATATTTCCATTAGATTTTAGCTTCGGTTCATTTCGTGACACCATTTAGTTTTATAATGTACTATATATGATTCTTGTGTCGCGTAAGCTTAGTGATATACTCGTATGTCTAGTGTGCTTACTGCTTAACTCTTAAGAGTAAATTAAAACGGAGCTAACAAATTCTAAATTATAAGCCTAACACAGCGCAGTGTTCTGCTTGTTAACTGATGACGTATTACATTTTCATTTCTTTCTTTTTAATACTAATCTAAATGTTTTTGATACTTTATGAAATAATAGTTTCGAAATCTACCTACCATTCTCCCCCTCCCCCTCCCTTTTTTTTTGCGTCTGCTATACTCGCGTGTAAATAATTTTCCTTTATTGTAACCTGAAGAAAGTAGAAAATCCTCTCTGCCAGAATACTCCCCTCTTAAAGGCAAAACTTGTTACATTTAAAATTCCGTTTACCCATCACCCTATACTCTTACTTTTAAATATAATTTTTTTTCATATATAAATATGTTTTTAGTCCATTTTTTGTCTCCTTTTTTTTCTTTCTTTTAATCCTTTGTCCCAATTTCTTTCTGCCAGTTAAATTTCATTCTTGTAACAGTGTTACTAGGATAACACGACTATTTGCACCTCTAGCTTTACTATACTGTACTCTTCTATTACTAACTGTATTTGCGTCTGCTATATTGTACTTTACGTCTGCTCTTCTGTATTGTACTCTGCTAAACTTCTTTCGCATTTATTTTCTTCCTTGCTGTGTGCATTGTAAATACATAAAGTATTTCTTTATAGATGAAATTTACTTATTCTGGAAACAAGAAAGACAAAGACGACTGATGCTCTCAAAAGCAGTTAAGAAAATGTTAACGAAGCTGAAGAATAGGTACGAAATTGCCATCCTGACCAATGGTGAGTTATTTTAAGAGTTGTTATTCCGGTGCCGTTAATGTTTTGGCGTCCGTAGTTTAATATTTTGGTAGTAAGAGCTGGGAACGTTTTCTTTACCAGTTCCCCCCAAAACACTCGGGCATTTAATATAATTTATTGGTAACATATAAAACGCACTTTGCTCTGTGAAGATCCGGTGGTGTCACATACGAGTGTTATACTCCTCTACCCAAAGGCATAATAAAATTACTCTTCTTTCTTTATACTTTTGCCTCTTTCGTCTATAGATCTCGTAAACGATTTTAGACTTCCTTCATAAAATTCCCTTCATACTTTACAGGTCCTTCCGTGGCCCAGTGGGAGAAACTAGACAATTACGGAATTCGTAACTACTGCAGCAATTTCGTCGTGAGCGGAGATTTGTGTATGGAGAAGCCTCAGAAAGCAATTTACGATTTACTCTGCGATAAATTAAAGGTGACAAAATAACTGATGAGACCGGAAGTGCGTGTATATATATATATATATATATATATATATATATATATATGTATATATATATATATATATATATGTATGTATGTTATATATATATGTATGTATATATATATATATATATATATATTTATTTTTTTTTTTTTTTTTTTTTTTTTTCCCCCAAACCTAGACAGGTTCATATCTCCGACGCGGACATCGCCAATGTGCTTAATGAGTACTTTGCGGGAGTGTTCACCAGGGAGGATACCCGCGTCATCCCCGAGCCAGGCGTGAGGCACGAAGGTGCTGGCCTGGATAGTGTTAGATGTACCGCGACAGTCGTTGCCGATAGAATAGACAAACTGAGCGCGTTTAAGGCTCCTGGGCCAGACCAGTTTCTCCCCAGAGTGTTGCGTGGTGCGCGACCAGGTGGCTCCCCACCTGGCTACAGTCTTCAACAAATCGTTGGAGATGGGCCAGGTGCCTGGTGACTGGAGGGAAGCCAACGTGACCCCTATCTTTAAGAAAGGGGATCACGAAAGTCCAGGGAACTATCGTCCCATTAGTCTCACTTCAGTTGTAGGTAAATTATTAGAAGGGATAATAGCTGATAGGATCGTTGACAATTTGGATTCCTACAAGCTGCTTGGGGACTCCCAACATGGGTTTAGACGGCATAGGTCGTGTCTTACCAACTTGCTCGAGTTTTTCCACGTCATGTTGAGTGAGAATGATAAGAGTAGGGCGATTGATATACTTTATCTCAACTTTCAGGAAGCCTTTGATAAGGTACCTCACCGCCGGCTAATGGCGAAAGTGCGCGCGCGCTGGGTATCGGTGGGGAAATAGGTAGGTGGATTGAAAACTGGCTGAGTAATAGGCGGCAGAGGGTTGTAATTAAAGGGGCTAGTTCGGGGTGGGCCTCGGTCACTAGTGGGGTTCCTCAGGGTTCCGTTTTGGGGCCACTGTTGTTTATCATTTACATAAATGATATCGACGGTGGCATCGTCAGTCGGATCGCCAAATTCGCTGATGACACCAAGCTTGGGGCCAATGTTGGGACGCCCGAAGCGATCGAGCAACTGCGTGCGGACCTAGGTAGGATAGGAGTGGTCCGAAAAATGGCAAATGCCGTTTAACTTGGGTAAATGCAAAGTGATGCACATTGGCTACGCCAATCCCAAGTCGGACTACTCGATGTTGGGTAGTAATATCGAGGTGACTAATTTAGAAAAGGACTTGGGTGTGCTAATTAGCAGCGACCTTAAGTTTACGAAACAGTGTGTAGAGGTGGAAAAGAAAGCCCAGAAACTATTGGGTTATATCAGGAGGCAATTTCAGTTTCGGAACAAGGAGATTGTGCTCTCACTGTACAGTTCCCTTGTTCGGCCGCACCTGGAGTATGCTGTGCAGTTCTGGTCGCCCACCCTCAGGAAAGATATTGAGAGGCTGGAGCGAGTGCAGGCGAGGGCCACAAAGTTAATCCCTTCCGTTAGGCATATGGGCTACAATCGACGGTTACGCGCCCTGAACTTGTTTTCGCTTGAAACTAGGAGGCTGTGCGGTCAACTGATCGAGGTTTTCAAGCTCTTACGCGGGTTCAACGATGTCGATTTTAGAAGTATGTTTAGTTTAAATGATAACCCAACTCGTAACAATGGTTGAAAGTTGGATTTGAAAAGGTTTAGGACTAGTGTGTGTGGGAATTACTTTATGTAGCAGTCTTCTTATTCCGACCAGCCTCCGCACACTTCTGAGACCACCAAAGGACTCGGGTCAAATGAGAGGAACATTGTCTGCTGGGAATTGTCTTCGCAGCCGCATTCAAAATTCTTGAACCCAAGAAATCTAAACATCCGTCCACCGACGAAAAATCGTGGGCTGTAGAGGACACGTAGGTAAGGCTGCGATAGGACTCCCAGTCGGCTCTAGGAAAAAGCCAACGGGAGGAAGGTGGCAGATTAGTTCCGAGAACAATAAACGACAGCCGCACCGGGAAATGGTTACTCCCGTAGTCATCCCCCAGGACTTCCCAGGAAAAGTCCAGAAAGGCATCGGTGGAACAAAAGGAGAGGTCGATGCAGGAGAAAGTATCAGTGTGAACATGGTAGTAAGTAGGAGCACCTAAATTGAGACAGTGGAGCGAGTGGGATGACATCAGGGAGATCAAGGAGCCAGCCATGAAAGTGTCTCGGACATCACCTCACGCTGGGCTGCGACTATTAAAATCACCTAAAAGTAAGAAAGGTCTAGGGAGTTGCTCAACAACTTCCACTAGCTCCTCTCGGGAGACGGGGGCGTGTGGAGGAAGGTAAACTGAACAGACGGTATACTGCCGAGACAAAGAAAGCCGGACAGCAACCACCTGCAATGTAGATTAAAGTATGAGTGGGCGACAAGGGACTGATCTATGTACCAGGATGGCTAAACTACCTCGAGGACCGTGAGGGGGGCAAGGTGTTTGTAAAGATGATGTAGCCAGTAGGAAAAGGCATAGATCGATAATCCAAAATTATTTCTTGGAGACACACAAGCAGGTTAGTACATTTGTAAAAGGAGGGAAAGACCATAGTTGGCAAAAATGCCGCGACAGTTCCAGTGAAGGATGGAATTAAAATTGGTCATTATAATAGATATAAAATGAAAAAGTGTAAAAGAGAAAAGTATAAAAAATACGAGAAAAATGTAAAATATAAGAGTTAGCTACGAAGAGGTAAACTTTAAATATGAAAAGGAAAAAGTTATAAAAAGGTGAAAGTTAAAGAACTACCGACCAGAAACAATGGAGCAGATACGGCGGTTCTCCCGCAAGTCCGGGTCTAACAACCTAACCTGTTCAGGCTGAGGCCGTAGGCGGGGATCAGCCGGGCGAGCAGGGAGAGAGGAGGTAACAGGAACTGGAATACAGGACTTCCTAAATCGACCGCGGCGCACTCCTAAAGAAGCAGGAACAGAGGCATTGTCGGAACAAGGAGAGGCGGAGCCAGAGGGAACGGTTGGCGGAGAGCAAAAATATGTTGGGGGCATAGGAAAAGTCTAACAAGGAGCGAGAACGGGCCGGTAAGGCTGACGGGAGAGAGTCCAACACCGCAATTTGGCTCTCCAACTGGTGGAAGTTCGTAGGGAGAGAAACGGGTACAGACGACTTTGGTGAGACTGATGACGCCCACCTGTGAAGAGGGAATTGAACCACCAGGACCCGTAGTACATACAGGGTTCTGGCTTGGAGGAGGAGTCACCAACCTGGGACAAAGGAATGAAGTAAGAGCCTCGGGCAGGGTCTGTAAGGATACCACTCGTAGTGGCAGGAGAAGAGTGTGGAGAGAGAACCAGATCCGAGCGACGATGGCGGCGGTGGGAAACTGGGGAACCAGGGGAGATCATCTCGGCCCTACGCTAAACAACCCTCCGACCAGCAGAAGGGTTCCCACACGGAGGCAGCCCCCACAGACGCCCTTGAAGGAGAGAGAATGCGGCGCGGAGGCGTTCGGGCCAAGGAAGGTCGAAGAGAAACAATGGAGACTGCTGAGACCGACGCTGTGGAGAGCGGAGCTGGGCCAAAGTAGGCGAAGAAGGAACTGGGGGAAGAGACGAGGCAGGAGGGGGTTTTCGAAAACGGTCAGGCTGTGAACGAGAGGCACGAAGAATGTCCACGAATGTGACATGTTCTCGCACAAAACGAGCGCGAACCTGAGCTCGAGCCTCGGAAAGTCGTGCGCTCCTTGGTCTTGAGAGTAACAACTTCAAATTCGAACTTATAAATAATACACGAGGCTGAGGAAGCAGGATGGTTACCACCACAGTTAATATAAAAAGGGGTGTTAGAACATGGCACACCATGGAAATCCTGGCCACAATGGACGCAGACGCGAATAGACCGGCGACAACGGGAACCGGTATGCCCGAATGTCTGACAATTAAAACAACGGGTAGGTGGAGGGACGTAAGGTCGTACATCAAAACGAAGCCAAGCATACCAGACATGGGCTGGAGGCGACAGCTGGTCAAAAGTCAAGCGTAGGCGCGGAGTGGGCTGAAGACAGTCATTAACTCTCTTCGTAAACCGATGTATAGAAGACGCCTTCCACTGCAAAACATGAGTGGAGGTCCTCCTTCGAGACGTCTAAGAGTTGAGGGAGATAGATCGTACCCTGGCAAGAGTTCATCCTCGAGTCGAGGGCGCAAGACACCGGATAATCGCCCAAGGTGGATATCGCAGCCAGAGCACCACTCTGTTCCAGAGATCGAGATTTGATGAGTAAGAACTCATCACGGAGCTCCGAAATATTCTCCCGAGAGACCTGGGCAGAAGCCGCAAGACTGCGAAAAACCTCAACAGGGTGGGTAAGAAACAAAGAACGAGAGCTGGTCCAAGACCGACGGGTTCGTCGGTGTTCATGGGGAGAAGAAGGGGTACTCCGCGGGGGAGAACCCCGAGGGAACCACTGAGAAACAAAGTTCCAAAGTAGCAATGGTAGACGTACGAGGGCGCGAATCAACCATCTTGGTTGAGGATAAGGACAGAGAGAGAGAGGGAGTAGCAGTCTGGACAGGACCATCCCCTGAAGAAACAATAGGGGCTAGAGAGGAGACAGGAGTATCCAAAACCGTAGTCCGAGAATTAGAAGCAGGGGTTGTAAGCCAAGAAGAAGAAGGCAGCAGCAGCAGCCATAGCAAAAAAAAAAGAAACTTCATTCCTTGCGAGCATCCAGCCACCACCGACTCCAACAAGGGAAAGGCGAGTCGTGGGCACACTCAGTCCCATCGTCAATAGATGTCAAGCAGGGGAAATACACCCACACTCAGTCCCCGTGCCTAAAAGGCGGCCACTCTCATTCAACGCGCGGTGAGAGTTGGCAGGGTCAGGGCTTGGGTTTGATTTAAGGGGCGACAAGGGTGAAGGACAACCACCTCCATCACCCAAGGTCCGAGGGAAGGGTCAAATTGAGGTAAAAAAAAAAAAAGACAGAAGGAGGAGGAAGAGAAGGAGAAAGAAAGAAATATAAGCAGGAGATCAGCTGGTCCCCAAGACAGGTCCAATGGTCCACGAAGGCAGAGAGAGCCCTTACATCAGAGAAAGATGCATTCCCACATTAGCCATAGAGGGACGCGCCCCATAGCTCCGGACAAAGCAAAGGGGGGAAGTATATATCTGACCTTAGGTAGACAGGGCACTTTGACTGACCATTTTAATACGCACATCCTCCAAACTAGCTTATCTAGTCTGTAAACTGTTTTCTGGCTACCTCGCGGCCATGTTGCAACACCGCCTCGTGTAGGTCAACGAAGTTAAGCGACACTGGGTCTGGGTAGTAGTTGGATGGGGGACCGTCTTCTGCGTCCAGATGATGTAATGATTCGGATGCTACGTGTAATAACGTGGGGGTGTTAAACCCCGTTAGGTATTAGCTTATCAAATAGACATAAAAGGTACTTACAAATGCTTTGATTTAGATCTTCTTTAGGGCCTACCATAGGTGCCAGCGTTCCACAAACGACCCTTTTATATTTTCTATTTTACCAACTCAGAAGCTATAGACATTACTCCTAACTGACATAATAATTAGACAACTTAACCTATTTACACACTTCCACTTTCGAAGCATCACCAAATTAAACTTAGAATCAATGATTACTGCAGATACAAAAATGACCTTTGCTGTTACAATGGAGATTAACCTCAAAACATCATCATCCACTTTATGATGGATAGAAAGTTACTGATGTTGATCCTCCTCTTAAGAACTTATTCATTCTGATTTGAAACGAGAGAATGTAAAGCGAGTTTTAGGAGATATGAGGCATTAATGAAGTTTCATTGTTAACTTTTGTTTTTAATGATGCGTATGGAAAAACTATGTATGCTTACAATATTATCATATGTGGTCCCTTTACTTCTTAATTAAATATAAATTATTAATTAATTGAATTAAATATCTACAAAATTGCCTCGGGATTGGCGACATAGCCTGTTGGGAATGAAAATAATTGCCATACATACATAGAACCCCATATGTAGGTATTGGGCCTGCATAATTAATAACAAGAAAACCAAATTTATTATTTCGTATTAAACATTTTCCATTGCTGACTCATGAAAATTACATCAAGGGAAGAGTCAACGAACTTTGAAGAATCAGTGGATTCCTAACGATTTATATTTTGTGGCATTCTGAGCTGCTTGTGTTAAGCTTTTAAGCAAAGGAAGATGTACTTTATCTTCTATCAGTTTTGAGTGAATAACATGTGATATAAACCTAATAACGCAAAAGGATAGGCCTATACCTTCAGGAATTTAAATATAGTGACTGCCTATATTAATTACATCAAATCAACTCGTTGTGTAACTCCATCGTACCGCGGCCCTACATCGAAAAACATCGTCGCGTCCTACGAACAGAAGCGAGGCTCAACGAAATAATAAGGGAAGGCAATTTCTTTCTTTACCATTAGGCAGCGCTGAAATACCGAAGGCAAATAAATTTAACATTAACCACTAAAAACAATATATAAAAAGGTCCTTTGAATAAACATACATAACTCTCCAACGAAAAAACGTAGGGCTTTTGTCGTTAACTCTCCACAGAAATCTGCTGGCAATTTCCAACGGATGAGGGTAACAGGCAATCAACCCATAGCCCTATATAGTTTTTTCACAATCGATTTAGACTTCGAATAAGCTACTGAAAGGACGAACATTCCCACTTGAAAGGGAGAATGACTATTACGTCAATAGGCTACTATTCTGTTCTGCGCTAGCAACTTTTTCTGTACGTGACATTTTCTCAGTTTTTTAGTTATTTTAACCCTCAACCACTATCGCGGGGTCAGGAAGGACCCCACTCATTTAAATTTTGTGTGACCAAGAAATTAAGGTAATGGTTGAGGACTTGAGGGTTAAGTTGGGTTAGGTTAGCAGAGTATCTATAGAATATCCCTCCGTCTATACTCCCTATTTTAATTATAACAGTTGCATAGATAAGGTTATGGTAGTCGAAAGCATTTTGTGTGTTGTATATAACAGAATACCATTATCTATTATAATAAAATAACACGCTTTTAATTGTATTAAAATAGAACAAATCATAATTGCGTTCCGTAATTAAGAACTTTCATTGCAGGTTCAGCCCAGCGAATGCGTTATGATCGGAGACCGACTAGATACGGACATTCTGGGAGCGCAAAACGCCGGCTTTGGCTCGACTGTTCTGGTCAACTACAAGAACATTGAAATTGATGATTCATATCCTGTAATTCCAGATTATATTATAAAAGACGTGACAGAACTTGATGAAGTTCTAACAGATACGTATGAAAAATTTTAAATGCCTTAGATTTTAGAACTGTTGTAGTCCACTGATCAGAGCAGTTTTAAATGCCGTAGATTTCAGAACTGTTGTAGTCCAGTGATTAGAGCAGTTTTAAGTGCCGTAGATTTCAGAACTGTTGTAGTCCAGTGATCATATTTGAACTTCGAATTAACACCGTAAATGATTAGGCCATTATGAGCTTCAATTGCAAGACTTACCCACCGACTGTCTCGCCGAGATATGTACACTACCCCTAGGTACGAATCGGCGGTAAAATAAAGGAAGGAAAAAAAAACTGCAAGAATTGTGCAGTAGGGCATTTACAGTTTAGTCGCTTATTAGTCAATAATTCACTTTCCATGGGTTCAAACACACAATATATACTTTGTATGTCTATTACTTGAAATTGCAATAGTTTCTCTTCTGTGCTATCTTTGTACCAATTACCCAGTGCACTAAAGTTTATATATATATATATATATCAGGCATGGGGATGACGCCTGGCCTCTCAAATCCACGAGGACGAGGCCAAGCACATACATTTTTCAAAGGCCTCGAAGCCGAGGCCTTTTTAGGGTAGGCCTCACGAGGTCTTAAATTGTTAGGCTGAAGGTATTTGCACCCAGCTCTAGGTGATATTCGTATGCAAATAACGAATACAGTATTTGCATCTCTGGGTGCAGATACTCACTTCGAAATCTTTTACAAATAAGCTCCTCCATGCTTTGGGAAGGCTCAACAATCTAGCCTAGCCTATGCCTAAAGCTCTTCCAAAGGTAACCACCTAGGGTGGCCATTTAAAAAGGAGGACACTGCGTATGTGACCGTACGTTAACATATATATATATAATATATATATATATAAAGCAAACAACCACAGGGAAAAGGAAACACGAAGTCCGAGCGCTTTCGTGATATATTCACATCTTCAAGGAGAAACAGAAAAAAAATTTCTGTTTCTCCTTGAAGATGTGTATATATCACGAAAGCGCTCGGACTTCGTGTTTCCTTTTCCCTGTGGTTGTTTGCTTATTAATAAGATCACGTGTTATTCTGTGACTTTAGTGTGTGTATATATATATATATATATATATATTATATATATATATATATATATATATATATATAATATATTATATATAAATATATATTATATATATATATATATATATATATATATATATATATATATATTATATATAAATATATATATATATATATTTTTTTTTTTTTTTTTTAGTTCGGGAAGAACCGATTCGCCTCTATTTAAAGGGCATATCTCAGCGGAAAAACAAAGAAAAAGTGAGAGGAAAGACAGAGGAAAAAGAAAGGGTGGAGGGGACAGTCGAAGTGGAAAAAGACCAAGGACTGCAGGGTCGAGCCCCATCATCCTTGGGTGCTAGGGCCGGGAGGGCGCACGTGAAACCTCCAGGAACAAGCACGTACAAACGAGCACAAAGAGCACACAAGAGCACGAGCTTAGAACCCCCTTGCGGGGATATATATATATATATATATATATATATATATATATATATATATATATATATATATATATGTTAACGCACGGCCACATACGCAGTGTCCTCCTATTTTGAAATGGCCACCCTAAAGACAGTGTGCTCAAAAGGCGGACTGTCCGCCTAAAGCCGGACGTCTGGCCACCCTATAACCACCGCAGCCTCACACTAGCCTGTATCTCTTCTTTTTTTGAAATCCACAAGGAAAAGCAAGATTCTACTCAAAATTAATAAACAAAGACAGCTCACTTCATTTACGTAATAAAAGGGAATTATTAAGCATTAAGCACGTTCATCTATCACACGCAGCCACACCACAACACACACACTTGGATTTTTCAATCACATTTTATACCTGAAAAGTACGTGCTACCTCATTAGGGCTCAAACTGTGATATAAAGGTAGTTCATAACATACAGGGTGTCTCAGAAGTCGCGCATCATAGGTTTTATTCAGATTTACGAGGTTTACGAATCGAAATGGTTTATAAGTGATGTTTAATTGCAATATATGTTCGATAATGTTCGAATAATAAAATTAATATTATGTGCAGTTAATCAAAAAGCTATCTTAAAATAAATTGAATGAAGCTACATTAGCCAAAGGTGTCTCAGAAGTCGCGCACCATTGGCTAACCTAGCTTCATTCAATTTAATTATTTTAAGATAGCTTTTTGATTAATTGTACATAGTATTAATTTTATTATTAGAACATTATCGAACATATATTGTAATTAAACATCACTTACAAACCACTTCGACTCATAAACCTCGTAAATCTGAATAAAGCTTATAATACGCGACTTCTGAGACACTATATATATATGGGATGAATTTCACAATTAAATACGCGAAATGAATGAATGCTGCAAATCCACAAGGAAAAAAGAAAACCGATTCCAAGGTCTCGTGTATTCAGAGCTACACCTCGTCAGGGAATGAAGACAGAAGGCAAGGTGCCCATAAATATATACAACGTAGCGGAAACCAAAGCAATTAACACATACTTAACAAGAGTTAATGAGAGGCAGAAGGGATTTTAATAGGATATTGTCAATCTTATACATTCCCGCACTGATATTGAAATTGTTTTTAAAATGAATAAATGCACATTCTAGAATATTTCTTTCTATTATATCTGTTTTTAACAAGCGCTTTAGAACTATCCCACTTGATGCTATGATTACATCTATACATATGGTTAAACAAAGCATTGGAATTATTAGCTGTTCTACACGCATATTTATGCTGTTTTACCCTAATATCTAACGTTTTACCCTAATATCTAACGTTTTACCCTAATATCTAACGTTTTACCCTAATATCTAACGTTTTACCCGTTTGGCCTATATATCCCGAGTTATATTGTGTACATCCAATCGAATACACACATCAGTAGTATAGCCGCAAAAGGGGAGAGTGCAGGAATGTTGCAAATTATTACGTAATGTTGCAAAGGGGTTGGGGTTATGCAACAACTCAATCTTGCAAAGGGGGGTGGGAGAATGCTGCAGGTGCAACAAGGGGTCATGAAACTTGGAGGCGGCGTTATCCCCCAAGAGAAAGGAGAAGGAGAGAAAGGAGGAGAGGTGTTCACCTGGCAGGAGCCAAATGCATATTAAGACCAGCCGAGTAGGCGGTGTCTTATAGACTCCTAATCAGCCAGTTGGCTTAGAAGGTGTAAATGGCTTGTTCAGGTTGAGTTGCCAGATACCACTTTTTATTGTATACATTATTATGGAGAGTTGCCAGATACCATTGTTCAGGTATACAGTTGCCAGATTGTACCATTTATTTTCTTAAAAGTTGGTTTAGAATTCCGCTAGTAGGTTTAGAAGGCGTAACATGATATAATTAACCAAAAGAATTGAGTAAAACAACATTGCATCATTCTGTTTATTATAAATATATAGAAAATAAATATACATTTGAATGATCAATAATAGAAATATGAACGAGGATATGCATATAATCATATATCCGTCAATATAACAGTACAGGAGAAATATATACACACACACAATTATGGAGATATATAGAAAATAAATACACTTGAATGATCAATAATAATAGAAATATGAACGAGGAATATGCATATAATCACACACACACACACACACACACACACACCACACACACTTATGGATATATAGAAATAAATATACATTTGAATGATCAATAATAATAGAAATATGAACGAGGAATATGCATATAATCATATATCCTTCAATATAACAGTACAGGAGAAATATCACACAAATATGTTAAATATATAAATACATTTAACTTTTTTTTTCAAAATACTAAACTCGCACTTAATCGAGTCTACAATTACAGCATTATTGCTCTGCATTACGCAGTATATGCGGTTTAATAATATTTCACCGCTTAAAGTATAGGGAAACCTGTACTCGATATGAAGGGCTTTCATATCGTTCAGTACTATTTTTGTTCCCACTTTACAACCGGTTGGTAAGTCATCTTTAAATACGTCTAGAATACAATCAAAAGCACGCACAGAGTGTTCATCGTTAGCTACATTATTAAACACAAGTTTATAAACACGCTTTTCCAATGTGAAAGCCGTGTAGTTGAAGCTGAGAAGAGAGAGTGTGATGTGTGTAGACGCACATTCTTCAATAATAACTGCTTTGAGCTCCATAAATCAACTGGCACGTGCAGGAAAATGAGAATCTGTGAATGTGGTATGTTTCACACAATGGATAATTGGGGGAAATTTAAGCACAAGTGTGACGAAATTCACTGTCCTACATGCCAGGAGGAGTATAAGGCGGATGGAGTAAAGCATGTATGTTATATGAAAGATGCTAAGCCTAAAAATAAACATTGTATAACTGTATACTACGATATAGAAACATATACGAATGCTGAAACCAAAGAGGTAATTCCACATTTACTTGTGAGCCAGACTATCTGTGATGAGTGTATGGGGATCGAATGTGACGAGTGCCCCAAATGCGGTAAACGGACAAACGTTTTTAAAACGAATGTCCACGATAGTCCTGTGAAACTATTTGTGTCCTATATTATCAAGTTAGCCGACAAGTTCAAAAAAATGACTGTGTATATTCTCGCCCATAACGGGGCAAAGTTTGACACGCAGTTCCTTTATAAGGAGTTGCTTGAGCACGAATCCTCTGAGATATTTACAGGTGATCCATTGAAGAGAGGTAACAAATTAATACAGATGCAAATAAGAGGCAATGTACAATTTAAAGACACTTATTGTTCACACCTTGTAAATTAGCAAAGCTACCCAAGGTGATGGGGGTAGCAGCTGAAGTTTCCAAAGGATACTTTCTACAGCGAGACTTTAAACTATGTAGGCCCACCACCACCCAAACATTATTTTAACTATGACTGTATGAGTGTAGATGAACGTGAAGACTGATCGATACTACAACAGTTTTAATGAAAGTAACCCTTATAATATAGCTGATGAATGTGAGCGTTATTGCGTGAATGATGTGCGCGTGCTTAGAGTATGTTTCCAGGCCTTTAGAAGGATGTACATAGGCCGTTTCAAATGCGATCCGCTGCAAGTCGCAACCACCATCGCGTCATTATGTTTTACGGTGTTCAAGAATAACTTCATGCCTAAAGACACCTTAGCCATTATTCACCGAAACAAACCCTGCAGTTACGGACACAAGGCTATTTACTGGCTCATACACCTACAGCAACAGACAGGTGTATACATAAAGCACGCCCGCAACACGGTGAAGTACCCATTAAGATTAATGGACGTGTTTTTTGGGTTGATGGGTTAAGTGAAAACCGTGTCACTGGTGTGAAGACTGTGTACTCCTTTAACGGATGCTGGTGGCATGGATGCCCCCGTCCTGAGTGCGGAATCGCCGGAGATATCCACGGTAGATCTCCTGCCGACTGTCTTGCATGGACCCGCACCCGCGATCAACTTATAGGATCACAGTTCACTCACAAAGTCTTGTGGGAGCATGAATATGATGCACGGATGGAGACACGAGGTGTACTGTGAGGAAATAAACACGATCAAGCGTTCACTGGTGCTGGATCCTCTCAAATGTGGTGATAGCTTGTTTGGAGGACGTACAAATCGATTCAGACTATACTTTCCACCTACGGAGGGCGTGAAGCTCCATTACTACGATTTCTGTTCTTTATACCCACACGTGATGAAGAACAATCCGTACCCAGTGGGCGCTCCTGAGAAACTGGTGGGACCTAACCTGCCCTCCATCAATGAATTTTCAAGAAATTTGAATGATCGTTACTTTGGGGGGTGTTTCGTAGACGTACTCCCTCCACGCAATTTATGGATGCCAATCTTGCCTGTCGTTATCGACCACAAGCTCATGTTCCCACTGTGCGTGAAGTGCGCGGAAGAGAATAACGGCGATTGTAACCATATACCCCCACCAGTGTAAGATCAGAGGCGTATATACAAGTCCTGAGCTGGCCTAGCCGTACGCCATGGATATAGAATACTGAAGATACATGAGGTGTGGAGGTTTCAGAAGCTACCCAACCTTTTCACACCATATATAAACGCATTTTTGAAGGATAAGGTTGAGGCATCAGGTTATCCGCGAGGAGTTCATACCGAAGATGAAAAGTCTGCCTATATTCAACGTTACCGCGATCGCGAAGGTATACAACTTGATCGTGCCCAAATTGCAAAGAATCCTGGCAAGCGCTTTAGTGCAAAGCTGTGTCTAAACAGTCTATGGGGAAAATTTGCACAGAATACCGGCGAAGGGAACATTCATTTGGCACAAAGTTATAGTGATGTCTGGGATTATGCCAATGCTCCCGATAAAGAGGTCATGGAGATCGTGAATGTAGGTAATACTTACATAATAAAGTACAACAACACTGAATTGGCCACAGATACCTCAAGGGTTACAAACCACTGTAGCCAGCTTCACAACAGCCTACGCCCGTATAAAACTTTGGGGTCTATTGCATTCTCTTGACCGGAGAGTATTGTATTCCGATACAGATAGCGTGATATTCACAGAGGGGCAGGGTGAATACATGCCCGCTATTGGGGAGTTCCTCGGCGAGCTCACTGATGAGATCAAGGATGAGTATGGGGACAACGCATACGCCGACTCTTTTGTCTCAACAGGGGGCGTGAAGGTGTGCCGTAACACCTATAGGAAACGTTACCAGTTACCTGATACCTATGATACCATAACTTTTGATGCGCCTATTGTTAACTTACTTATGACGTATTTGTAAATGTCTTGTATATAATCTTTGATGTATCTATTGTTAACTTATATATATATTTACAAATACGTGTAATAAATAACATGAATATCTCGTTTATTAAATCGTATTTGTAAATATATATAACTTGAATATTCATCTCTTTTATTAAATAAATCATGTTTCAATTAGCGTTTCACTTTCTCCTTTGTGTGTGCACAGGTGAAAGTTCTAAGCTCCGCCCACTGTAAGACCAGCAACGTGAGTCATGCTACTATCTGGGATTCCCTGCGTGGTCAGTCGACTGCAGTAAGCCCTTGAGATCAGACGTGTATTCGCCAGCGTAGAAGAAAAAAAGATCAGACGTGTATTCAGAAGAAAATGGCTACCTTTAATATTGCTTGTACAACGTTTATGAAATGGTATTCAGCAAAGTGTCAGGATGTGGCGGATACCGAAAAACTTCCTATTCCCCCCTCCTATGCCTCTTTTAAAACCACATTGGATTGTGCGAAGTTGCAAGATATACAAATACTCTACGGATGTTCTGGTGAGACCGTTGAAGGCTTTCGTTGCACAGACGATGTGCTGAAGTATGCTGTAGAGCTAAACTTTATAAAGTCTCACATATACCGTGAAGTAAAAGAACCAACGCGTGCAGAAGAGAAGCAGCAGGTATGGATAATGAGTCTTGTGGATGGGTGGTGTGACAAGCGGTATTATGTCGTTACACCATGTCGATTACTCATACCCTACGACTGAAAATGTGAATCTCGTCATCATGGACAATCTTAAGTATTTTTATCACTATATTAATGTATATCATGATGAGGTTCGTAGTGAGGTTGTGGCTAGTGCCCTGCGTGAGTTTTTAACAGACTTTAGAGACGAGTATCGTTTGCTGGGCAGAAAGGAAAAATATGAGCATATGTTCCTCTCAAATAGTGCGCCGGAGTGTGAAGATGTTTAGTAAAACATTATAAAATGTGCCTAGTTCGTGAAAATTATCCTGAGGGAAACTGTCTGGTGCGTAGTCTGGTAGTGATAAAACCGAAATTAATTCTTGTAGTGGAAAAACACCTACCCAATATGTACAACAATTAGCACTCTTTGTGCGTGATTTTGATTGTATTCTAGACTTATTTAAAGATGACTTACCAACCGGTTGTAAAGTGGGAACAAAAATAGTACTGAACGATATGAAAGCCCTTCATATCGAGTACACGTTTCCCTATACTTTAAGCGGTGAAATATTATTAAACCGCATATACTGCGTAATGCAGAGCAATAATGATGTAATTGTAGACTCGATTAAGTGTGAGTTTAGTATTTTGAAAAAAAAAAGTGAAATGTATTTATATATTTAACATATTTGTGATATTTCTCCTGTACTGTTATATTGAAGGATATATGATTATATGCATATTCCTCGTTCATATTTCTATTATTATTGATCATTCAAATGTATATTTATTTCTATATATCCATAATTGTGTGTATATTTTTTTGATTATATGCATATTCCTCGTTCATATTTCTATTATTATTGATCATTCAAATGTATATTTATTTTCTATATATATCGATAATTGTGTGTGTATATATTTCTCCTGTACTGTTATATTGACGGATATATGATTATATGCATATTCCTCGTTCATATTTCTATTATTATTGATCATTCAAATGTATATTTATTTTCTATGTATTTATAATAAACAGAATGATGCAATGTTGTTTTACTTAATTCTTTTGGTTAATTATATCATGTTACGTCTTCCAAACCTACTAGCGGAATTCTAAACCAACTTTTAAGAAAATAAATGGTACAATCTGACAACTGTATACCTGAACAATGGTATCTGGCAACTCTCCATAATGTATACAATAAAAAGTGGTATCTGGCAACTCAACCTGAACAAGCCATTTACGCCTTCTATGCGAACTGGCTGATTAGGAGTATAATAATGTATACAATTAAAATGGTATCTGGCAACTCTCCATAATGTATACAATAAAAAGTGGTATCTGGCAACTCAACCTGAATAAGCCATTTACGCCTTCTATGCCAACTGGCTGATTAGGAGTCTGTAATAATGAATACAATTAAAATGGTATCTGACAACTCCATAAAAATGTATACAATAAAAAGTGGTATCTGGCAACTCAACCTGAACAAGCCATTTACGCCTTCTAAGCCAACTGGCTGATTAGGAGTCTATAAGACAACGCCTACTCGGCTGAAGTCTTAATATGCACTTGGCTCCTGCCAGGTGAACACCTCTCCTCCTTTCTCTCCTTCTTTCTCTTGGGGGATAACGCCGTCTCCAAGTTTCATGACCCCTTGTTGTACCTGCAGCATCCCCCACCCCCGTTGCTTTTTTGCAACACCCTACCCGCCTTTGCAACATTGCACCATTACTTCATAATTTGCAACTTTGGCGGGGTGTTGCAAAGGGGGGGTAGGGTGTTTCAAAAAAGTAAGGGGGGGATGCTGCAGGTGCAACAAGGGGTCATGAAACTTCGAGGCGGCGTTATCCCCCAAGAGAAAGGAGAAGGAGAGAAAGGAGGAGAAGTGTTCACCAGGCAGGAGCCAAGTGCATATTAAGACTTCAGCCGAGTAGGCGTTGTGTTAGACTCCTAATCAGCCAGTTGGCTTAGAAGGCGTAAATGGCTTGTTCAGGTTGAGTTGCCAGATACCACTTTTTATTGTATACATTATGGAGAGTTGCCAGATACCATTGTTCAGGTATACAGTTGCCAGATTGTACCATTTATTTTCTTAAAAGTTGGTTTAGAATTCCGCTAGTAGGTTTAGAAGGCGTAACATGATATAATTAACCAAAAGAATTAAGTAAAACAACATTGCATCATTCTGTTTATTATAAATATATAGAAAATAAATATACATTTGAATGATCAATAATAATAGAAATATGAACGAGGAATATGCATATAATCATATATCCGTCAATATAACAGTACAGGAGAAATATATACACACACACAATTATGGAGATATATAGAAAATAAATATACATTTGAATGATCAATAATAATAGAAATATGAACGAGGAATATGCATATAATCAAAAAAATATACACACACACAATTATGGAGATATATAGAAATAAATATACATTTGAATGATCAATAATAATAGAAATATGAACGAGGAATATGCATATAATCATATATCCTTCAATATAACAGTACAGGAGAAATATCACACAATATGTTAAATATATAAATACATTTCACTTTTTTTTTTCAAAATACTAAACTCGCACTTAATCGAGTCTACAATTACATCATTATTGCTCTGCATTACGCAGTATATGCGGTTTAATAATATTTCACCGCTTAAAGTATAGGGAAACCTGTACTCGATATGAAGGGCTTTCATATCGTTCAGTACTATTTTTGTTCCCACTTTACAACCGGTTGGTAAGTCATCTTTAAATACGTCTAGAATACAATCAAAAGCACGCACAAAGAGTTCATCGTTAGCTACATTATTAAACACAAGTTTATAAACACGCTTTTCCAATCGAGGGTTTATTTCTACCGACCCGAGCTTTTCAATCGTGAACTCGTCTTCACTCAACATAGCGGCAATTGAAATAATCTTCTAAATCGTTACGACAACTGCTCGTTATATAAAGAAATAGTTCTTCAGGGTGAACGGTGTAGGTGAGCTCAGCCTTGTACCGATCAATTGCTTTGTACCAAAGTTCATGGTATTTCAAAGAGTCTAAACTTTTTAAATAAACGTCCAGCTCTAGACCATTCTCACCTTGTTCAGCCCTACACTCGGTAAACCCATCGAGCAGAGCGGTGTATGCGTATTCAAGTACTGTATCAAAATAAAGCATATCCGTAACACGCGCGTCTAATATAGGTTTCAGCTTGCGGAATCCGACGATTTCAAACATTCTGTCGAGGATGAAACGGTTTCGCGTAGGAACAAGAGCGTTATTATCAGAAGCATTCTTCCACATCAGCCGTATATCAATGCATGGCCGATCGTTATTTATACACAACGTACATACAACGGCGTATGAGGGTGCGTCACTAATCTGCTCTCTTCTTGTACCTACGTTAGCAGGTATTTTATAACGATCTTCACTCCACTTCTCAACTATCACGAAGATTCTATTCATCTCCTCGACACTTAAATAAACCCGTTTGTTTGTTTGTCTACATTCCGTTTCCAGTACATAGCTAACGGTACCGGATTTACGCCTGAACACGCGCAACGATTTCGTCACGGACACATCGTACGAGGCGTTGAGAATGCTGCTCAAAGGAAGTTCCATCGTATTCGAGGAGCGCACGTCCACTCGGTTCAAGCTCTGAGATAACTATGAGCCGTGTGAGGCACGCAGGTAGGCAGGAACGGTTCGATGGGCGGCTGACTCGATGATACGTGAATGGGCTTGTTCGAACTCGTATGATCCGCGAGTCGCACCATAATCGTGCGGCGAATTGTTGTACATATTGGGTAGGTGTTTTTCCGCTACAAGAATTAATTTCGGTTTTATCACTACCAGACTACGCACCAGACAGTTTCCCTCAGGATAATTTTCACGAACTAGGCACATTTTATAATGTTTTACTAAACATCTTCACACTCCGGCGCACTATTTGAGAGGAACATATGCTCATATTTTTCCTTTCTGCCCAGCAAACGATACTCGTCTCTAAAGTCTGTTAAAAACTCACGCAGGGCACTAGCCACAACCTCACTACGAACCTCATCATGATATACATTAATATAGTGATAAAAATACTTAAGATTGTCCATGATGACGAGATTCACATTTTCAGTCGTAGGGTATGAGTAATCGACATGGTGTAACATGACATAATACCGCTTGTCACACCACCCATCCACAAGACTCATTATCCATACCTGCTGCTTCTCTTCTGCACGCGTTGTTTCTTTTACTTCACGGTATATGTGAGACTTTATAAAGTTTAGCTCTACAGCATACTTCAGCACATCGTCTGTGCAACGAAAGCCTTCAACGGTCTCACCAGAACATCCGTAGAGTATTTGTACATCTTGCAACTTCGCACAATCCAATGTGGTTTTAAAAGAGGCATAGGAGGGGGGAATAGGAAGTTTTTCGGTATCCACCACATCCACACTTTGCTGAATACCATTTCATAAACGTTGTACAAGCAATATTAAAGGTAGCCATTTTCTTCTGAATACACGTCTGATCTCCTTTTTTTCTTCTACGGCGAATACACGTCTGATCTCAAGGGCTTACTGCAGTCGACTGACCACGCAGGGAATCCCAGATAGTAGCATGACTCACGTTGCTGGTCTTACAGTGGGCGGAGCTTAGAACTTTCACCTGTGCACACACACAACAGTGCGGAGCTTAGAACTTTCACCTGTGCACACACAAAGGAGAAAGTGAAACGCTAATTGAAACATGATTTATTTAATAAACGAGATATTCAAGTTATATATATTTACAAATACGATTTAATAAACGAGATATTCAAGTTATATTATACATATTTGTAATAAATAAGTTAACAATAGATACATCAAAGATTATATACAAGACATTTACAAATACGTGTCATAAGTAAGTTAACAATAGGCGCATCAAAAGTTATGGTATCCAAAGGGTACGGTATCATAGGTACCAGGTAACTGGTAACGTTTCCTATAGGTGTTACGGCACACCTTCGTACCCCTAAGTTCCTTCACGCCCCCCAGCTTCTGCGCCCGAAAATTGTGGGTGCCTACAGTTAGTTGGGGAGGTCGTTCGCCCTCATCGTCCAAGCACACTAGATCCTTCAACGATTCAAAGTTAACCCTTTGCCTTTGCACGATATATTTCATATCCTCCCCCACCCACTCACCCGTACCCCATAAGTTTTAGGTCCTGTTGAGACAAAAGAGTCGGCGTATGCGTTGTCCCCATACTCATCCTTGATCTCATCAGTGAGCTCGCCGAGGAACTCCCCAATAGCGGGCATGTATTCACCCTCCCTCTCTGTGAATATCACGCTATCTGTATCGGCATACAATACTCTCCGCCCAAGAGAATGCAATAGACCCCAAAGTTTTATACGGGCGTAGGCTGTTGTGAAGCTGGCCACAGGTATGTTTGTAACCCTTGAGGTATCTGTGGCCAATTCAGTGTTGTTGTACTTTATTATGTAAGTATTACCTACATTCACGATCTCCATGACCTCTTTATCGGGAGCATTGGCATAATCCCAGACATCACTATAACTTTGTGCCAAATGAATGTTCCCTTTGCCGGTATTCTGTGCAAATTTTCCCCATAGACTGTTTAGACACAACTTTGCACTAAAGCGCTTGCCAGGATTCTTTGCAATTTGGGCACGATCAAGTTGTATACCTTCGCGGTCGCGGTAACGTTGAATATAGGCAGACTTTTCATCTTCGGTATCAACTCCTCGCGGATACCCTGATGCCTCAACCTTATCCTTCAAAAATGCGTTTATATATGGTGTGAAAAGGTTGGGTAGCTTCTGAAACCTCCACACCTCATGTATCTTCAGTATTCTATACCATGGCGTACGGCTAGGGCCAGCTCAGGACTTGTATATACGCCTCTGATCTTACGCTGGTGGGGTATATGGTTACAATCGCCGTTATTCTCTTCCGCGCACTTCACGCACAGTGGGAACATGAGCTTGTGGTCGATAACGACAGGTAAGATTGGCATCCATAAATTGCGTGGGGGAGTACGTCTACGAAAGAGAGCCCAAAGTAACGATCATTCAAATTTCTTGAAAATTCATTGATGGAGGGCAGGTTAGGTCCCACCAGTTTCTCAGGAGCGCCCACGGGGTACGGATTGTTCTTCATCACGTATGGGTATAAAGAACAGAAATCGTAGTAATGGAGCTTCACGCCCTCCGTAGGTGGAAAGTATAGTCTGAATGGATTTGTACGTCCTCCAAACAAGCTATCACCACATTTGAGAGGATCCAGCACCATTGAACGCTTGATCGTGTTTATTTCCTCACGGTACACCTCGTCTGTCTCCATCCGTGCATCATATTCATGCTCCCACAAGACTTTGTGAGTGAACTGTGATCCTATAAGTTGATCGCGGGTGCGGGTCCATGCAAGACAGTCGGCAGGAGATCTACCGTGGATATCTCCGGCGATTCCGCACTCAGGACGGGGGCATCCATGCCACCAGCATCCGTTAAAGGAGTACACAGTCTTCACACCAGTGACACGGTTTTCACTTAACCCATCAACCCAAAAAACACGTCCATTAATCTTAATGGGTACTTCACCCGTGTTGCGGGCGTGCTTTATGTATACACCTGTCTGTTGCTGTAGGTGTATGAGCCAGTAAATAGCCTTGTGTCCGTAACTGCGGGGTTTGTTTCGGTGAATAATGGCTAAGGTGTCTTTAGGCATGAAGTTATTCTTGAACACCGTAAAACATAATGACGCGATGGTGGTTGCGACTTGCAGCGGATCGCATTTGAAACGGCCTATGTACATCCTTCTAAAGGCCTGGAAACATACTCTAAGCACGCGCACATCATTCACGCAATAACGCTCACATTCATCAGCTATATTATAAGGGTTACTTTCATTAAAACTGTTGTAGTATCGATCAAAGTCTTCACGTTCATCTACACTCATACAGTCATAGTTAAAATAATGTTTGGGTGGTGGTGGGCCTACATAGTTTAAAGTCTCGCTGGTGAGGAAAGTATCCTTTGGAAACTTCAGCTGCTACCCCCATCACCTTGGGTAGCTTTGCTAATTTACAAGGTGTGAACAATAAAGTGTCTTTAAATTGTACATTGCCTCTTATTTGCATCTGTATTAATTTGTTACCTCTTTTCAATGGATCACCTGTAAATATCTCAGAGGATTCGTGCTCAAGCAACTCCTTATAAAGGAACTGCGTGTCAAACTTTGCCCCGTTATGGGCGAGAATATACACAGTCATTTTTTTAACTTGTCGGCTAACTTGACAATATAGGACACAAATAGTTTCACAGGACTATCGTGGACATTCGTTTTAAAAACGTTTGTCCGTTTACCGCATTTGGGGCACTCGTCACATTCGATCCCCATACACTCATCACAGATGGTCTGGCTCACAAGTAAATGTGGAATTACCTCTTTGGTTTCAGCGTTCGTATATGTTTCTATATCGTAGTATACAGTTATACAAGGGTTATTTTTAGGCTTAGCATCTTTCATATAACATACATGCTTTACTCCATCCGCCTTATACTCCTCCTGGCATGTAGGACAGTGAATTTCGTCACACTTGTGCTTAAATTTCCCCCAATTATCCATTGTGTGAAACATACCACATTCACAGATTCTCATTTTCCTGCACGTGCCAGTTGATTTATGGAGCTCAAAGCAGTTATTATTGAAGAATGTGCGTCTACACACATCACAGTCTCTCTTCTCAGCTTCAACTACACGGCTTTCACATTGGAAAAGCGTGTTTATAAACTTGTGTTTAATAATGTAGCTAACGATGAACTCTTTGTGCGTGCTTTTGATTGTATTCTAAACGTATTTAAAGATGACTTACCAACCGGTTGTAAAGTGGGAACAAAAATAGTACTGAACGATATGAAAGCCCTTCATATCGAGTACAGGTTTCCCTATACTTTAAGCGGTGAAATATTATTAAACCGCATATACTGCGTAATGCAGAGCAATAATGCTGTAATTGTAGACTCGATTAAGTGCGAGTTTAGTATTTTGAAAAAAAAAAAGTTAAATGTATTTATATATTTAACATATTTGTGTGATATTTCTCCTGTACTGTTATATTGAAGGATATATGATTATATGCATATTCCTCGTTCATATTTCTATTATTATTGATCATTCAAATGTATATTTATTTTCTATATATACATAATTGTGTGTGTATTTCTCCTGTACTGTTATATTGACGGATATAGATATATGCATATTCCTCGTTCATATTTCTATTATTATTGATCATTCAAATGTATATTTATTTTCTATATATTTATAATAAACAGAATGATGCAATGTTGTTTTACTTAATTCTTTTGGTTAATTATATCATGTTACGCCTTCTAAACCTACTAGCTGAATTCTAAACCAACTTTTAAGAAAATAAATGGTACAATCTGGCAACTGTATACCTGAACAATGGTATCTGGCAACTCTCCATAATAATGTATACAATTAAAACGGTATCTGGCAACTCTCCATAATAATGTATACAATAAAAAGTGGTATCTGGCAACTCAACCTGAACAAGCCATTTACGCCTTCTAAGCCAACTGGCTGATTAGGAGTCTATAATAATGTATACAATTAAAATGGTATCTGGCAACTCTTCATAATAATGTATACAATAAAAAGTGGTATCTGGCAACTCAACCTGAACAACCCATTTACGCCTAAGCCAACTGGCTGATTAGGAGTCTATAAGACAACGCCTACTCGGCTGAAGTCTTAGTATGCACTTGGCTCCTGCCAGGTGAACACCTCTCCTCCTCTCTCCTTCTCCTTTCTCTTGGGGGATAACGCCGCCTCGAAGTTTCATGACCCCTTGTGCACCTGCAGCATCCCCCACCCCCTTTGTTTTTCGCAACACCCTACCCCCCTTTGCAACATCGAGTGTTGTATACCCCACCCCCTTTGCAACATTAGTAGTAATTTGCAACATTCCTGCACACCCCTTTGCGGCTATACTACTCACATCCAATAAAATTTTCGGGCTATCTTTATTAGGCATGATTTAACAGTATTATTATACTTAAAGACTACATTGATGCCAATTGCTTTAAGTAAAGTCGGGAGATATTGAAAATTAACATGGTAAGGTAGGCTAAGGATATCAATATCAGTGCGGGAATGTATAAGATTGACAATATCCTGTTAAAATCCCTTCTGCCTCATTAACTTGTTAAGTATGTCTTATTTGCTTTGGTTTCCGCTACGTTGTATATATTTATGGGCACCTTGCCTTCTGTCTTCATTCTCTGACGAGGTGTAGCTCTGAATACACGAAAGGCCTTGGAATCGTTTTTCTTTTTTCCTTGTGGGTTTGCCGCATATATATATATATATATTGTATGCAATTGTCATTTGGAGAAGAGAAATTCTTTTAAAACTGCAAAATATTAGCATCTGTGGATCCCTTACGTTATTTATTTCTAATTTCCTGTCCAACAGACAGTTTGAAGTGAAAGTGGGTGCTACATTGTCCCCTTCTCATATTCAAGAGGAAGGATTCCCTCAAGGCAGCGTGCTCAACATTCTCTTTTTTTCTTTGGCTATCAACGACGTAATATAAGTCCTTCCGAATGACATTCGGGACTCCTTGTATATAGATGATTTAACTTTATTACGTGGGATCAAATATCCTTACAGCTACCAGACGAATGCAACTAACAGTTAATAAGATAGCTAATAAGGCAGAGATGCTTGGATACCGATTTTCACCTTCTAAATCTATTGGAGTTTTATTTTATCGCAGAGAAGCTTTTAGCCCTTCTATTAAACTCACTTTATATGGGTATATCCATACAACCATCCGCTAAGTTCCTTGGTGTCACTTTTGATAGTCGTCTTACATGGTCAGAACATATAAGGAAGCTCAAACTGCGATGTCAGGATGCACTCACAATTTTGAAATGTTTGTCACATTTTTCATGAGGTGCTGATCGTCGAACTTTGTTATACTTATATAAAACGCTGGTCTTATCTAGACTGGATTGCCTTAAATATCTCTCCCCTATCCAAAACCTAGCTTTACGATTAGTATCAGGAGCTTTCCGTACAACCCCAGTTGATAGTCTTCATATAGAAACCAATATCATGCCTCTTCCCTTCCATTAGGAATTAAGTATAAAGTATCCCTTTTCCTTACAGAAAACTCCTACTAACCCAGTACAACAACTCATTAACACTTCTATAATGAATGCTGAACTTTGGACTTTCCGACAGCTGTTGGATCACACACACACTCAGTTATCATGTAACCTAAAGATGATTGCTCTTTTAAAAATTTCAGATATATCTCCTTGGCTCCAACAACAGCCTACTTTCTGCAATTCGGTTTCTAATTGTTCGAAAAACACACTTTCCTGATCTTACTGGAATAAACTTTTTAGCTCAGTCTGCCCCATATGTGTACAGTATGTTTGTATACGGATGGTTCTCGGTCAACTGAGTGGGTGGGAGCCTCTGTTGTTGTTCCTTCGTTAAATCTCTGACTCCGCTGTCTTACCTCAAATAGCTTCCATTTTTACAGCTAAATTATATGCAATCATCTTGGCTCTTAAGTTGGTAAATGTTCTCCTTCAGGAGAACAAATTGCGACAAATTATGCCAATAATTCAGTTCTGACCTACCTCTTGTCGGAAGGTGCGACGAGAAGAGTAATTTTAGCATGGATACGGCTGGGCCATTGCCGCTTCTCGCACCTATACCTCATCACCAAAGATGAAAGGCCCCTCTGCCGATATTTCCATACCCCTGTAACGATTCAACAGGTACTCTCTGAATGTGCACAGTTTGAGACAAAGACGCTGCCATTTTCCAAATATTATGGAAGTCCCAATTATGGAGCGACAGCGGTACATTTTAGAGGATCATACCCATTTTATTTAGTCGTCAAAATATTTTATCCTTTTTACATTCCGTAAACCTTGTAAACAACGTGTGAACAATTTTAGGTTTTTCTTGTATTTTTACATTCGTTGATTATTTATTGATTCTATATTACTCTTGTCATACTTATTTTAGTTGTTTTTGATTAAATCAATCATTTTAACGCTCTTATGACAATCTTGTCACATTTATTTTAGTACTTTTTAAAATTTTAAGCTAAGGGAGTGACGCTATGAAAAAGCCCTCACGGGTATACATAGCGTTAACCCCAACCTCGTTTCATTATTATTACTTAATTGTCATTTGTTGAAATTTGTTAAATCTCGTAACCCAATGGAAAATACATTTATTTATGGAACTGTTTATAAATATTCAAAATGTTCCCCCGTTTACGTAATCCATTAATGTACAGTAGTTCCCATTGGGCAGAGGCTTTTAGGACACCCTCGGGTGTTTGAAAATTAGAATTACATTACTTAATTTTATCAGTTAATTAGACTAAGTATTTTGAAGTGAATGAGGAACATTTTGAACATTGTGATGTGGTTCCATAAATAAATGCACTTCCCATCCTGTTACGAGTTTTAATAGAGACCTTTTGAGGACACCTTGTATGTTTCGTATTTTATTTTTTTAATTTATAAATTGGGAAACAAAATTTTTGTATTAAGGAAATCTGTGTTCGTGTTTAAAAGTTTTTTAAAGTTAAACTGTAAACTTCAATGGCCATATTTTCAATTACAGCTAAAATTATATTTATTTTTAGAGAAATTTGTTTTTAAAACGAAATGTGTTTAACAAAAATGTAATGTTTATGTATATGATGTAATGCCACTGCAAGTTTCATCCTGGCACACTGATCGACATGTTCCAGAACAGAGAAATTTAAAATAAGTTCATTACTTATGGAAAGTGTGGTAAATTTAAAATTAGAGCTTTTATATCGTTAAAGTAAATTAAAATTTCTCTTCAAAAGTCGAGTGTGGAACTACACCACCTTGACAACCAATGTAAAATTAAAATTTATGCTATTTTGCATTCACACAGTTTTATTGTTTGGTACTAAAATTGTGGTCAGAGGAAGGATTTAAAGAATTTAACTAACGTGTGTTCAAGAACTTATTATAACCTGTATTATCGTTAAGACTTGTTAATATTATAGTTTATCCATGCCTCCTTCACGAGACAAATGAGAAATTTATGAATTAATCTTGTAAATCCATATTAAAGTGCTTTTTAAGAAAGTAATTTGCACTAGGTACGTCCCAGAAATTCCTGCAAAAATGGATATACTGCAGAAGTTTTAGTAAATGTAATTTCAGCTCATTCACTCGGCAATTTTTACAGGATCTATAGCGTCCGAGTATAAAGAAGTTCTGTAGATGATAATGATGTTCTGAGTGGCTAAACCTCTTTCGAAGCAGCTGAGGTCAAGTTCTGGAGAAAGTCGGTCCGTGTGGAAAGGGTAATAAACTCGTACAGTAGTTTTTTTTTGAAGTCTTCGGTATCCTTAGAAGCTTATGAAGATCAAACACTGATTTTTAAATGTAGTTAAATTCATGATTACATTGAATTGGATACGCAATAAATTGCCTTATATGAGGAGCGTTTTATTTTCTATATAGTGTAACTTTACATATAAAGATTTCTTCTAAAAAAAAATTGCATTGTACTATTGTTGACAGGAAACAATTTACTAGTCAAATTATTTTGTACATTATACAGGGTGTACATAAAGTCAGGATCTATTTTTGTGAAGCACTTGGAAATTATATGGAATTCAATCATAAAATGATAAAGTGGTAACATTTATTAAATAATTAAGAGTAGGATTCGACGTGACGCCCATCAGTATCCCTGCACAGCTCAAATCGTTCCGCAGCATTTCTAAACACATTCTGGAGCATTTGCGGGGTTATGTTATCTGCAGCAGTTCGTATACGTGTACGTAAGTTTTCAAGACTCGTAATCTTCGTCTGATAGACGTGCGATTTGATAAAGCCCCATGCAAAGAAATCTAAAGGGGTTAAATCTGGTGATCTCGCTGGCCAAGGTCTGTTGCTTCCGCGTCCGATCCAGCGATTTGGAAAACGTACATTTAGATAATCCTGAACAATTTTGGCATAGTGACAAGGAGCACCATCATGTTAATAGACGACGGGGATAGGATTGTTAGTACCGTCGTCTATCAACATGATGGTGCTCCTTGTCACTATGCCAAAATTGTTCAGGATTATCTAAATGGACGTTTTCCAAATCGGTGGATCGGACGCGGAAGCAACAGACCTTGGCCAGCGAGATCACCAGATTTAACCCCTTTAGATTTCTTTGCATGGGGCTTTATCAAATCGCACGTCTATCAGACGAAGATTACGAGTCTTGAAAACTTACGTGCACGTATACGAACTGCTGCAGATAACATAACCCCGCAAATGCTCCAGAATGTGTTTAGAAATGCTGCGGAACGATTTGAGCTGTGCAGGGATACTGATGGGCGTCACGTCGAATCCTACTCTTAATTATTTAATAAATGTTACCACTTTATCATTTTATGATTGAATTCCATATAATTTCCAAGTGCTTCACAAAAATAGATCCTGACTTTATGTACACCCGTTATGTATTAGAAGCTGTGAAAAAATTCTTAAAATTACTTGAAACAGAAGCGAGTTCCTATTGGTGAACATGAAAACTTTTAATTTTTATTCTAACATTCTAAAACACAATATAATTCCAAATGTCCGAAATTGACATGTTAATTTAAAGTTGTAGGATATTGTCAAATATTTCAAAGCATTGTTTTACTGCTTATATTCATACTGTGTTTAACTTTTATTACTTTATAACGGTACTCTGTGAATTCAACAAAACTGAAGAACGGTGCTTTGGAGTTAGTGATTACAATGGCGTAACAATACTTTATTTTTAAAGGTTTTCCAGCTATGTCTCTGGTGTATTCTATTTTAAAGTAAAAATATTCGATATTTATTCATGTTTAAAAGTTAAAATTATTTCGCCCTAAAATTTTAATATTTTTTGTTAGGTGCTTCCTTCTCAGGCTTCAGGTTTAAGATTTTTATTAGATCATTTACCAGATTTAGTTTTAAATATACCTATTTTGCGACAGTACTACGATGTACAGTTTCGGATAAATTTCGCTCGAGAACAGAGTTTCTAAAAAGCATAAAAAATTAGTAATCAGTAAATATCCTGTTTTTCTTTGGATATTCACTTTGCATCCCCCCCCCCTCCGAAAACTAACCCCCCCTCCATCCCCTTTCATCCGTTCGTCAATCACCCCTTCTTCAACCCGTCCCCTAGCTTCGTCAGCTCGTCCTTCTGGTCATGTTTCTAAATCTCGTCCGATTACGTCTCTCACTCACCCTGTATTCCGCTCTTGATGGCAGCTATCCTTGAATGGAATTGCCGAGGCCTTTTCTCTAATTGGGAGGACTTCCTCCTCCTCATCCAGGATTTTGACACAGTGTACGTCTGCCTTCAGGAGACCCAACTTAGGGTTCGCCCTTTGCGCCCTCTCCAAAGGTTTTCATCATATCTCCCCCCCTCCGTCTGATGCAGCCCCCCGTGGGGGCACAGCCGTTTTCATCCGTTCTGATGTGCCATCTACTCCCCTTCCCCTCAACACCCCTCTCCAGGCAGTAGCGGCCCAGGTTTTCCTAGACCATTTATTTTCCGTTTACTCTTTATATCTCACCCCGTCACAGGAACTTTCTGTTGGCGATCTTTCCGCTCTCCTGCAGCTTTCTCCCCCTTTCCTCCTTCTGGGAGACTTCAACGCGCGCCATCCTCTGTAGGGTGATACTGTCACCAATCAGCGGGGTGGCATTTTGGTCTCCCTTCTTTCAACTACTACTGTTTTCTCAACACCAGCTAGCCCACAGCTTTTCACCTCCAGACCCGTACATTTTCCTCCATAGATCTTTCGCTTACTTCTCCTTCCGCCTTCCTTGACTTCTCTTGGTCTGTCACTCCAGACCTTTACGGTAGCGATCGTCTCCCTCTCCTCCTCCGTACGTCCCGGACTCCCAACTCCTCCACTCTTCCTACCCGATGGTCCCTCGCTAAAGCTGACTGGCCTCTTTTCTACTCCGAAAGTCAAACCTCTGCAGTTCTGAGTAACTTCCCGACTGTCGATGCTGCCTCCACCTACTTCACAGATCATATGACCTGTGCTGCTCTGTCCTCCATTCCCAAATCTACATTTCCCCGCACCTCTGCCCCTTCGGTTCCATGGTGGACCCCGTCATGCACTGTGGCTGTTCAGGCTAAGAAGTCGGCCTTTCGCCGTCTTCAACGCAATCCATCCCTAGCAAATTCAATACCCTTTAAACGTGTGCGAACTCAGGCCCGTCGCACAGTCCGTGAAGCCCGCCGCTTTTCTTGGCGAGCTTACGTCTCCTCTCTCACCTCCCGCACTCCTTCCTCACGAATCTAGAACAAGATTCGGAAAATTTCCAGAAAATCCACTTTTCATCCTTCTCCTGTCCTCACGATCGACGGACCCCCAGTGTCTTCTCCTACTGCAGTGGCCGAGACCTTGACCTCGACCATAGCCTCCATCTCCCGACACGACCACCGTGATCCTGCCTTCCTCCGCCGTAAGGCTTTGCTTGTTCGCTCCCCTCACCTTTTTCAGACTCCCAATAATTTCCCCTATAACTGCCTTTTTTTCTATGTCGGAGCTGAGATCGACGTTAGCTTTTTGCGGCAACTCTGCTCCTGTCCCTGACGGCATTCATTTCGAAATGCTTCGCCACCTACACCCTTCGGTTTATTTTTCTCCTCATTCTCTAATTTGATCAGGGTAGGCGGCACCTTCCCCTCCTGTTGGAGGGAAGCAGTGGTGCTCCCCTTTCCTAAACCCGGTAAGAACCCGACATCTCACTAACTGCCTCTCAAAACGTTTAGAGAAGATGGTTTCCCGGCGATTGATGTGGCACCTGGAACGCCACAATTTACTTTCCCCTACACAGACCTGTAGTCGGAAACTGCAATCCGTGTGTCATTTGCAGAGCGACGTCATCTTTACGCACTCTTTTTTTGACTGGAAGAAAGCGCATGACACCACCTGGCGGTGGTGGATCTGCCGAAAACTTTATCTTTTGGGCTTCCGAGGTTTTCTCCCTTCCTTTATCTCCAACTTTCTGACTTCCCGTTCCTTTCGAGTTCAGGTGGATACCTCCCTCTCTTCTGTGCATTCGCAGGAGAAGGGAGTACCCCAGGGCAGCGTCCTGAGCGTCGTTTGCTTCGCTTTGGCGATCGACGACGTGGTGATGGCTCTACCCCCGGAGATTACGGCCACCCTTTATGTAGACGACCTTGCCATATATTGCTCCGGCTCCCGATCTACCTTCCTGGAATGTATCCTCCAGCGGGCCCTGGATCCGGTTTCCAAATGGGCCACAGACCACGGGTTCCGAATTTCCCCTTCGAAAACGGTGGCAATGCACTTTTGCCGCGGCCGCCGCTGCACTGCCGTTCCTTCTCTCTCTCTCTCTCTCTATGGATCATCAGTCCCCGTTGTGCCCGAAACTAGGTTTCTGGGTCTCCTTGATTCCCGCCTCTCCTGGATCCCCCACTTGAAGTCTCTGAAGGCTCCGTGCCTTCAGACTTGTACTCTTCTCAAGTTCCTCTCTCATACTGACTGGGGTGCTGACCGCCATACTCTTTAGGGGCTCTACCACTTCCTGGTCCAAAGTAATTTGTATTATGGCTGTCAGGCCTATTCCTCCGCTCTGCGCATGCTGGACCCGATTCGCTCCTTAGGTATGCGCATCAGCACTGACGCATTCCGATCTTCTCCAATCGTTACCCTGTATGCAGAAAGTGGCCATCTCCCATTGGATGCCCATCGTAACTTGGAGGGTCTCAAATACCTTTTTCGTGTTCGGCAGTTCTCTCCCACCCCGGTCTTCCAATCCCTTTCCGACCCTTCCACTGTGGCATGCTTTGACCGTCATCCCCACTTGATCCGACCGTTTGGTCTCCGAATGGCCCCAGTCCTGTCTTCCCTGGGTGTGGAGGGACGAGTGCTCTCCTCTCTCCCCTCCAACTACCCCCATGAACCATTTGTGCGACAGATCCAGGAGTGGCTGGTCCTTCTTTCATCACGTCGTAAGGTAGTCGCCTTCTGTTGGGTAGCTTCCCACGTTGGTGTTCCGGGCAACGAACGCGCGGACGCCGCGGCGAGGGATGTGTCCTCCTGCCTTTCGACCCTAACACGCCTCTCCCGGCGTCGGACTTTACGAGTTTTCCGGAAGACACTCCTTCGGCGGTGGCAGCACCAGTGGGAGAATGTGTCCAGGAATTCTTGAGGGCGTTGAAGCCCACGATTCGACGGTGGCCTTCCTCCTGTCAGCGTGACCGACGGTTAAAAACCGCTCTGATGCGCTCACGCATGGGCATCTTATGACGGGAGATGTTGCCCCCTCCTGCCCATGTGGCATTCCTCCCTCTGTTTCGTATTTGCTTTTGGTTTGTCCTCCCTTTGGCGTTGCTCGCTCCCATTTCCTCCCTTTTTGTCCTTAAGGCTCCACTCTTACTCTTACTATATTGTTGTGTGACTCTACGCCAGTACCAAAGGACACGTTTTACTCTATTCTCCGTTAAACTGGCCTTCTTTTCTCTATTTAATATCACTGGTGTAATTTCTTCCTCTCTTTGCTGATCTCCTTGTGCTCTCCTTACTTTAGTTTCCGCGCGATATGACCTTAGCAGTTGAAGCGCCAGTGAAGCACTGCTATTCATTCATTCATTCATTCTTTGGATATTTTATTCTTTTCGGTGACAGTAATGAAATTTCAAGAACAAAATCCAATTATTACTGATTTAGTAATGTTTTATGCCTTTTAGAAATTTTCTAGAACTTTTTCCCGAAACCATTAACGGCAGTCATAATATGATCAAGATATTTTATTCGGAAAGCGGTCCATTCCATCAACAATTAACCGTAGAAAGCCAGCGTGACCAATTACAATAAAAGTACACTTGCTTTTCTGGAAATGGTCTTTTATTGTACTTATTGTTACTTTTAGTAATTTTAGTTACTAAACAACAACAAAAATTAACTCGACCTATAAATATAATTTTCATTATGGGGTTACGTAGACCCAACACTAATAGCTATATGTACGGTCCCACACTGGCCTTTTAGGGTTAAACATCCTTCAAGTAAAAGCTCCATTTTCAAAAGCTTCTTCCATTTAAGATGAGTTATCCTTTTGTTAACACCAATAAATCCAGTGAATAATTTAGTACCCCAATGCACAATTAAACTGTTTTCATGCTGGTCACAGTACAGGCTCTCCACAATGTCTTGTCACTCTAGTAAAATACTAAATGATTTTTGTTTTTCTTTCAAACCCATTTGAACTGTGTGATAGCAGCAACTATACGATTGAACAACACATATTGGCTAGTACCTGTGTCCAAGAGCGACCATGTAATGGCGAAACCAATGAACGAATATTTTCATTGGTTTTGCCAGTGGTCGCTCATGGACACAGGTACTAGCCAACAGAGGTGTAAAAAGTATCGAAACTTGTTACTTAAATAAAAATACTGCTATTTTGACAAAAATGTACTTCAGTTCAAATAAAAGTACCATTCCTGAAATGTGCTTAAGTAAAAGTAAAAAATATCTGCTTTAATACGTACTCAAGAAGTAAAAGTAAAAAGTAGCATCTCAAACTTAATGAATGAAAATGAAAAGGTTTATTGGCAGACTATAGTCCATATGAAGTCCATATGTTAATATCAGTAATAATGAACATTACTTTGTAACGACGCTAAGCTATGTACTAACTATATTTATTAGGTAGTGAAAAAAACATGACTTCAACCGGTAGACTTCGGCAGACGATAAAGTAGAATGCCCGTGATTGGCTAATTTAAATACCTGCGCGTCTTGTGCCCTCTGATTGGTTGCTTCAAACATGAAGGTTTCTAAAATGTTCGGGAAAGTAACGAAAGGTATCGAGAGAAATGATGTGGAATAAAAGTACAATATTTTCTTTTAAAATTTATTTAAGAGTAAAAGTATTTAAAGATAAATAACTTTTTTCGGGATCAACTTTTGAAAAAGTACTTCAAAGTACAGTTACTTCGTTACTTTACACCCTTGCTAGCCAATATGCGTTGTTCAATCGTATAGTTACTGTTATCACCCTTTTCAAATGGGTCTAAAAGAAAAACAAAAATCGGTATTTTAGTGGGGTGACAAGACAGTGTGGACACCCTGTACACCTGTGACCGGTTTATTTCAGTAAGCCCCGGAAATATAAAGTGAAATTTTCTCTCTACTCGGCTTATAAATAAAGCACTTGCAGGTATTACATTACCCAATAGTGTAGGGGTGAGTGTCCCCTAAGGGTCACCTGAGCCCGAGCATCAACAGGGTGAGTGACCTGCCCAACCCAGCCCAGGTGTCAGCACTCAGCAGCCGAGAGCGAATTCAGAGCCTCTCCGCTGAGTCTGATACCGAGACCACTGAGCTACTGGGGAGCCCAACTAAAGTACCTGAATTTGGGAAATTTAATTAGTTTACCGGTATTGGAAGGCATGATGGCACCAAAGGAAATCTAAAATACGATCATGCTATGTTAAAACACTGTTGAGACCAGAGGTTATTGATGCATTACTTATAAAATACACAACAATTAAACAAATTAACCAGGAACATATGTGACGAAGCTTAATTTTGAATTCTTTTTTTTAAATTTGTTCTTAATCGTAGTCTATTCGACATCCTGATTCCACCATAACAAACTCTTGAGGCAACGCAGCTCCTGAAGACGACTCGGAAGAGTAAATGAAAAAGCTAACAGGGAGGTATTCTTGAATGCATCGTCCTTGTACAAATTCAGGATATTTAGTGCTGAAAAGGTGAAGTTCAGTTTAGTGATATATTATACGGGAGAGTTTAAGTCGTTAACCTGTCTGGAAAGAACATTTTCCATGAAAATGTGATTGTTTGTAACAATTCAATCTAAACTGAATTGTTGACAGTTTTGCATTTTGGTTAATGGGTAAGTTTCTTTCAAGGCATGATCACTCTATCCATCCATATTATGTAAAGAAAACAGAGATACTGGAGTGGAGCGTCTCCCAAACTCTGTGGGGCGACTCCTTGGGGGACCGTGGTGTCTTCAAAAGAAAGGAAGAAACAGTTACAGGCAGATCACCACCCAACTCCACCCAAGAAATGGGTTGGTAGGGATACGAAGCTGGAGTCAACACTTTATTTCATAGTAGTTTTCTTAATTTATAGTATTTTTTTTAGGATGAAACCTCATGAATGACGTGAGGTGACTTCTTGTATTATTAGACTATGGTTCACATTGTCAACGGGGTTATGAGAGAACACGCCATTTGAAATAAAAATTATTTGAAAAGTAATCAAACTTTATGAAAACTAAGTGGATCATTCCTTGTATGATGCTGTACATAGCCACTCTGATGTATAGTTCTGAGTTGAGTTACTATTATTTTATTCTTGGTTACGTATAGGTTGAGTGAAGTCCAAACTATAGCAACAACAAACTAGGGTTTGTGTTAAAGGAAGTAAGAAGCCACGCTTTCATGGTCGGATTCCTTTTTTTAAAGAAGTGTATTTTTTGTTACATGTTTTTAGTCCACATTTATATTAACTAGGACCAACTGAAAATCATACGACCGGGAAATATAATCCCAACTGTAAGTCTATAAATTATTTCAGCTTCTATCCAATCCATGTTATGTTCCCTAAGCTTTCTCTTAGAACTCTGTTTATCGAACACTAAGAAGGTTATGCTCACCGGCACGCCTTGAAGAACACAGGCTGAATCATGTCAGGGAAATTTTGCAAAATCATAACGGTTGAGTTATTCAGTACTGATTTTCCGACCATAGGGAAGATAATATCTGTGACAACTTCGCATGATGACCGTTTCACAATAGAATGCTTTTGACCGGCATTGTCACCCAGAGAATTTTTGACGCAACTAGTGAGTTATCGAAAATAGAGGTTTATTTAATTTTTTATATTACCCTAAGTTTCTTTTCTCAGTTCACTATAACTACGACTTTTAGTAATATAAAACTACGATAATCGTAGATTGATTTCAATAGGAAGACTGAAGTAAAAAGGTGGAGCACTATGGAGGGTTCGTGTGTCTCGTAAGGCAATGTCCCGAGTACGATATCTTACCACCACACCACCAAGGAAACCAAGAAAACTTCATTTCAAGTGTAGTTTTTGAGCTATTCTCGCTCGAACGAATCCCACTTGCTCCAAGTATCCCACTTTTTGCCTTTTCCCTTTTCATCTCATTTGAATGCGGTTATTGCACTTATAAACGCCAGAGACCTTTGAAGTATGAAAATCCGTGAGATTTCTCATTCTCCGCCGATTTTATTATTATTATTGAAAATGAAATGAAAAGGTTTATTGGTAGACTGTAGTCCATATGACAAATATTAATAATGCAATGACAGTTCATATACTAAGGATAGACATATATACAGTTGATTAGAAGTAATAAAGTAATGTCGAAGTTAAGTGGAGCTAGAGACAGACGTTTTCATACCAAAAATTTCATAGTTTAGAGAATAAACGGCAGGACTCATGGATAGCTTCGATAATCGGGTTGGTTGATTTTTTTAATTCTTTGCATCAGACTGTATTGAGCACGTCTTGTTACCTCCGGAAGCTCGGGACATTGCGGGTAGCAAACATTTGCGAAGCTGAGCATCTCGCGGGGGGGGGGGGGGGCTAATTTATGTAAGTCTAAAAGACCTGTTGTACAGCAAATTTAGGGTTCTGCCAGAACCTTTTTTATAATTCACCCAGCGTTGCTGTCCGTAAATATTACTGCAGAAAGTACGAAAGAGAGAAGTACAGAACCGAAAGTTCTTTATAGTCATACTCGCTTTAGCACAAAGGCTTCGAGATTGTTTTCTTATATCCGAGTCATCACTCAAGGAGCTTGTAATAGTTTGACCCAAATACTTACTCTTTTACTTCCTCAATGACTTCATTTTAAACCTAATATCAGCTGGCTGCTTGCAGCTTTTAGGATGAAATTGCATAACCTTAGTTTTTGTAACATTAAAAAGAATATCATGTTTCTGTGAATACACTTCGCAGACTTTTAGTAGCCGATCTAGACCTTTAACAGAGGAACTTATTAACACCATATCATCGGCATAAACTAAGTTATTTATCCTTGTGTTATCTATACAACATCCCACTGTTGCCTCATTAAGTGGCGCAATTAATCCGTAAATATACACATTAAACAACATAGGGGAGAGCAAGGAGCCTTGTCTCACCCCGCAAGAGGAGCCAAAACATTCGGATAGTACATTGCCCCACCTAACAGTAAAAGATTGGTGGGAATACCAAAATTTCAATAAATTTAATATGTACGTGGGAACCTTCCTGTCTTCTAGTTTTTTAAATAAAATATTGTGGTTCACTCTGTCATATGCCTTACTTATATCTAGGAAACAGCTATGAATCGTTGAATTACAGTCAATTATTTAGATATTGTTTCTTTAAGTACATAGATACGCAGGTCAGGTGAGTGGGACCTTTTAAATCCAAACTGATTAGATGATGTCCATAGGTAATCATTTAATCGGAGTAACAAGAGTTTTTCTAGTTGTTGTTGGTTAGCCGATCAGCACACCCTGATCGAGCAAGCTGGCGGCACGCAGGTAACCGATCACCCTCTCCGGAGTGGACTAGAGGTTCAGCGCACTAGTGATGTTGTGTTGTGTTTTATGTTGTGCTAGGGCGGTACAGTCTATCATAATGTGTTCAATTGTTTGTGGCGTGTACTGGCACAGGTGGCAGGTGTCGTCTGTGGAGTTGTCTAGTCTGTATTTATATGTCTGTAAGTTGGTGTGATGTCCTCATCGGAATCGTGCTAAGTTAATTCGATCCGATCTGCCCAGGCTGGTCTCTGACCTGTCAATGGGTGGCGGCTTCGCACCTCGGACCGAGTCGTGTCAGTGCTGTGTGTGTGTGTGGCGTGGTATGGAATGTAGTATTTGGTTATAATGTCTCTGGTGTTACCTTAATGGTGCGAGGTGTTAGTGCATGATTGTACATGTAGTGGCAAGGGTGTTGTGGGTTAGTTGTCGCTACTGCCATGAATTGTGTTCCCCTCATGTCTAAATGTCTAAAGTGTTCTATTGGTGTTGTTTGAGTACATACTGTAATGATACGAAGTGCGTTGTTTTGTATTGTCTGTAAGGGGTTTATGTGTGTGTTTGAGATAATGGGTGCCCAGCATGGGCTAGCATAGTCCATAACTGAGCGAATATATTGTTTGTATGTAAGTGATGTCGTTTCCTGCTGGTGTCCAAAGTTTGTGCCTGTTAGTACCTTAAGCGTGTTAAGTCTTGACGTACATTTGTTTTTAATGTTCTGAATGTGGTTTACAAAAGATAATGATGTGTTGTATGTGACCCCAAGTATTTTGGTCCTGTGAGTGTGTGGAATGTTGTTGTTGTTTAGTGTAAGCTGTGGAGTTATCTGGTGTTCTTTTGTGTTGCTTGTTATAAGGTGATGGTTGATTTTGTGGGCGCTACTTTGAGTCTATTGTGTGTGAGCCAGTCTTGTATACTGTTTATGTATGTTTGTAGGTTATTTGTAGCAGTGTCGATGTTGTTGTGGGTGGATGTTAGAGTGATGTCATCTGCATATGATGATAAGGTAAGCTTGTTATATATGGGTGTTGGAATGTCATGCATGTATAAGTTGACAAGTGTTGGTGAGAGAACAGAGCCTTGAGGGACCCCGTTCGGAAAAAACTTGTTTTTGGATGACTTGCCATTAAATGTGACATGTGAGTATCTTCCTGAGAGATAGTTGCTCAGCCACCTTTTGGTGTTATTGTGCATGTTTGTGTTGAGTATTTTGTTTATGAGAGGGAAGCGTGGGATAGCATCAAATGCTTTACTAATGTCTATTGTTGCTAATAGTGTACGTTGAGCTGGTCGTCTGGAGTTGATGCCATCCATGATGTGCTGCGTGAGGTTAGTGAGTAATGTCGTGGTTGAGTGGTGAGGTCTGAATCCATGTTGAGCAGGCGATAGTGGTATGTGTGGGTTGGTGATTTGTAAGATTAGTCTTTCTGTTACTTTGGAAGGTGTGCATAGTAAAGTAATGGGTCTATAGGAAGCTGGTTCTGTTGGATTTTTATTTGGTTTGAGTAGTGTAATAATTTTACCTTGTTTCCATATGTTAGGAATAATACAGTGTTGGTATGAATATGTGCTGATGTTTGTGAGAGTTAGTATTCCCTGTGGGCCCAAGTGTTTAAGGTGTATGTTAGATATGTTGTCTGGTCCAGTAGCCTTCGAATTCTTAATGTTTTTGATGATCTTGGTGGTCTGGTCTGTATTGAAGGGTGTAATGGTTGTGTCGAGTCTGTCTGGTTGTTGTCTCTGTTTAAGTGACTTATCTTTGCGTAGTGATTAAAACTAAAAGTTAGCAGCTGACGAGGAAGCTTCTAGCAGTGGCTGTATCCTCCAGCGCGGGACACTTCAGCGCGTCACCGTCAACGAAAAAAAACTTGGAACGTCAACGCGAAGAAAAGGCGACGTCAAACCGAAACATCAACGCGCTGGTGGCCAAACTTCCTTGAATCTCCGTGCAGCGGGCTGTCTACGGTTGGCCAGACTGGTAGTCCACGGGCTGTTGCATGGCACGGTCAGAGTGCCGATCGGCTCCCGGAGCTGGACCTACACCAGTTTTTCTAGTAGTTTCGAGAAGCAGGAAGCGACAGCAATAGGCCTGTAATTATTGCTGGACAGAATGTCTCCATACTTATTTTTGACCAGGGGCAAGATATATACCCTCATTAACTCTGTTGGGATATAGCTATGAGCAAGCATTGCTGATAGGAGCAATGATATATGCAGACATACTACGTCATTGGCATATTTTAAGTGCTCATTCGATAGGTCATCTACCCCTGACGCAGAACCAGTCTTTAACTCTTTAATTAACCTCTTTACTTCAGGAACTAATTATTATTATTATGTGTATGTTTGAGATAATGGGTGCCCAGCATGGGCTAGCATAGTCCATAACTGAGCGAATATATTGTTTGTATGTAAGTGATGTTGTGGGTTTCAGACATGTCAACTCTCACGGAAAATCCGTGAGAGTTGACATGTCTGAAACGCATTCATATGCTTTATAAAGGCGAGGGCCTTTAACGGAACGTGGTCAAACAGCGTAAATATTGGGTTCGATGAAACGCTCTCTTTGGATTCTGAATGGCGTCATTGGAACCGCGCTGGCGCCGAAACCATGCGTGATCGCAAGTTCGAGTCCTACTAGCTCCAAATTTTCCACTTTTTTGTCTTTTCCCTTTCTATCTTATATATATATATATATATATATATATATATAAGCAAGATCACGTGTTATTTTGTGATTTTAGTGCATATATATATATATATATATATATATATATATATAGTAGTTGAGTAAGATTAGGTAGGCTATATTAGGTTGGGTTAGGTTAGATTAAATTAAGTAAATTTAGAGTGTTGTAGCATTCCTAAAATGTTGTTTAATTCGTTCTCGATCTCCCAATTTCCATATCTTTTAAAGGATATAATTCTTTAAAAAAAAATATGGGAAATTGTCGCATAGCTTCTAAACAAATTTGAATAATTAATAAATATTTAACAATGAAGAACTCCGAAGTCATTCCAACATCTGGACAAAATGTAAAGAAAGTCAAAAAACTCCTTTAAAAGACCCTTCAAAACACCAAGCCTAAAATCTTGGTTTTTTTTCCCCATCTTTCGAAAAGAACAAAAATCCACTTGGCTAAAACTTTTTCACCCACTTTTCAGTGAAGAATAATAAAAGAAATTTAAGGAAATACTAGATAAGATTAGCCTGGATTATATATGGTTGGGTAAGATTAGGTTAGGATTCTATTACACAATTCATTGGAGGGTTAAGTAGTGTATTTTGGCATTTTCTAAAGTACAGAATAAAACTAGTTTCGCTCAAAAGCTACACCTGAAAAGGAACGTTTCCTGGTGACGAGAGGATGAACTCTCCTTGATGCTGCGCGCTTTACAGTACTTTACCCTAGCCTTCGTATTATTACAACTTTTATTGATAACTCATGCATTTGATGAATTTTCTTAACGGAAGTGATTTCTAATTTGAAGCATCAAGATTTATTCCTACAGAATAAAGATATATTATTATTATAATAAATAATAAATAATAATAATAATTTATTATTATTATTATTATTATTATTATTATTCACCTTCGTTTATAAAAGGTTGAGATTTCAGACAACTAACCTGCCATTTGCTAAGCAATCAGGGTCATACTCAGTGGCGGTTCCTCATATGGGCAATATGGGCAGCCGCAGAGGGCGGCATTTGTGGAGGGGCGGCATGAGCGCCTGCAAAAAAAATAAAAATAAAAATAAGAATAAATAAATAAAGAAAAATAAAAAATAAAATAAAATAAATAATAAAAGATCAATGACTTTGCATCAAGGAAGGTAAGAAGAGTCAGGCTTTAGCTGGCAGTTGTGCTGTGGTGCAATTTATTTTGTTTCTTGTTCAAAGTGTAGCATAATAATTACCCTCTCTTAAGTGTCTTATTCTATTTATGTGATAGAGCATTTGTACAATTTAGAAATTTGATTCTCTAGTTTATTTATGGCAGTTGTGCAATTTAATTTGTATTTTTCCTGTTCATAGTATCATAATTACATTCTCTTAAGTGAGTTATTCTATTTACGTGATGAAGGATTTGTAAAATTCAGAAATTTGAGTCTTTGTTTTGGTTCTGAAGTTCCAACAATTAGTCCAATAAAAGTTATTTTGTGAAAGAGTTATGTCTGTCCTTTATTTTGGGGGGATTCGAATGTGTGTGTGTTGGCGAACAGGGGGGGGGGGGGGCGCTGAAGGTGAGGTTCGCCCAGGGCGTCATGTAAGCTAGGACCGCCACTGGTCATACTGAGGCTGATTTTGAGGAGAACTGTTTGGATTCTGTTAAATAAATAAATATATATATATATATGATAAAGTTTTAGAAAAAATAATTAGTTTCGCACACTAGCTAGAATTTAAGTAAGAATAGTTGGTTTATGATGTGAACTTACACTTTGTATACTACATAAATATTTATATTTATATATTTATTAGCACTACATAATTTCCACATTCTTACCCTTATATTTAGCTACCCATATTTAATGTTCAATATTCTTATTAGCATTATGATGGAAAAATGTGTTACACACCTGAAAATTCGTTGGGGAATGAGGATGATGATATGGATGGTGAAAATGGGGAGCAAAAGATGAAAGAACTGGAGGGGGCTGGGCTGGGGGTGAGGGATAAATAGCTGAAGGACGTTGATGCGCAGTGGAAGGAACTCTGAATGGAATGGGTGAATGTTTCGGAGCATTGAAAGCGTGAATTGGGTATGGCGGAGGGAGAGGTGAAAATATAGAACTTAGCAAGGGAAACCTGAACAAAGTAGGAGAGTAATCGTATGCGTAAGGACGGTGCGCAGAGCTATAATGTAGGTCCTTTCCAGTTAAATATTTGAGAATCCTTTGTATTTTATCGTGAAAAGGACTAAGAAACCGGTGACCTAATTCCAAGAACAGCCGTCCCGATCTCCTGCATAAAAAAAGGGATTTATTAATCGAGCCTTATGTTAGAGAAAGCTACTTCCTCGAATGTAATCTCATTTAATGTTTCCGCAATCGTGTTTTTACTACATTTCTCTCAATACTTCGTTTAATTGCTTTATAACGGTAATATTAAACTTACTTTCTCTCAATTTCACAAAGAGTCGGGATATTTTTACATACTTCTTCCTTTTTCAATCTAGTTTCTTCTTCAGTCATTCCTTCCTTCCTACCTGGAATGTGAAGATAACTGTTTGTCCATCTCCTTTGCAAGCTCCAGAAGACCGAAAATAATCAAACGTACAGATTGGAAAGCAACCGATTGTGAACAGAAGTACACGATTCCAGCATTGTATCTATGAGTGAATTGGGAATATATTAAAACAGTAAAGAGGAAGGACAGTAAAACGTAAGACATAGTTATATATAAATATACTAGGTGAGGTACCCGGCGTTGCCCGGGTTAATTGAATGCCCGGTTAAGTCAACTGAATGCCCTCCCAAAAACCCCTCACCCCCCTTTTATGCAACTTGGGGCTACCCCCTCCCCCATTACCCCCATCCCCACTCCCCTCTCCCCACTTACCCCCACCCTCACCGTTCCGCCATTACTGCTCGGGATAAATTTCACAAACAGACAGGCTAAACTACAGAAAAGAACGCAGCCGTGAAAATTTTGAGCTTCACATTGTGTCAAGATTTCTGAATCTGATCAGATATCCCTCAAAACCCCCCTGACCAAATAATTGAATTCCCATTACTGTCGGTTCAATTATTTGGTCAATAAAACTATAGAAAAGAAACACAGTAATGAAAATCTTGAGCTTCACATTGCCGCCCGTAATACAAACAGACAGCTGACGACTATATGTTGACATTCTCATCCCATAAGAGGTCCCCGTGCAAATTTGGTAGCTCTAGGTTAAACGGTTTTGCGCTTGCATAAAGGACAGACAGACAGGCGGAAATATATAATAGATATATATACAGTATATATATAGCTCCTTTATGCTTACTTTATGAGGTTTGAACGACGGTTGAGGATCGACCTGCGGAATTTGGTGAAGGAAGTAATTGCTTTCCGATTCCCTCCTGTCCTCGTAGCCAGCAACGCATGATTAGTCAAGGACTTTGCACAGGAATCTGTCCAGTGCTTCTTGAGATTATTCAGGTCGGTTTGCTGGAGGTTCCTCACTTCCGTTGACAGGACATTAAAAAGCTTTGGGCCTCGTATTCTGAGGGTATTTTCCATCCTCGTTTTCATGGCCCCCTGTCCAACCGCAGCTGGAACAGTGCAAAATCTGTCTCTTTCATTCCAGTTTGTTTCTATTTCATTCCTTAGGTTAGAGAAAAACCCTCGAGTATTTTCCATATGTATATTATTGTGCTCCCTCGCGTCTTCTTTGTAGAGAATAGTTTCAGAGATTGTAATCGAGACCTGTGTTCGCAATGTCTCGTTTTCTGCATGGGTTTGTGAGTACTGAGCAATACTCAGTTATCGGTAGGACTAGACTCTTCCATAATTTGAGCATGGTGTTTGCTTTTCTGCTACGGAAGCTCCTCCAGATGATTCCCATTATTTTTCTAGCTGTTGCAATGTTAATGTTATAGTGGTCTCTGAATTTTGATTCGAACGACATTATTACTTCAAGATCCCTGAGCTGTGGGTTTAGTGATATATATATATATATATATATATATACAGGGTGGGCCGTAAGTTTCCATACATAGGAAAATTAAACGTTTGTTTTTATGTTACTGATGAAGCAAATTTTTACGTCAATGGAGAGGTTAATCGGCAAAACATACGTTATTGGAGTAATGCTAACCCTAACTGGCTGAGTCCGACGAAGATGCAAGGATGCCGGTAAAGTGATGGTGTGGGCCGGGATATGGGGTGACAGAATTATTGGACCAATTTTTGTCAGTGGAAATCTTAATGCCGAAAGGTATCTTAACATGTTGCAAGAAGAGATTTTCCCATCCCTGCTAAACGAGGAAGGTAACTTCCCAGTTTACTTCCAGCAAGATGGAGCTCCACCTCATTATGGTCTTCACGTGCGTCGGTATTTGGATCAGCAGCAGTTTCCGGATGCTTGGATTGGTCGGCGTGGTCCTGTGGAGTGGCCTCCCAGATCCCCAGATCTCACCCCCCTTGATTTCTATCTTTGGGGGCACTTGAAGGCCATGGTGTATCAGGAAAAGATACGAGACATAAATCATCTAAAGGAACGTATCACCAACGCCATTACAAGCATAACGTCAACTGTGCTAATGCGTGTTCATCAACAGTGGGGAACACGTATTGAAATGTGTTTTCAAAACAATGGCAACCATGTAGAGCATATTATATAAATAAAAATGGTTGTCCATAAAAAAATGTTTATTTTTCTTATGTATGGAAATTTACGGCCCACCCTGTATATATATATATATATATTATATATATATATAATATATATATATATATATATATATATATATACCGGGTGTCCGAGAATTATCTGTACAAGTTTTGGCTGTTATTAAAAGTCAACCATGAAGTGTAGAAATTCTAGTGTTGTCCCATTTTACAGAGAAACTCATTAAGTTTTTTCTGATAACAAGTTTTGACAAGTTTTTTCTTTTTTGTACGCGGGTGACAGACATTGATGATTTAAAAGCAAGAATCACAGCTGCTATTGAGCGAATTGATGTGGATATGCTGCAGCGTACATGGCAACATTTGGATTATCGATTGGATGTTTTGCGAATCACTGATGGTGCACATATCGAATGTTTGTAACAACGTTACTTTAATAAAAGAAACTTTTGAAAATACAGATTCTAAATAATCTTGTTTAGGAATTTTACGTGTGTTATCAAGAATTTTATTAAAAGATGAAATGTACAGATAATTTTCGGACACACTGGAATTTCTAAAAAACTTGTCAAAACTTGGTATCAGAAAAAACTTAATGAGATTCTCTGTAAAATGGGACAACACTGGCATTTTTACACTTCATGGCTGACTTTTAATAACAGCCAAAACTTGTACAGATAATTCTCGGACACCCTGTATATATATATATATATATAGAGAGAGAGAGAGAGAGAGAGAAAATTACAAGGAGTTACAAGGAAAAGAAGTACCTCAAAAGGCCTTGCGGCCCATACCGAGGAGGTACCAATGGCAACGGGTGCCACGGAAAATTTTCTACACCCTCAAATAGTGTGCAAGATTTGGTCTAACCTTTTCTTGAACTGATCCACAGAGGAACTATTCACAACTTCTGAAGGTAACCTGTTCCACGTGTCACAGATCTTATACGTAAAGTAATTCCCACACACACTAGTCCTAAACCATTTCAAATCCAACTTCCAATCATTGTTGCGAGTTGGGTTATTTAAACTAAACATGCTTCTAAAATCGACATCGTTGAACCCGCGTAAGAGCTTGAAAACCTCGATGAGTTGACCGCGCAGCCTCCGAGTTTCAAGCGAAAACAAGTTCAGGGCGCGTAAGCGTCGATTGTAGCCCAAATGCCTAACGGAAGGGATTAACTTTGTGGCCCTCGCCTGCACTCGCTCCAGCCTCTCAATATCTTTCCTGAGGGTGGGCGACCAGAACTGCACATCATACTCTAGGTGCGGCCGAACCAGGGAATTGTACAGAGAGAGCACAATCTCCTTGTTCCGAAATTGAAATTGCCTCCTGATATAACCCAACAGCTTCTAGGCTTTCTTCTCCACCTCTACGCACTGTTTCGTAAACTTAAGGTCGCTACTAATTAGCACACCCAAGTCCTTTTCCAAATCAGTGGCTTCGATATTACTCCCCAACATCGAGTAGTCCGACCTGGGATTGGCGTAGCCAATGTGCATCACCTTGCATTTACCCAAGTTAAACTGCATTTGCCATTTTTCGGATCACTCCCATATCCTACGTGGGTCCGCACGCAGTTCCTCGATCGCTTCGGGCGTCCCAACATTGGCCCCAAGCTTGGTGTCATCAGCGAATTTGGCGATCCGACTGACGATGCCACCGTCGATATCATTTATGTAAATGGTAAACAACAGTGGCCCCAAAACGGAACCCTGAGGAACCCCACTAGTGTCCGAGGCCCAACCCGAACTAACCCCTTTAATTACAACCCTCTGTCGTCTATTCTTCAGCCAGTTTTCAATCCACCTACCTACTTCCCCACCGATACCCAGCGAGCGCACTTTGGCCATTAGCCGCCAAAGGCTTTCTGAAAGCCGAGATAAAGTATATCAATCGCCCTACTCATATCATACTCACTCAACATGACGTGGAAAAACTCGAGCAAGATGGTGAGACACGACCTATGCCGTCTAAACCCATGTTGAGAGTCCCCAAGCAGCTTGTAGGAATCCAAATGGTCAACGATCCTATCCGCTATTATCCCCTCTAATAATTTACCTACAACTGAAGTGAGACTAATGGGACGATAGTTCCCTGGACTTTCGTGATCTCCTTTCTTAAAGTTAGGGGTCACATTGGCTTCCCTCCAGTCACCAGGCACCTGGCCCGTCTCCAACGATTTGTTGAAGACTGTAGCCAGGTGGGGAGCCACTTGGTCGCGCACTCCTGCAACACTTTGGGGAGGAACTGGTCTGACCCAGAGCCTTAACCCTTTCATACCTGATTTTCATTTACTTTTCATGCCACAAAAAACACCTGTTATATCTCCAGAATGACTAAAATCTCATAAAATTTGATGGTCTCAATTGCGTCCATACGGCATGAAAGGGTTAAACGCGATCAGTTTGTCTATTCTATCGGCAACGACTGTCGCGGTACACCAAACACTATCCAGGCCAGCACCTTCGTGCCTCACGCCTGGCTCGAGGATGACGCGAGTGTCCTCCCTGGTGAACACTCCTGCAAAGTACTCATTAAGCTTTCTACTATTAACATAACTGAAGACCTCCATGGGTTCCCCTTGCAGAGGCTTGCCATCCGTAGTTCTTCGTTACGTTTCGCTAGTCTAACCTTCGCCTTCACTTCCCTACACAGGCGGACATACGCCTCAGTGTCTCATGGGAACGATTGGCTTTCGCCCTCCTATACGCGGCTTTCCTATTTCGAATAGCCGAAGCGATGTCACGACTGAACCACTTAGGCTGCGTTGAAGCAGGGGTGACCGGTTTTGAGGGTATGGCAGCAGACTGCAGCACCATAAACTCGTCCCGGAATGCACGCCACACTCCCTCAACATCGCCGCCGACCTCTAACCCCATCTCACCTACGCTATCCCGGAGGCTAACAAAGTCCGCCCGCTGTAGATCGAGCTTACTACCTCTCTAGTTACTACGCTTCACCCGAGGGACGCAGACACGGAACCTAATCAGACCGTGATCACTCCCGCCCCAACGATTCGTCAACGGTGAGGCCAGTGACGAGTGAGTGAGGAAGTTCTCATCAGCAAAGTCAACTAGCCTCCTCCCTTCAGCATCAGCAGTCCTGTCTTCCCACTTTATGCCGCGACAGTTGAAGTCTCCTAAAACTACACACACCCTATTCCCTAGCAGGCTACGGAGTTCGGTGTACAGGGCTGTTTATCCTCATCGAGGAGGAGATGCGGAGGTCTGTACACTAAGATTAACCTATAGTTCGTCCCTCCCACGTTCAGATCGACGCCAAGCAGCTCCCGTTCAGATCGGAACTGGCAGTCAACCGGACTCAACGTGTCCCTCACGTATATTAGTACCCCCACCCCCCCACGGGTGCGGTCTTTGTGAAACATTCTATACCCGGCAATCTCGAACTCCCCAACGTAGTCCCTACGATCAGTATGAATCCAGGACTCGGTGATAGCAACGATATCCTGGTACTCTGATTCTAAGAGCGCCCGTAGCTCGCAAAACTTGTTCCTAATCGACCTAGCATTAAAAAGCACTGCACGGAGGGAGCCTTCCCTATTCTGACCGTCCCCCAGCACGACCCGTTTCCCGAACAGCCAGGGCTGTCGGGAGTTAAAGAGCCCCTCACCAACGAGGGGGCAACTTCCGCAGGAGGCTGAACACCCTCCAACGGGGAAGGAGGGTCACCCACCTGGACGCACCCTTCAGTTGAAGGCACGTCCGCCACCGGCTCAACATCTCTCCCCCGGTGGGGGCCCATCATCATTCCCCGGTCTTGACCTCACCATACGGTATAGGTGCCGGTCAAGCAGCGTGCCTAGCACACCTTTACCCTTGACATTAAGGTGGACACCATCCCTCTGATACAGGTCCCACCTACCCGAAAACGTGTCGAACAGGTCAACAAACCTCACGCCCAGTGGAACGCACAAGTCTTGCACCCTCTCGTTGATGCCAATGACCTTACTGAGCGCGTGGTCACTGGCATTCATCCGCGGTAAAATACCCATCAACATTCCCCTGTCTGTCTTAAGTTTTAGATTATATCCGCAAGAGACATGATCTCGGTGATGACCCCTTCCGTTGAACCTACCCTACCGTCTTTGAGGAACAGGTCGTTGACACCAGCATGGACAACGATCGCAGTCCTCCGACTAGCCACGCGCAGCTTCTCTAATTCCTTCCTTGAATGCGCCGTTCCCCGACCGGGTAAGCACCTTACCTTCCTCCTGTCTCGGTTTTCAGAAGAAAGTACTTCTCCTGGCCCCTAATCTGCGAGTCCCCAATTAAAACGGTGTCTTCCTCCTTAGCGCACAGGAGACTAAAGCGATTGGAGGTCCTGACAGGGGCAACCGGGGTCTCGGGCTTCGGCTTCGGCTTCGCAGCCTTCTTGCCCGAAACCTTTCGATACCCGTCGCCACCCATAGACTCGGCCGCACTTACACCACCCGACCCACTACGACCGGCAGCTACATCCTTCGGTTTCTTTGGGCCATCAGTAGGCCCCTTCCCACCCTTTTTCTTTATCGGCCCCTTCCCACCCTTCTCTATCGGCCCCTTCTTTGCGCTCTCCACCTTGCGCCGCGGTTCCGTGCATTCCACGTGGGTCGCTGGCGATTCCTGACACTGATTTTGTACTCTGGCCCCCGGTTGCACCTCTACCCTTTCTCCGCGGTCCCGAGCTCTGTCCAGTCCATCGCTGGACCGCCTTTCCACGGCAGCTATCCTATCATTGAGCTCCGGGTTGGAGGGCGCAGCCGCGTCAGTGGCCGCCGCACCTCCAACAGCCGATCTGGACGACTCGAGTTGCCGGACCCTCTCCTCTGGCTTCTCGTAAAACTGCATGAGTTCGCAAAAGCGGCACATGCTGGAGTGGTTGATCTTCTCGAAGCAGGCTTCTTTGAAGTTCGTCACCCACTGGTTTACTCCACACCTCGCACATTCAGCCTTCAGTTTCTGCGGTCCAGCCATTGTAACTTTTTTTTTTTCGAACTCTGAATACACTGAATAAGATAAAGCGTTCTAGCAGTGAAAACTATCAAAAACGTTCTGACCAGTACATAAAAAAGGAGGGGGGGGGGTGAATTCTTCCCGCGCGTAGACGCATCCGCGTATTTGCAAGTGACGTTCATCCCATCCAGAAGACTACACCTTCGCTGCTGCCGCACCGACCAAGGGTCTCCCAGGGCCGGACAGTCCCAAACGTGTCGCAGCTACCAACTGACAAACACTCGCGACGCAGGCGTCACGGATTTCCCACCAGGAGCGAAAGCGAGATGCAGCCCCTTACTAAGTCTTACTAGTCACTCACAAGCGACCAGACTCTTAGAATCTAGTGTTCAAGGGATATCCCACCAGACCCAGAGGCTACGACCGAGAGTTTACGCTGGCCTGGCAGCCAGGTGGGCAGTAAAGCTCTCTCACCTAAGAGCAGTACAGCCAAACACCATCAATTGGTCACCAAAGAACGGTCGCAGGGGGCTGGTCAGGCCATTACGCGTTAGGAATGGGCTTAACGGGGCACTAGCCACACTCCATTCATCGCGCCCCCACGCCTGGGACCCCTCCATCCCAGTCTCTCACGACGTACGAGCGTTAAATGGTGTTATTTATAGAAGTTCCAAAGCCTCTCTTCCCACGCATGAGGTAGACGTAGGGTCTCTAATAAAAGAAGAGAAAAAGACTTAATACTAAAAGAAAAGGGTTTTTTTTTCAGTCAGAGGAGAGCATCCTTAACCTAAGCTAAAAGGACAGAGTAGGGATGGGATTGGGTCCTAGTAACCCATGGGACAGGATTGTACAATAGACTTCACCCGCTCTCCCGAAAGAGAGAGAGAACGTAAAGAAACTGGCAGCCAATTTCTCTAGAATCCCACGACTCGAGACCGGAGGGCTGTCACACCCCAAGTATAAAGTTTACAACACTCAAAAGAAATGTGCATAACCTTCATACCCCCTGCGGAGAGAGAGAGAGAGAGTTACAAGGAGTTACAAGGAAAAGAAGTACCTCAAAAGGCCTTGCGGCCCATACCGAGGAGGTACCAATGGCAACGAGTGCCAGGGAAAATTTTCTACACACTCAAATAGTGTGCAAGATTTGGTCTAACCTTTTCTTGAACTGATCCACAGAGGAACTGTTCACAACTTCTGAAGGTAACCTGTTCCACGTGTCACAGATCTTATACGTAAAGTAATTCCCACACACACTAGTCCTAAACCGTTTCAAATCCAACTTCCAACCATTGTTGCGAGTTGGGTTATCATTTAAACCAGTGATGCACAAACCCTGGCCCGCGGGCCAAATGTGTCCCCCACGGGTCTTTTCAGTGGCCCCACGGGTCTTTTCAATTCAATGAAAAAGTTAGAATATAAAAGTGACCCAATTTATGACTTAGATGGAAAGTAAGTAGGCTAATACATTTAGTTATTTATTCGCTTGGCCCTCACATCAAAAAAGTTTGTGCACCACTGATTTAAACCGTCGATTGTAGCCCATATGCCTGACGGAAGGGATTAACTTTGTGGCCCTCGCCTGCACTCGCTCCAGCCTTTCAATATCTTTCCTGAGGGTGGGCGACCAGAACTGCACAGCATACTTCAGGTGCGGCCGAACCAGGGAATTGTACAGAGAGAGCACAATCTCCTTGTTCCGAAACTGAAATTGCCTCCTGATATAACCCAACAGCTTCTGGGCTTTCTTTTCCACCTCTACGCACTGTTTCGTAAACTTAAGGTCGCTGCTAATTAGCACACCCAAGTCCTTTTCCAAATCAGTCACCTCGATATTACTCCCCAACATCGAGTAGTCCGACTTGGGATTGGCGTAGCCAATGTGCATGACCTTGCATTTACCCAAGTTAAACGGCATTTGCCATTTTTCGGACCACTCTCCTATCCTACCTAGGTCCGCACGCAGTTGCTCGATCGCTTCGGGCGTCCCAACATTGGCCCCAAGCTTGGTGTCATCAGCGAATTTGGCGATCCGACTGACGATGCCACCGTCTATATCATTTATGTAAATGATAAACAACAGCGTCCCAAAACGGAACCCTGAGGAACCCCACTAGTGACCGAGGCCCAACCCGAACTAACCCCTTTAATTACAACCCTCTGCCACCTATTCTTCAGCCAGTTTTCAATCCACCTACCTATTTCCCCACCGATACCCAGCGAGCGCACTTTCGCCATTAGCCGCCGGTGAGGTACCTTATCAAAGGCTTTCTGAAAGTCGAGATAAATATATCAATCGCCCTACTCTTATCGTACTCACTCAACATGACGTGCAAAAACTCGAGCAAGTTGGTGAGACATGACCTATGCCGTCTAAACCCATGTTGAGAGTCCCCAAGCAGCTTGTAGGAATCCAAATGGTCAACGATCCTATCGGCTATTATCCGCTCTAATAATTTACCTACAACTGAAGTGAGACTAATGGGACGATAGTTCCCTGGAATTTCGTGATATCCTTTCTTAAAGATAGGGGTCACATTGGCTTCCCTCCAGTCACCAGGCACCTGGCCCGTCTCCAACGATTTGTTGAAGACTGTAGCCAGGTGGGGAGCCACGTGGTCGCGCACCTCCCGCAACACTGGGGAGAAACTGGTCTGGCCCAGGAGCCTTAAACGCGCTCAGTTTGTCTATTCTATCGGCAACGACTGTCGTGGTACACCGAACACTATCCAGTCCAGCACCTTCGTCCCTCACGCCTGGCTCGGGGATGATGCGGGTGTCCTCCCTGGTGAACACTCCCGCAAAGTACTCATTAAGCACATTGGCGATATCCGCGTCGGAGGTCCGCAGAACGCCGCTTCGGTCCTTTATCATGCTTATAATGGGCTTTCTACTATTAACATAACTGAAGAACTCCTTAGGGTTCCCCTTGCAGAGGCTTGCCACTCGTAGTTCTTCATTACGTTTCGCTAGTCTAACCTTCGCCTTCACTTCCCTACACAGGCGGACATACGCTTCAGTGTTCTCATGGGAACGATTGGCCTTCGCTCTCCTATACGGTACTTTCCTATTTCGGATAGCCGAAGCGATGTCACGATTGAACCACTTAGGCTGCGTTGAAGCAGGGGTGACCGGTTTTGAGGGTATGGCAGCAGACTGCAGCACCATAAACTCGTCCCGGAATGCACTCCACACTCCTTCAACATCGCCCACCTCTAACCCCATCTCACCTACGCTATCCCGGAGGCTAACAAAGTCCGCCTGCCGGAGATCGAGCTTACTGCCTCTCGAGTTACTACGCTTCACCCGAGGGACGCACACACGGAACCTAATCAGACCGTGATCATTCCCGCCCAACGATTCGTCAACGGTGAGGCCAGTGACGAGGTTGTCTTCGGTCGTGAATACTAAGTCTAGAATGCTTTCGCCTCGTATAGGCTCATTGACCCACTGAGTGAGGAAGTTCTCATCAGCAAAGTCAACTAGCCTCCTCTCTTCAGCATCAGCAGTCCTGTCTTCCCACTTTATGCCGCGACAGTTGAAGACTCCTAAAACTACACACACACCTATCCCCTAGCAGGCTACTGAGTTCGGTGTACAGGGCTGTATCCTCCTCGAGGAGGAGATGCGGAGGTCTGTACACCAAGATTAACCTATAGCTCGTCCCTCCCACATTCAGATCGACGCCAAGCAGCTCCCGTTCCGACCGGAACTGGCAGTCAACCGGACTGAACGTGTCCCTGACGTATATTAGTACCCCACCCGCCTCCCACGGGTGCGGCCTTTGCGAAACATTCTATACCCGGGAATTTCGAACTCCCCAACGTAGTCCCTACGATCAGTATGAATCCAGGACTCGGTGATAGCAACGATATCCTGGTATTCTGATGCTAAGAACGCCCGTAGCTCGCAAAACTTGTTCCTAATCGACCTAGTATTAAAAAGCATTGCACGGAGGGAGCCTTCCCTATTCTGACCGTACCCTAGCACGACCCGTTTCCCGAACAGCCAGGGCTGTCGGGAGTTGAAGAGCCCCTCACTAACGAGGGGGCAACTTCCGCAGGAGCCTGAGCACCCTCCAACGTGGAAGTAGAGTCACTCACCTGTACCTGGACGCATCCTTCAGTTTAAGGTACGTCCGCCACCGGCTTATCATCATCTCCCCTCGGTTGGGGCCCATCATCTCTCCCCGGACTCGACCTCACCATTCTGTATAGGTGCCGGTCGATCAGCGCGCCTAGCACACCTTTACCCTTGTTATTGAGGTGGACACCATCCCTCTGGTAAAGGTCCCACCTACCCGAAAATGCATTGAAGGGGTCAATAAACCTCACGCCCAGCGGGACGCACAAGTCTTGCACTCTCTCTCGTCTCTCTCTCTCTCTCTCTCGAGAGAGAGAGAGAGAGAGAGAGAGAGAGAGAGAGAGAATATATTTTTGTGTGTTCCAATCCAGGTTTGAGAGATGGGTAGAAGGATCAGTAAAAATGATGTTTGTGATTTTCTTCAACTCGATTACGGCCATTACCGTCTTAATGATTCACACCCACAGTCCGTCTCATTGACCCTCCGTGGAAGAAGAATTTAACCCAGATAACCAACCAAATTAATTATCATTTTTCTCCTGATATAAGACTCATATTTTCGTCAGTGAGTGTGATAATAATAATTGATGATCATTCCATTGTATCTTTGGTGTGTGCAAATGAATTGAGTGTTTTTCAGTCATCAGTTCAAGCATCGTGCCTGGCAGCCTGTCCCATTGAGAATAGAAAATGGGTTCTTAGATAGATAGTGTCTGCAGGTGATTGTCTAACGCGTCACTGAGCATAGAGTATATATTATTTTTATAGTATATAAATTAATAATGATGACCTTGAATTATTAAGTCTCATTTTAAGTCTTAAACCTAATATAATAATGAGAAATAGAATCCTACCTGTGGATTGCGTATCAGAAAGTGCAGATCGTTTTTCCTCCTCTCTTAAAATGTAAGCAGAATTCGAAGAATTGGATGCCCGTTCTGCCATCACGTAAGTAACTAAAACGTAAACTAAAACCACTCATAATTTCCATTTTGAAATAATGTTTTGTTAAATGGATATCTTAGGCCAACAGCGAAAGCAGTTTGATTTTCTTAAAAGAAGTGTCGCATTACTTAGGAGCAGTTTTTTTTCTAGAAATTTTTTTTTTTTTTTTTTTAAAGTAGGCTAACTAAGAGAGAGTATATCGTGATTTCCTGTGAACTAAAATTTTGTTTAGATTTGTTAAAAAACCGTAGCTACAAGCTTCATAGGCTTTAAGAAGAAAAAAAAAATAATAAAATTATTGGTTGATATTCCATAATAATAAAAATGTCTTAATATGTGTGTAATTTTACATGGTTTGTAACTTAGCATAACTATAGATACGAGTCTACTGAGGTAGGGTGTACATAACCTATTATTAAGTTATATTTCTGTAGACTTTGTATCGTAGTTTCCATAATTCTCACTTCTTTCATTTTGTGTGTGTGTCACTGTGTGTGTATCTGTGTGTGTGTATCTGAATCTTGGAGTCAAATCGTCACACAACCGTCATTCTTATCGTCCCTGTAATCATTCTGCATCGTCATTCTCGCTATGGTCTGTCAATTTTTATTACTGTCCTAATTATCTTTACTGTTGTAGTTGCAATCGTAAGTAATTGAGATTCTTAAAGTATTAGTTAATACTAACATGTATTATTTCTGTGAACCCTTTTTTACATGTTTTATTTCAGTTGGAGTAACATTATTGTGAAAACTATGGAGCTATTGAAGAATAGGGACCCCAGCCTTCTTTAGTTAGCTTTATAAGGCTAACTAACGAAAATATCATGACCTAACCTAACCAATCGTCAATTGCGTACAGTTAACTTAACGATTGGTTAGGTTAGGTCGTGATATTTTCGTTAGTTAGCCTTATAAGCCTAACTAAAGAAGGCTGGGGTCCCTATTCTTCAATAGCTCCAAAACTATTTTTTCTTCATATTTAGCCGTTCGAAATACACATTTAATGTTTTGTGCTCTTAGGGGTTCGGAACCCTTTTTTTATGCAGAAAGGAGGGACTAAGGGCAAGTGACTGCAAAAGCGGCCTACCCCCCCCCCCCCCCATTAGAAGGAGGGGGAGGTCATAGACAGGAGGAAAGATGGATTGAAGAAGATTGTTCTAGAGTTGACCTGTTGAGTAGATGAAAGATTGAAAATACCGATTAACCGCTGCGTTGAGTTGGACAGGAATGAGAAAGTTTGGAAAATCTGGTGCTGCGTGCTTCTCCTTAAAGGAGAAGGCATGCAGTTAGAGAGTTCAGAAGAACAATGTCCATTATAATAGCGATAATAAAGAGAGAGTGAGGCAACAGTAAGAGGCGGGGAATAGAGACGAAAAGCCTTTGATTCCACCCGGTGAAGTACGGCTTTGTGGGTTGAGCCACTCCACACATGAGAAGCATACTCCCTATAGGGGCGAACAAGACCCCTGTACAGAGACAGCAACTGAGTGTGCGTGAAGAAACCGCGGAAACGGTAGAGCACGCCTAACCTCTTGGAAGCTCTTTTAGAAAGAGAATATAATTATGTGATCTTTCCAGGCAAGATGACGAGAAAAGGAAACGCCAAGAATGTTAAGAGAAGAGGAAGGATTGAGTTGTGTGTTGTTGTTGAAGGTAAGATAATAGTCGTGTGGAAGACTGTGACGTGTAGAAAGATGAAGGCACCGAGTTTTTGAGACATTGAAAGCCACAAGGTTTTCTCTGCCGCAATCAGAGATAGCAGAAAGATCAGAGGTCAGGAGGGCTAGAAATTGACATGGCACTCAAGCCAACTAATGCGGCCCATTGCTTTATCAGCGTCATCGTGAACCCACATTTGTATGCATTGTTGAGTCTATTTCAGATAACCCGATGAAGCTGCAATTGAAGTTAAATTCGAAATAACATTATCCGTTTGATGACTAATAGGAATGTCATGGAATGTGGATGCTTTTTTTTTTTTTTGCTCTGTAACTATAGCTATTCTCGTTAAAAACGAAAATACTCCTTAAACAACCTATAGGCAATTAATTAATTCCATGTCAAAGTAAGCTATGATTCATGAAAAAATACCTTTTAATTATGAATTTAACGACGCACAATTCGGTATTCATTTCAAATTTATTGAACTCTTTCGTTCCATCGTTGTTGCGTTACAATACCGCTTCCATCCAGATCAGCGAAGTTAAGCGTCGTTGGGTTTGGGTGGGATGGGTGCCCGTTCTCTGCGTTCAGATGATGTAGCGACCCTCGATTCGGAACCAACGAAAAGCTGAAGGTCCCTCCGTCACACGACCTTTGCCGTTACGAAGGTGGTTAAACAACTCCCAAACGTTATTTATTCAGTTATTAAATTAACAAAAGCGTGTTTTAGTTTCATTTTTTAAATTAATGAATTGCATGAATCCAAGAACCATTGATTATACATCTCTATTAAACATCGAGTTGCAGAGGAATGGAAACTTTCCGGAAATTTTAGATATTTTCCACGAAAGGTTTCCAAAATTTTGAATGCGTCGGGAATTTTGAGAATTTTCAGTTTTAGGTCATTTTCCATCCAAAGTAGTAGTTGTGGGTTCTTATATCAATTTTTTTTATTGAGTTCAGGCGAGTTTCCTGAAAATATACATGGTTAAAAATAGGAATTTTAAATCAGTGTGCAGGAAATTCACGTTTTAATATTCACTAATTGGTAAGATTTATTTTTACATGGGAAGTTTCCATTAATTTTCATCATTCTGGGTATTTCCTTATGAAATAATTGGGGGTTAAAAAGAAATTTCAAGGAGTGAGGTTCACCATTTCAACATTTCCAACTCCACGCTACTGCCAGATGCCAGTATCATATTGAAATGAATCATTTGCTAATATCACCTCCTACTACTTTTTCAATTGTTTTTCTTGGCTGATTATTCTACACTTTTCTCAATCAATTACAGTAAATTACACATGATTGAAGAATACGAAGCTGTTCTTTTTATGAAAATGATTTCTTTTAAATTTTCAGAATTTCCCAAAGTTTTACCGAAAATTCCCAAAATTTTCACCAAAAATTTGCCCCGCTCAAAATTTCCAAAATTTTACAACCTTAATTAAACATAATCACTAAAGTTTTGCATACATTCATTCTGGTAAACTTCGATATGATTTAGATACGAACCGATATGAATTAGTATGAATTAGATATGAACCATTTTTTTAAGTTCAGAGAAAAATAGTATTATTCTCCATGAAAACCAGTTTACAAACCAAATTCAAAACTGACGGTAGAGAGCTGAACATCTCCTTTATATATATATAACATCAACAAGCCAATTATTCCGCTAATTTATCCCAAAATACATCTCGCAAAAAGTAAATAAATATTTCACTGTAATTATTGTTCTCTCTCTCTAGTAATATCAAACGCAATAACAAGGAAAAAATGTCTCATTAACGAATAAAAAATGGAGAAAGTTTAACTTCCCAAATCAAAAATACTTTCAAATATGAATTTAAAGACGCGCAATTCTGTGTCCAATCGAATTTATTAAACTGTTTCGTTCCATTATTTTATCAATGAATATAAATTAAGAATTTTTAGTTTTGTAATAAAATCTTTATTACAAATCTTAAATTAGGAAAATAATTTTTTTTTTTCTTTTACAGTTGCGAGGAAAGAGGGTTTAATATTTTATTCTCTAAACCAGCTATTCCCAACTTGTGGTACGCGTACTAACGATGGTACTACGAACTGTTTTAGGCGCTACGCAAGAGGGTTATAAATACGTAGCTTGTAAATTAATTATTTTCATGATAATGTTTACAAAAGTAATATTAGTTGTAGGAGAGTAACCAGCAACTTTTCCCACTGCGGATTTGTATGCTATTCAATTTGTCGTCCAGGTTCGGTTTTAAATTATTTAACAGTAACATGCGGCACCCTTCGTGGTGGTTTTCAGAAAAGCATCGTGGCAAAAAGTGGTACGTCGACTTAAGGTTGGGAATCCCGTCTCTAAATGATTAATTTTATTGCATAAATTGGAAACAACTTGTCTTTATATATATATATATATGTTCTTGACACATATCAAATAGATTAGGTAATAAGCAGATGAAGGGCTTTAATAAATTTTGCATAGCCTTGCTCCACCCATACATCCATTTAGGGCACGAGCAGCTCTCAACATCATTGCCAAATACGTAGAAGGTCAATGTTAGAACGTACTAACGAAGTTGCTTACGTGGTTCATCACCAATGAAAGCAACAAAGCTTCGAGTTATAACGCAATGAATTGTCAAATTCATAGTTACTTCCTTGTTTGTGCCGCCAATAATGAGTCAGGAGAACCAGAAACTTGCATAACGATCATATCAACTATGTGGCCCATTGGTTAACTCGTTAATTATTATTAGCAGAACCATCGGGAAACGAACCCCCGACCTCAGTTTCTTCGCGTCCAAGTAAACCGTTACCTACTGTTGTGCGGGCGCTAGCTGCTTGTCATTGCACTGCAAACGCTCCTCGTTTTATAGGTTCGAGTGCGTGATTCAGTAGGAGAAAGATGTACCACAAGTTTGTATTTTCCCCCCATGGTCATACAAATGCACCCGTTCAAATCACAAGTGCATTCATATCATCCAGCTGTTTATCCTTCCACACAATAAATAATTAGTTGGTAGATAAATGGGTACCCTAGGTAGCCTAGTGATTAAGACGCTGGACTGCTGCTGGTGTGGCGTGGTTCGGATTTCACGTTAAACTGTAGGTCTAGGTGGAGTGAAAGCTTGACCCTCGTCAAAATAAACAATTCGGGCGGAAGCAAAACCAAGAGTAACTAAGGGTATAATTCTTTTTCCTAATCTATATATATAAAAGAGGAAGTTTGTTTGTTTGTCTGTTTGTTTGTTCTCTATTGAAATGAATATGGCTGCACCAAATAGTGTTAGGTAGGTACGGTAGGTAGGTAGGTACAGTAGGTAGGTAGACTAGACAGTTTTATTTAGTAAATGATACATTAAAATCTTTAGTTTTGAATGACGGCATAAAGTCACGGGATTTAAGTACTGCTCTAATGTAACTATCTTTTGAATCCTTTCCATACACTGCCCCAGACGCTTCAGTTACCACCCTAACACAGCGTTCTACACCTTGGGAGTGGCATGGTATCCGGACAACAAGGGGCTCTTCAGTGATCTTATCGAGTTGTTCGACAGAGAACTGCTTCGTGAGTGGTGGTTCCATTGTGCACTCCCTCCACTGGTGGAAGTAAATCTTTCAAATTCTGAGCACTTTGTTTGATCTTTGGTGGCCGAAATTCTCTGACTTGCTGTTGAGCAGGTTTGGGAGATCGTCGAATGGTCTCTATATATATAAAAGAGGAAGTTTGTTTGTTTGTCTGTTTGTTTGTTCTCTATTGAAATGAATATGGCTGCACCAAATAGTGTTTAAGGTAGTGAATCAGATATAACTTTTCACGGGGAATCTAATGGTGTGCATAAAAGTTTCAAAATTTTCGAGAACTTTTTAAAATATAAGGTTAAGGAATAAGTTTTTTCATTTTAACACAAAAAAGCTTAAAATCATTATTTTCGAAAACTTTTTAAAATATAAGTTTAAGGAATAAGTTTTTGCATTTTGACATTTGAGTGTGACTTTTGCTATGGGTGAAAATGGCCCAAAAAAGTTGGAACACCTCGCAATCTTTGTTTTGACACCCAATGGAAAAACACGTAACATTGTTTACACTGAAGTGCTACAAAATGTCTGATGTTTTCAAGGAATAAAAACAATTACCAAAACTTTGTGTTTGTGTTCATTTAGTTTTGTTCATCTTTTTACCTTATTTTGACACACCCTTACATCCCGGGCAACGCCGGGTATCTCTGCTAGTATATAATAAAGACGTTACCCATACAAACTTCGTATTCTATAATTTGCTCTATGATTTGAGGGGTAACAAAAAAGAAAACAAATTGCATTCAAATCTTACGACGTGACAAATCAAAAGGCATAAAAGGCCTTCCTAATTTTACGAATGAGTAATTTATAATTACGTAACATTTCCAACGGAGCTAAAATGATACAAAGTAACAAAAAATGAATTAATAAAATAATTGCTTGCTAAGCAGAAGATAAAAAATAATAGGTGAGCAAAGTTTTATTTTTATGGGAGTGAAAGTGAATTTAAACGATTACAACGCAGTATTTTAAATTTTAATGCATATGTTAAAAAGGTTACACCCATTAACACCCTGTTTGGATTTATTGGAGTATGTAAATATATATACAGGGTGTCCCGTAAGTCTGGACCCATAGGGAAAAATAATAAAATTACAAAATAGTCCAAAAATTTATTACATAATCTGTTCAAAGTGTCCGCCGTTGTGTCGCACACATAGTTGAAGACGCAATCTCCACTGCGACAGCACTTTCTGAATCACAGTCGCAGAAATTTCTTGACACGCCTCCACAATGCGTGCTTTAAGGTGGAAAATGTTCTGAAGTTTGACCTCGTACACTTTGGCTTTCAAGTGGCCCCACAAATAAAAATCATAATAAAAAATAATAATAATAAAATAATAACAACATAATAAAAAAATATATTATAAATCCCTATGGGTCCAGACTTACGGGACACCCTGTATATATTTGTTTTAGATATGTATGAAAGTATAGACTTAATTGATTTTTATATAAATATTTGTGTGGCTAAAACAGTATACCATGAAAATGTGAAATAAAGCATTTGAGATAATTAAAAAAAAAGTTTTATAAATTACGAGTGTATTAAAGTTTAGACCATTGATTCCCAACCTTTTTACTATGGTGCCCCAGTTTTTATGGTCATAAAATGTTGGTGGCCTATATACATATATATTAGCACGTTACGACAGATGATATTACACAAGCTATAGGGAAACTAAAAGCACACTCGCCGGCAGGACTGGACAAATGGAATGCCACACTGATCAAAAACTGCAAGAATGCAATTGCTGAGTCCCTATATTTAGTCATGCAGCTTAGGACCACATTTTGACATTATGGGGACATGCCGGACAAAAGCACCATTTTTTTTTAACTGACAATCTGTGTGGTATAAATTTTGATATTTTTAATGGAAGCAAGTAATCTGAGCTTGCTGGAGCCTGTTTCAGCCATTTTTCAAAAATGGGTGGACGAAAACCAGGAAAAAATAAGTTTTTCGGTTAGAAATAAAGATATTAGCTCTGAGAGCTCAATTACTGTTGTAGAATGTTATATTGCTTGGCAGCAGCAACATTCAAACATGTAAAATGAAAAAAAAAAAAAAATTTGTTTACAGATTTTTTCCACATTTGTTATAGTCGGTAAGGATGACAAATTCTGGCAAATGCTTCTTTGTATTGCAGACTGTGCCTGAGGACTCTTGCAGTTGCACACAATGGACTGGACTATGTGTGTAATATGTCAACAGACAACCTCTGAAACACTCCTATACCCCCTTAATGTGCATCAACACAGGGACAGCTCAGAGGCATACAGAACCTTTCTGGACAATGTCAGTGAATTCAGGCAGTTAGGGAGACTCCCGGTCCCATTCAAGTTTAGTGAGGACATGGACAAGGCCCAGTTTATTCAGCACCGTGCACAGTGGCACAAAACATGTCAAGCTCAGTGCAGAGAAACTGGAAAGAGCAAGGAAGGAGCCGGCAGTACTGAGAGTGATGCTGCAGCTAAACGACGTCGACACCGCATGCCTGTGGATAAGAATAAGTGCATATTCTGCAACAAATGCGATGGGCAACTCCATGACTTTGCAACTCTTCAGGCAGACCGTAACATAAGAACCATAGCCGCAGATCTGCACGAAACAGATTTACTTACCAGGACTAAAGGTGGTGACCTCGTTGCCATTGATGCAAAGTATCACCTTGCTTGCTTGACCGGACTGCGAAATCGCCATCGTTCCTTTCTGAGGAGAAGCAAAGACTACTTTCAGACTGACGTGGAAGAGAAGAAACTGAAAGCCAGAGCTTTTGTTGAGCTCATCACACATGTTGAGAACTCTGTAGAGGATGGAACCTTTTGTTTCAAGTTCTCCTCGCTGCGTCAGCTCTATGAAAATAGCCTGGCCGACCTTGGTATTGGTAGAGAGATCAACAAGGTTCGCTTCAAGAAACAAGTTCTGAAGTACTTTCCACAAGCGCAAGAGCACAAAGATCAGTAGAAAAATAAGAAACCCAGAAGATATAGGATCTCTACAAATAGACATGAATAGAATCTACAAGTGGACGGAAGACAAAAATATGAAGTGTAACACTAAGAAATTTCAACTGTTACGGTACGGAAAAAGGGAGGACCTAAAATCCATGGAATACTATACCCCAAATGGACAGGAAATTCAGAGAAATTCTAAAGCAAAAGATTTAGGTGTTGTAATGACTGATGATGTGAAATTTGAAACACAAAATAAGTATCAGTAAACAGAGCAAAGAGAATAACTGGGCAGATACTGAGGACCTTTAAACGAAGGGATAGGAATATAATGATTCCTCTATTGAAAACACTGATCATACCTAAATTGGAATACTGCTCGGTCCTAACATCCCCATATAAAAAAAGAAGACATTGGACAGCTAGAAATGATTTGGAGAAGCTTCACAGCCAAGATCAATGGGTGCAAAGAACCAAGTTACTGGGAAAGGTTACACAAATTAAACTTATATTCACTGGAAATGAGAAGAGAGATACACCATTATTTACACTTTGAAAATAATGGAGAAACTATTTCCTAATCTTACTCTGAACCCTGTAACTCCCCAAACAACAGTGGAAAGTAGAAAAGGAAGACTGTGTCGTGCTCCCAAATTAAAGGCTAGAGAGGGAACATCCATAACCTTTAAAGAAAATAGTTTTGTTGTGAGAGGACCAAGACTATTTAATCGGCTACTTAAAGACCTAAGGAACACTAGTGGTGTTGCGGTGGACATCTTCAAAAGAAGATTGGACGCCTGGCTCAGAACAATCTTCGATGAGCCGGGCGTACCTGGCTATTTGAGGTGGAGAGTACAAGAAACCAACTCACTACTTCAGGCCAATTCGAGAGGATGGCCGACAAGCTTGACTTTCGTGAAATGAGGAATCATCGCACAGAACATTTGAAAGGAAAGGTATATACTGTGTGTGTGTGTGTGTATATATATATATATATATAATATAATATATATATATATATATATATATATATATATATGCAGTGCTTAATTTGTAAATGAAAAAGAAGTGGAACGCAGGTGAAGCCCTCACAGTTAGGGGGTCTGGGGAGCGCTGTAAGCTCGCCCAGCGGGGTCCGGGGCGGCGCACCGGAAACCAACGCATTTTAAGCGCTTTTCTGAGAAAACTGTGCAACATGCAAATGAAAGTTCTTCGAATACAGTATTATTTTTAAAAAAAAGTTAGACTGATTGCAACATCTAAGTGAAATGTTATTTCATCTAAGTGAAACAAAATATATGTATTTGAAACAAAATAAAATTGCTTTACTTACATGCTGTTGCTATATATAGGAAGTTGATAGAATAATCACATTAATTTCCACACACACTCCAAACTTCTTTTTGCTTAATCGACTAGTTTTCGCTTTCTACCGTCTGTATTTCGTTGGATTTTAAATTATGAAATTACGTTGCTGACCTTTTTATTAAAATAAAAACCTTTTCTTTTAATTAGGTTTTAAAATAAAAGTACCGGAACGGCGTTCCGGAGCGTTCCGTCACAAATTAAGCACTGTATATATGTGTATAGGTATATATATATATAATATATATATATATATATATATATATATATATATATATATATATAATTATATATATTAGGGTGGTCCATAACTATATAGGGGAAATATTTTTAATATTTTCTAGCTCCCACCCACTGAAGTTGTGAGGCTATGTGAGAAAATGTTGCAGGTAAATTTTCGTTTCGACCAGTTCATATTTAGGGGTCGCTCACGAGTTTCAAAATTTATCCTTCTATCACTGTAATAGGTATTATATGGTAATTTATGGTATGCACCACAGCTCCACCGCCCCTGGGTTCCCCCATTCGCGAGCTAATGGATGAGTACTATCCGTTCTATGGCGGAGGCGTCATGGTTGGCAACCACTCGTTGTCGCCCAGTCAAAGGGCTTTATCTGGCATCCTGAAACTTCCGGCGATGCTCCGACACTACTTGCAGCAGATACTGCAGCTGCTCCTCGTCTTTGGTGTGGCGGCCGCTGTACTGTTGGACGAGGGCCACAGCTCGCTTGGCGTGGTCATTCACTACCCTAAGGTTTTCCACAACCCTAAGCGCCGCCTGAAAATCCTCTATTTTTTCCCATTCATCCCGATCTTTGTTCAAGAAGCCTGCATACAATTGCAGTCGTTCGAAGAACCTCATTGAATTTTTCGTCACAAGGCGCTCCAAAGACGAACTGAGAGGTGGATTGGCACGCTTCGGAATCTGCTCTCCACTCTTTCTTGTATAGGGCTGCGACCATCCGACGTGTCTTTGCAGATGGAACATCGGCATCGAAGAAGGCCAATAGAATCATTTCCTCAGAGAGGTACCAAAGCTGTCCTGCCAGCTTTTGACTGTTTACTTTGGAGATCATCTGCTGTGGATACGACCTCAATGATTCCAAGAGGCAAAGGTCCTGGGCATCGGAGCAATGAACCATGCCTTCAGGTAGACTATCACAGCGAAGATGCTCATGTCTTGCAAGCATGTTTTCTCTTTCGGTGTGAGATGTTCCAATTGCTCTCGGAACATCCATATCTTGATAGAATACAGAACCTTGCACATGCAGCGAGCGTAATGCATTGCACCTGGGCGCTTGAATCGAATCGGCGATTCAAGATTTCCACCAAGGAAGACTATGGCGAGTTCCAAAAATTCCTTGTAATCGTCTCGGTCCGTTTCGCGCTGGATTTGGTCTTTGGCGAACTTCAGAAGTTCTTCTCTGACTGGTAATAGGGATGGACCAACAGTGGGATCGTCAACACCTGTTTGGAACTTGCTTTTGTCGATAGTTCCACTGTTGCTGGAATCTCTTGAATAACAGAACTTTAGGACCAAAAATTGCGTCATGACAGGCCGTGAACGCGGCGGCAACAACTAGCTCCATGATATGATGCCTGTATGCAAAGTAGAGCAGCTCTTTCTGCACCTTCTGCTCTAGGAGCAAACAACATCCTGAGTGACGGCCAGTGTTAGCAGCGGCAGTATCGAAACACATCCCCACCACACTTTCATTTAGTCCTCAAAGTTGCAAGAGATGGAACACCGCTTGTGCCTGCTGTTGCCTATTCCCCGAAACTATTTTTGGCACTCCCAAGAGCCGGCAGTTGTCATCCGAGGTGGACATTAAGACAGGAAGTTGGTCCACCTGTTCGTTGTTTGTAAGGTCTCGCAGAAGCTTTCCGTCCCAGTGCACCATCACTCGTCCGGAATGGAATCCTTTTTGGACCGATTCAGCCTGCTGCCTGGGATGATGCTCTCGGATGCGCTTCACAGAGGATCGGCTGAGAGTCAGTTCCTTGAAGTTTTGGCCAAGGCTGCGAACTGTTTCCGATACAATGTAAAGTGCCATCCGGTCACTCACCCCCGTCCTGTCTAAGGCTGAAGATAATTCGGAGTTGAAAATATTCTTGGTTTGGCGTGTTCTTTTTTTTTGGGGTGGGGGGGTAGAAGGACAACCTCCAGTGGCTCCCTTAAGAAACTCGTCATCGACAGAGCTTGAAGAAGCTAGTTCGGCTGTTTGGGACTTCGAGGCTTGCTCTTCGACTGCTTTCTTCTTTCGGACGTCTTCCTCTGCTTTCCGCTTTGCAACCTTCTGCTTCTTCACCAATTTTTTGTCGACGGAGCCCATTGTGCCACGCCGACCGGGCTCTCTCTGAGCAAGAAGGAAGTCGCGATCTTCTTGAAACTGGATCATCCGGAGAGCGTTTCCATGTGCAATGTCGAACAAATTGTTCAGCTTGCTTTTGAAAGACGTTTCGTTTTGGACTTGTTTTGGATTTCGCCTTCCCTTGTTCTTTTTCAAAGCCTACCACTCTTTGAACAAGACCAAAAGCTTCTCCAAACAGTGGTCCTTCCGGCGTGTTGGTATGCGGGCTCTTTCCTAAAATGAGAAAACTTCCCCCAATACTACTTCGGAGCTTTGTTTGGTGTCTTTCTTATTCACAACATGATGTTACAAAAAAACACCTAGGACCTGGCCATTTGAAGGCAGTTTACTGCCTAAAATCTTTTGGTCCGGTTTGTCCAACAAGTAAAAACCCATATGTTTTTGACATGACCGTAACCATAAGTAAATGTAACCAATATAAATCAATGTATGGTATACCAATATCTATTAAAATCTATTTCGTATAACTATATTTAACACTCCAACCTGTGAAAGAGCAGAAAACGGTATAAATTAGCACCTGTAATAGAACATAGTAATGAGTGACTCGGAGAAGAACATATAACCCCATGAGCGACCACTAATTATGCACCGATGTAAGTGAAATTTTTCACAACTTATTTTCTGCTATAGTAACACAGATTAGGCGGGTGGGAGCTGTAAAAATCGAAAGTTCGAGTTTATGGACCACCCTAATATATATATATATAAACGTTTTAAGCTTTCAAATGTTCCGTGCGATGATTCCTCATTTCACGAAGGTCAAGCTTGTCGCCCCTCCTCTCGAGTTGGCCTGGTGAAGTAGTGAGTTGGTTTCTTGTACTCTCCACCTCACATAGCTAGGTACGCCCAGCTCATCGGGGATTGTTCTGAGCCAAGCGTCCAATCTTCTTTTGAAGATGACCACTGCAACACCACTAGTGTTCCTTACGTCTTTGGACAGCTGATTAAACAGTTTTGGTCCTCTCACAACAAAACTATTTTCTTTCAGGGTTAAGGATGTTCCCTCTCTAGCCTTTAATTTGGGAACACGACACAGTCTTCCTTTTCTACTTTCCACTGTTGTTTGGGGAGTTACAGGGTTCAGAGTAAGATTAGGGACTAGTTTTTCCATTATTTTCCAAGTATAAATAATGGTGTGTGTCTCTCTCCTCCTTTCCAGTGAATATAGGTTTAATTCACGTAACCTTTCCCAGTAGTTTAGTTCTTTGCATCCATTGATCTTGGCTGTGAAGCTTCTCTGAATCCCTTCTAGTTGTCTAATGCCTTCTATTTTTAGATGGGCATGTTAGGACCGAGCAGTATTCCAATTTGGGTATGATCAGTGTTTTCAGTAGGGGAATCATTATATTCCTATCCCTTCGTTTAAAGGTCCTCAGTATTTGCCCAGTTACACTCTGCTTTGTTTACTGCTATCTTATTTTGTGTTTCAAATTTCACATCATCAGTCATTACAACCCCTAAACCTTTTGATTTAGAATTTCTCTGAATTTCCTGTCCATTTGGGGTATACTATTCCGTTGATTTTAGGTCCTCTCTTTTCTGTACTATAACAGCTGAAATTTCTGTGTTAAACTTCATATTGTTGTCTTCCGTCCGCTTGTAGATTCTATTCATGTTTGTTTGGAGAGATCCTATATCTTCTGGGTTTCTTATTTTTCTAATGATCTTTGTGTCATCGGCAAAAAAATTACTGTGCTGTCTCTGGTAACGTCCTCATCTATGTCAGTTAGCATGATTATGAGGAGTAGTGGAGCTAATACTGTTTGTGGTACTGAGCTGAGGACCTGATTCTGATGAAGATATTCCTTGTACTGTAACAACTTGCCGCCGCTCACTAAGGAAATTATATATCCATTTCCGTAATTTTCCTGTTGTTCCCATATATTTCAGTTTGAATTATGATTCCATGGTCGCACTTGTCGAACGCTTTGGCAAAGTCTGTGTATATTACATCATAGTTTTCATTACTTTCTAGTGCATCAATAATAATGTTGTAGTGTTCCATTAGTTGTGATAGGCATGATCTGCCTGATCGAAACCCATGTTGGTTATCATTTAATATTTTCCGAGTTTCCAAAAAGCCATAGATTTTCTGTCTAACTATTCTTTCAAATATTTTAGTGAGATGAGATGTAAGCGACACTGGCCTATAGTTTTTGGCCTGGGATCGATCTCCTCCTTTATATATTGGGACTATGTTCGCGCTCTTCAGGATGCCCGGTATTTCTCCCGTGTCTAGTGATCGTCTCCATATCCAATATAGGGGCTCAGCGATTGCATTCTTGCAGTTTTTGATCAGTGTGGCATTCCATTTGTCCGGTCCTGCCGCTGATTGTGCTTTTAGTTTCCCTATAGTTTGTGTAATATCATCTGTCGTAAAGTCGAAGTCCGTTATACTTTCCCCTTGTAGTCCTTCTTCAAAGAACGCGTTTCTATCCTATATCAGTTTGTTAGTTTTGGGGATAGTGAAAGATGATTCGTACTGAGCTCTTAATATTTCGAATACTTCTGTTAGATCGTCAGATAAGCACTGTCTTCGTTTGTCAAAAGTCCAATAGTTTGATGGTTTTTTCGATTCCTTTTTTGCAAAATTATAGAAGTACTTTGAGTTAACCTTTTATCGCCTCTATATCGCGCCTTCTTCTTTTCTGTATGCTTCTACATTATCAATTAGGTTGCTGTTTGTGAGCACCAAATCTAGGCAGTTGTTTTTTCTTGTGTTTTCTGTTATTTCTTGTGTTAACATAAATTCATCAGCTAGAGCTAGTAGCATTTTTACCTGCTCCTGGTCTTCCCTTGTCCTGGTCCTGGTGTACACATTTTTTCCTATCCTTTTATATTTCATGAATAGAAAATTAAAATCACCACAGTGTAAATCTTTTACTCAGTTTCTTACCTCTGTAATGGAATCAGAGAATTTTGAGGTTGGCGTGTTTGGGGGTCTGACATTACAATTAGTACCATATTTAATTTTTCAACTTTTGCTGCTACACATTCTACGTAGCTGTTTGAGGTAATTATAGTCATTTCTCCTATATGCCTTTCGCGTATGTAAATAGCACATCCTCCTTTACGTCTCACTGTTCTGTCGGCTCGGAGGATGTTATAGTTTTCAATTTGTATTTCTTTTTTGTCAATACAGAACTCGCAGTTTTCACAGTTCGCCTGGCAGTCCTTTAGATGGGTTTCCGTGAGGCATGCAAAGTCTGCTCTGGTTTCTTGCATGAGTCTTTTCAGGTATAAAACTTTGTCCGGGGAATGATTTAAGGCCCTGAATGTTGGTTAAGATTATTTTCATTTTTCTCTACCATTTTCACATACATTCGATTCGTTTTCCAATAGTGGTGCCGGTTTCGTTGCCTTGTGGTCCTCCGAGAATTTCTCTCTCTATCGGTACCTGTTGTCCCGATAACGCATGAAGTGGCTTTGTGCGTGCCTTCTGTCCGGCTCTCGGATTTCTATGTTTGTCAGCTGACTTTGTATTTGCTGGATGGTATTTAGCAGCTGAATTGTGTTGGCTACGTCTAAAAAATTGGTAGCCCTCTTTGATGTCCATTTTTCCTGTTCACCTGTTGCGTTCTTTTGAGGGTGGTGGTAACGGCATTTTTGTCCGTATTTGCACCTTCCATATCTTGCATAGGTGTTGCAGACAGTAATGTGGTAGAACTTGCACTTTTTTCCAAATTTGCAATATCCTTTTGTATAATGTGTGTTATATAATGTGGGATCACTGGGATGTGCATAGATGCATTGCCCATCCCAATATCTGCAGTACCCTTTTGAGTAGTATTTACAAACGCTATTTTCTACGCTTCTACTTCTCGTTATCTGGTTATCTTCTATGTTCTCAATTTTGATATTATCATTATTTTTCTTTGGCTGTTTTTATTTCCTACGTTTTTATTTTTTATCTTTTTATCACTTTGTTCGTTGGACAGTTTTACTACCTCGCAACTTTTACCTGTCTCTTTTCTTTCATCTATGTCTTCATTCCATATTATATTGTTATTCATTATTTCGTCTTCTCTCTCATCCACCCGAATTTTCATTGGGGCATTTCCAGACTCTTGTTTACCCATTTTTCCGTCCTTTTTTGTAACACTCGTATTTGCTTTCTCCATTTCTTTAAATACCGCAAAGGAGTTTACTGTCTGTGTACATGCGTCACACAGAAATTTGATTCCCACGATCGATCTGTTTCGCGTTCGAGAAGAGATATCTTATCATTCCATTTCATACAGATAAAGTCGTGCAGTTTTTTACAGAAATCATATCTTATTGCTGCATTTTCAGTTGTTTCCAGATTACACAAATTGCAGATTAAGTGATATATACTGTATATTAGGGCGGGTCGATTTTCCACATGTTTTGAAATCGCAAGGTGAATAAGTGCCCAGTAGTTAGGTTTGGTTGAGAAATGAACCCAAAAAAATATTTAGAGCAAACGGATAAGGGCCTGCTTGCGGATTTGCAATTAAAGTTTGTTATGGTTTTTGACCCAATTTTCGTCATACGCGATAGGTAAACTCGTCATTTTTGAAGACATAATATTAACTAATTATAGCTGTAGCAACATATCATTTTCTATCCCAAGAGGAGACAATGCCTAATGTATATCATGTGTTTTAAGTGTAAAATGATAAAATTTCGTTGAAAAACCATGCATTTTTGCTAATTTATTCACACATTTTGGCTACAAAACTTGAAAAAATACTTTCAGAAGGTGATAAATCCAAAAAAAAAAAATCACATGTTCTCATGTAAAAAGAAAAACTATTCATATAAATCATCATAAGATTGAGAATAATGTCCTTTTGACATAAATGCAGGACGCATCTTCCTACTCAGTACTTTAGTAAGGATACATCCGTGACGAGTTTCGAACCCGTACACGGTATGGGAAGCCTCTGTCACTAATTTCACACTCCTCTCAACACTCTGAGAGTGAGAAAGCAAGTCTGGAATGTCTAGCTTAGTGTTAGTGTCCATGAATGACTGGATTTCTTCATCAGATAGGTGCTGTGTGGTAGGTGGTTCCATGACATCAGGGTCAGTGAGGTCGATGAGCTCATGCCAGTGATTTGCATTCCAATTCACCTGGGGAATTTTCTTCCCTGCTTCCTGGTTGCTCTCCATTCTATAAATGAAAATATAAATATAAATAAAAATATAAATATAAATGAAAAATAGTACTCAAATATTGCCGTTTCAATAATACAAACAAATTTCCCACTTAAAGTGACAATTATAATATTTTTCCATATTTTTTCATATTTTTTGGAGAATAACTCATCTTTGGCAAAAAAAATAAATAAATAATTACAAGAAGCGCAAAATTTACCTGTGTCTGAGAGTGAGTATAGTCTGAAGCCCAAGATTCCTGATTCTGTCTTCATCTTTCACCATGGCATAGAGAATGTTCTCAGGTCGGAGGCAGAAAACATTACCCTGGATGTTCTGCTTTACAATGCGTTTCACATCATCAAATGGAATCAGCCTCACTCGGCTGATAGCAGAGAAGAGGATGCGAGGAGAATCATGCAGCTTAGAGGATGCCTTTATCTCAAATCATGCAGGATCATAAACTCGAACAATGTAATGGACCAACTTTTTCAAATTCAGGTTTGGTCTGTTGTCTCTTGTGTACAAACAAAGAAGTCGTATGGCAAGAGTTAACCATCTTGCATGGTTAAGTGGACCAATCTTCCAAGCAGCCCATCTGTCATCTACTCTTCCTGATCCGATCCCTCTGCAATACTCATACAGAAGCCTTTGATCATGACTGAGGTCTTTCAGTACTTCCTCTGGAATGTACCCTTCAATGATTGGAGTTTCCACAGCTTCAAACTGTACCTGAGGTTCATCCTGGATATCTTCTTCGCACCTTTGCCCAAGGGGCCCGCTAAAACTTCTTGGGCCAGTTGTCACTCCATCCATTTTTTTTTTAAAAGAGCTTTAAGTGGGAGTTCATTCTGATGCAGTGCGCGACCAATAGTGTGCAGTTTCTTCAAGTGGCACCTTTGCATTTCGAGGGCAAACACAGGTGGTGTGTTCTTGTGTACACTTGTCCTTCTTACAGTATACTCTTGAATCACTGCAAGGCAAAATATCCAAAGAACAGGAACAGGCAGAAATATCAGAAAGTTTGTCCAAGTTAGCATCCAGATTTCGCTTGACACTTGCCTTAGCATGCTTGTGATTAATGTCTTTCACAAGAGTGAGTAGGTCTTTAACCTTTCTGTCAATGGATTTGTCATTAATCAAAGACAGCCTTGGATTCACTGAAGACCAAATGGATTTTAAATCCTTGCTAACTTGCTGCACTAAGGCCCAAAAATCTGCGCCAGGGTTAGCATGATTAAGGTCATAATAGTATTTAATCAGCTGCCTGTAAGTGCTTGGTTCGGTCATTAATAATTAATTCACAAGGACCACCTCCATACTTTTCTTCACTTTTCTTTCGGGTCAGGTGTCTTGTTTTCGCTTTCGGCATTATTTACATCGGAAAATCTGAAACATAATGAAAAGTGTTAATGCGAATAGCAATATGTAAGAAATAAGCGTGAACGGTCACAGGAAATATAATATTTTACCATTATTTTTAATAAAGAAGCATAATTAATAATTATATAAAAATACAAGCAAAACGTTGATATTTATGCTTATAGAAACAAGTTAATAATTTTGTGTTTGCTTTGTTTTGGTTGCGCGTATGCCGCATACGGGATTTTACGCATGAAGCGACAACAGAAAAAAATTTAAAACTTAAAAGCTGAATTCGCATTCTGATCTTTTATCAAAATGCATTTCTTTGTGATTTTCACATTTCATAAATGAAACGACAACTACTGGATGTTTATTCGCTTTCTGGTACCAACTTCGACCACCCCTACTGTGTGTGTGTGTGTGTGTGTGTGTGTGTGTGTGTGTGTATATATATATATATATGTGTGTGTGTGTGAAGAACGACGCTTGTGTAGAAGAGCGTTCCGCACAAGATGAGGCCCACTAGAAAATCTACCATGGCCCACCGGTTGAGAACCTATGGTTTAGACAGTAAAAATTTCACTGTTTTCCGAAACTTTGACCCTCCCATCCATCTTTCCAGTTCACGAGCAACTCGCAGCGAGATTAACGACATCTGATTGATAAGACCAAACAATCAACAAGCTATGAGTTGGGTTAGGTTAAAATTTTAGTGTCAATTGTTTGGTCTTGTCGACGAAATATAGATGATAATGTATTGAGTTTGTTTAAACCTCCTTCGTAACAGCAAAGGTCATGTGACGGAAGGGAATCATAGTTACGGGCCGCTACATCATCTGGACGCAGAGGACTGTCTCCCATCCAACTGCGACCCAGACCCAATGTTGTTTAACTTCGCTGGTCTGCGGAAAGGGTGTTATGATGTGGTCACGACGAAGACCGACTTTTATAGAAAGGGTCAACGTACTACAGTACCTTCATATGTACTAGGGTGTGTCAATTTTGGGAGTGAAATGACTAAATTGAAAATCATGTGATTTGGTAGCAATTTAATGTAATCATTTGGCATACAAAATAATATCCTTGCTTCAAAAACAATAAAAACAACTCCTACCTACATCAATTTTAATTCAAAAATTTCATTTTTCCGTAAATTCGTAACAAAATAACAAATGTGCGCAAACATCCTATCAACATTTAAAGTGGCAATAAGATATCATTCAGAGTCTTTATTTGAAAGTAACCAATGCAGTCATGTCCTTTTTGCTACGGTTCCTTGACATCAGCATTCGGCTTGCTACTTGCGCTTTGATGTAGCCTTCTCGCCTCTCGTGACTGTAAACTTGACTAGCTGCTTCTATGACCATTTTCACACATCTCTCCACACTCTGAGTGTGAGAAGCAGTGGCGGCTCGTGACTAAAAATTCTAGGGGTGCTGTCTCTAAGAATGGGTTGAAATAATTATTGAAATAAAAGGATGAGCATTGAGCAATGAATAAAAGTTTCAAAAGTTATTGAAAAAGTTATTCAGTGAGCTCATCCTTATATTGTTCTTGATTATTTCAATTGTAAATAAAAACTTAAGAGGTGCTGCAGTTCCGCAGTGTCTACCGACGAGCCGCCACTGGTGAGAAGGCCACTTTGGCACTTGCATTGGGGCCTCTTTAAGTTGTGTTAAATCTTTGTTTGTTATACATGTTGTCAGTGGTGGCTCTAAAACTTCCGAACTCAAGTTAACTAATTCTGACAATTTAGTGGCATTGACGTTTATCGGAGGTACCTTCCTTGTCTGAACAGAGCAGTCTCCCAGCTGGTCATCATTTAGTGATGTTCCTCTAAGCTTTAGAATGATTTCCACAGCCTCAGTTCGCTCTTTGGTACATTGGCTGCAGAGTATTGCTTGCAAAACTGCCTCTGGTCTAGCATACCAAGCGGACCTTCTCACCACAGGTAACACGATGTCCACCACTACTTTCCTTTGGGTTCTCAGTAGCTGTAATTGAAACAAGATGTGGTTGGGCCGCTCCATCCACATTGGATTAAGTTTTACATTGAACCAGTGAGGAAGATAAAACCCAATAATAAATTCAACAATCAACGTCAAATTCTGTAGCATTTTGCCCTTCAGTGCATGTTTGGAAACCCAAATCCTGCAGAAACGAATCGTTGTAGTCAGAGCTGGGCAATAAATACATTGAATGTATTTAAATACTAAATACTAAATACAAGGGAGAAATGTATTTAAATACTAAATACTAAATACATTTTACGAATGTATTTAGATGCTAAATACAAAATACATCAATTGTATTTAAATACATTTGTAAATACATTTTAAATACATACAAATTTTAACATATGCATTCACTAATTCACTAAGCCATGACACGCACACGATAAAGAAATCAACCGCTTTCGACTAAGAGTGGCACACAACTGATTGAACTGACACGTTGAAACATGAACCATGCTGTACTACACTGTCGACGCGTCGTACTGTGCTAGTACAGAACGTGTATTAAACCAGTAAAAGTATTTACATTTTATATTTTGAGTATTTAAATACATTGTATTTAAATACTCATTAAAGTATTTAAATACTGTATTTAAATACATGAAAAACAATGTATTTATAAATACAGTTCTAAATACGCAAATGTATTTAAATACGTATTTAAATACAAATGTATTTAAATACTGCCCAGCTCTGGTTGTAGTTAACCAACGACTGTGATTTACGGGTTCAATCTCCAAGAGCAAGATTTTGAGGCAACTCTCCTGATCTGATTGCTTGAACAATACGATAAGCGTAAGATTGATCCGTGCTGAGGTCTTTGATAACTTCTTCAGACAACACTGGAAAGGGAGGGCCTACTTCGACCTTTGGAAATTTTGTATTTATTTCTAATTCCGTTGCTTCATCTAGCATGTTGCCAAGGGGGCCTGACCACTTGTTGTTGCTCTTTGTAGGACCAAGTTCCTGGATGAGACGACGAAGAGGTAGTTCTCCTGTGTGCAAATCACATACAATCCAAACAAGCCTTCTTCCAAGTTTTTTCTCTAAATGCGTCATAACACCGCCCTGCCATCCAGTGTTCACCGCAGCCGAGTCTCCACCAACGGCCTGCAGTGAACTGTCAAGTCTTCTTGAAGCCAACATATTATTTGATCAGCAATTGCCTCTGCATGTTTCTTGCCTTCTACTGCTTCAGGAACAAAGTGAAACAAATAGCGGCCACCAGTTTCGGAACACACAGAGTAGTGTTCTTCTTTGATGAGACCGGGAAACTTTGTCCATTCCCTCTACCTCTAGGAGAACTTTTGTGTCATCTCTTCTTCCATCAAACAAAAGGCAAGAGAGACCTTCCTCCTTCAAATCTTTTTCATGCTGATCAGATATTTCCTTCATTATTTTTTCTTGTGCTCTTCTTATCTTATGATCTATCACTAAGGATGTATCCTCTCGGCTGATGAGGTCTGCATCTATCCAAGCGGCAGTGGCAATCTCTGCAATCTCTCGTAGCCCCGTATGGTGGCGAATACTGGCAAGGGCAATGTTTGAGTTGTCTTTAGTGTTGTGTTTCATTCTCTTCGGCGAAGGTTCAGATGGCATTTTGGAGCTATCATCTGATGTTGCTTTTTTCTGTTCATCTGAAGAGCTTTCAAAGAAGTGAGAAACCTCTTCATATAGCTCATCTCTTTGGGTGGCTGCTTCACTCTTCTTTTTCTTCCTTTCTTCCCTCTCTTGGATTTTCTCTTTTTTCTTAGCAATAACAATCTGTTTTTTGTTTTCTGAATAATCTGCTGAACCAATCTGCATACTTCCTTGGCCTCCTGCCTTTGTTCTCTGCGCCTTTATGAAAGCCAGCTCCAAAACAGGGATCTTCTTCTCACGAGGACAGCGACAATCAATGTGAGGGCGAGGTTCTCTTCTGCATGAGGGAGAACAATTGGCTTCAGAACACAACTCTATGGGAAACTGGCAGTTAAAAATCTCAAGAAGAGTATCAAGTGTGTGCAGAAATTTATTTTTCTTTGCTACTTTTCCTTTACCAAGTGATGTCTCAACTGCTTTGTGCCACAGCTTTGTTAATTTTAGCTCAATAGTTCTATACTGATTGAGTACAGGTGGTTTGAATAACACATTAGCTTTTTTCCACTGATGCAGAAGGGGGAATCATGTCCCTTATGAGCTCTCTCTCTCTGTAGTTCTTTCTATCCTTTGTATTTTGTTCACGAAGGAGTAACCCTAGTCTCAGCATGTCTCGCACTGTTGGTAGTTCTGATACGGGAAGCTCCTTGCCTGTACCGACTAACAGGCTCAAGTGGCATGACGACTGACCTCTTGTCTTCAATTTTGGCATCTTAGGAATATCTGAAAAGAAAGAAACACATTTAAGTATTTTATATCAATTACGATGTTTCAAAGTTTAGTCATTCGATGTTCTAAAATTCAATAAAAAAATATTTCATGGGCTTACAACATAATTAGACAGAAGAATATGATAATAAATAATTGTAATAATCAATAATCCATACTTAGTTAAACTGTAGTATTTGTCTAATAGAATAACTATGAAGTAGGTACAAGAGCAATAACAGCAAACCACCGTCTATGACATCTAAGAGGCGACAGAGTGAGGGACAGTTCTATTCATGTTGTGACTTGTACATTGTACAACAACTATATGACCTTGAAAACACTCCATATGCGATCAGTGGGATAATTCTGTGACAGATGAATAGTTAATCAATTTATGTCCTATTATTTAGTAAGTCAATTTCTGAAACTTTAAGGTAATATTGATGTAGGTAAGGGTTATTTTATTTTATTTTGGTTGGCCAATTTCAAGTTTTGACATGAAAAGACTATATTTTCACTACCAAAATTGATTTTAAAAAAGTTGACAAAATTGACACACCCTAAATTATGTACGTTATCACCATTGGAAACAACAGTACTTTCATTTATACTTTTTAGATGAATAACCGAAATTCTATTACTTTTATGTTGAAATGTGGTCTTATTTTGGATTACAGACACCCCTTCTCACACAGCCGGTACATGATTCATCAAGAGTATATATATATATATATATGAAAATTATTTCACGAAAGTAACACGTGAAAAATATTTATGATGAATATATATATATATATATATATATATAAAGGTGGGCAGGACCGAGTTTCAAAAGGACCGAACTCCAGGAACTCGGTCCTTTTTAAGGACCGTGAGCGGGAAAGTCGGTCCTTTTCTCAGTGAGGACCGAAATGAGGAGCGACGGTCCATTTTTAAGCAATTCCGGACGGTCTTTTTTAGTGTGTTTAGTGCCGCCGTGGAGAGGCTCTTCTCTTTGGGGAAGGACGTCCTCAAGCCGAAAAGGTCAGGGCTCATTTTTTATTTTAATCACATTTTTCACTTATATATAAGGACCGAGTCGTTCCTAGGTCCTATCTTCAGAAAGGACCGGGACCGTCGGTCCAGTTTGATGCAAGGACCGGGACCGGGACCGTTGGTCCTTTTTGAGGCCCGGGTGCCCACCTTTGTGTGTGTATATATATATAATGGGAAGGGGTAGCTGGAAATTATTCCTACAAGTTGCAAAGAATTTAAATTTCTTACCAAAATACATCCGAGGTTTGTAAACTTTTCCGTTACACTCCTATCCAGATATTCGTGTTGCAAGCGCACCCACTTGTGCAGTTATTCAAACAACAGGATCTCGCAACATCCTGATTAACTTTGTCGCACTTTCCCAAGGAAGCCACTCCTTGTAGCCCACAGGTTAAAAACGTACCATATAAGATTAAGAACATCGACTTTGATACTGCTTAGAAGGGTCGTGATAATGTGAATAAGATATTTAATCCAATCCATTCGATAATATAATAAAGTTCGGCGTACGTTCGGCCGGATTATATTCAGCTACGCCGCGACGAAAGGGTTGAATTCCTGTACGTGTTCATTTGAACCTTTGATTCACATAAAAGTATTGCTTTTTTTATATATGTAGAATGTTTGCTTGTTTGGAGTTGTTTAACGTCCTTCGTATGACGGAGGGGACCTAAAACTTTATGCAGGATCTAAAACACGGGTCGCTAAATCATCCGAACGCAGAGAATGGTCACCCATCCAACCACTACCCAAACCTAATGTCGCTTAACTTCGCTGATCGACGAAAGCGATGTTACGACATTGGCGACGATGTAACCCATATATTTTAAGATACAAAATTAAAATCGCTTTTCTTTGACAACATAAACTAAATGGAAAGTAATAATTAATTATCACACGTTTCTTTATAATTCTTTAACAAATGGACTTATTAGTTTGTGCTACTGATACTGCATTAATAAAAAAAAATATCGTTCTAAGGACATCCTACTTAAGTGTTCCAAAAGTCGTTACCCAACGAGAAAGACATTGAAACTCGTAACCCGAGGAGGAGAAATATATATATATATATCTATCAGGTCATCCCATAAGTAATGTCGTTTTTTACGATAGATAAGTTTAAACTAGTCCTACTCGGTTTAAGCATAAATTTTCCGAAGGTTATATCTAAGAGGAGATCTATCGTGTTTCGCTACATACTTTACAGACCTTGACCAGTGAAGACGTGTGTTTTGCTTTATGTGAACCCCTCATAAACATGGCGGTATCAGAAGAGCATATCAGGCATATAATGCTTTACGAGTTCAAAAAAGGGAAGAGTGCTACTGAAGCAACGCGAAACATTCAGGAAGTTTATGGCAACGATATTCTGCATGTGAGGAAATGTCAAAGATGGTTTCAAAACTTTAGGAATGGTGACTGCTGTTTGACAGATGCAGCACGCTCTGGACGCCCTGCTGAGTTTGATGATGACCTGCTGTTAGCCGCACTTGAAGAAGACTGTTCAACAACTGTCGAAGAATTGGCCCAGAAACTCAATTCATCCCCGTCCACCATCCATCGACATTTGCAACAACTTGGGAAAGTGCCTAAGTTAGGAAAATGGGTGCCACATGAATTGTCGGTCGACAATCTGAGGGTGCGGGTAAACATTAGCACAGCTTTTCATTCCCGTGAACTCCACGATCCATTTTTGCACCGTTTAGTGACTGGTAGTGAAAAGTGGATACTGTACCAGAATGTTAAGTGCCGTCGACAGTAGGTTTGTGCTGGAGAACCAGCGACACCACAGCCAAAACCAAATCTTCACCCTCGGAAGGTGTTGCTTAGTGTTTGGTGGGATAAAGGTGGTGTAATACACTTTGAAACCTTACCACACAACCAACCAATCACCGCTCAAGTCTACTGTCAACAAATGGATCGATTGAACACTGCACTAAAAGAAAAGAGAGCTTTGGTTAATCGGAAAGGAATCGTGTTCCATCACGACAACACACGTCCTCATACCGCTCGGATCACTTCTGCAAAAATTGAGGAGCTTGGGTGGGAAAAACTTCCACATCCTCCATATTCTCCAGACCTTGCGCCTTCAGATTATCATCTCTTCAGGAGTCTACAAAACTATCTTGACGAGAAACAGTATACTTCTTTAGATGACCTGCACACCAGTCTTTGTACGTTTTTAGCCTCAAAACCGCCTGAATTTTATAAACATGGCATTGAAAAACTTGTAGGACGTTGGCAGAGTCATTGATTCCGATGGAAAATATATACTAGGGTGTCCCGTAAGTCTGGACCCATAGGGAAAAATAATAAAATTACAAAATAGTCCAAAAATTTATTACATAATCTGTTCAAAGTGTCCGCCGTTGTGTCGCACACATAGTTGAAGACGCAATCTTCACTGCGACAGCACTTTCTGAATCACAGTCGCAGAAATTTCTTGACACGCCTCCACAATGCGTGCTTTAAGGTGGAAAATGTTCTGAAGTTTGACCTCGTACACTTTGGCTTTCAAGTGGCCCCACAAATAAAAATCATAATAAAAAATAATAAAAAAATAATAATAATAATAAAATAATAATAATAACAATAAAAAAATATATTATAAATCCCTATGGGTCCAGACTTACGGGACACCCTGTAGATTAAAAAGTTTGTTGTTTTTTTTTGTCCTTCAAATTCCGATCTAAAAAACGACATTACTTATGGGATGACCTAATATATATAAAATGCAAACTCACAAGTAAAAAGGAAAATTATTACAAGGTCTTTCGTGTATTCAGAAGTATACCTCGTCAGGGAATACACGAAGGACCTTGGAATATTTTTTCTTTTTCCTCGTGGGTTTGCATCATTCATTCATTTCACGTTAATTGTGAAATTCATCTCATATACTGTATATATAATGTGTGTGTGTGTGTGTTTATATTGTTTGGTGACATAAAAGGTTGGAAATACTCTAGTTTTAGTGTTATTAAAGTTTCGCAATTTATATATCCTTTGTTTAAAGAAATATCATTGTGCGTCCTGTTGGCTATATTTAGTGTATATATATATATATATATAAACAAACATTTGTATCATCGTTACTTCTAGACGTTTGAGATATTTTCCATTTCGTGTCCATCTTTTTAATTTCTACAAGGATTGTTCAAAAAGTAAGTTTACAAGGTTAATTACCGGTGCATTATGCATGTACAATAATAATGTTGGTAGTACAATATTTTGTTAGGCATGTGTGGCAACATCCGGGGTCACCACGAACCAAAAAGTTCAAGATTGTACCATCCACTGGGAAGGCGGGGCAACGATTTTTGGGACTATCAAGGCGTTTTGCATGTTGAATTCCTGCAAAAAGTGCCAACAATAAATGCCACTTATTGTGAAACTTTACAGCGACTCCGCACGGCTATCAGAAGAAAACGTCCCGAGTTACTGCAGGTGTGGTGTTCCTGCATGACAATGCACGCCCTCACACTAAATCAAACACGCCAACTTTTGGAATACTTCCACTGGGAAGTCATGGATTATTCCCCCCCCCCCCACCCAAATAACCATAGTCTTGACCTTGCACCAAGCGACTTCCATTTGTTTCCACCCCTAAAGGAACACCTCGGAGGTAAACAATTTCAAAACGATTCTGATGCAGAAGCAGCCGTACGAAACTGGTTAAAAATTAAGAACCCTACATTTCACTCGACCGGCATCGGTAAGTTGTTGAAATGCTTGTTATAATTACTTCCCTTGTAATAAAACAGTTTCTTCAACACACCTTGTGAACTTACTTTTTTAAACAACCCTTGTATATCTTCAGCAGAGGACAGTACTCTATTAATGGCTACTTCATTAATTACATCGGGTAGCATTGTGGTTGTCTTTATGAAACAAGAACTATTCTTTGTGATGTTCAGCTGATGTGCCTCCGATTCTGGTGATCTACCTCAGATTTTATCAACTGTATACTTCGTTCTATTTATCCCTGGAAGGCCAGTGTGGGACCGTACATACTGTACAGCGACTAGTGTGGGTCCTCCGTAACCCTATAATGAAAATTACATTTATAAGTTGAATTAAACAATTTATTGTTACTAAACAATAATAAAAATTAACTTGTGCACAATAAAAGACATTATTTCCAGAAAAACAAATGTACTTTTATATTAATAGGCCACGCTGAGTTTCTAGGGTTAAGGAAATTATATACCCTCAATGTATTTTGTTTACTATACCTCTTTCTTTTTGTGATATTAGTATGTAGTCTCCTCATCAAATGCCTTGGTAGGAGTTTCATGCAACAATTGTGGCCCTGCCTCTAGAATTGGTTTGGTGAAAGAGATCGTTGCTTCACGAGTTATTTTTTCATATCCAGGCACACCGACTTCATCTGGGATCGTCTTAGGCCAGGTGTCTAGTCTTTTGTTCACATCGGCCTTAGTAATGTTCCCTATTTCCATGGGCGCAAATCTCTAGCGGACAAGGGGGTACATGTACCCCCATCTTTTGAAGGCCGGGGACACGGTATCAATTGTGCTCCCCACTATTTGGAAACTATTAGGAATCTTAGTAGGGTAATGGTATTCGAAAGTAATAAGAGGAATTATAATACCTGAATAAAATATAATTTATTATTATTATATTATAATGTCATCATTATTATGGTTATATTCAGTGCTTTTTTTTGTGTCAGTACGCGCCGGTACGGCGTACCGGCACCTTTTTTTCAGAGCGACGTTGACACACGTCCGCTCAAATAAATTAATGTTCCCATCAATAGAGAATGGGGAGGGGGCGCAGAAAGAGGGGAGGGGTGGGAGAGGAATTTTACAATTTATCACGATATGAATACCGGCACCTCTTTTTACAAAAAAGCACTGTTTATATTATACATTATTTTTGTTACCATATTTTAAATACATATACTAAAAATCCATTAGTTTTTATATCCAAATGTACCCCCACAATTTTTTATAGCGATTACACTCGTGTCTATTTCTTCTGGTATAGTTGGTTAAATATTTTTGCTCTCCAACGTTAAACCCATCTTTCTTCAGTGATAATGTTCCTTGTCTACCCTTCACTGCATATTCTCCTTTTTTCTATTGTCTACTGTTGTTTAGGTGGCTATAGGGTTCACTTTGAGATTAAAACTAATTTCCCATTTCTCTAATTTTAAATTATGGCGTGTTTTTCTTCTTTTCAAAGAATATATATTTGATTTACGTAATCTTTCCCAGTAGTTTAGTACTTGAATACATTGATTTTGGTTGTGAAAATTATCTGAATACCTTTTACGTTAAGACTGAGCAATATTTCAGGTTTTATAATCACTGTTTCCAGGAAAGCAGGAATTATATTTTTCTCTTTTCAAAGGTTCTTCGTATGTGTTCAGTTATTCTTTATACAGTATGTTTATTGCTATCTTACGAGTAGTATGTGTCTCAAATTTCGCATCATCGGTCATTATAACTTCCACCGCTTTTGAATTTGAGTTTCTTTGAATTTCCTCTCCATTTGGAAGATTTTAGTTCTTTATTTTTACCCTAAAAATTAAAAAATAACTAATAAAAGGAGTAGTGCCTTCAGTAACTTTGAAATTTAAGTTTTAATCGCTTTATAAAAGAAGAGCGAGTATTAATTGATTTGAATTCATTCGATAAGGTAGAATTTCTACTACAATGAAGAGTATAGTTTACCTTTAAGATATATTCACGTTCTGTAGACCTTGTTTGATGTTCGTGACGTATCTGAGTGTCCATTCTATTTTCGATTAGTATAGTCGGGGCAAATTTTGTAAGTGAACATTTAGGAGCACACCTGTACTACAATGTCTTCTTTAAATTTTAGTATACGAAGTTGCTTAAAGATTTCTAAAATATGAGCACAACAATCACCCTATTTATTATATTTCTAATAATTCTCTTTCGGTTTATGACTAAAAGGTTAATGATGTAATCACATTCACTTCCATATGGTGTAATGTTATACGTGAAATGTGGATAGCTCAGAGAAAAGTATAACGTTTAAGTGTATTTGTCGGAAGGAAATGGAATTTTATTAACAAAACGAGAATTTCGATAGTTTATGAATTACACTGGTATGCATCAATTTTGCTGTCAAGGGTTTTCTAAGTGATTCTTATAGAGTTTTCCTGCTGATTTCGAATCTGCAATCCGTTTTTCTCAATCAGCTCAGGTTATCCGGCTATGGCCTCATAAGTAAAATAGAATTTTTCGTGATTTTGTCAAAGCGGAATTGGAACAGTAACATCTATCATCACTTGTTTCACTTGTATAATATCTTTTTTTACTTCTCAGGCATATAGATAAAATATTTCATAATGAATAGAGCGTGTAAAAATGATCCCAATAGATTCTGCTACATATGTGGGACGGTTACCATGCCAAATAACCAGTCCCAAATCACTAAATTTGTGAAGACAATGTATAGAGCATACTTTGGAATTAAGCTAGGGGACCAGGACAAAAATTTCGCCCCTCATATGTGCTGCAAGACGTGCATTGAAAATTTGAGAAGATGGAGCAAAGGCAGAGCGAAATCTTTGCCTTTTGGAATTCCCATGATTTGGAGAGAAGGAAAGGATCACGTGACAGATTGCTATTTCTGCATGACAAACCTCCAAGGTGGGCTTATAAATTTATTTTTCTTAAATATTTTGAAATCCTCGTATGAAACTTGACATAATATTCACCATAATGTAATATTCACCATATATAGCATAATATTCACCATAATGGTAATCATATATTTACATATACATATTGTTATAGAAAATACATTTACATATTGTTATAGAAAATACATTTATATTGTTATAGAAAATACATTTACATATACATATGTTATAGAAAATACATTTACATATACATATTGTTATAGAAAATACATTTACATATACATATTGTTATAGAAAATACATTTACATATACATATTGTTATAGAAAATACATTTACATATACATATTGTTATAGAAAATACATTTACACATACATATTGTTATAGAAAATACATTTACACATACATATTGTTATAGAAAATACATTTACACATACATATTGTTATAGAAAATACATTTACACATACATATTGTTATAGAAAATACATTTACACATACATATTGTTATAGAAAATACATTTACACATACATATTGTTATAGAAAATACATTTACACATACATATTGTTATAGAAAATACATTTACACATACATATTGTTATAGAAAATACATTTACACATACATATTGTTATAGAAAATACATTTACACATACATATTGTTATAGAAAATACATTTACACATACATATTGTTATAGAAAATACATTTACACATACATATTGTTATAGAAAATACATTTACACATACATATTGTTATAGAAAATACATTTACACATACATATTGTTATAGAAAATACATTTACACATACATATTGTTATAGAAAATACATTTACACATACATATTGTTATAGAAAATACATTTACACATACATATTGTTATAGAAAATACATTTACACATACATATTGTTATAGAAAATACATTTACACATACATATTGTTATAGAAAATACATTTACACATACATATTGTTATAGAAAATACATTTACACATACATATTGTTATAGAAAATACATTTACACATACATATTGTTATAGAAAATACATTTACACATACATATTGTTATAGAAAATACATTTACACATACATATTGTTATAGAAAATACATTTACACATACATATTGTTATAGAAAATACATTTACACATACATATTGTTATAGAAAATACATTTACACATACATATTGTTATAGAAAATACATTTACACATACATATTGTTATAGAAAATACATTTACACATACATATTGTTATAGAAAATACATTTACACATACATATTGTTATAGAAAATACATTTACACATACATATTGTTATAGAAAATACATTTACACATACATATTGTTATAGAAAATACATTTACACATACATATTGTTATAGAAAATACATTTACACATACATATTGTTATAGAAAATACATTTACACATACATATTGTTATAGAAAATACATTTACACATACATATTGTTATAGAAAATACATTTACACATACATATTGTTATAGAAAATACATTTACACATACATATTGTTATAGAAAATACATTTACACATACATATTGTTATAGAAAATACATTTACACATACATATTGTTATAGAAAATACATTTACACATACATATTGTTATAGAAAATACATTTACACATACATATTGTTATAGAAAATACATTTACACATACATATTGTTATAGAAAATACATTTACACATACATATTGTTATAGAAAATACATTTACACATACATATTGTTATAGAAAATACATTTACACATACATATTGTTATAGAAAATACATTTACACATACATATTGTTATAGAAAATACATTTACACATACATATTGTTATAGAAAATACATTTACACATACATATTGTTATAGAAAATACATTTACACATACATATTGTTATAGAAAATACATTTACACATACATATTGTTATAGAAAATACATTTACACATACATATTGTTATAGAAAATACATTTACACATACATATTGTTATAGAAAATACATTTACACATACATATTGTTATAGAAAATACATTTACACATACATATTGTTATAGAAAATACATTTACACATACATATTGTTATAGAAAATACATTTACACATACATATTGTTATAGAAAATACATTTACACATACATATTGTTATAGAAAATACATTTACACATACATATTGTTATAGAAAATACATTTACACATACATATTGTTATAGAAAATACATTTACACATACATATTGTTATAGAAAATACATTTACACATACATATTGTTATAGAAAATACATTTACACATACATATTGTTATAGAAAATACATTTACACATACATATTGTTATACAAGTTACATTTACATATACAATGATTGTATATTTTCTTTCTTTTTCATTCATATTGTCCCCGAAGGGACAATATGAATGAAAAAGAAAGAAAATATACAGACTCCATCGACCTATTTCATATCTTACAGACCGCAGCCTTCCCTCACGAGCCGCCACTGTCTGAATGCTTCTTCTATTTCATATGCAAGTTTTATATCCATTTTTCTGTGTTTCTATTTTCAGGAGTTAACAAGAAGAATAAACACATTGTTGTATACCCTGACATTCCTTCTGCTATGAGACCTGTACCCCATGGTCCTGGAATTCCAATACCCGACCCACCTCAAACCCTGGACTTCGATGATTCTGATGATGAATCAATGACCAATGCCAATGACCAGTCCCAGTCGTATATACCTCAAAATACCGCTTCAAATGAGCCGAGGCCTCTCAACCAGGCCAAACTTAATGATCTTACCAGGGATTTAGGACTTTCCAAATTAGCTGCCGAGATCTTGGGCTCACGACTTCGAGAGGACAACTTGCTGGCTCCGGGAACAACATTCTCCTGGTATAGGAAACGAGAGGAAGAATTCTGCAAGTTTTTTGCAGTGCACGAAAATACCTCTTCCTTAGTGTACTGCTGCAATGTTGAGGGGCTAATCGAATCCTTGGGCCTGCCATATAACTCATCAGAATGGAGGCTATTTATAGACTCGTCTAAACGAAGTTTGAAAGCAGTACTTCTCAACATTGGGAATAGGGTTGCATCAGTCCCTGTAGCACATTCCGTACAACTTACTGAGAGCTACGATAACATGAAAATTTTACTGGATGCTCTCGTATACGACCAACATAACTTGAGGATCTGTGGAGATTTGAAGGTACTACTAATATCATAAGTAAACTATTGCTATTGACTATGTTGTTTTTCCAAAGGTTATTTGAGAGCGTATAAGAACACTTAACTTCCCCACAGAAGTGATACAGTCCAATGCATAGATTTTTTTATCTGATAGAACAAATTCTCTAAATTCTTTAAATATTTTCATTTTTTTCAGATTGTGGCATTTGTATTGGGAATGCAAGGGGGATACACGAAATACCCATGTTTCCTCTGCAAATGGGATAGCCGAGTGGATGAGAAGCACTATGCACAGCGTGAATGGGCATCCAGAGAGAATTTTGAACCTGGGTCGCATAATGTCGTTTCAGTGCCCCTTGTACCACCAACAAAAATTTTGCTCCCACCACTTCATATTAAGCTGGGCTTGATGAAAAATTTCATCAAATCAGTGAATAAGGAGGGTTCAGCATTCCGATATCTCGAGAGTAAATTTCCTCATATATCTGATGCTAAACTAAATGCTGGGGTTTTTGATGGTCCTCAAATTCGAACTTTGATCAAGGATACTCAGTTCGAAAACGCAATGACTCCAACTGAGAAGAATGCCTGGCAGGCACTTTTTGTGGTCCCACTTGGACTATTTTCCTGAAAATTGCGGGGATTATAGTGAGGAACAGGGTGAACGATTTCACCAAGATATCAAAAAAATGGAAGAGAGGTACCAGGGAAACTGGGATATATCAATATGCTGGCGGACTATTGCTGGTGTTTGAAGCGAGACGTGCCCGAAGAAAAACACAGACGGAAAGCCAAAAAAACTTCATTCCTTCCTCAATAAACTTTTTTCCATATTCATTGTATGAATAAAAGTATTTATTCACACAATGTTTTCATTTTTCACGAGTGTTCTTATAATATTACTCGTATCTACAGTGTTTAAGCTAAAAAAATCAATAAATTTGGGGATAAAATTGGACTTATAATAAATGGCCAATAGAGAAAAAACCTGACCTGATTGAGGAAAACCAATGTCATTTTCGAATTCAGCATGGTCGAATTATATAATATGAGTTGAAAAAACCCTCACAGCAGACAAAAAAATTTCATATGCATACCAGTGTTATGTTTTCAGTATGTTTGACGGAAGGATAGTTTATTGTCAATCACAACTAATAATTTCCCTTCAGTGACACGCGATATCATGTGCAAGTTGATGATAATATTGGAGTCTGATATTAATTTCTTTTTTGTGATTAGCAGGAAGTTTTTCTTTTTTGAGAATAATTTACTGGCTTTCAGCCAGTCACATACATACATACTATCGCGATGTCTGTATTTACTATGTCATTAAGGGATGCTGGATTGTTGTTTAAATACAGGGTGGACCAAAAGTGCCTACCTATTTTGCTGAAATAATAATAATTTAGGATAAAAATGTAGTAACCTAATTAGATGTATATTTATTTATCAAGTTTAGGTCTAAGATTCTCAATGTGAGCACCATCAGTATCTCTGCAAATCTCAGATCTGTCCACTGCATTGCGAAACACATTCTCAAGCATCTCGGGGGGGCTTTTTAGCGACTGCCGCGACAGTGCAGGTTTGCAGATCCTGCAAGAAGACTCTTGTTTTGTAAACCTCGGATTTTATAAAGCCCCACGCAAAGAAGTCTAATGGTGTTAAATCCGGAGATCGTGTTGCCGGGGCCTGTTTCCACCACGTCTATTCCAGCGATTTGGTTAGAGCTCATCAAGGTAAACCCGAACGATGTTTGCATAGTGACGTGGAGCTCCATTTTGTTGAAAGACAACAGTGTAGAGAGTGCCATCTGAACGAAGCAGGGGTTCAAAAAACTGCTGAAGCATGTCAAGATTAATTGGCCGTTACCGTAGCTTCTGCAAAAAAAATAAGGTCCGTAAATCTCCGATCTTGTCATACCCAACCAGACATTGACTTTAGGAGAATATATCTCCCATTCGAAGAACTCGGTTGGTTTTTCACGATCCCAGATGTGACAATTATGTCGATTAACCTTTCCGCATGTGTAGAATGTCGCCTCAAATGCGGCCTCATAGCTGAAGAGAAAGTGGTTTAATAAATTTTTGGTATGATTTTTTTTTTTCAGTCAGTTCTGTGAACATGGCGACTCGTCTTGGATAATCCTCTTCGTGTAACTCGTGTAGCACTTGAATATGGTAACTTTTCTCTTTTAATGTTGATTTTAAAATCCTTAGAACAGTCGTTTTTGGTATGCTCAATCTATGTGGTGCTGTGCGAGTTCACATTCTAGGATTTATTTCAAAGGCATCTCTCACCAATTCGACATTTTCTTGAGAGGTACCTGGACGTCCAGATCTTGCCTCATCATGAGCAGATCCTATTCTTTTAAATTTATTGCCCAGCTCGCGAATTGCTTTGTCTGTAGGTCCTGATTTGTGAAATCTTCTTTCAAATTTTTCTCGAATTTCTTTGTACTTCTTCCCTTGGATTCGTAGTGTTACTACCATCACACGTTCTTGTACATCCATCATCATGTATGGCCTGTAGAAAATAAAATAAAAATAATTATTTCAGCAAAATAGATGGGACCACCCTGTGTATCAGCGAAGTGTCATCCGCAGATCGGAAGCCCTTCCCGTTATGAGAGTTGTGAAAATCATTTATATAGATAAAAAATACTTAGTTGGGGATCCAAAATGCTACTTTGCGGAACTCCATGCGTAATTTTTAGTTCGACGGTGACAGTTATATTTGATGTATTGACTTCTGTTGCTCAGGTATGATTTGAACCAATTTAAAGCAACGTTCTTTATGCCATAATAAATCACGAATCATGAATAAGAAGTATTAATTAGTTTAAATTATATAAACGAACTAACAGATGAAAATTAGATGGTGAATTTGAATCACCGCGAAGTCATTGAAGGTCACTGTAAAAATATTTTTTATTTATATTTTTAAATTTATTTGTAAAATAAATATCAGAATATTACAATTTATTTTATGTTACAATAATACACTATTACGATCTGTAACAATAATTCTGTCAGTGGGACTATTTATTTTACATAATTTGGTCCTTAATCTTTAGGCTTTACTGGGCTCTCAGATTATTTAGAGAAAATACGTGATATAGTATAAGTTACGTTTAAATTATGATTAATACACAAACGAGCTAATAGTGGAAATACAGTATATTTTTTTATGTACAAAGGAGGGGCCAAGGGCGAGTTCCCGCAAAAATGCTCCCCTTTATAA